>JADMNL010000032.1:0-685000 GCA_016271365.2 Neoceratodus forsteri | reverse complement strand
ACCAACAAGTTCAGGTCCAAATCCCACCAGAGCCACTTACTCACTGCTATCCTGAGCAAGCTACACATGCCAAGTGTAAGAGCAACATTCATGTGATAGCAACAATTAGTATGATGTTCTGCAACAGGTTAAATGGAGGTTGTTCTGCTTCTGTTAAGAATTAGGTGCTGAAGTGCACTTTCTCCAACAAAACTATTGCACACGCTTTTTTATCCTTTCTTTGGCCCATCTCTACTGCCACTGATTTCTGCAGTGGACATTGGGCATAATAATGTGGATCTAATTTGGTCTATTTGGTTGGAAAACTGTGGCAGCCATGTTAGTCCAGTCTATAATGTAGAAAAAAAGTAAAAAACATGTTGCAGGTAATACCTTTTATTAGACTAACAAAATTGTTTTTGAGACTAGCTTTCAAGAGTTAAAAGTGAAATAAAAGGTACCACCTATTTATGTGTTCTTTTCTATCTATTCTGATGCAAAGCAGTGTAATTAATTGTATTATGATCTTGAACTTGTACAGTTCCTTGATGACAGGGATTGCAGTCCCCGATCACAGTTCTAAGTGACCAACATTAGTTGTACGTGATAGTGTTCCTTGATGATCAGGTAGGCAGCAGAGGAATCCAGAGCTCATTTTCAGTTTACATTGCCACTGTTTGCATACCTATGCAAACTGGAGACATCAGCATAATGACTGACTGCCTGTCTCAGTCTCTCGCCACCAGTTGTCTGTTCTATCAGCACATACATACTATGGATGTAATAAAACTGTTTCTGCTATGCAGATCTACATTAGTTGATGATGGAACTGTTCTTCAGTCACTGACACTTGCCCTTACTGTGCTAAGTATTGTGTGTACTCAGCAGAATCCATCCAGCTGCAGGGGTGGTGCAGAAAACAGAAAAAAGTGCCACTATCACTGTTGATGAATACTGTAGATTTAGATGGAGTAAGGGGAGGGGAGGGGGATGGAGGCACAGACAGACACAGAACAGCAGGAATCTCATGTCCACCAATGAGGTGATGAAACTCCACTGTGAATGTGCAAGGTAATATACATAAGATCCTATTCCTGCCTACCCTTCTCCCTCTCCTCTTGTTAGAAATACCTTGAATGGCTATCACTATGTAGCCATTAACAAAAAAAAAAAAGAGAGAGAGAGAGAGAGAAAAAATCACTTGGTTCATTGATTTACTGCCCACATCTAGACAAGCAGTATAACTGACTACAGTAATCCTAGCCATCAGCAACCTTGTTACTGTCTCTAATCACAGTCCCTCAAGGGTGTTGGGGGAGCGAAGCTGCTATTAGCCAAATAGTAACACAAGAAACAAAAACTAAAGCACCATTTATTCACATCAATCTCACAGTGAAGATCCTTTTTCTGAGAATGATAATTGCATGGATGTTCAGTTTCTCAGCATGTATGATTACCACAAATCCCCTTTCTTTTGTGAAATCCACATGTGCCACTTTTACATGCACATCTTCCACTGCCACATAGCTGACTCATCATGTAGCTCAAAAACTCCAGTTTGTATTCAGTATGGGCACACACAAATGAAACATATGCATGTAGAGCCAGGTGGACTACCAATACAGTGCATTTAGTAGCTAGCTGTACAATTTGGTAGCCCAAGTCAGAATTGCTGGAGAAAACCCTTTGCAAAAAATAAATAATCTGAACCATTTCAATTCCTGGAAATGAAGTTGTCCAAGAATTTCTCCACTCCAATCCCCACCCCCATCCCTTCACCCTATCCAACAAAGACATAGTTAGGGTTTCAATGGCATTTACTGTATGAGTCATAAATCCCAGACCACTGACTGTAGAGTTCTTTTTCCTAGAAGAAGGCTCCAGAATACGATGGATACTATGGTATTAGATAAACAGCAACTGTGAATGAGTTAAACTCAGAAACTCTGAACTTGCAATAATAGGAGCTGGAGTAAGCAGACCATTGGGGGGAGGGGAGAGGAATGATTTATTCAGGCAGGACAAAACAAATCAGGAGCTGAGACAGAGAGAGAGAGAGAGAGAGAATGGAGAGGAGGAGGGAGAAAGAGAGAGAGAGGAGAGAGAGAGAGAGAGAGAGAGGGAGAGAGAGAAGAGAATGGGGGGAAGACAGAAGAAGAGTACAAAAGATAATAGGAATAATAATCCCATATATACAACACCAGTGGTGATAAAAAGTTACAAGATAAAAAGGGATATCTTATACCCAACTAATAAGATATCATGTTATGTGGTGATTTGTATATTCACAAATTAGTAGTGGAGAAGTGTATCAAAAAGTGTGTGTGTATGGGGGGGGGGTTGGAACTGCACAGAACAACTTAGTCCAGGGCACTGGGAAAACAACTGCCCTCTTAAAAATAGTTTAGTCAACCTACCTAGCTTTTTATAGTCCCTAATAATACACACATTTTGATGAATAATCCATGATTTATTAACAAACATGCATGGGTTATTCATCATAATCAAAACAGAACAAGATCAGCAACTGTAGCTTTTGAAAAGGTGTGACAAGAGAAAGGGAGCCACAAATAACTATACAGTAAAAGTCATGCAGCACTAGAACAAAATATTCCATAGAGATTTTCCAAAAAAAAGTATAATTTTGGTTGCCTGGATTTTCAATGTATGTTGAGTTCCAAAAGGTTTAAAAGTAGCCTCACTGCTATCATTGGAGAAATTCCACCAGTTTCATGTTAATGTTACTTCACTGATTGCAATGTGTGGGATCAAAATTAATTGGCTAACCCTTCACCTACAAAAGTGAGGGGTCTGCTGACCCCTCTGACCCTTTGAGCCCACTGTCTATATCACAAATAATATCTTGGCCTGTTGGGTACAGTGCAATCCATACTGAACCAGTCAGAGAGCAGACCTGCCAATGCTGATGAAATAAAAATAGTACTATACAGTACTAATGCCAGTAGTTTAACACAAAAAGAGAAACAGTTAACTCTTCACACAAACAGCTAATTTAAAGGTTGTAACTAGTAAACTAGTATTGTATAAATTGAATATGCAATGGTACAACTCAAAATATGCAGTTTACCATCACATGTGTGGGAGCAGGACTTTTATAGCCAACTCCAGCTCGGCCACTCATGAGTTATAGTTCTGCAAAGGCTGCCCCCTCACACATAAAGATACTTTGCAAATTTTGAGCAAGCTTATTGCATATCCCACTATTTATACAATGGGTCTGGCAAATCTTGCTTCCTCAGTGGTAAAAACCCTGTACATGGGGGTAGGATAACATATATTATAAAATGGGGTTTAAAAGAGTGACCAAATCTCAGAACTTCATTGGTTAAAGTACATTACATGACCATTAATTAATTTCCTAGAAACCATGCAGTTCACAAAAAAACTACCCTTATCAACCTAGCAACAACCTAACTAAATGAAAATAAACTCTTTTTTCATTCAAATAAAAACGTTTTCCACTCTTTAAACACAATACCAACAACATGGCACAGTTTTCTTGAAAATAAATGCACTTCCTACAATTCTTTAAAGACTTTTGCCTTTTTTTTTTTTACCAAACTCACATATTGTATCTAGCAATAAGCTACGTACAAGAAAATAAAATTATTTTCCATTAAAAAAAGAAACCATTTACCTATTTTATAAGTGCAATGACTCACTCCAGGACATGCTTTTTTTTTGAGAACATGTACACTTCCCAGCTGCAATGAAATGCACTTGACCATTGGCCTTATGCCTTCCAATTCCCCTGGAGCATGCATTAATTCTCTATTACAAAATGTCAAGAAAAATGCCACAGGTCTGATTAGTCAGTACTGACTTTCATCAGTGATGTTAACCTAGCACAACACCATACCCATTCAAAAAGCAACTATGATTTTTTTCACCCTGTTTCTTTATTTGCTTGTTTTTTTTTGGGGGGGGGTTATATAAGCAAGCAATTTTATAATTACAATAATGCACTCCAGGGTGATATGTCATAGGGATAACATCACTTCTCGGGTGTTGGACACACTTGGCCTGTGGCCTCATGCCCAACCACCTGAGGCATGACATTATCCTAGCATGGCACATGGCCTGTCATGCATTATTCCTTATGCAACCCATGCTCTGCTGTGGGTTATTTTATTGCTTGATTTATCCATACTCAGTTGTACTTAAAATGCTGTGTCTATAACAAATGATTGGTCATAAACCAAGCCTAATGGGTTTGGTCAATTACTGATTTATTGACTGATTCATGAAAGACACACTGAACTGAACTGAAGCTCATTCTCAAGTGCAACCTGGTTGGGGGGGGGATTAATAGAAAGGGAGTAGAATAAAAGCAAAACTTCAAGCATCAAAACAAAGATTTATAAGAAACAGTAGCAATCCAGCAATGCAGTGCAAATTAAAATACAGGGTTAAAATACTGCGACAAAGTACTACCCCCCCATGCTAACAGTCTGAGTTCAAAGACAGACTTGGGACACATGGAAGGGTCGTGGGGGGGGATGATTGAGCATCCAGCAGACTGGTCTCCTTTCCCTGGGGGAGAGGGCTGGTTGCACTGCTCATAGGCTGCCACCAAGTGGATGGGGCTGGCCAGCAGCAGGTGTGTAGTGTGTGTGCATGCCTCCACATCCATGCATGCTGACATCACTGCATGTCACTGGCTTAGGGAGAAAAACCAGGAGGAAAATGTCTGCCAGCAGGGTGAAGCCCCTGGTCATCGCAGGCCCCACACCACATAAAGGGCCCTGGTCCAATCTGGATGAGTGACTCTTGGGGGGGAGAGATGGACCTCTCCTTCTTTGTTCCACCACAGGGGGAGGGGCAATCCACAGGGGATCTCCAGTCCAGATAAGTCTCTGAGGAGGTGGATGATGGGGCTGGGTGACGCAGGTCCGGGGTGGGGGTGGACAGTACAAGGAAGACAACAACCTTGATGTAAGGAACACACAGTGACAAAGTAAAAGGTGCAAAATATAACAGGATAAGTACAGTACAAAAGGAAGGGAATCCCCAGCAGAGCGGGGGGGGGGGATTGTCACACTAAATTGATATCTTGGATGTCAGAAAAATATGTAGGATTTCAGCTTTTTGGATAAAGCTGCCAAAAATGCAAAATCCTAAATAGTGGGATACCAAATTGGTTTTGGATACAGAATTCTAATCAAATTTGGCATCCCTGTGACTCCCACCACTTGTTGTGTGAGTCTCCCCAACCTTGAAGCTGTAAAAACCCTTACACAAACCACCTTAGAGCCCCAACCTCCCTCCTTACCCCAAGCCCCTGAGGGTGCATGATACTGTAACTAGTGTCTACTATATAACTGAGGGTAGTAACGATTATTTCATTTATTACAGTCTCTGCAGATCCTTATAATTGGGACCAAATTGGGATCTCACCTTCCCTCACCCTGGTACAAGCAACCCACTGCAACATCCCAGTTCAAGTAAGCATCCCTGAAAAACACACCTACCACCCCTACTTTCCTCCTGTTTCCAATAGTACCAAATACAGAAATACTGGCAGTGGTTGAAGTTTGGGGACTAAGATGTGGTCCCGTGGTGGAGCAGCTTGTGCTCATCATCAGTTCAGGTAGGATAAAGGAATGATAAGGTCCCCCTACAGTAACATTTGGTTGCCACATGCCAGCCAATCAGGTGTTACCATAGGAGGACATCATCATTCATTTATCCTTCCTGGAATGAAAAAGAGCACAAGCTGCTCCACCACGGGACCACATCTTAATCCCCAGCCTACACCCCATGCTGGCTATTTCTCTGTTGTTTTTTGGGTGCTATGAGGGAAGGATGGAAGTGGGGGCTAGTGGGTGTAGCGGGTGGGGGATGCTTAATTGAACTGGGGGTTGCTGTGGGTGGCTTGTGCTAGGGTGGGGAGAGGTGGACTCCAATTTAGTGTGGGGGTACTTTTTTATTATAAGGAGCTGTGGAGGACTGTAACAAATTAAATAATCTTTACTACCCGAGTAACATGGTATCACATGCTCTCAGGGGCTGTGGGGAAGTAGGAAGGTTTGGGTTTACAGGGTTGTTTGGGTGAGGAAATATAATTTAGGATTCTAGTATAGTCACTTATTAAGATATCTGAATCCAACATCTGATGATATCCCAGGCTAGAACTTTATGTTGGATTAGATACAGATTACACCACTATTCAATTATCATAACGCTTACCCACAACATTCAGATTGTTTCAGGTGTCCTTTCTTCCATGGATTCAAGCCAAATAAGATGGTTAACTCTATATCTGCAGGCAATTTCTATAGCTTGACATGGGTTCAAAATAAATCCAATGGTTAAACTCAGTGCCTTGCCACGTTGCCAATGCACCATCACAGAGCTTCTAGCTTTCCCTATCTACAAAATGCTGGTTACATTTATTTCTGTTGAAAAACATGAAAACTTTAGGTCTAACTGACAACAGACATAGGGCTGGATTTTCAAAAGGTGGCACAGGGCTTGCGTCAAGGTCCTGCGAGTGGCAAAAGGGATAGAAGTTCCCGATTATCGGACGGAGCATGGCACAAGTCCCTGTGCCATATGTTTGGTGCATCAGGGGCTTGTGGGATTCCTGCCATTTTGAAAATCCAGCCCATGAAATTTTCATTTTTTGGAAACAGAATTTAATTTAACCAATTTTTTTTAGATAGGGAAAACAAGGACCCAGTTGTATGCTGCTGCTTTCATGTGGCATTGAGCTTAACCATTAGATTCGTTTCCAGCCTGTGTCCAGCTAAAGACATTGCCTGGAGATGAGTTTAACCACTTATTCAGGTTTGAATCCTTGGGACAAAAGCAATGTGAAATGATCCAATAGTCTAATTCATTAACCCTAAATAGTTATCAATAGAAATGCAATATCTCATTTGCAAAGGAGTCCTACTTTTACCCAGTTAGTACAGCTGGGTGAACATGAGCACAGTGAGGTCAATGATTACACAGCTCAACAGTGACTGTGAAGAAATTCAAACCTGGTGTCTCCTAGGGATACCAGTTTTCCATTATGAAAAAATGGCAGTTATATTTAGTCAGTTCTACTGTTCTGGTTTTTTTTTGTTTGCCCCCCAAACTGAAGAGAAATCAGCATGACTTGCACGAAAATGTGGCACTTAATTGTTGGTGCAAAGCAAGTATTTTGCAAGCCAAAGTGGTGCTAAGTGGCGAGTTTGTGAAAACAATTGGCACAAAGTGAGGTTTTGCAGTATAAATTGTCACATAATGTGAAACAATTCTCAATTCTTGCCCCACAACCAATTATTTTAATCTACTTCTACTTCTTCTTCTTTTTTTTTTTTTGTAGAAAATCGCAGGCTGTAATCTCCTGGTTAACAGTTCACTGCCTAAAAAGCACTGTGCCACACTATTAGAATCACTTAGAATTTAGATTTATACCTTCGGGGAAAGTATAAATGAACTCAATAAAACATGTTATTAGGTACCTGCAGGGATTATACATTTTTATCACCCCTACAGGGTTGTTATCATCCCTGCAGGTATATCACAAGGATTGAACCCAATGGTATACAGTAAATAGGACATTGGGGGGATTCTCTAGTGTGTAAGCTTTTTATTTTTCTCTGTCTTGTAGGTAACATTAACCACTTACACTCATGTGCCACTCATCCCAAAAGGGCATTGCTCCCAACATTTCAGAGGAAAATAAAAAGCTTACGCACCAGAGCCCCATGCGCTATCCCCTATTTATACCATGGTGGGGGGGGGTAGTGGTATAAATGAACTTACTAAAATACTTTGTTAGGTACCTGCAGGGAAAATACATGTTTTTTAATCTCCCTAAAAGGTTGTTGTTTTCCCTGCAGGTATATCACAACAGAGCCTGCTCCACTTGTTCCTGCACTCACTGCTGCTTTTGCCACTAAAGTTTGAACTTTTGCTTGTCGTTGACTACCAGAACCAGGTAATGGAACCACCTATATGTTGCTTGTGCTTGGCTCTAGGACCACCCATAGTTCTCTCTCAGTGGTCTGTCAAATATTGAATGAAACACATAAGTGAAACAAGCCTTCTGAGCAAGTACTGAACTATTCCCCTAGGCCATCAACCCAATGGCATAAATAGGACATTGCATGTGGCTCTTGTGTAAAAACTTTTTATTTCCTCTGCCATGTAGGCAGCAGTGCCCCCTTGCACTTGTTGTTGCACCACTCATTGCCAGGGAGTACTGTTGCCCACATTTCAGAGGAAATAAGTTCATACGTATCAGCCTAATATCCCCTATTTACGCAGATTAATTTCTCAGTTGTCCTGTCATCACCATTTATTCTCTCTTGTCTCTTCATCAGCTTTCATTCTTACACTTGACCTGTCATCAGTTGTAAAGCTGGTTGGTTATATTTTTATTCTGCTTCCAGCACAACGTACCTACCTATATTCTTTGTGAAGACATTGTTCATTGCACATATTGCCTTGAATTATCACTACTGCCTGATTCTTAATTTCACTATGTTGTTGTCTGTGCCATCCTACTGTTTATTTTGCCGTAGTAGCTCATATATGCCAGTATCTTGTTTTGTTAACACTGATTGCACTTTATCATTGAAGGTACACTATTTGTCTCCCTGTACCCCTTCTCCCAGGTTGCACCTCAAAACGTGCCTCAGCTCAGTGTGCCTTTTCCAGTTACCAATTTTTAATAAATAAATAAATAAAACAAAAATCCAAAATTCTAACTGGACCGTGATGATTTGGAACCAGCTGTTTACAGACTCACAAGCCGACTCTGAATATTATATATCAACAGTCTGAAAGTGCTGTGACAACAAAGACAAGCAACTGGATATATAAGCAGAACAATGTGGAAGCACTTTGCTGCAGCACACATACTACAATACAAAATGTTATAAAAACAAACATTTTAACACACATCTAGCTCTAACATGGCTGTATGTGCACAATACACAATTAGAGAAAAATTAAAGCCATTGCATAAACCAAATATGTCACAGCTGCACTGAAAATATCAGAATTGTTTTCATTTATGCTTTCAAAATCTGATGATTTCACTGGGTTCTGAAAGCATCAGTATATCCATGACATATACCCAGTTTATAACATGAGTTGGAAAAAGTGAGCAAGCCAATTGGTGGAGACGCTCTGTGTGCCCGTGGATTAAGTTAGAATTAATCCATGGTTCCGCGGAGTGACTCTGGAGATGCGACGCCAGGTCTCCTTCTGTTTAGTAGAATGTAAAGTGTGGTGGCAGTCATATCAAATCCTGAGTGAGCGATCAGGAGTACGGCATGTGTCTTTTCCCTGCTCTGTGTGTTAATCCCACTATATCTGGCAGGCAGCATTTGTCATTGTGTGGGGTGACAGCGAGTTGAAAACCCTCCCATGTGGATGCCATGGTGCCCCCCCCACACCAAGAGAGATAGGTTCTAGGACGATAACAGTGTCATGGCAGTATAAGGGTTCCTTCTGACAGGATTAGGTGGCAGTCCAACATATGCCGACTTGATACTTCATATACTGTATATATAGTAGGTGTTTAGTTCTGGAGAAGCACAGTATGCCACACTTGTAAAGCATGATTTTGGTTTACATGAGACTGCGTGAACATATTATAACCCCCAGTTAAAGGTGAAGCATCCCATTTATACCCCCACAACAAACATGCTTTCCCTGGACACATCAAGCTCTCCTTATGCAGTCCTACCTCCTTCAAAAACAAGCACTCCACTTGAAATTCTGCAATTGACAATGTCTCATTTATCAATAAAACCTGCTCACCCTCTGTGTTTTTTTCCCTGCAGCATTCTCACAGAGTTTGCCAGTGGCACTTACTGGCTCATAGACACATAAGTGACTTTAGTCATTTCTGGAATGTGGTCACACCTGTTAAAGGGCACTGTCAAGGCTAAAGCCTTCAGGCCTCATGTCACATCTAGTTTAAGAAACACACATTTTGCCATTGCTCACCTGCAGTAGAATTTATTGATGTTGATGCTTGCTTGGCATCTGCTTTACTTTGTTAGAAAAAATGAAATTCTGACTATTGTTGCAACCATATAAAAACTTGTCTCGTTTCAAATCCTTCAAATCCTCTCACTGTATCCTTCCTGAATTTCAGCAATCCTGCCACACAGTCTAGCCACAGTTATTTATTTACTCAATCAGTTTTGTTGACTGGATAGGTGCACTAGACAAAAATATTGCCTATTTTCAGGCATGACCAGCTAGAGGTGCAGACAATAAATAGCACGTTACAAAGACAGCAATAAATATTTTGGGAGAAATACATGATATCACCTTACTACAGGCAAGTACAGGAGCAACATGGTCATATTCAGCACAAAGTAATAGCAGAAAAAGTTCAACATTGTGAATGCAAGATTGTCGGACAGTTAATAGATTAAGCATGAGATAAATACAATAAAAGGGGCCATTTACACAAACACTTATCATTAGTTAGGAGAAACTTAGTCTCCTCCACTGTAGCCTGAGAGGCTAGACTGTATGAGGGAGTTCCAAGGGATTCTTGAAGGATGTAGTGAGAATAGATAAAGGACTATGAACAGACATGTTTTTGTATGGTAACACTAATATGGTGGAGACCAGTTTTTCATTTTTTAGTAGGAAGAAGGAATCACGTAAAAAAAAAAAAATAACAAGAGGCCACCCTAATGGCCCAAACAGCACCTCAATCTGCCATTCAGGTGACCTACATCTGGGAGTGGACTCAGGTCGCCATGTCGGAAGCAGGTCCAGCAGTGCCTCACAGTCAGAGTGAGTCTGCGGCAGGTTGCAGCACCTCAGCACCCCCTGTACTTGGGCCAGGGAGCTTGCTCTCACTGCAGGGATACAGTGTGTGTATGAGGCCAAAATAGGTGCTGCTCACACCATGGGGTGGAGGGAAGAACTTTGCAGGGGTATAACTGGGCCAAAGAGACATGTGCACCAAGCAGTCTAAATGATGGCTGACAGTACCCTAGGGCCATGCTTTGTGTGGATCCCCACTGTCTTTGCCATTGGGGAAGTGTCTGACAGGGCTGATGTGTGGTCAGTAGCATGATCTAAAGGTAGAAGTAAGTGGTGGCTTGGGAGCCAATCAGCTAGAGAAAAGGAAAAGAGAAACAGCCAAATCAGCAAATGATACAGAAGGTGAGTAATCAATGTGTTCTTTAAACTAAGGAAAACTGATGCAACCTGCTGGCCCACTGAAAGTGTTGAGCTACAACATAGGTGACCCAGATTCAGGTGTGGGCCATGGTCAGTGTGCGGCCATCAGCAGTGCTTCTTTGACCAAGGAGTGCTCAGCACGGTGCTAGACAGTTCCACAGCTGCAGCAATCCATAGCTGGACAAGGAAATGATCTCCTCCACTGGCGAAACTGCAGCTGACAAGGTCATACCAACACTGCACAGCCCCAGATGGTGGTTAGTAGGAGAAACTACTGGGTAAAACAAAACAAAAACAAGTGCCTGTGTGGACAAACACACTCCCTCCCCACCACCACTAGGTTCTACATCAGTGATTGGTGTCAGGACTAGAAAGTTATAAGTGTGTGGTGGGTCCTGAAAGACAGCCTAATCAGAAACAAGAAGGGTGCAGCAGATGACTGAAGGAGGGAGCAACAAAACCATATTAAAAAAACCGGGGGGAAGTGGGGGGTTGACAGCATCCCTTTAACCTTTGTTTCAGCTCGATTTGAAATGAAATCTCACAGAATCTGTTCTGACTGACAGGAAATCTGCAGCAAAATTCCTTATAAAAGCTGCAGAATATTAGCAAAATAAAAAGGAAAACACATGAGACTCCATGGATAAACATGGGTGTAGCAAAGCATAAGCCATGTAAGCCAAGGCGTACAACTTGATTGGGAGGGTGGTATTCTTTGCCCTAAGGACTGATTTTTGTTACTTCTTCTGTCTGGTAATTACCCCTACTGGTGTTATAATATACAGAATACTGGTTGGGTGACCATGCACAACCAGCCTGTGCTGCCACACAGGGGATCTGATTATATCAGATCTCGACAGCAAAGCTAGGAGGTCCAATATAAGTCAGAAGCCGAGAGTGGCAGCACAAACTGTGGGTATGTGGCTGCCCAAGCAGTATTTTTTTTTTTTTACAGTGTATCTTTTTTTTGTTTACGTTTTTTGATTTTTCTTGAAAATGAAAATATTGTCAAAGCATTCTGCAGTAGCGGTAAACGTGCCAGTAGTTTCAGTTCAGAACTTGAATGGATTGTTGTGCACACAGCAGAGCTGTGTAAAACGCTAGCTGCCATGAGGATTTCCCATCAGCTGAAACAGTATTGCACTACAGAAGTGTGCATCTGCATTCCATGACCTTTGAACTTTGGTACAGCAACGTTTCAGCTGGCGAATAAATCCATGTAGTATAAACCCTCACTATACACTATATGACTGTTGTGTTCTGTTAAGATAATGTTAAATGAATAGAGCTAAGTACTGCAGTATTTGGCTCTTATTATGCACTTCATGAAGTACAATATGGGGTGCACAAGGGGGCCTGAATAACAGACATTAACATGTCTATGATGGGGGGTAACAAGGAGGCATCAAAGGGTTCTTGTTTACATATTTTATTTTCCTAGCTACGCCACTTGCATAAACCTATCAGACAAAAGCAAAACAAAGGATCATTAGTAGGCCTCACCCTCCCAAGACATACATTCTTCAGCTAAAATATTTGTTGTCACTTTCCTCAACACTCCTTAAACTGAAGGTGACCCTTTTGGCTGCAAAATGTAGCAGTTACTTGCACTGTTTTGGTATTGCACCCCAAAACCTGCTATCACTTTGCAGAATAATTGCCCCCAAATTTCTAGTTTTTAGACTATTGTCAAATAATAGTTAGAAAATTAACATAATCAGAGAGCTTGCCTTCAGACTCTACCACAGAACAAAAAACTTTGTACAAGGAAAAATGTGGGTCAACTGCTAAGTTCCATTCCTCCGGCAAATATAGCAGCTCAAAAGAATGACTTCACAAGCCCAGAACTTGGTAGAGATTAGAAAAATGAAAGAAAGAAAAAAAAAGAAAGAAAGACATAGAAATCTCACCTTCTGTTAGCCAAGTCTCTTGGAAATGGCATAAATCCTGGAAGAGATCTGAAATGGACAGGAAAATATTGTATTGGTATGGGTAACACAATGAAGTGGAGCTAGTAATCTGCAGTTCTGTGTACTCTAGGCAATGGTACTGACACTGTGAAAGTTAAGTATGGTATCAATGTATTTTTAACCATCACTAGTCACCAAAGGAAGCACAACTAGTGAGATATCAGTACTGTGACCCAATAGAGAACTGAATACTGACCCAGTGAATTCAGTCTTCATGCCCTGCCAACTCTGCCATCAGCTCAAGTAGCTAGCCTGAGCAAGTTCACTTGACACATTCTTTCTTGTACTATCTCTGTGGCCACGTTATCTCACACTATCATCACAGCCACATTCTCTCTCACACTATCTCCATGGCCACATTCTTTCACACTTTCTCCATGGCCACACTATCTCCATGGCCACATTCTCTCTCACACTATCTCCATGGCCACATTCTCTCACACTTTCTCCATGGCCACATTCTCTCACACTATCTCCATGGCCACATTCTCTCGCACTTTCTCCAGGGCAACACTATCTCCATGGCCACATTCTCTCACACTTTCTCCATGGCCACATTCCTCTCATAGTATCTCCATAGCCACATTCTCACTCACACTATCTCCCTGGGCACATTCTCTCTCACACTGTCTCCATGGCCACATTCTCTCACACTTTATCCATGGCCACACTGTCTCCAGGGCCACATTCTCTCTCATGCTACCTCCATGGCCACATTCTCTCTCATACCATCTGTGTGGCCACTTTCTCTCCCATACTATCTCCATAACCACTTTCTGTCTCATACTGTCTCTGTGGTCCTTTTCTCTCTTATATTATCTCTACGACCCCTTTCTCTCTATTTAAAATCTTTTTACCAAGAAACGCAGACTAAGCCAAATATCATTTCCAGGTGTGACCAGGCAGCACAGCGATGCTAAGTTACTTAGGTTTACACAGTATATAAATGGTAGTCATGTGATTCAAACCTAAGTCTGCTGGGTTTCCAGGGTAACAGCTTGTTGCTCTAACCTCTAAGCTATACTCCCTTTTTACCTCCATAGTCACTGGCTCTCAAACTATTTCCATGGGCATGGCCACATGCTCTCTCAAACTATTTCCATGGCCAGTTTCTTACACCATCTCCGTGGTCACATGGTCTCTCATACTGTTTCCATGGCCACTTTCTTACACCATCTCTATGGTCACATGCTCTCTCATACTGTTTCCATGGCCACATGCCCATTTTCATACTATTTCCATGGCCACTTTCTTACACCATCTCCGTGATCACATTTTCTCTCATACTGTTTCCATGGCCACTTTCTTTCTCTCTCTCATACTGTCTCCATGGACACTTTCACAAACTTTAAATCCTGCTACATCACCAACTTTTATTCTTTTTAAAAATCCTAAAATGGACAGTTACTTTAAACATGATGATGATTATGGCAAATGAGTTTCTGTAATCTGAGAACAAAAATCGAGTCATTTGCTGAGAACTGAGGTTAATGAGTGTATATTATTTTGGTGGAAGTAAAAATGCCCATTAGTCCAAATTTGGAAGCAACATAGTAATTTAAGGTCAGAGTGGTTGTAAGTCCTTCAGCCCCCCACACACACACACACACACACACACACACACACACACACTCACATACATCAATTCATAAGCAAGGATTTAAACTACATAGTGTAAGTAAGTGAGTAAGATTTTAATTTATTGTGGCGCCCAATCCCGGAGGCTCTGGGCACCATTACAATTCTAGCAGAGCAAAATAATATAAAAATAAACATCAGGTATTAGCATACACATTCTCTAGTAACGGAATTTAACATCAAGATTTTAAAATTAAATTAACTTAAAAACTGTCCTGGAAAGCTCGTTTAAACAGACAGGTCTTTAGGCACCGCCTTACACACCTCCACTGCTGGGGCCTCCCTTACAAAGCTTGGCAGTGAATTCCAAAGGGCCGGGCTGGCAACCATGAAGGAATAATCCCCAAGGTCTTCAACCTGGCCCTGGGAATCACCAGGAGGCCCTCAGTGCAGAAGAGGAGGGAACGTACTAGGATTGCTGGAGTTAGGAGGTCAGACAGGTAACCAGGGCCCAGTCCATATAGGGCCTTATAGGTGAGCAAGCCCACCTTGAAGAGGATCCTCCACCTGACTGGCAGCCAGTACAGATCTCACATGACTGAGGTCACATGGCAGGTTCTTGGTAGACCCACCAGCAGCCTGGCTGCTGTGTTCTATACTAGCTGTAGCCGGCAGAGGGTCCCTCCCATTGATCCAGAGGCACAGAGCTTTACAATAGTCTAACCTAGAGATCACAAGGCATGTACTAGTGAAGGCAGGTCCTCAGGGCGGAATCAGGGGTTTAATTCAGGTGACATTCCTTAGATGGTAAAAACCACTTTTGACAACAGAGGTGGTGACTTATATAATAAGCTGTTATGCAGGGAAACTTTTTGGCAGTACATGTTGAGATCTGAAACCACACCAGGCTTAAATGATCACTTTCAGTTGCCACCTTTACTTCATAAGAGATGATCTTGCATCTGCTGTGGTATTAATTTTAATTTTGTAATGTTAGTATAGAATTCTTAAAACTAGGTTTATGAAGCTCTGTATTTATAACAGCATTTGTATTTATAATACCTTTTGATAATGTATATATATTTAGTGAATGTGAGTTTTCCTTTTTTTTGGGGGGGGTTGGGTATGCTAGTGCAATATTCATTAGTGCAATATTTATTATTTAGTGAAATGATTGCTATTTTAGTGTTAAGGAAAAGCTTTTTGTATGCTTATTGTACTTATTAGATAGAGCCTCACATGTGTCATGAATTTGTACGTTCTTAATAATTTATTAGCATTTAGAATTTACTTGCCTTTATGCACTATATTTTTTTATTTGTATTATTTAATTTAGTTTTTATTGACCAGGTGAGTGCACTAGACAAATCCTGCCTATTTTCAGGCACAACCCGGGGGAAGGGGACACAAATGAATGCCAACTGACCTTGAACCAGATTAAGCTGTTGGTGGTATTTTCAGTGAATGAGGAAAATTTGGCCAGGACACCGGGGAAATTCCCCTACTCGTCAATAGGGGGACTTACTGACCATCAGAATGGAGGGCTCAGTTGCTGAGCAGCCTTCAATACAGCAGGACGTGCTACTGGCCGCAGGGCCAATTGCTGCTTTTGCCTCGAAGAACATGGAATCGGAAATCTTTTTTGAAGCGCCCGAGGAGCTGGGCTTATATGCCGAATCTGAAGGATTAATGGATGCCACTGCTCAGCAGATGGGTAAGGTTGTGAAATTACTGCTGTTTTCAAAATCTTCTACAGTAGAACGAACTGATTTGACTGCCTGTCATTCTGTGCCGTCTTCGACTCCTGACATGCAACGGAATGAGAAAGTATTACCAGAGGCATCTGTGACAGCTGTGGGTTTGCGGAATGACAGCGAGGCCACTACACCAAGGAATCCAGAACCTCACTCGCAAGTCAGCGCAGCTACAGTCACAACACCAAATCTTTTGGTCCTGGGAAGTCTGTTACAGGTACTGTTTACACTTCTTCAGTCTCTGGCCAACAACAAGCAACAGACTTTTCTTTTGCTGCTAAACAGCAGGTGGTTAAAAGTGTGGCTAAATCTACTTCTGAGCAGAAATGCTCTTGGGCTGACCAAGTGGAAGAAGCTGATGCTTCATGGTTAGTGAGTAAAACCCTGACATCGGCTGGCTGGGCGCAGCTTCCTGATTCTGGTAGATGGATCTCTGTTTTTTCTCCAATCGTTATTCCTGGGGTTAGTATGATGAAAAAAGAACTGCATGCTCTATCTCCACCAGCTGCAAAATTAACTACCTCAGTATCTCAGAGCATGGGTGGTCAGGCCTACCCTATGGAGGCCCAACCTTCGGACACTGCAAGTTCACCTTTAGCTCTTCCTTCCAAATTAACACTGACGCAGAACCCTGAACTTTATCTTAAACCACAGAAAGTTCTACCTTCTATTAAGGAACATTCCCCTCGGATGGTGTCTTCTTCATCTATGGAGCAAATAGATGACCAGGCCACTGAGGAAGCCCCTACAGGCCCATGGTCAGGATCTGTACCTGGCCTAGAGTGAACTGCCCCACACTCTTATGGTTCTTTTTTTTCACTATCCAAACTTTTCTGCCAAGAGGCATACTGCAGTTCATTTTGTTTAAAAAGGTGGAATGGACATTTTCCCAGATAGAAAATTTGTAGCAAAAACAATGCTGAATGATAGCTTACAGTTTTCGTCCACTGAAATGTATGCCTTAATACATGTTTTGGGGGGAAAAGGTTTTGATGTTAGCTTTAAATTAAATAGTGGTCTAGATAAATTTTGGAATAATTATCACAAAGTTCGACAAACTCCGTTATGGTCCCCCTTTGATGTGTTTCCACTAACTAAACCTGCTCATAAAACAGTAACAGTTCTTTTTAGGAATGAGGGTGTAAGCATTACAGACCTCATTTACTGGTTGAAACAGAGATGCACGGTACTGGGACACCCTGAAGCAATATTTGTTTCTGAGGACATTTGGACAGGAGGTTGGAGAATCAGGATGATACTGCGCTCCTCAGAGGATGGCTTACAGCATCTTCCAAATTATGTCTTCTTGGGGTAGAATGGGGGATACTTTTTTATGCAGGTCAGCCCAAATCCTGCTATAGATGTGGGCAATCAGGTCATATCAGTAGTGCCTGTGATCGTTTGCATTGTACGTTTTGTAATTCTCTGGGGCACATGAGTGAACAATGTAAAAATATAGCGGTTTGTTCCTTATGTAGTGCAATTGGTCATTCTCATGCCACTTGTCCTGAGACAGCCCATCGGCAATCGGATCCACATGATTCAGAGGAACAAAGATTACTGATCGCTATTGCACAGTGTTCACGAGCCACTCACACTAAAACATCCCCACCTCCTTCTGTTTCCCCTCCTTCTGTGCCACCTCTTTCTGAGCCTTCTACTATTATTCCAGATCCCTTGGCCACTGCTCATCCCTCCCCCCTTTGGAAAACATTTCTGAGGTTTCAATGAGTGGCCCTCTGCCTCAGACATCTACCCTTCTCGATGCACAGTCAATGGCCCCCCCCAACTTCCTCAAGAAGTACCTTTTCATTCTAGGGAAATGAGGCGTAAATCTTATAATACACAGCCAGCCTCAAAAGTCCCTAAACTGGTTAGTACCCCCACTACTAATCATTTCCATTGCCCTTATTCTTGCTCAGGACATGTCTGATGCAGAATCTGAATCCTCCCAGCCTGGGGCTGATACCTCGGAAAAGGTTTTGGATGTCGAATCTGAAGAGGATCAGCTCTCAGTGTTCCCACTTAAGTCTATCTCCTCTACTGCTAAGAAAGGGAAAAAAAATAAACGTAAGCCCCCTTGAACCTTTCTTTTTTTGAATTGTCTGAATGCCTCCTTTACTAACTTTCTGTTCACTGAATGTGAATAGCATTAAGAACAAGCAATGACAGTCTGCGTTATTTTCTTTTTTGAAGTCCTTACATTGTAATGTATTTTTTATATACACGGTTACATAAGGTCACCGAAATTTCCAGTGCTTCAAAATGGTGGCATACTGGGGTTTCTTACTGGTCATTAGGATTAGAACCCTGTATTGGGGTTGCTATACTTTTTCATAATATTGATGTGAAAGTTTTGAAGTTAATTGATCTGGGCCCGGGCTGGGTATTAATTCTGGATGTATTACTTCAGGGGGTTTGTTTTAGATTAGTCAATGTATATGCACCACAAACAAAAGCAACTAGGGTTGATTTGTTTCAACTTATACAGCCATATTTGCATACCTCCTTTCATGTTGTTTGGGGGGGGTGATTTTAATTGTGGTATATCTAATAAGGATAGGGGTAAGGGTGTAAAAACCACTAAAGTATTTTGTGATATGTCCTGCTTGGCCAAGGTTGTTCAGACTGCGAGTTGAATTGATGCATGTCCTCGATTACATGAGACCACCATTCCTACTTTTCATAAAGGTACCCTGGCTACCAGGATAGATTTCTCTTTTATTAATAAAACATTACCACTGAATTCAGTTTGGGTTACTCCAGTGGAATTCTCTGACCATTGTGCCCTATGCATTACAGTTGGGTCCACGGTTGCATTCTCCTTTGGTAGAGGCCTCTGGAGACTTAACTCTCAGCTGTTGGCACAACAAGACACTTTGCAACATCTGCAATATTTTATACAAGCTAGACAGTCCTTATATGATATGTATGAGGACCCTCTTTTATGGTGGATAGATACTAAGGCAGATGCTATTTCCCTGTTGAAATTTTTGGGGAAGTTTCAGCGAGAAGCAGCTTATTTTTCTTATTTAAAGTTTAGAAAACAGCTGCAGAAAATAATGTCTATGGCCCAAATCACTAAACATGATTTTTCATCTCAAATAAAAACCCTTAAGGATAAAATGGCACCCTTTCACAAACATCAATCAGCAGTTTTAAAATGTCAACAGAAATTTGGTACACAGGGAAATTTCGCAACTATTTGCCCCTTTCTTGGCAGTAAAGAAATGGTAGGGAAAAGGGCTTTTGTTAGCATTATCGGGCACGATGGTCAGGAGAAGTTTACACAGCAAGATATGATGTCAGAGGTGACATCATACACGGCTTTGCTTTTCAAGGAACAGCCTGTTGATTTTGTTGCTGCTCAGGCTTATCTACGAAATGTAAATGTTCAAGACTGTCCTCCATCTACACTCTCCAGCTTAGTGAGTCCTCTCACACCCCAAGAAGTACTTACTGCCATTCATTCTCTTTCAAATAATAAAGCACCAGGTAAAGATGGTATGACTTCAGAATTTTATAAAATAATAAGCACTGCATTATCGCAGGAACTTGTTGATGTTTATAATGACCTGTTGATGAATTCTGAATTCCCTTTGGAAATGATGGGAGGTATTTTAATTTTTCTACATAAGAAAGATGATAGGAAAATCCTTTCAAATTGGAGACCAATTAGCTTATTAAATGTTGATCTAAAAATTTTAATGAAAATTCTGAATACTCGGCTTTTGACTGTATCCCAACATTTAATTTCTCCTGCACAGTCTTGTGTGATCTCAAACCGATCCATAATTGACCAGTTGCTTTTTTTGTGTGAACTTTTTGATAGATCCCATACAGCTGGTTTATCAGGGTTTGTCTTGTCATTAGACCAAAAGGGAGCTTTTGATTCCATAAATCATGATTTTTTTATGGCTTACTTTGCAGCACTACAGTATCCCTTTTATTTTTATTTCTTGGTTACGAAAAATGTATAAGTCTGCTACAGTGTCCCCTCTGGTTAATGGACATCTGGGGCCTATGCTTCCGGTAAAAAGGGGAGTCAGGCAGGGTTGTCCAGTTAGTCTTTTATTATATGTTTTTAGTATAGATCCATTGTTATGCACTTTGAATAAGCTGATACCTCCCATCACAGTGCCAGGTGTGGTAATTCCTTTTTCAGTTCTTGCATATGCAGATGATATTTGTATCTGCACGCCTACTGTTTCTTCAGTGCAGACTGTAGTTGGAATATGTGATTTCTTTGGCTCCCTTTCTGGTACTTCTTTAAATAAAAATAAATGTCTTGGGTATGAATTAGGTGGAGGTTTTCTCGCCCAGGCTCATGTCCTTGATAATAAGATTTACGTTAAACCCCATACATATATTGGGTATTGTTTTTGGTTCTCCAACTCTGGCAGTCTTTAACTGGGATATACAACTTGAAAAAGGCATACTTATGGTGCAGAATTGGAATAAATGGCAGTTTACTAAATTTAAACGTATTTACATGATACGGATGTATTTACTACCTCTTTTTTTAATTTTAAGTAATATTTTTCCCCCACCTAAGCAAAGGGAAGCAACTTTATTTAGCATTTTTTTTCAGGCTGTTTGGGGTAGCCACCTCAATCCCATAAAACGTAATATTCTCTATTTGCCTGTATCTAGGGGAGGTTTAAATATGATAAACCCTTTACTGTTTTTTTTACTGTCATTTTTTCTGTTCTAATTTCCCACCGTTATTGAAACATCTCCCTAAATTATGGATGGGTCTCTTTCAGCAAGCAGTAGGAAATTGGTATCAAGAATGGGTGGATGGCCGTTTGGGCCGTATTAGCACAACAGCAGTTGTGAGTCCCTATCAGCGTGAAATTTTTATTAAACTAAGACAGTGGCACATACCAAGTGACTGGTTACTTTCTAAACATAAGAAATTTATATACCAATCAGTACTTGATTCCCATTTTTCTGAACGTATTACATTTCTGAAATGTCCTGATACACAGCTCTCATCATTGCAGGGCTTAATGATTAGTAAGCGTATTCCCCCAAACTGTGGGATGTTACTTGGTTATGTGGTCAAGAGAGGCTGAATGTTAAAGGCATTCAATACCATAAACAGTTACAAGAATGAAATTGTTCTCGTCCAGGTTGCTCTCAAGTACTTGAAACTATGCAACATTTATACTTTTCATGTCTATATATTTCTATGTTTTGGGGCTATGTTGCCAATGTCTGGAAAGAACCTGCACTTGAAAAAGTCACCTATGAAATTTTGATTTATGGTTCATATCCTCCGGATTGGAGTAAATGGGATACTGGTACGCTGCATGTCCTTTTTGCAGTATTTAAGTGGTTTATTTGGCAAAGTAGGTGCCTTTTTACTTTGCAGCAGAAGGACCTCTCTTATGTTGAACTTTTGCAGAAAATTAATTCAGAACTGTCTACTATTTACAAATATGAAGCTGGACTATATAATCGTACCATTCTGAGGATGAATTGGAGGAATTTACCATGGGTAACAGACAGTGATATTCCTGTTACATGAATTAATGTTTTCTCTGACTTTTTATTTTCTTTATCAGTTCCTTAGGTTGTGTTTCCTTTTTTTTCTGTATGATATAATACTGAATTTTCTTGTGTTATTTTTGTACTGTTTTATTTTTCTTTGTTATGGTTTTATTTTATTTTCTCCTTTTTCTCTCTCAGTTTTTCTTGTTTTCTTGTATGCCATTTCTTGTAAAAAGTGTGACTTAACACTAATTTTTCTTTATTTTATTTTGAAGTTTTGTTAATAAAAAATTCCCTTACTCTTTTCGATAAGTGCCATGGGATCTTTAACATCCACCTGAACTACCACCATTCCAGGCAGATGGGACCTCGGTTTAACATCTCATCCAAAAGATGGCACCTCAGAAGTGAAGCACCCCTCTCATGCTGCACTACAGTGTCAGTACTGGGATATTAACCCGAAGTACCAGATGTGGAACTGAAACCCACAGCCCTCTGATCTCCCAGCCTCAGAGGTGAGTGTGCTACCTACTGAGCCACTGACAATGCTATATATTATGGTAATGTATATATATATATATATATATATATGTGTGTGTGTGTGTACAGCAATCAGTGTACATAAGGGTGCCGATTAGAGGGTGCCAATGTCTTGAAAAAGTGCTAGAGCAGCAGGAAATGTTGACATGGTGGGGGGGTGCTACTCCACATTTTTTGGTTTTAATAATAAAAACAATTTAACATATTCCTAGTGTTGGAATGTGTTTGTAGCAGTTTAAGTAGCCCTGCAGTCCTTTGCCTGTTCAGTTGTGATTTTCCTTTTGCGTTGGCACCGTTCTGTGTCTCCTTGTAGCTGCCAGTGTGTTGTGTGGAATGAGATTTTGTTTTGTGGATGGCTCTGAGTATTTTCCACAACAGGACGATCCTAACATGGCATCACGGCAGTCAGAGGACACCAGTAATGTGAGTAGCACCCCCAGTATATCGTTGCTAACTGACGGCAATGCCAGTACCAGTCGTGTTAATATGCAGGAAGGAACAATATTCCCTGGCACTTTATTTTATAAAGAGGAAGATGTAAACCCTCCTCTTCCAAATGGAGAGCTAAGAACAGAATAAGGTGATAGAGTGAATGAATTGATGGCTAATATGAGCAGCGAAGTAATTGATATTAAACAGGCATATGTGCTGCTTGAAAGAATAACATTAAAAGCTAGACATATGTACTGACAACAAGTAACAATGAATGCATATTTACAAGTAAATCGAGTCTATGGATCTACAGAGCTTTATCAAAAAAACTCCCAAGCTATATCCTGGACTGCTTCAACCAGACCTCTCCTAGCTCCTATGCCCTAAGAAGCAACAATATCATCCTGCTCAAATTGCCCAAAGTCAACACCAAACTAGGGAGGGCAGCAATCAGTTATTCTCTAGCTATAGCATGGAACACCCTACAAAAATCCCTAAAACTGTCCATTATCATTCCATTTACATCCTTTAAGCAGCACTGTACAGCCTTCTTCACAGAGAAATGCAGTTTCTACCACTAGAGATAGAATAGTCATCCCACAAACCTATATTCCAATCATATATGACATATTTCTTCCAGTCAGACACCCCCAGTTTATGGCACCCAATATTTCCTTCACCATCCTTGTACTCATTATGTGTGTGACTGTCCTGACCCTCATTGGGATATATATGTACTGTACATATTGTAGATATTAGTTTAACCTTCTCTTAACCGAGTTTCAACATGTGAATTCACTGTATATCATTGTGTTATAAACATCATTTTTCTGTATGTATAACTGCCCTATAAGTGTGTGATGTAATTGCTGTGTATCAACTCGAAACTTGACCTTATCAGGTCCATCTTGTAAATGAGCCTTGCTCAATGATGATCACCTGAATAAATAAAGATTTGATTGATTGATTGATTGATTGAGTCCTGAGGGGGTTAAGATGGGTACTTCAGTCCACGTTTGGAATGGAAAAAGAGACATTTTTAAAAAACTGGCAAACTCACTTGTTAGAGTCATCAGCTGGCCTGATTAAAATAATTATTGCTGATGCCACAGAAACTGAACCTTTCATACAGGAAGAGTTTACAAGATGTGAGGCCCAATTTTTAGCTTTTAAAGTACACTCAGATTTTAACATGTATACCAATAAATTGAAAGAAACCATTAAAATAGCAGATGAACATATTAAGAGAACTAAAACAAGGAACTCTGAATAAGATAAATGGGATTATGAGAGAGGCCACATATTTGAATGGGGGAAGAAAAGCAAAAATTACATAAGGCCGATTTTAAAAAGACAGATGAATCCTGATACATATACCAGTGTGTCTGGTTATGAAACTGAAGAAGAGGATGGTACTGTAAATAGTACCCCACAGCCTTTTTTAGGCCATGGGCAGACACCAGTACTAGATTCTTGGAATTTGCAGCCCCAGTCACTAATGTCACCAATTATTCAGTCTATCAGTTCCAGTGCCCCCTCCACCAATCAACAAGTACTTCAGAGACAGCTACAGAGGGAACAAGGGGCCTCAGTCTTGTACCAGGAGCCCCCAAATGAACACAGACAGTGTAATTTTACCAATACCCCCACTGAGAACCCTTAGAAGGAGCCCCGGTTCACCCGCTTTGCAGACGAGGTACCAGGAGGGGAACTCGAGGTAAGAGGAGGGGTAGGTACAAGAGGAAGGACATGGCACAGTCAGGAATGGGGGAGATATCAAGGAACCTGGTACATACAGCCCTAATTCAGGAGGAATGCCAGAAAGAGGGGCAAATACAGAAATTTATTTACAGTACTGGAGATACTGAGGATGAAACTGATGGAAATATGGGTCTAGTAGTGAACATTTCTGAACGTGAACTGTCTGCCATCAAACTGAATGTTTTGAACAAGGGCCAACAGTTTCAGTGGCTCAGTAGGTAGCACACTTGTCTCTGAGGCCAGGGGATCAGTTCCCACATCTGGCACTTGGGTTAATATCCCAATACTGACACTGTAGTGCAGTGTGAGGGAAGTGCTGCACTTCTGATGTGCTGTCTTTCGGATGAGACATTAAACCAAAGTCCCATCTGCCTGGATTGGTGGTAGTTCAGGTAGATGCTAACGATCCCATGGCACTTATCGAAAAAGAGTAGGGGAATTATTTACTATGAAATCAATAACATCAAAAGTTACATTTGAACAAGAATAAAGCATAAAAAAATAAGAAAACACAATACATCATCAGAAAGATGGAGAAACACAAAAATAAAAAAACAAGAAAAACTAAAAAAGAAAAAAACAGCCCTTTTATCTCAGAAAAACATTATGGTAATAAATTGTTAAAAAAAGGCAGTAAAATCCACACAAGGACAAACAAATAGAAAACAATTTAAATCCATGGGACATTTCTCCAGTAGGATTGAAAAAGTCCTGAATCTAAAACAGCCCTTTCCCTTTCCTTTTGTAGCTTTAAAGCATTCTCAGTCTGTAAAATCAATATTAACATTGGTGTGTTGATGTGCTGTAAAGAAAAATGACATCGCATTTGCCACAAATAAAACTTAATACAGACAAATACAACATTCAAAGTACAGCTGTGACATTGAGAAGAAAGACCAGAATAGTCACCTAAAATAAAAGCTTCATAAGTGACATTAAACACAGGTTGCCATTTCCAGCGATCAATTAATTCATGCCAAAATACCGTAGTGAAAGGACACAATAGAAAAAAATGTTCCATAGTCTCTTCAACACCCCCCTCCCACATTCAGGTCTGATACATTGCCGTTGAGTAATCGGCTTATGCTTAAGATTGCCTTTTACCCCAAGCTTTCCATGACAACTCAGCCACTGTACATCCCACATAGCAATGGGAATCCGTTTATCAGTAAGTAGTCAGAGAGCCAACCCCAATTTCGTAGGCAAGCATTTCGGAAAGTCAACCAGAACTGCAAATTGTGCTCCATAATTTCTTTATAAAGGGATTTCCTATTCAGGGTAAGTAACATTAATTTCATTACACTCCAGCAGTTTAATTTTTTAAAAGCAGGGACGGCAAAATCAGGGATCAAAAGAGCAGAGGTCAACCAAGGAAAAACCGTACCCCATCTCTGGAAAAAATCTGAAACAAAAAAGATGTCCAATCAGACCAAAGGTGCTTATCTCCCTTACCAAAATTAAAATACAAGAAAAAAGAAAAATTAAAAACTACAGGGTGAATCAT
The DNA here is from genome assembly GCA_016271365.2 of Neoceratodus forsteri. NCBI lineage: Eukaryota > Metazoa > Chordata > Ceratodontiformes > Ceratodontidae > Neoceratodus > Neoceratodus forsteri. The sequence continues at coordinate 658,811 of JADMNL010000032.1, read as the reverse complement.
ACCCAGACCCCCTTGTTGTAATGTTAAGTACATAAAATCCCTTTTAATGGAGTTTGAATGGCTGCCCCAAACCATTTGAAAAAAAAACCCTCAAAAGTCTTGTTTCCAAATTCAAAGGGACAGGAAAAATAGCACTAATATAAAGAAATATTGGTAGCAAAAACGTTTTCACAATCAGGACTCTCTACTTTTTAGATAAAGACCAGGATTTCCGCTGATATACTTTCCTCTCTCCAATTTCAAGTTTCTCAGTCCAATTAAGGGTGGCCAAGTCCCCAGCACCAAAATGACAACCTAATAATTTAATAGTAGTATCAGAAATCATGATCTGGCCTATTTTTGGAACAAAAGGCCCAGCCCCTATGTAAACCCCTGAACTTTTAGAAAAATTTACTTCTGTCCTGGAAATACCAGCATAGCAGTTCAAAATTGCCATGTATTGCAAAACAGATTCAGCAGTCCAGACAGTAAGACAAATATCATCAGCATAAACCACAATTTTTTGAGGTAATAAATCCAAAGCTGGGGAAGGGCCCCAGATCCCACTATCCTGTATTATCATCTGCACCACTGGATCCAAATCAAAAGTATATAGCAACGGGCTAACTGGGCAACCCTGCCTCACTCCCCTATAACTAGAAACCCCATTTCCTACTAGACCATTAACAATCAGATATAATAAAGCATCCTGATACAAAAACCGTATCCAGTTCTGAAAATTCTTAGGAATCCCATATTTATACAATACTAAGTGAAGAATAGCATGAGAGACCTTATCAAATGCCTTAGTCTGATCCAAGGCTATCAAATATCCCGAAAGTCATTTCTGATTACCAAAAGCACAAATATCCCGTAAAAAAGCTAGATTGTGCTGTACAGATCTGTGAGGAACAGAACAGGTTTGTGCAGGGTATATAACAGTAGCATCACTAGTCTGGAGCCTACGGCACAAAATAGAGGCTAAAATTTTATAATCATTATTCAGAAGGCTGATAGGTCTCCAATTCTCTATGTGACGTTGATATCTTTTTTTATATAGGAATATAACAAGGGCAGCAGTGAACCTAGGAAAGGACTGTCCAGTCTATAAAAATTCATTATAGAGCTCACATAAGATTTGACTAAGGTCATCTGAAAAATGTTTATAAAATTAATTGGTAATACCATCCTCTCCAGGACAAACCCGCAATTTTGAATGAGCTATTGCCTGTTGAACTTCAGTAATCAGGATAGGGTGCTCCAAATCAGAAACTTGATCCTGAGTTATCCCAGGAGGTGAAAAATGAAAAACCTCATTGTGAATGAGAAATAAAAAAATCTCCATGTTGCTTATGTAAAAAACATTCTATAATATGCAACATTTCAACATCTGAATGCTTCAAAACCCCAGCCGAATCAGATAAACCATCCATCAATTTACTTTCCACAGACTTTTTGCAAGCGGAAAAAGGGTCAGCAGAAGGAGTTTTCTACAGACCAAAACGCATTTCCACCTGCAAAGAAACTGCCCTATCATATTGATACTGCCTCATTTTAAATTTAATATCAGTTATTTGTTGCCGGATACCGACATCAGAAATAGAGGGTAAAGACATAAGCTTATAATATTGATTTCTAAACCCTAAATATTTAAGGTAGTCAGCTTGTTTCCATGTTTTACCTAAGTGAATAAAAAACGTTTTAAGGTCTGATTTAATATCCACCCACCAGGAACCCCAATCATCATACCTGTCCAATACTGATGATCTGGAGTGTAAAGCACATAAACATTGATTCTTTACATCAGCAAAGTCTAATAAGGAAGAATTCAATGTCCATCGGTTTATTACAGACAGGAACCATGGAGGAACAGCAGATAAACCTAAAGTACAAATTAAAGCCAAATGATCCGAAATTTCACAAAGCCGCAATGCAAAGACAGTAGGCAACAGATATTTGGAAAGAAAAAAATAATCAATATGGGAAGAAAACACACTTCTCCTAGAGGTGGCCCCTGCATCCCTGGAAAGCTGTCGATAAGCATCAGTCAGAGCTGCAGCCTGAATAGTATCTTGCAAAGCATGAGTATCACAATAAGTTTTCCGTTGAATATTATCCTTAATCTTTAAGTCCAAACTGCAATTAAAGTCCCCTTCCCAAATGACATGTAATTTGGTAAACAGAAAGGGATTTACCAAGTTAAACAAATTAATATGGGCTGTTTTGGTTTGAGGAGCCTAGGTATTAATAAAGCATAACGAATACCCTTGATAAACACAATCTAGGAGTAATACCTGGCCGGGCAGTAAATCTACCAAACGTAAAACCTGGACCTGTGAGCAGGTAAAAAGGATCCCCACACCATCTGCCACATCTTTCCCATAAGACCAGAAGGAAGGACCCTCCACCCAGAATTTCTTCACCAAGGAGACATCTTGTAAAGAATTAAACCTAGTCTCCTGCAAAAAAATAATGTCGGACTCACACCCTGCAATAATGCAAACAAGCCAACCTCTTCTTATAATGTTTCATACTGCAGGTATTGAGTGAGACTAGATTTAGAGAAGCCATAAAAATTTAGGTTTTATCTTTTTTTCCTTTTTTTTCAGATTTTTTTTAGGAACTGTAGCATCTAGTCCACCCTCTTCCTCCATCTCCATTTCGGAGTGTATATCAGATTTAGAAGATACATCTGATTGAGATTCCCTATCCTGGTCCTGCAAAAGTTGAAATGGGTTCTGATAAAGTACAACAGAAGGAGGAGGAGTTTAACTAGTCACTCTGGTAACCCTTCTGGGGTGTGGGGTTTGAAAATCAGGTTTAGGAGGAGGCATAGTCTCTGGTACTATGGGGTCAGACACACCAGTGGTAGTCAGGCAATCCTGCACCCCCTCAGTAGGTCCATCCTCTGAAGGCTGCGTATCAGCAGGGGAATGCGCAGGCCCAAAATCAGGATCAGGTCGAGCCCTAGGGTCAGAGTGGGATGTGTCCTGGGCCGCACTGCGAAAGTTTTGTGAATCGGGCCCCTATCATAAGGTCATCCTTATTCACACCTCCCTGTTTATTTTGCCCAGCCCTGGGACACTGATGATAGGTGTGTCCCTGTTCATCACAGAGATTACATTCAAACACATTATGACAGCCCCCACTATCATGATCAAAATCTCCACATAAGGCACATTTCATTTTTTTCACAGACACTACTAAGATGTCTGCGACTGCCACATTTATAGCAGGCTTTGGGCTGTCCAGGGTAGAAACAAACCCCCCGATCTTTACCCAGAAAAAAACTATTGGGAACGAGCAAAATGTCATTTTCAATAATATGTAACTTAACCTTAAATTTCCAACTACCCGTCCAAATACCCTCATCATCAATAACAGCTTCAGGTGGGCCTAGAACATGACATTTGTATTCCAGCCAAAACTGAATATCCCCCACATTCACCCCATCGTTATGAAACATAACATTAACTGTTTTAAATAAGGGCTTAGTGAGGGGAAAAGCAAAGAAAGGAACCCATAAAGGAGAAGATCTGCAAGAGTCATACAATTACCAAAATCGATCCAACCCAGAAAAAGTCTGAAAACTAATGTCAAAAGTGTCCTCCCCATGAACATTGATCAATGTATAGATATCAGAGGCAAGGAAAAGCATGGACTCCTTCAGGAGTTTATGAGCAACAAAAGTCTGATCTGGATGTTCAGGTAAACCACCCCGATACTGCAGCCATACTGCACTATGTTGAGGGGCCTGTTCCAACCTATTATTGTGAAAAAGGTCCAAAAAATGGGGCCCAGGTAATCTGGAATCTCTCCAAGGAGAAGGGGGGGTGAACCAGCTGGAGGAAAACGTGAGTCAGTAGCAGGGTCAGGTCCCAGATCTTTTGTAGCCCCCACCTGGCGTGTATCTGTCCCCACAATAGAGTTAGAGAGAGCGTGATCTGAATTTAGTCCAGCAGCCATCGCTTCCATAGATTCAGCTTGTGTTGGTGAGAAAGACTCCCAATTAGAGTCAGGAAGCCACTTGCCATCAACACACATTCAGCTTGCATCGAGCAAGGCTTGCTGTTTCGAACAGTGGCCATCAGCATCTGCCACAGTTTGCTTCTGCATTCCATCCGTCATCACGTCAGAGCCATGACTCAGACCTTCACTGACACTGTCTATAGATGGCTCCGAAACAGCTGTCGAGCCCTGGATTTCAGGAGACAAAACCACAGATTGCAAAACTGAAGTTCGAGTATCATCTGGAGAAAAGGTAGAAGGGACGCTTTTCTCTACTAATCCCGTTGCATGGGCCTCACCATGCAATTCACTCCACAGCATGGATCAAACTCCTGCCTTCACAGGGTACACATCACCTCACAGAAGTTCCACAGGCTGCTACACAGCTGCAACGTCCATCTCCTCCAAAGCCTGACTGACGTCTGCCACTCAGCAAGGCAGCACAGCAGCTCCCCCTACCAACAAGTAGGGGAAATTCCTCAGTGTCCTGGCCACATTTCTCCCATTCACTAAAAACACCACCAACAGCTTAATCTGGTTCAATTTCAGTTGCTTACTATCTGTATCCCGCTCTCCCCCGGGCCACCCCTGAAAAAGGGATTTCTAGGCCCAGTGGGGTTACCAGGTCAACAAAATTCAATAAATAAATAAATAAAATTGTTTATTCCCTCTAACTTTGATAATGAATTGGACACCATTTTAGATTTGCATAGTTATGTTAGGAAGCTGAACCTACAGATTCTGTACAATAAGGATGACATAGAAAGAGATGAGGAAGAGAATGATGTGACAGGAGACATAAATCTTAGTAAATGGAAGCAAAAATCAAGATATATACCACCAATGAACCCCACTGTGGGTGTTTATTTGAAAGTGTGTGAACAAGAGGTTCGAGAACTGTTGAATAAACCTGAGAGAACGAGGCACCAAAATATATCGAAGGAAGAGAGAGATGTGATCAAAAGACTGGAAAATTATGCCACCATCACCATAAAACCCACTGACAAGGGGGGGCTACTGTGGCGATGGAGAAAGATAAGTATATTTTGGGTATTTTGGATCAACTTAGTAAAGCACATTTCTATGCCAAATTGTTTAGTGATCCCACTATCAACTTCAAAAGGGAAGTTGTATGTACGTATTATAAGCTATTTTGTCATTACTCCACAAATGAATGAATTTTTACCTGTTGAACATCCTCAAAGGCTGTTATTTATGGCCTTCCAAAAATACACAAAAGTGTACAAAATCCTCCTATGAGGACTACTGTGTCTAGCAACACATCTTTAACAGAGTCATTGGCTCAGTTTGTTGACAGCCACATTAAGGTAGTAGCCAAGAAGTCAAGGGCATATTTGATTTGAGAGATACAATGCATATCTCTGAGATTTTGTCAAATCTGGAAATTGATAAAAGTTGGATTTTGGCAACTTTAGATGTCAAATAATTGTATATGAACATTCCGCATGAGCAGGGGTTGGGGACTCTAAGAGAGGCACTGTATGAGAATACAGGCTATACTGTAGGATTTGTGGAATTTTTAGTTGGATTAACAGAACATATCCTGACTAAGAATGTTTTTCTATTTGGGAATCAACTGTTCCAACAAATCAAAGGTATGCTATGGGGGATGCTATGGCCCACAGTTATGCTAACATCTACCTATCGGTATGGGAACAGGTGTTTGTGTATGATCCAGATATGAATCCTTACTTTGAGCATCTGGACATATACAAATACTTTATTGATGATATAGTCATCATATGGAAGGGTGATATGGGACAACTTACAGCCTTTGTACAATACTTGGAAGGTAGTAACTGCAATTTAGAATTTACCCTTACTGCTAGCCTTGTGGAGGTAACTTTTTTGGATCTAGTTGTTAGAAAAGGAAAATAATATAACATTGAAACAGAACTGTATAGAACATCTAGACAAAAATACTATGTTACACTCTAATAGCTGTCATCCTAGATGTGTCATTACTAATATAACTAAAGGGCAGTACATGCATGTCAAAAGAAATTGCAGCTCCCCAGAAGATTATGTACAGGGAGCTGAGCTGCTCACTGAAAGATTTGAAGACAGGGGTTATGATACCAATTGTCTAAGTAAGGCTAGAATGGAGGTAGATTCTATTGACAGAAATGCATTGCTTGTACCGAAGAATATGAATGAAAGAAATAAGGGATGGAAACAGAATGGTCCTTATTTTATTATCACTTTCTCCACTCAGAGCAATGAGATTGTGGAAATTCTTAAAAGGAATTGGCTAATTTTGAGTGTAGAGCCTGCCCCTCAGAAAATTGTTGAAAATGGAACAGTTGTGATGCATAGAAGGGGGAGAAATTTGAGGGACTGAATTGTACACAGTATTGAGAAAATGGAAGTATAAAGCTTGGACTCCAATATGCCACCCCTAAGGGGTAATCACCAATGTGGTAACTGTACTGCATGTCACCACATACAGGTGGGGACTGAATTTTCCATTCTTTCTAAGAACTATGCAGTGAATGATTTTATTACATGGGGGACTGAAGCTGTCATCTATCTGGCACAATGCACATGTAAGAGCTATTATGTTGGAAAGACTATTAGGAAATTCAGGACTCGAGTTTTAGAACACATTAGACACATCAACGCTGAAAAACTCAAAAATGCCCTGGCCCTGCTTATGAAAAAAATGTGGACGTGGACATAAATTTACATTGTTGGACACTGAGAAAGTATCAGTGGGCACTAGAGGTGGTGACTTAAATAATAAGCTGTTATGCAGGGAAACTTTTTTGGCAGTACATGTTGAGATCTGAAACCACACCAGGCTTAAATGATCACTTTCAATTGGCACCTTTACTTCATAAAAGATGATCTTGCATCTGCTGTGGTATTAATTTTTAATTTTGTAATGTTAGTAAAGAATTCTTAGAACTATATTTATGAAGCTCTGTGTCTACAAAAGCATTTCTATTTATAATACTTTTTGATAATGTATATATATTTAGTGAATGTGAGTTTTCCTTTTTTGGTGGGGTGGGTGTGCTAGTACAATATTCGTTAGTGCAATATTTATCAATTAGTGAAATGATTGTTATTTTAGGATTAAGAGCTTCTTGCATGCTTATTAGATAGAGCCTCATATGTGTCATGAATTTGTAAGTTCTTAATAATTTATTAGCATTTAGAATTTACCTGCTTTTGTGCACTATATATTATGGTAACGTGTGTGGTGTGTGTGTGTGTGTATATATATATATATATATATATTTAAATACAGCAATCAGTGTATATAAGGCTGCCCACTAGAGGGTGCCAACATCTTGAAAAAGCATTAGAGCAGCATGAAACACTGATGTGGCAGGGGGCGCTACTCAACTTTTTTATTTTTAATAATAAAAATGATTTAACATATTCCTAGTGTTGGACTGTGTTTGTGGCAGTTTGAGTAGCTGTGCTGTCCTTTGCGTATTCACTTTTGACAACAGATGACACCTGGGCTTCCAGAGTCAATCTGTCATCAAGGATGACACCCAAATTCCTCACGCTGGGGCAGGCTATCAACAGGTAGAGATGCAGCGAAGTAAAATTTCATCCGTGAAGTGGACGTGAAGTGGCCACTTCGCGTTACCATTCCACTATGCAAACTGCCCATTTTAAACCCTCACTTCGCGTTGTAATTATGACTTTGCATTGTTCACTCTGCCTTACTTCACTTTAAGGTGGAGTGAAAATTCACAGGCAGCCCACTCACATCACATGATGTACCACTCGCACTAGACATACTGCACTGACCACCATCACCACCACTGTTACTCTGACCACCACTTGACAAGATTTCTAAATCATAATCCTCCCCCACATCATACCTGTAGTTATCCTCTGGTGTTATTTCATTGTTACTGCAGACATTCCTACTTTGTCTTATACTCATGGAAGGGGATAACATGCTCAGTATGGTTGATGATGAGGGTAAACACCCCACTATAGCACTAGCTGCCATCTGGTGCCAGCTCCACAGTACCATGTACCTGTTCTTAAGATGTGTATGCTGGCCCCCATGCCCCGATAACTCCCCTTTTTACCTTGACTCACACGCGCATGGCAAAGCTAGCAGATTGCAACTGACTCATCATTTGCATCTTGGACAAAAAAGTCCCAAATAAGGGATTGCGATCCCCTACTTTTAACATTTCCTGATGCTGCTTATTGGACTCTGTTTTTTAACCCCTGAAATGGGGGTGTGCTACATGATTTTTCAGGCTGGACACACTTGGACTCCAGCTGACTACCATAGCTACCTATGATTATTACTGGGTCATCATCATCAACATCAACAGGAACCGCTAAATCACAACTTTTTTGAGAAGGGGGATTTAACACCAACAGGCCCAGACACAGCCACCTTGACTTTCTTTTTCTCCGGTTCTCAACGGGGGTCACTGACTTCATCATCATATTTATCAACATCAACTACATCCACATTTTCAGCTTGGATGCTGTCATGTGAAGAAAATGTTGCAACCACAGCATCATCATCATCATCATCACCATCACCACCCAATATTTTTGTGCCACACTTTGAATCATTGGATGGCAAAGGCATGACCTCAACAGCACTGGAAGAAATGTAACATTGTGAGTTATCGTCACCAGGATCAGAATCATGTTCAACTACCATTGGGGTGTTAATGGGGAGTATGACATCATCTACACTGTAAGTCACAGCTTTAGACTCAACTATATAATTTGAAATGGTTAACTGGTCAGAAGTGGAACTTGAGGCAGCAATACTCATGCCAGCAGAAACCGTAGTACCACCACCAGCTGGGACAGCATCATCTCCTCCAACTATGAGTGAAGCTACAGACTGAGCTGTAAAAAAACATTGATGGAGAAATCCCTTTATGACATAAGCTATGTACTTCTGCGTACTACCACACCCACAGACAATCTTGCCACTGGCAGCAGTGCCATGGCCAGGAACAGCTTTGCTTGCAAGTCTCTTTGCAGGCATTTTGGGGGATCACCAAGAAAATTCTAAACAAATTTAGATTTCTGAACTTTCAGTCTGGGCCAGTGGATGTGAAGCCAAAAAAAACAACAACTGTGGCTTGCAGATGGAGATTGGGCATGAAACAGATGCAAAAACACTGATTAAGATTGCACTGCGCAATCAAGAAGAGATGCAGACACAAAATCACAACAAACCTTAACCAGTGCTCACAAGTCACAATCCAATCTGGAAAAGAATACCTTTCACCTGTTGGGGGCAGTGCACTGCAGTAACAGTCCAAAACCAAGACACCACAAAGCAATACAAAGTCACACAGGTGCAGCAGATAGCAGGTTCACACTGCTGCAATTACTCTGTGGCACAATAAAAGGTGTCTGATTTGATGGCACACATCTTGCACACAAACTACAAGTAATGCATAGCAAATTGAAAACTTCAGTAATATAACCAAATCTTTTAAACAAACTGAAATTATGCACTGCTGCACCACAACAATCAGCACAACAATGTCAAGAATTACTGAAAATATTACTGTTTGTACATTAACACAGTTATACAAGAAAAATATAACCAAAACAGAAAGACTGACTTTTTCTCCAAGTTAATCTACCTCCACCACAGATATGCCCCTCCTCAAAGCCCACTTCAAGTGTCTGTCAGTACACAGACTGAATGTTCTAATTTAACATTCAAAATCCACACACAAACAATAAACATTCGATCATATGAGCACAAAAAAAAAGTCTCAAAAACGCTTTTTTAACAGCTTTTAGTGGGTTTGAATCACAGAGTTCTGAGAGCAAACTGTCTCCAGCTGCCACAACACACACACTACACAGAACTGAGGCTGTGCAGAACAATCTAGAGCCCATGTGTCCTGCAATCCCATGAATCACTGCAGAATTTGCCTTGGAGCTCCCCAATAAGGTGAAGTGATGCGAAGTACGTTGATTTCTATGTACTTCACATTAAAATTGGTGCAGAAGTGGTCGGGGGAAGGCAGAGTAATGCAAAGTCATTGTTTCCAATGGACTTCGCATTCCCCATTATGACATGAAGTACTCCACTTCGCATTGTGGATTACTTCACAGATTCCACATTACTCTGCAAATTGCTTCACAGAGCAAATTTTGGTCTCTTTGCCCACCTCTATTAATGGGGTGGAACCCAGGACCAAGCCTGGTTCCACTTCAGAGGCCCCCCCCATCACGTCAACAACCAGGTTCAATCACCAGCACTTCCATCTTATCAGGGTTCAGTCTCAGCCAGTTCAAAGACATCCAACCCTGAATCTAGGCCAGGCATTTATTTAGTACTTCAACGGCATTTCCAATTCCAGGGGCAAATGACATATACAGCTGGGTATCAACTGCATACCAGTAAAAACCCAGACTGCATTGTCTAATGAGCTCCCCCAAGGGCAGCATGTACACCATGAACAGCATCAGTGAGAGGATCGAACCCTGAGGTACTCCACATGACAAGGACATCGAGGAGGAGGAGAAATTCCCCATCACTACTCTTTGCCTCCTGTCAGAGATATAGGACTCAAACCATTTGATGACTATTCTGGTGAGTCCATAATACACTCCGTCTAAGGTGATCCAGTAGCACAATGTGGTCCATGGTGTCAAATGCTAAGGAGAGATTGAGCAGAATGAGAACTGACTGTTCTCCTCTATCCCTCACTCTGAGGAGGTCATTCTGCACCTGAACTAATGCCGGTTCTATGCATGGCTCTGAAACCGGACTGGAATGGTTCATAGATGTCAGAAGCTGCGAGGTATGCCTTAAGATGCAGAGCCATTATTTTCTCAACAACCTTCACTAAGAATGGGAGGCTGGAGATAGGTCTATAATTCACCAGGACACCAGGGTCAAGCAATGGTTTCTTCAGAAGAGACTTCACCAGTGCCTCCTTCAAGATGTCAGGGAAGCACCCCTCTGAGAGTGAGCACTGGACTATCCCAGTGAACACTGGACCAATGATTCTGACCCCTCCCACTAGGAGATGGGTCAGACCAGGATCCAGCTCACAACAAGTAGGCTGCAGCTTCAAAATCACCTTGACCACTTCAGACACCTCAACCAGCTGAAATTTTCCCCAAGCAGGTGGAATGCCTCTGACTGAACCAGGCCCACCACTGCAGGACACATTTTGCCCAATAGGGGAGATCCTAGCCCAAATGGAGGACACCCTGGCTGAGAAGAACAGAGCAAACTCCTCACATAATGTGGTTGAAAATGCTTTTTTCAGCTGAAGACAGACTAGATGTAGCAGTCTGTCCACAGTCGGAAAAAGCTGAGCAGGTCTGTTCTTCCTAGCAACAATCTCCCTGGACAGGAATTCTGCCTTCTTATGGTTGATTGATAGCGCAAAGGTATACTGATTTAATCATTTACTTTTTTGGGAAGTCAAAGTACTTCACAGGTCCCAAATGTTAGAAATCATTCTTCTAAGAGGGACCTACAGTATATTTGGAAATTAACATAAAATTGAATTGCTAAGAACACATTTCTTTCAGGAAAAAATATTTTTGACTTCCCCACCCAAATATTGAGTCACCTCATTCTGTTTTTCCCCCTCTTTTTGGAGTCAAGTACCACCATGCTTACCCCCCTTTTTATTGAAAGTTTTAACCGTATTCTTTGGAAGTCACATACTTTCAGAATTGAGTTTTGCTGCACCCCAGGCTGAGAGAAACTATAAAAAGAGTTCAACCACTATACTTAGACCGAAAACGGAATGGAAAGGTTAAAAGCCATGCTGGGATATACACCCCCATGAAGTACAGTAATATGTAAGTATACCTTCTGATTCCGGAGGTGGCAGTTCCGTAGCCATATACCTTCTTACAGTGCCCATCAAAGCTCTGCTGGAGTTCCCATTTCCGTGTGACGTCTGGGGGAAGAAAATAAAGAAACTTTCTGAACTGTCTTCATCTAGTGGTTAAAAAAGCGTAACTATCGAGCGGAATTTAAGGCTTAAAACATTTGACAACTGAGTAACTGTACTGAATATACTGGGGGGAATATTTTAAAATAAAACTAGTTATCACAAAACTATTTCTTAAAAAATAAAAAAGAAAATAATAATAAATAATATTTCTTAAACAAGAGCCCCAGAGCGGAATGCACTGACAGAAACGTTATCAATGGGAAAAATAAAACCTACTCACATTGATTAAAGTGTAAGGTACTTGCTGGTCCAAGTACCCTTCCATCCTGCGATCTGTTTGTTAACCGTTTGCGGGCATTTAGAATGGGGGGTTGGGCAATAGCCAATCTGGAAGAGAGACAAGAGGAAGCATGAATGAAGGGGCGCGACGTGCATATATAATGAGCAGTTTATTCACAGCATAAGAGGAAAGATCATCAAAACAAGGCGAGTCCTGCGAGCTGGAAACAGCCAGCTGCTCTGTCTGAAAGTGGGAGACTCTACGGCAAAAGTCCACATCAAAACCAAGAAAAGTACAGTATCTCACGCTGCCCCACCATACCAACTCTCTGAGTAATTTCAAGAGTTAATCCCTGGCACCCAAGGCTTACGATGTGACTTTAACGTTTGTTTCTCAAGGTGTGGGTCATCCAGCCGGCTACATACACATAACAGACTGCAGCACCAACATTTGGGAGGGGGATGGCGGTTGATAATATAACTTGGTAAAAGAGCTGTTGTGCTGTCGCTGCCCACCCCTCCCTTGTTTTTAGTAAAATGTACCCCACATCGTGTACCGTCAAATAAAAGTATTTTTAAACAGCCCGGAAGCTCCCAGTCCATAGATCGCACTCTGTTGCCATCAACTGGATTATGCGGTTTCCTTTTTTTAATGGAATATAGGTTTTAACAACACATTTCTGCACTTTCAAAATGTTCTTTTCTAAGTCAAAGACTTCCATGCAACAACAACATGGAATCTAAGCATAGAGCAAAGGATACCTTTAGATAATATATGTGGTTGTGATTTTTTTAATATATTAAAAGCCATCGACCACTTTTCGGGTAGCTTTCACCTCCTTGATGGTGCACGGTGGTTAAGCTACTTCATCGTGACGACTGTCCCCAGTGTTTTACTGCTCCCAACCAGGACGTGCAAAGGCAATCTGCATATGAATCATATCACCCCAGCAGATCAGACCACAGTCCTTACAAACAAACAACAAAACAATATTGCTTTTCTGCGGTCTCCTCTCGTGCTCACCTGTCGGGTATTTTTGTTTTTTTTTGCAGTGTTGTAGCTGATTTGGTCAAACTTTCCAGATGTTGTTAGCAAGTAGCCCAGCGCATGCTACCCGTACCCTGCAGCAGTGTTGGCAAAGCATGCACAGCAGACCCAGACTCACTCCAAGAGCGCAGATTGCAAAGGACTTGTTTTTCTCGCTCTCAGACAGTTGTTGGCCCAAGGGAGCCACCAATTGGCGGATTTCCTCTTTCATGGGCTCGGATTTCTTCCCTTCTTTTGTTTTATGAATGACCTGACTTTGTGAATGAAGGGGGTGGGGGGGGATCTGTAAACTGCACCGGCCAATCACAGCGCGGGCCCCTTGAGTTTCTGTGGAAACGAGAGGCGGAGTTCAGAAAAGACACGACCAATCGGAGGAGGTCGTACCGCACTCACTCATTCATGTCTGGGCTCCATTTGCTTTTCTTTCACAGATGAGGAAAGAAAAAAAACTGGCAGGATTCATTCATAAATAACTGGAAAGTGGGACACAGCGCCTCGCCGTGCAAGTAACTTAAGTAAAAAAAAAATTGACAAAAATACATAGGTTGACGCCATCCTTATAACATATATTGCCTGTAAAATTAAAATGATATATGTCTGATTAATTTGATCCTACTCCAGTGTTCGTTTTCCATGTCTCACCATTTTATACATGGATTGGATTCATGAACAAAAACTGGTAGTAAATGTCGTGACCCCCCCCCCCCACACACACACAGGTGAAGTCCCAGGGAAGTTTTAGATAAGTGTAATTACCAGTATCCTATCCACCCCCAAAAAAAAATGTAATGTGGATTTATTTTAAATAGTTTGGCTGGCAGTATAGCCTAGAGGTTAGAGTAACCAGCTGTAAATGAGCTTGGTACATCCAGTAAACATGGGTTTGAGTCCCACAACCTCCACTTGAATACCATGTGGCCCTGAGCAAGTCACTGAACATCCTTAGTGCTTCCAGATCACCCCTGAAAACGGGCTTTGTGCCTAGTGGGTCTTACCTGGTTACCAAAGAATAAAAGTGCATTAATGACATCACCAAGATTCGTTCTCAGCGGTGCCTCTCTCAGCCACAGGTAAAAGACTTCAATTGGTAAAGGTGACAATGTCGGGTTGTTCAGCCCCACAACTGGATGCCCAAACACGGTGTTGAGCTACTCCAGCCACTGCCGAAATTGTAAAGTGCTGTAACCCATTGGCTGCCAGTAGACATGCCCCCACCACCCAGAGAAAGGCCACTGAGACTTACTAAGAAATAACCACCAATACACAGAGTTCTTAAAAATAATAAGACTTTACTTAACCATAAATAAATAGCAATAAAAACAATTCAATAGATTATGTAAACAGTAAATAATATAGTGCAGTGCAATTGGCAAATGGAACTGTGCAATTAACTAGATAATGCAAATGTTTAATACCTATCACTAAAAGCATGTGATAATACTTATAACTCTAAAGTTTAGGATAATGCATATTACTCTGAAACTTGTAATAATACTTGGCACTCTAAAATTGAGGGTCACTTTCCAAAGCAGACAGAAAGATAAAAGAAGGGCTAGGTCTCACCTCTACTGGCCCAATAAACAAAAGACCACCTCTACTGGCTATGAGCAATTACCAGCCCTGTGGAGGGCTTTTGTAAGGAATCAGACCCACCCTTGGAACTCTGGCCCCAATAGCCAATTGGCTAGGCAAAGAGAGCTCACTAGCCCACCTTAACACTAGGAAAAGCACACCTTAATTATTAACACATAATACACCACACCCCCCCCCTCAGGAATGGCCCATCGGGTGCCCCAACTCCCCTCCAGGAACTGGCTGCAACTAGTTTTGTAGAGGATATGAACATTTTCAGATGTGGTTCACCATTAGACATTCTGTTAGATGAATCTCCACTTCTGCTCACCACTAGCTGGACTTCTATCTGAGTCTCTGCTGCTCCCCACTGCTAGCCAATCTGCTAGTTCTCTCCCCTTTCTCCCAAGGGTTCCTGGTGGGAAGCCACCCTTCAACTGTAGTCGATCTACCATCCAATTCTACTGGTGGCCTGATATTCAACTGAGTCTTCTGGGCTCTCTCATGCCTCATGGCCATTCTGTTTGGGCTCCACCCTCTTATAACTGGTTGACATACTAGAAGAATTGGCCTAGGATCTGCCTCTGCTAGGCTGGTGCCCCTACAGCTGACCAACCTGTCAACCGAGTCTGCTTGACTCCAACTAAGGGGTGGCTGTTGGTAGTCCATGTCCTTTTCTGCTGGTCAAATTACCAGGAGATTCTCTCAGGGAATGCCTGGGAACAGTCAGCATCCCTCTGCTGCTAGCCACACTATTAGTGGATCCACCTCAGGGGATGTGCTTGGTGGCAAGCTGTGACCTTGTTGCTGGCTGAATTACCTGAAGAACCTCCAAAAGGGGGTGCTTGGTGGTGGGCCACACATTTTCTGCTGCTAGCAGACTTGCAGGCTAAGTCTGCTTGGGGATACTCCTCCTAAGTTGCCTTGTATGTATCTTGTAAGTTCTATACTCTCCCGGGTCGTTCCTGAAAATAGGCATATTACTTGTCTAGTGTACCTACCTGGTAAACAAAAGCTAAATAAATAAATAAATACTTGTTGGCAAGCCTCATTCCTCAACAGCTAGTCAACTTGTTAGCTGATCTCTGGGACACAGGCAAGACTCTGGGGTATGCTGACTGATTCCACCAGTCCCCTGTATTGATTGCCCGAGTCAACTACCTTGCCTAGTTATATAGCTCTATGAACCCTTAAAAGGGTTGCTAGATAGGCAGGGTGCTCCTGTGGCAGTGCTCCTCCAGCTATCTCTCTACAGTTTCTTCCTGGGGCTTCTCTTCTGGATGCTCCACTTTTAGAGCTCTTCTGGACCCTCTGTTCTCCGCATGCAGCCAAACTGACAAACTCCCAAATGGCCACTGCAATAATATTCAGGCATGAACAGTCTATGATTAGTTTTCTGTGCTAATTTTGTCCCCTTATTTTTTATTACTGCTGTCATGGTGAGACCATCAAAGCAAGTGAGAGAAGAGTACAGAGAGAGTCAGATTTCTGTTTTTGTTTTTTATGTTAAATTTTATTGAAGTTCAAATACAATACAGTGTACAGGAACCGTAGTGTACGTGTGAGACATTACATGGCTTTTAAGTTAATGACATAACCATGTGCAATTGCAAAACATCATCTCATGTAAATCACTGTATTCTACAGTAAGCTAACCAAGTACTCCATTCCTCGATACCGTGCTGCAGGTTTTCCCGAACTAGACCTGCGCTTTATGCTGGCATATTTCTCATGGTTCTCTACTCTCCAGGTCCATTAAGATAAAACCCAAAAGAGAGCCATCTGTGAACGTATTCTACCGACACAGCCCCAAGCCATTTTGCCATGCTGTCAATAACAGTCCTCAACCAATGAACTGTTCTTTGTGGGCCAGTTTCCAGTGATAATTTTCAGTGTATTCCATAAAAGAATTTTAAATAAATATATTCTCTCTGAGGCACATTGCCTTTCAGAGGGAGACCCAGGAATAGTGCCTGGAAGGTGCACAGAACCACAGTCCCTAATAAAGTATTCATAATATTACCCAGACCCTTCCAAAAGGGCTGCACTATGGGGCTTCCCAAAAAATCGAGGGAATAATCGTCTCTGTTACTACATTCCCTCCAGCAATTATCAGAGTATTCCAGCTTAAAGTGGCATGGTATGGTGGACATCATAAAAAACCTGACAAGGGTTTTCCACCTAAATTCTCTCCCTGTATGGAAAGAGTTGGGCTGTGAGACTGTTCCCATATAATATACCATTCTTCATTTGTACCTGTTCACCCAGATTCTTTAGACCATTCACCCCAGATCTCTTTGCAGGCATCATCACCACTCCAACTCAAAATCCCACACAACCCTAATAAGGACCTAACTACCATCTAGAACAGAGGGAAACCATAATGAATGTCCTCCAAGGGGATACGGTCTTTTGTTAAAAGAAAACACTGTTCATACTAGTTCCTGTGAATATCCTGTGGTGTCTCCATTCTCTGGCTGCCTGATCACCTTCTAAAAGCAGTGTTCCCCCTGGAATTTTCAAAATAACAGAGCCACCATTTTTTCTCTATCTTAGTGAGAGATACTGCTTCCCAGTGCTCTGTAGTTGAGCACCAACTGCCTGACAAATGGCACATCCACCCCCACTGGACTCATGTTAAAGTTTTTTTTTCCCATTAAACAGTATCTTTCTGTCCAAAAAGTCCCCCTTTACGCTATTGCCAACTAATCCCTGCCATGGCATCAGAGGTCCACCTCCAGACACCATGCTGCAGCTGACTACAACTATTGTCCCTTTTTGAAATAAGTGCTGTTAAATTCACAGTTTAGTATGTGGTTGGGTAGAGAGACAGCAATTCAAAATTTATGTGAAACCATGCTGATTTCCGGCAGTGCAAGTCTCGGAGAGCCAACCGTGCTCTCGCACACCCCGCCCCTTCAGTCAGCAGTCTGCTCACTGTCAAGCTTGCAGTGCATCTCCATCTGCGGGAGTTGAGTTGAATAAAGTATCACTGGTTTCCTACTGTGATGATCACACAAGAGCAATCAGCTGTGGAAAATGAAGCTGCTTCTGTGTGTGCTGGTTTGGGAAGAATTTAAAAGAAACTGTTCTGCTGGCTGTGGGGGGGAGATTAGGTAGAAGAGAATGGCTCTGTATGCGTTGGGAGTAACAGGAGATAAAACAGCACACAAATAGAGGGACTACTTTATAAAAACTGTTTCCTTTTCCTGCTCGTGCTGTTCATCTTTAAAGTGATTTCTTCATTATTTTAATACTTAATTTAAATTTACACAAATACCCATTTTCTAAGAGCAGTAATTTATTTAGTTTTTGTTGTTGACCGGGTAAGTGCACTAGACAAATCCTGCCTATTTGCAGGTATGACCCGGGGGAGGGGGATACAGATGAATGTCAACTGACCTTGAACCAGATTAAGCTGTTGGTGGTATTTTTTTAGTGAATTAGGGAAATTTGACCAGGACACAGGGGAAATTCCCCTACTCTCTGTCAGTAGGGGGAGCTGCCGCTATGGTGAAAGGTGTGTCAGAGATTCATTCTACTGGTGTACCTGTGGGTGAGCAGGTCTCCCAGTCCACAGGTCCAGCTCAGGAGACCAAGTCTGTGGAAGCTGTTATCATGGAAATTGAATCTGTTTTACAAATGAAGGAGACTGACCATAAGGAAATGGTGAAAGTCACACATGGCCTTTTTTCATCAGATGAAGTCTGGCTGGATAATTTACTGCAACAAAATAAATCATTAAGATTTGGTGCAAATGTGGGTAACGTTTTGGAAAATTCTGACAATAATATCACAGTACTCCCTAAGCCTCAGGAAGAGATGTTAAACCTGAAGGAGCTGCAAGCAGCAGCTATGGTTTTATGAGAAGTTTTGGGGCAAAATACTGCAGCTACAGCTGAGGTACAGAGTGGGCTAATTATGGCCAGTGACATGGAAGCTTCACCTGCATACCTACGGTCTGACTCAGCAACTGCAAAAGAGAGTCTGACAGAAGATCTGAGGCCTGTGACAGCAACTCTAACTACAGCCCAAAACTCAGACGCTGTAAAAACTGTGAGTACAAAGTCAATTTCTGTCAGTAAAGTGCCTCACACATCAGCTAATCCCCTCGGTTTAAGAAAGGGAAGAGATATTGACTTTTCAGCTGTTTATCATCGCGGGAAATCCCCAACATCATTACAGCATTCTGTGCTTACAGTGGGGTGGAAGCAGGGAGAGGCCGGTATTTGGGTCCCTGACCCCAGCCACAGCCCAATTCCAGGATCACCTCCCCCTCCTGTCGACAATAATCCTGATGGGTTAGTTTTGAACAAAGAAAACGAGCCAAAGAAATGTTATACTACTCAG
The DNA here is from genome assembly GCA_016271365.2 of Neoceratodus forsteri. NCBI lineage: Eukaryota > Metazoa > Chordata > Ceratodontiformes > Ceratodontidae > Neoceratodus > Neoceratodus forsteri. The sequence continues at coordinate 639,665 of JADMNL010000032.1, read as the reverse complement.
GGAATTGTAGCTAAATCGCTTGACTGTTCTTTACAGGGTGTAGATTCATCTGCTTCAGAGTCTGAAGGTGATACAAGGCATTCAGCTAATTGGGGAGATTCGGAGAAAGATGAAGCTGAGCGACCTGGGACATCAGCTACTTTTCAGGAACACTCGAAAACAGCTTGGGAGTCCTATAGGAAAAAAGATCCTTTCTCAGGCTCCCGCAAAGATGCAATGCTGTCTGTTTAGAATATCTGGGAGGACTAGAGTTAGCTCCTGATAGACTTTATGTGGAGCATAATCTTTTGAAAGGGTCTTTAGGTTTTTTTCTACCGAAATTTATGCACTGATCCATGTGTCGGGGTCAGTAATCTATGATGTGAGCTTTACTTCCCCACAAGGTCTAGACTGTTTCTGGTCCAAATATGACACATTGAAATATTCAGAATTATGGCTGCCTTTTAAGGCTATTCCTTTAACAAAGCCATCTATTAGGCAGGTAACTGTTTTATTTCCCAATGAATCTATGTCTATACATGATGTTGTTTATTGTTTGGGAAAAAAAGTGTGATGTATTGGATAGCCCTAAACCCATATTTGACAAGGAATACATTTGGAATGGGGGTTGGACCTTATGGATTTGTTTAAGAAATAATAGTTTGGGGCCTGTACATCTCCCCAACAGCTTATTTTTTGGTAATGAAAGGGGTCATTGTTTCTATCCAGGACAGCCCCGGGCCTGCTTTAAATGCAGTGCCTTCACTCACTTGGGCTCCACCTGTGATAGGATGAGGTGCAATCTCTGTTTGTCTTTTGGGCACCATAGTTCTGATTGTACAGAAGAACTATGGTGCAACCTGTGTGAAGACACTGGGCATGCTTAAAGGTCATGTCCTTGGGCTACACATAATCGTACCGATCGTGTAAACCATGACCTCATACTGCAGGAAGCCCAAAAAAGAAATGATAAAAAAAACATTTTGCTGCTAGACCACCCCCAGACCACCCATCTACCCTCCCCACCCTCCCCCTTCGGAAGAGTTGGGCGTTCAGATTGATAAAGCTTCTGTGCTTTCCACTGAACCCTTTCAGCCCATAGCTGCTGATGTCCCTGTAACAAACATACCACAAACTTAAGAGATGGAGGTTTCAGTTACTGAAATTCCCCCAGAATGGTTAAAGTGTAGCCAAGAAAAGGAGTATAAAATAGACAAGGCCAAAGTCAAAAGTAGCCAAAGCCTGTGCTCCAGGAGATGAAGGGATTGTGTTAACCAAGAAATTTAACGTTCTGACTAATGCCACGGTGGACTCAGAACAAGGTGGGGATTCAGAGGCATCGTCACTTGCCCCTCACTCCTCTGAATCTGAGGGTGATTTATTAGATGTAGTACCTGGGGAGGAAAAAAAAAAGAATAAACACTAGAGTAAGAAGAAGCTCTAGGCTGAGGAAACCACCTTGATTTAAGTTTTTTCTATGACTTTCTCACAGTTGTCATCACGTTTGTGTATTGCAACCATAAATATTAATAGCATTAGGAATGCTAAAAGAAGACTGATTACATTTACAGCATTAAAATACCTAAGTTGTGATATATGTTTATTGCAAGCTACAAGGTTAAATACTTTGTTCCTGGTTAGGTCTGCACAACAATTATGGTGTTGGGGCCCTTCTTTTTTTTCCTTTGGGACTGGAGTTTGTGAAGGAGTTGGTATATTGTTTAAAGGGGATGGATTTCGGGTTTCTAGATTGGTGGAGATATGCCTGGGTAGGGCATTGTTATTAGATTTTCTGTTTAAAGGGATAGGGTGGAGATTAATACATATATATGCCCCCCTTACAAAGAAAGATAGGATTAGTTTATACAAATAAATTAAACCTTATTTAATCACAACCAAACAAATTTTATGGGGTGGGGACTTTAATTGTGTGATTGAAAAGATAGAGGGGCAGTAGCAAAAAAAAACTGCATTGTGATTCTAACTGTCTTATGGGGATTATTGAACAGAGTAATTTACAAGATTCCTTTAGAGCTTTACATAAGGAGGGTGGTCATACTTACTACAGGGGAGCATTAGCCACAAGAATTGATTTTTTATTTACAAAAAAATCTGTTAGTATAATGACAGCAGCAATCATCCCTTTAGAAACTTCTGACCATGCAATTTTACTTGTTAGCACAGGGGCCCAGAGTGGGCCACAATATGGCTGAGGGTATTGGAAACTAAATACAGCAGTTTTACAGGAGAATCAAATTAGAGCATAGGTTCTTGAGTTCCTTAAATAGAGAATGACAGTGGCATCTATGACTGGGAATATTAGTATTTGGTGGGAAATGACAAAGAAAGGTTTAAAATCTTTGTTCCATTTATATTCTACAAAAGCTAGACAGTGTCAATTTAAGGAGTACCTAAAACTAAGAATGCAACTATGCAAGTTATACTCTATTATTAATACTCAGAATATTAGTTTAACTTCTCAGGTTCTTAACCTTAAAACTGCAATGATGAGTTTACAATATTCTAGAGCCACTGCACTGTTAAATGAACATATAATCTGTTCTCCAGGGAAAACTGGATTTGGTGATGCCTTTAAAAGCTGTTCACAAAGAGCATCTGACAAATTTATGGGATCTATTTTAGGCACTAATGGTCTTATAACATCAGATGGGCCTACAATTTTGCAGACTGTATCACAATATTTATCCACCATGTATGTCTCATTTCCTATTAATGAGAAGGTAGTGTCTGAATTTTTTGAATAAAATAGAAGTTCCTAGTATGCCTTATATACATTTGAAAGATCTTACTAAGCCTATCACTAAGGCAGAAATCAGGACAGTTATTGATCATCTCAAAAAATCCACAGCTCCGGGTATTGATGGTCTTTCGACAGAATTTTTTGTTACTTTTAGTGATGTACTAATAAAAATATTGATGAACGTATTTAATAGGGTTCTAGATGGTTTACAGGTGGACATGCATTTCTGCATAGCCATTCAGATTCTAATATTTAAAAAAGGTGACAGGACTGTTCTTGATAATTGGAGATCTTTGAGCTTATTAAATACAGATTATAAAATACTAATGAAAAATTTACATAACTGTTTATTGAATATAGCTTCTGTACTTCTCTCAACAGCAGAAACCTGTACAGTTCCTGAGTGTTCTTTAAAACACAATTTATTATTACTTCAGGAAATCATAGAACAGGACAAGACAGGTAAATTAAATGGTTATGTTATGTCATTAGATCAGGAAAAAGCTTTTGATCAAGTCTCTCATAAGTTTATCTCACTTATATTAGCACATTATGGTATACCATCTCTTTTTGTACAATGGATTTCCTTATTATATAGCAATGCTAAAGCCATTCCTTTAGTAAATGGTCATTTGGGTACTTATATAGAAATTTCTCGGGGAGTTAGACAAGGTTGCCCACTCAGTCTGTTACTTTATGTACTGTGTTTAGACCCTTTATTAAGATTGCTGCAACAGGACTCCTGTATTACTGGTATTAAACCAAAAGAAGGTGGTGTAGAAGCCAGGGTGACAGCATATGCTGATGACATATGTGTTATGGTTACAGATTATAACTCAGGTATACAAGCTCTAGACCTTATCACTGAATACTCAAGCATAACAGGGGCCCGCCTTAACAAAATGAAGAGTATTGTTTACCCTTTGCATGATTCTAATATTTTGAATGCTTCTTGGAATGGGATTAAGGTGTCTACTGAACCATTTAAATATTTGAGAATTTGGTTTGGGAGAGGGGAAAACAGTGTTTATAATTGGAGAATAAAACTAGATTTAGCAGCAACTAAAGTTGAGGTGTGGAAAACATGGAATCGGACAAAAAAGGAAAAAGTTGCACTAATCAGAACTTTTTTACTTCCAATATTTTTATTTCTTAGTGTTGTCTACCCCTTACCTTGGACATTGGAAGCTTCCCTTTTAAGTTTAGTTTTTCAATTACTGTGGGGGAGTTGACTAAATCCTTTTAAGAGAGAGATTATTTATCAGTAGAAAATGAGGATTTAAATCTGCATAACCATATAGCAATTTTTTATAGTATTTTTTTTTTTCATTCTAACCTGATAGATTTTTCAAAACTGACTCTGGCTATATGGTCTATTTTTGCTAGATCTTGGATTCAGCCGCTTTATAGAATATGGGAGGAACAGGGGGCTTTGAAAGCACAAGTTAAGACAGCATGTTGTTTCTTTCGACCTGCACTTAGGAAACTAAAGCAATGGAATGTACATATTTCAAGGCTGTCCTTGCCCACCCCTAAAGCTTATTATAAAATAATCCATAACACTATTAGTCCATCAGTGGTTCTGTTTAAAAATGTTGATCCTAAATATTGGGGTTTCATTTTAGAGACCCTCAGAGATCCCTGTATTCTGCCAAGGATTTGGGATATTGGTTGGTTATGTGCACATGGATGCCTGTTTGTAAAAGGCAATGCCAAACATAAAAAACTTGAAGAGCGAATGTGTCCAAGGAAAGGCTGTATAGCTCAGGAGGAATCAATGTCACATTTTCTCATTGACTGTCCATTTGTTAGACAATTGTGGGATAGAATAGCTAAGGTTTGGAATAACCTTTATTGGAAAAGTCTTACGTATGCTGAAATTGTAGGGGGTTTTAGTTTGAAAGACATTGGTATACAAAAAGGGATGGCCAGCCTAATTCTTGCATTTATAAAATTTATATTATGGCAAACAAGATGTAAATTTGTACTGCAACAATTATATCAAGATCCTGAACAGGTTGTTATCATTATTGAGACTGAAGTTTATAAACATTGGATGTATGAACAAAAGTATATGCTTTCTACTGTATGGGTTCATAGGTGGAGGGAGGTACCTTTTTTGAAAGACAAAATTGGATGAATCTCTGTATATGGTTTTATATTTATTATTCTATTATTTATCTTGGGTGTTGTTTGTGGACTTTTTGTTTGTTATTTCTTTCTTTTGTGTAATATATTGTTCAGTTTTCTTTAATAAAATTTTCCCCTACTCTTTTTGATAAGTGCCATGGGATCTTTAACATCCACCTGAACTACCACTAATCCAGGCAGATGGGACCTCAGTTTAATGTCTCATCCAAAAGATGGCACCTCAGAAGTGCAGTACCCTTCTCATGCTGCGCTACAGTGTCAGTACTGGGATATTAACACAAGTGCCAGATGTTGGAACTGAACCCACAGCCCTCTGATCTCCTGACCTCAGAGGCAAGTGTGCTACCTACTGAGCCACTGACACTACAGTATTGGGCTATACCAGACCACCCAGGGGTGTAATGAGGTCCGATGCCACAGGTAGAGAGCCTTGTAGCCCCTGGAAGGTCCAGTATAACCCATACTGCCCACTCTGGAGGGTATGATGTCACACGTAAGCATATGCTAATGCATCTTTCATGGACAATGAGATGTCAACAGCCATAAAATGAAAACTCTCAGTATAGTTACAGGGAACTAGCATGAACAGTGAAAACAAACTAAAGCAAGCATTACACCCCTGGGTGGTCAGTATGGGTTATACTGGACCTTCCAGGGGCTATAAGGCTCTCTGCCTGTGGCATCAGACCTCATTACACCCCTGGGTGGTCCAGTATAGCCCAATACTGCCCACCCTGTCAGGTATGATTGCTTACGTGTGACATCATGTTTTCATATGCTAATGCATCTCTCATGGACAATGAGATGTCAACAGCCATAAAATGGAAACTCTCAGTATAGTTACAGGGAACTAGTATGAACAGTGAAAACAAACTAAAGCAAACACTGTATATCCCTATCACCTACTGGAAAAGATATGAGGGTGTAGTTTTCCTTTAATTGACTCAAAATTTCCTTCATCTGTATAAAGGTGTAAAGCTGAAGAAATCTATAAAAGTCCTCCTTCTTGAGGGCATATTTTTGATATATTTGCTGAAATGTTAAGATCGTACACTGATCTAGACATTTCCCAGTACTCTACAGGCCTGTTTCTGCCCACAGTCAAAATCTCTTATCCTGCAGACTTGTGAGAAAAGTTACATTACTTACTATATGGGTGAGTCTCCCTAGCCCTTCAGCAAAATGATACTGCTTCCTGAACTGCACTCAGTCAGCCAAAAAGTGATGCATTCATGGGTTAGACACCCTAATTCTCCTACTAATCTGTTTCACTGACATTAAAGGAAGGGTTATGATGGACACCCCTGGCAAAGCAGCCTGTAAAATTCTGAGATTGAGATTTGTAACTGTCCCATTGCAAAGCACCATAACTATCTTAATTTGAGAGGTGAGATTACCATTAGTTATTTATTTAAAATGGGTAACCGGGAATGTTATACTGAGCTGATGCGTATCTGAAGGTACAACCAGGAGAAAGGGTACAGGGCGTAAAATACAGACAGCAACCAGTACAGACAAAATAGTGCAATTACGTAAGCAATAACCCACAACAGGTATGCATTTCTAGAGAATTAATGCACATCCCAGGTGAATTGGAAGGCATGAGGTCAACATATGAGTGAGTTTAAATACATTGGGAAGTGCATTAATTCTCAAGAAATCCATGCCCTGGAGTGGTTTATTGCATTTATAAAGTGGATTTTTTTAATGGAAAAATGTTTTATTTTCCTTTAGTTAGGTTATTGCTAGGTAGAATAGGTGAGTTTGATAACAAAAGATGTGTGCCTTTGAATTAGCCCGGGAACTGTATTTATTTTGAAGAAACATATGCCCTGTTTCTTCTGCCCTTTTTGTGTTTAAAAAGTGGAACAAATGTTATTTTAATGGAAAGTTGTTACTAGGTATAGTAGGGCAGGTCATTTTATAAAATACAATAACGTGCAGACGAACAGTGCAAGACGGTTAAACAAAAATATATAAAGCATAATTGCAACATGAATAAAATCATGGATGATAAATAAGGAAAACACCCTTTCATCTGAAATGCATTTTTAATCTTGGGGAGATGTAAGAGAATGACACTAAGTCTGGATGACAAACATACTGTTATCAGTGATAAAGAATGTTGTAGATATGTAAATTGCTAGATTTCAGAAAGTTTTCTTAGGTCTTGAAAACATGCTTGAAACTTCAGACAGATGTTGAAAAGCTGTAGATTTTCTTTTTTAAGGGAAATCTCCTACTTACTGGTAAAAAGACAAAAGCATTTGACTGAAGGGAAACAAGTCATCCTTAATGGAAAAAGAGTTGGCAAAGTCAACAAAGTTTGCCGTTTTTGCATTTACATATTATGCAAACCCAAATTTCTCAAGAAAGTTCTGTCTCCTTGTAGCAGCTCTTGGGCCTTGATTTTCTTGTTATACTGTCTCTTATTGCACTGACTGTGTTTGGCAGCTGCAGCTGATAAAGCAGCAGTGCAAGAAAATGGTGAAAATTTTGACCTATACTTTTTATTAATTTTTAGGTTGCCCCATATCTACTGACTTGTATGATACTCTTCTTTCCACAATTTGAGTCTGCTTTAGCACTTTTTTCACATTTGAAATAATAAAAGAAGTTTCCCTTTTAATACAGCTTGGACCAGGTTTTCATCACTATTCCCAGCTGTTTTTGAACACCTACTGCTCCATAAGGTCAGGAAGCACTGTCTGCTGCATGCTAGTTCATTCTAGTCACAGCAGAAGTGGTTTTAGACATCTGGGCCCAGATATTCAAAAGGGTTGTGCCCTGGCCCAATATTCAAAAGGGAAAAGTGTGTGGCACAAATCCTGATGTGTTGGAGTGCATCAGTAATGTATGCAGGTGCAGGTAGGGGGCGTGCCCATGCATACTCTGTACAGCCCGATATTCAGCCTGGGATGTGTGGAGTCATGCATGCTCAACCCCTACCTGTGCCAGCACAAAGTTGATCCCCCCAAAAAAGGAACAACGGATGACCACCCACAGGTGAGCTGCCGCATTGCAGGGTGCAACACAGCAGCTGCCACCTGTGGGTGACCACCCAAGCTCCGGCTGCACCTGGCAGCAACCCCATGCCCAATCACGGGCATTTGTAAAATCAAAGAACCCCTATATTCCTGGTGGTCCAGTGGTCCACTGTCTGCCCAATTGTGGGCATGTGTGATAAAATAATTATTCTGTCCAATATCCCTGGTGGTCCAGTGGACTGCTGTATACCCAATAGCAGGCATTTGTGATAAAATAATTATTCCGCCCAACATCCCTGGTGGTCCAGTGGACCGCTGTCTGCCGGATTGTGGGCATTTGTGATAAAATAATTATTCTGTCCAATATCCCTGGTGGTCCAGTGGCCCACTGTCTGCCCGATCGTGGGCATTTGTGATAAAATAATTATTCTGTCCAATATCCTTGGTGGTCCAGTGGACCACTGTCTGCCCGATCGTGGACATTTGTGATAAAAAGATTTCAGTCCTCTATCCCTGGTGGTCCAGTGGACTGCTGTCTACCCAATAGCGGGCATTTGTGGTAAAAAAGATTTCCATCCTATATCCCTGGTGGTCCAGTGGACTGTTGTCTGCCCGATCGTGGGCATTTATAATAAAAAAGATTTCCATCCTATATCCCTGGTGGTCCAGTGGCCCGCTGTCGGCCCGATCATGGGCATTTGTGATAAAAAAGATTTCCGTCCTATATCCCTGGTGGTCCAGTGGACTGCTGAATGGATCCATTCACATATCTGGAATGTGTAGTATGGTACAGGCTGCATGCCCATTGGCTCATGCTGTGGACCAATGGGCGTACAGCCCTACCTATGGTGTCAGTTGGCAGGCGGTGGGGTGGCAGGCAGGTGGGGTGCTGCCGCCCACTGGCTGACCGGGGGGAGCAGGGTGATGGGGCTCAATGGGCGGGTGGGGGGTACTGCTAGACCACCAGGGATATTTGACAGAATACTTATTTTATCACAAATGCCTGCGATTGCGCAGACAGCGGTCCACTGGACCACCAGGGATATAGGACAGAAATCCTTTTTATCACAAATGCCCATGATCGGGCAGACAGCGGTCCACTGGACCACCAGGGATATAGGATAGAAATCATTTTTATTATTACAAATGCCCGCGATTGGGCAGACAGCGGTCCACTGGAGTACCAGGGATATTGGATTATTTTTATTTATACTGAAGCCCGTGATTGGGCTGTGGGGCACATTGCCATGCTGTGCAGGGGGCATCGGTCCCCGACGGCTGCTGCCTGGCAGGGTGCCAGGTGCAAGTCACCAGGGATCGGTGCACCTGCATGCAAATGGGGTTATAATGAAATGTAAATGGCCCCATTTGTGCCTTGCATACATTATGGCCCCATTTGCATGTGCACTTTTGAATATCGCATTGCTGCACATAGCGCAATGGAACTTGCACTAGCACATCCCCCTGCTCCACTCTGGCCACTTGCGCTGGTGCAGTGCCACTGCACCATGCACACTGCGGGTGACCAGGGTGCGATATTCAATGATGCTGTGCCATGGCACAGCTCGGTTGCATATCGCCCAGTCAACGCCCCTACACAGCCAAGTTGCGCTGCACCCAAGCTTGCGCCACAGCCTGGCGCAGTTTGAATATCTGGGCCCTGATGTACAAAAACAGCTGAGAACACTGATGAAAACCTGTTCCAAGCCATATTAAAAGGAGCGCTCCTTTTATTATTTCAGATGTAAACAAAAGTACTAAAGCAGACTCAAACATTTTCTTGCACTACTGCTTAACTTATAGTCTGCACCCAACTGATCCTTTCACCATTGTGCATACTATAGATATGTCTGTATGTCTCTATCAACAGAAATGCCAAAGCAAATGCCTACGGACAATCTAGCCTCTATGCAATACACCAAGAAATAGGGTGAATACCCCGTTATGTCATTTTTTGTACAGTAGTACATGTGAACCAGCAAGTTTACCTGTTAGCTCCACTTGGCCTTTTACTTAGGATGCTATGTGTCTAGTATGTTTAGCAATATTCTGTTGAATTGCTGGGATTGGGATCTCCGTGGGATGAGATGGGGTAGTCCTGCACTTTCATATTCCCTAAAAGGATAACATTTCTTTTATAAGTTAACTTTCTAAGTCATGCCATAGATCCAAATCATTCCTTTTCAGCACTTCATAATGACTAATGAATGTATCCATCAGTATCTTAGTAACTGTAATAGCTCTCTGGTCCTTAGTTGAGAATGCTTGAGTATACCATGCAAAATGATCTGCCATAACCAGTATGTTAGTAACATTTTGACTATCGGGTTCCATAATGAGGAAGTTGCTTCATACCAGTTCCATGGGGCACTAGCTAAAATATTCACTGAAACAGTTGCTCTCCTCAGCAACATTTCCCATTGTACACATGTACTGCAGTAACATTTCAAAATTGCTTCTCATTCATAGCCAGCTAAACTATTCTTGATCAAGCCCAAGGTTCTTTCACTGCCCAATTGTCCCATGTCATCATGTAAGGTATGCATGACAATCTTTCTGAATTTGCTGGTTAAAAGCAGCTGCTGTCTTGGAAGTTACTGACTATTGCAATGGAGGGTCAGTATGACTCAATACCACTTGGCTAGCATCCTAATCCATCTGTCAGGTAGTGAGGATATCCTGAAAACTAGAGTCCATTCTTTGTTATCTTTGCAAATCCTGGTAACTTAAATGTGGCAGGGATATCTTGCTGAATTTCATGGAGCTGAAATAGACTTTTAGGAAACACTGCCAAAATGATAAGGCCAGAGAAAGTGTAACAAAAGTGAAGAAGAGCTCTGCACCCAGGGTAGGATGCTAAAGGACAGAATGGGATGATGGCACTCTCTGAGGTCCTGCTACAGCCATGTTACAATTACAGGGAGCAGAACAAAATAGACGAGTTCATGGCACAACTAAAGTGTGGGCATAGGGGGAAGGGTTTTCAGGTCTTAGAAAATTGCATCCACACTTGGTGGGGCCACAGACTATTCAAAAGGGATGGACTGCACCCCAGTGAGGAGGACACGAGGGTGCTGGAATATAGGCACAATACCTAGGAAAACCTTTGAACTAGTAAAGTTTGAGGCAGTGTGGTTAAGGATAGGCACATTCACACAACTTCCTCCAACAGTAGAGCAGGCAGGAGGGGGATATCAGATGGGGGTAGGGGAGAGGTTATAGTGGGGCTAATGTGTGAGTAAAAATGTGGATATTTTGATAGAGTAGTATGGAGGTAGGGAGAAAGGGGGTAGTTGGGGGGGTGGAGGGCAGTGGAAAAAGACAGGAGCAGGAGAAAGTGTAGGGGAAACAATAGTAGAGAAGTTCAGAAGCACACTAATGAAAAAATGGTCAATAGGGAGGAAACAGAAAGTAAGGAGAGTGATGTGTGTGCTAATGCCAGGAGTCTGGGTAACAAGACATGTGGCCTTCATACATTAATGCTTGAGTCACAACTAGACATGGTGACTGTAACTGAAACATGGGCAACATCATAGATCTTACCATGGCAAGACTGTGATGTCACAAGCACAGAGACTTTGTGGCCAGTTGTGGACAGTCAGCTGCTTTTGAAAGAGTCAGTGGAATAGGTAAAGAACTTTGTAATGTGGAGTATTTAAAACTGGATAATAGGGCAAATCAGAAACCTAGGAAACATTAAAACTTAAAAAGACTTTGCTACTGAAGATATTTTCACTAAAACAGTTTTTTTTTTATTGCTTATACCTGCCCTGAAGTTATAATCCTCTACGTAGGATATCACAACCTGTTGCCACAGAAATCATCCTGATTTCACAAGCAGATGATTCACAGCAGGAAAATCAACAGAAACAGACTGAGTCTAAGAGGCAAAGAGCCTGTTTTCATGTACCTGTCTTTGTCCTAAAATTAAATGTTGTTGGAATGTTATGAGATTTGAACCCTGCTGATAACAACTGTCACTTATTTTGCAGGAAACTAAAAATGATTTTTTAGAATATGCATTGTTGTAGTAGAAAACAGTCATCAGCATTCATTTTTATTTATTTCCATTGTAACTGGTTCAAATAGACTACAAAAGTCATATTAACATGTAGGAAGATGGGGAATATGGCATCCGTTAATGGTGTATGTGTTCCTACACTCATGTAATGGAAGCAGGGATACATTTATCTGTACTCTGAGGGAAGCATTCATAGGGCAGTTTGTGGTCTGTGATATCTTCTTGTCATAAGGTCTACATGAGGATAGCATGGTTGAACCATTTTTAATCATGGTTCAACTGCAGGTTGACCATGGTCAAAAAACATGATCAACCATGCTTTTGACCATGCCTGGTTATGGTTGACAATGGTTGTGAAATGGCACCATGGGTGACCATTCTCATTTATGACCAGAACATGCATTTGGCAAAGCTTATGATCAACCATTGCAAAAATAGTCAAAACAAGACATAAAAGGGTTAAATAACCATAGTCATCTGTGGTCATCAATAACCAACAACGTTCATTCAGGGTTAAAAAACAAGGCCATCCATGGTTATCCATGATTGTTACATTCACATATTTCCTACATAAAACAAAACAAAACTAATTTCAACATAGTTCATATTATTTCATTTTGTCAATAACCTTCACATTCTCTATTAAATAAATATTAGTCACGTACACTTTTAAAATTTCTTTTTAACCAATCCACTGCTGCTGTTGTTCTTGTTTCTAATAGTTTCTCAACATTAATGACCATTTATACCACCATAAAACCAAACTCGTTTAAGATGCAGAGTACTCATAATAACGTTGCCAGGCTTGTGTAATTAATTTTTTGTGTAAACCTAATTTTTTTAATAATTTACAAAAACTGTTAGATTGTGATTGTTTATATAAGTTTAAAGTGTCAAATTATACATTCTGATATTCAAATAACTTATGCAATGTTGGGTGCTATTCCCTGATCTCATGGCTGTGGACAAACTATGGTCAAACATTAATGAACCATGGTTATCCATGGTGTGTCCAGAACATTTAGAAAACATCCTGGGAATGGCCATAATATAGGAATATCATGCTTCAAGAATTCTCTATCAGCTTCAACAAAGAACAGTAGCCAAAATGGAACCAAATAATTTATTAATTAATGTGATCTAGTGTTAAACTGTAGATTTTAGAAATGTAATTTAATTTAATTTATTTTTAATACTGGGAAGGCATGTTGGCAAAACTGCCCATTTTCATAAGCATCCAGTGACAAACAATACAAATGAATAAATAGCATGATCATAGATTACACATAACAATGGTAAGAACAAAGCATCAGGGGCATTTATAAACATTTCTGTCAATAAGGTAACATTTTAAGTTGTTTTTAAATAACGCCAGTGTTGGGCACTGAACCATGGGTAGTGGCAGGCTGTTAAAGAGTTTGATACCCCTAAATGAAAGGGAATGCTGTCCTTGAGTAGTGTGATAAAATGGAATTGAAAAAGAGTAAAGTGGAAACAATACTAGTTGGCAAGTGACCCCAGATAATTTTGTAGAAGAAAATCAGAATTTTACTGTCAAGTCTATCTTCTAATGAAAGCCAATTTGCTACTTTGTAGAGGTTGCAGTGATGGGTCCTTTTAGGGAGTTCAATGACAAACCGAATAATATTGTGATATGTTGCCCTTAACTATCAAAACTTTTCTGCGAGGGAGAGGAGGAGGAGGAGGAGTTAACCAATGAGCCATAGTCAATTAAAGGCAGCAAAAAAAACTTGTTTGCTAATAGAGCCCTAGTTTCAGGTATCAGAAATTGTTTAACATGTAATAGCATGTCAAGCCTTTAATAAATGTTTTTTAATCAACTGATTGTTATGGGAGTCATAAGTTAAGTGACAGTCCCGATAAATACCAAGGTATTTGAACACAGTGACTCTCTCAATCAGGTTGCCATCATTATCTCTGAGAGAGAAGTCAAAATCTGTGGCTTTTCTGATACCTGAGAATACCATTGATTTGTTTTTTTTGTTTTTTTTTGCATTAAGGACAAATCTACATGTGGAGAACAAAGACTAAAGCTTGTTGAAGTCATGCTGAAGTTTGTCAAGGAGGCCTGAGGGACTCTTATCTTTACAAAAAAGAGCTGTGTCATTAGCATAGAGAATAAGTTCTGTGTACCTATATATCTCTGGGAGGGAATTAACAACAAGTGTAAACAGTTGGGGGCCTAAAATAGGAGGCAGTATAGCGCAGTGGTCTAAGGCTCTGAGCTGCAAATTTGGTGACATCCAGCAGACCAGACCTGGGTTTGAATCTCACAGCTTCCACTTGCCTACTGTGTGACCCTGAGCAAGTCACTTAACCTCCTTGTGCTCCCAGGTCGCTCCTGTAAAAAAGCTTTCAGCTTAGTGTGCTATACCTGGTTAAACAACTATATAAAAAAACTAAATAAAATAGAACCCTGCAGGATTACATATTTAATGGGACAAACATCTGAGTATAGTCCTTCGATCATTTTTTTATGTGACCTATCACATAAGTAATTTCTAATCTAGTTAAGTACTTCTTCTGAAAAATGTAGGTGGGAGAGGGCATTAAGGAGTACATTGTAGTTCACTAGATAAAATGCCTTGGTGGGATCCACAAACACTGAGCCAATAAGGAGCCCTTCATCATTAGCCTTATCAATAAAGTTTGTGAACTTCACCAGGGCAGTCTCCACATTGTGGCAAGCCCTGAACCCATGCTGTGACTCCATCAGTAAGTTATATTTTCCAGATATTCCATGGTCTGATCCAGAACCATTTTTTCAATAATTCTGGAGAGAGGAGAAAGACGAGAAATTGGTCTAGATTTGCACACATTATTTCTGGGACCAGATTTGTGTAAGGGTTTTATGATGGCACTTTTCCATTTACTGGGAAAGATCCCTGTACACAAAGAATAGTTGAAGATGTTGGCTAACGGAAGGGCAATGGTCCCCCAGACAAGTTTCAGACTCCGGTAGTCTGTAGCGTTTGGGCCCAGACTGGGCATGGGACCATTCCTTTTAATATATTCAATTATCTCGGTGGGTGACAGTAAATGAAAGTAGAATTTGGGGTAGGGTGTGGAAGATTCAAAAAGATTGGGCTGAGAAACTTTGGGCTTATACCTGTCAATGTCCCCAAAATAAGAATTAAAAAGACTGGCAACCTCTCAAGGGTCACTAATGAGTCTTCCTTCCTTCCTTGGTAAGCACAATTTGTTCATCCTTTTTACCTCTGCTAACTAGATCATTCAATGTTCTTCAGGTGAGGTTGAAGTTACCCCTGTCACTTAATTGTATGTCTCTAAGGAAGTTTATTTTGGCTGCACAGATTGCTGTTTTACATTTATTGTGAAGTATTTTATACTGCTGCAGGAGATTAGGAAGTTTAAGTTTCCTATATTTAGCCCAAGCCCTGTCTCTTTTCTACATTAAATTTAAGAGATCTGATGTGACTTATTATTTTTTTTTGCCTTTGACCCTGAGCTTTTTCAAAAGGATTAATGAGTCACAGATGCTTAGGAAGGTCCTACTAAAAGTGTTCAAGGCATCGTTAATACTTTCGATGCTACCAGTAAAAGACTAGTCTGTGGCAGAAATGGCTTTAGAAAACTCATCAGTATTTAGCTTTTCTATCTGTTTAGTAAAACTATACTTAGGTTCCCTTTATAGACCCTTTGCAGACCAGTTACAAATAACAGTGCTGTGATGACTAAGGGAATCTGGAAGAACACCTGATGCTGCCACATGATCAAGGTTTGTGACAATAATCCAATCCACACAGATTCATACTTAGTTTTATTGCTTGTACAGGTGGTAGCTGAAATAATCTGATGCATGCCTAGGCCAGCAACAGCCTCTCTGGCCTCATTGGCCTGGCCTGTCTGACAATTTAAGTTAAAATCTCCAAAGATAATCCATTCCTGACTACAAGGGTGAGAGTTTTTTTAAGTTGAGGAGCATTCCTAGTTCACAGGTTGGAGTACCAGGGGGAAGACAGGCCATGCTCACTGTGATTATTTTAATGTCACCTAGAACAATATTTACAGATAGTGACTCAAGGATGGGAATTTCTAACTGGTTGCCAAACTCTGGGAATGTGAATTGTTCAGAGATTAAAAATATATATAGCCCCCCCTTACCAACTTTGTCCCTTCTAATCACTGAGTAACCTTCAATATTAATTTCACAGGAAAGAATTTTGTCTGTGAGCCAAGTCCCAGTCAGAGCTATGATAGCAAATCTCTTGGTCATCGACTCATAATTCAAAATGTAAGTTTTTTTTAGCCATTAGACTCTGAGGACCACATATTCAAAGCTTAGTGCTGGGCACAAATCTGTTATGATGGACTAGTGCCAAATTTGCACCCAATTGCAATATTCAAAAGGAATTTAGCACTAGGTGTTAGCGCTGATGCTAAATTATAATGTATGCAGGGGAGGGATTGAGGGGCGGGGCCCTGAATGCCAGCACACCAGCATATTCAAAAGTATAGCATCGTGCTACAGGCATTAGCGTGACCTGTAGTGTGGCACTAAATACCGCCAACAAAAGCTGGCAGTAATTCAGTGGTGCCCCCACCTCCTACACGAATCCCGACCCCCATTGACTGTACAATAAAAGATGTTTCCCTGGTAGTCTAGTGGTCCCCCCAACCCCCAGCATGAAGCCCAACCCCCGTTGACAGTAAAATAAAATACTTTTCCCTGGTAGTCTAGTGGTTTCCCCCACCTGGCAGTGACACCCCGCTCATCCCAATCAAAGTCCAGGAACCGAGCCAGCGACCAGCTCAACTCTACTCTACCACCATGGCCAGCCGCCAGACTGAGAGTATGAATAGAGTGAGTGCTCATTCATGCCTCAGTCGTTGACGAGCCGGCCATGGTGGTGAAAGCAGGGTTGAACTGGTCGCTGGCTGAGTTCCTAGACTTTGATTGGGATGAGCGGGTGTCACAGCCAGTGAGGAACCACTAGACTACCAGGGAAAAGTATTTTATTTTATAGTCAACGGGGGTCAGGAGTCATGTTGGGGGTTGGGGACCAACTAGACTACCAGGGAAAATATTTTATTTTATGTTCAATGGGGGTCGGGAGTCGTGCTGGGGGGTGAAGGGACCACTAAACTACCAGGGTTTAAAGTGAATTGCTAGTCTATTGGGGGTTAGGTATCATGCTGGGTGGTGGAGGTACCACTAGAACATGAGGGATTTTTTCCAGTTGTTTAACCAGGAGTGGCACACTAAGATGAAAGCTTGTTTACAGGTGCGACCTGGGAGCACAGGGAAGTTATGTGACTTACTCAGGGTCACACAGTATGCAAGTGGGGGCTGTGGGATTCAAACCCAGTGTGTTTTGGGGCTACCAGGGGTCAGAGATCATGCTGGAGGAGACACTAGCCTACCAGGGTGTAACAGGCACACATGGAAACAGGGACCATGACAGCAGAGGAGGACTGCCTGGCCCAGCTAGTCTGCCCTGTTCCCTATCTAATGGATATGCTGCATATCCTAGTGAACCTACAGCCTATGGCCTCCTGCCCCCACCAGGTTTGCATTGTGCCTCTCCCATGCATTGAGTCCCCCCACTGTGTTTCACCCACTACTGCAGTGGGGTACCTATGTTATTGGGGGCATCCTGCAGGGCATGTATGGCCATGGGCAGTGTGTCTGTGTTTAGCTATTGATCTGTACATATATATATATATATATATATATATATATATATATGAAAAAACTCCGTTTAATGCATCAGGTAGGGTTGTTCCACAGTGACAAAAGCGGGAAATTGAGTGTTAGGGTTGAAAACCCTTGGACCCCAGCCCACCCCCAACCAGCATCTAGGTGTGCATTGGGGTCATCAGCCCTAACTCTCACCCATCACGTGTAAGAAGCGGAGGTATAGGAGAATGGGGTGAGAGTTAGGACTGACAATCCCAATGCACACCCCGATGCCGGTTGGGGGGGCTAGTGGTCCAATGGGGCTTTCAACCCTAACAATGAAATTCTCACTTTGTCGCTGTGGAACAACCCTAACTGATGCATTAAATGGATTTTTTGCCTCTAATTTTCCTTCTTTTGAGAATGATAACAAGAAATAGTGAATGCAATGCGGCGGCTGGAGCACGAGGCCCAAAAAGCAAATTGTAATGCGCATGGTGACGCAAAGCGAAACAGAAAGAGAAACAGTACTGTAGACACAAATGGTAAAAATAACACAAAGGCAAGTGCAAATGAAAACGCAAAGGGTAACGCACATGGTGGTGTAGACGGGAATGGTAAGTGAAATGGGCACGGAACCGCAAGCGGAAGCGGTAACGGTAACAGTAATGTAAGCGTACAAGCTGGTTTTCCCCAAAAGCTGCATAGAGAAAGACAGTGAGTACAAAGAATGTATGCATAATAATAGGTCTCGGAGCAGAAAATGAGGAGTTGGAATACTAAATTGCTTATATCTCAGGAACCGTACGACGTACAAAAATTTTTTTAAAAGTCATATGATTTATGACTTTCCTGGCTAGTTTTGTACTTTAAGCATTTTTCCAAAAAAGTTTGTATCTCGCACCGTTTCCGAGATAAGGGCCCTGAAATGTGCGGCGAATGCCGTAATGTTATCCTATGGGAAAAAAAGAGAAGTTCAGAGTGCCATAACTTTGCCACCCTGTAATATTTTTTCACCAAACCACCCAAAGGCACATCTGTGGGATGTTGGCTTTCTTCTCTCCAAATTTCAGTGTAAAAGACCAAACCGTTATTTTGCAGCAGGGTGGCAAAGAATTCCTGTCATGCAGCGGACGCTGCAATGTTAGTCTATGGGAAAAAGTGTCAACTTCAGAGTACGTAACTTTGCATCCATGCAATATTTTGTCACCAAACCACCAAAAGGCACATCTGTGAGATGTTGGCTGCCTTCCCTCCAAACTTCAGCCCAAAAGACCAAACCGTTCATTTGCAGCAGGGTGGCAAAGAACTGCTGTCATTTTGGCCATAGTCTGGAAAAGTAGTGTTGTGATTTGCGACAGCTTTCGCAAGCATTTGTGACACTTTCATGAGTGCGACACTACTTTGTGACACTACTTTTTCCAGAAATTGAAAAAACAAATTTATAGGGTGTTTAACCTCAAAATAAAGACATGCCTAGCATCCTCATGGTCCGACTAGGTAAACACAAAAAGAACTGTGTTGCTAGACAGTCCTAAATTTAAATGCAAAGCATTTTTCTGATCACTATCTGAAAACAAAATGGTGGATTTGTGACACTACTAGGGCCATTTGCGACAGTAAAAAGTGCATTTGCGACACTGTCGAACTTTTAGTTAACTTTTCCCATTGACGTATAATGGGAAATTGTTTTTTGAATAACGTTTGAACCGTTTAATATTTTTTCATGAAATCTTCAAAAGGCATATCGGGGACCCTGGCCACGCATTCCCTGAAGTTTTTGGACCAGTCACACAAACTGTGCAACCTGTAGGGATGAGCAAAGAATTCCAAAAAAGCATAAACGCGTGTGCAGATCATGCTTAATAACTCTGCAGCCATATATCTGAACAGTACAAAAGTTGGCATATCCCAAGACATATGGTTCTTGATCATGCATTCCAAATTTCAGGCAAATCTGTTGAACAGTTGCAAAGTTATTAAGGTGCAAAACTTTAGGTTTAACATGTAAATGGCTCCTCAACCCTAACTATGGTAGCACTACCATGCTACCATAATATATGTATACATATACAAGTCCTGCTTGCACAGATGCATGGTTGCATTGTTTGCACTGACTGTGCCTGCCAGCACACAGTTCCTGCTGCTTCCAGCCTATACTTCCATTCTGACCAACAGGGGACTGTGGGCATGCCTTGGCCTGCAGCATTCAGCCTATACTGTCATTCTGACCAAAAGGTGGAGCTGTGTGCACCATGCAGTAGCACTGGGCAAACTGCATGGTAATGTATGGTAAGCAGCACATATTGAGATGCAAATGTGCCTGTTTGCCCACAGATTACCTAAGTAGGCTCATTTGCATGGGAGCTTTGAATATAGCTCCAGTTTGCCCCGGGCTAACAAATTTGCACTGGGCTAATGTGTTAGCACTGTGCAATTAGGTTAGCCCCGGGCAAATCTCACTTCAGCATAGTGCAGTTCTGCAGTGTGTGGCTTGCATTGTTGTGTGCAGTAGATGTGAGACATCTCTGTGCAATCACACACAATGTTCCTCACCTGTGACACTGGCTTGTTCCAGTGTCTACTGAGCTTCTGTTGCAGTTTGCACTTCCCTGTTGTTATATTCAGTGCTGCCTTATTCCCAGGCTATTTTTGCCCTGCACTCCCAGCCCAGTTTACCCGGCTTCCTTCACATGCTATACTCAGCAGGATTAGCAACGGGCTATTCCTTTTGAATATGGCTGGCTCTTCAGTCTGGGCAATGTTTGCATGCTGGGCAGTGCTAATTTAGCCCCAGGGCAAAGTTTTGAATATCTGGCCCTGAATGTTTAGGTGGACGATTTTAATCAGATTGCTATCATTTGGGAGGTGACACTGACTATCTAAATTCCCAGAAAGGGGACCTGGGTTGTGGTGAACAGAACCAGACAGCAGCAACAGAAGCAGGAAAAGTCATCTGTGCCTACAGGTAATTGGACTCAGTTTTTTAGGGTTAATTGGGGAAGCATGAGTTATTTTGTGCCCGTGATAGCCACAATAAAACCCTGAAATAAAGCTACAAATAAAATATATTTTGAAAAAAACTTCTTTTATTTTGAAAAAACACAAATATATATGCAAGATAGCTGATAAAAACATCTATGACATGAGGCTGCATAATTTAGTTTGAGAATTACGCTACTCTAGGCAAGGCATTGGATTGATTCTGATTGGATGAAATAAGGAGGGGCATACAATTAAGAAAGAGGCTTATTAGAAATAAAATAAACGAAGGGAGTCATATCTTTCAATCTATTCTTTACACTTGGGGGTGGTACTGCATACTGTAGTCCCCTCTGAATTATCTAGATCCCTGTACAGAGCTTAAAGGACACCTAAACCATCTTTTTACACATTTTGTTTTTTAAGAAAAATGACTCCATATTGTAAAGGATAGGTTGTTGTTTACACTTATACTGAAACTGCATTTATTAAAGTAGGATAAATGCAGTTTTGTAGAATTTGAAAATTGTAAACAGACCCTATCCTGATTAAAAAATCCTGCTCCAAGAACCTTAAAATGGCTGCCTTGATGATGTAATTCAAGAGAGAGAGATGCCACAGCTCTGCAGATGAATGCAAGCAGTACTAATCATATTATTCAAATGTGAATAATTTTAAATGAAAAATGATAGCATGGTACTGTGAGTATAAAAGTTGCTCAGCACAAAAATATCTACAAAATGAGTGGTGTTTCATTTATACAGTAGGTACCTTTTTTCATAATTAACAAAAAAACCAGCAGAAAATTCTATTTTTTCCACCTTTTCGACAAAGAAAAGCAAATAACTTTAAAACAGAAAATGATAGCATGGTAAAGTCAGCACAAAAATATCTACAAAATGAGCGCTGTTTCATTTATAGATACCTTTTAGTTTTTTATAATTAGCAAAATGAAATGGAAGAAAAGTCAATGTTTTCACTTTTTCAACAAACAAATGTGAATAACTGTAAAACAAAAACTGATAGCATGGTACCGTGAGCATGAAATTTGTTCAGCACAAAAATATTTGCAAAATGACAGATGTTTCTTTAATATCTACTTTTTAGGGCTTTTTTTTAATTAGTAAAAAAACAGCAGAAAATTCATTTTTTTTCACTTTTTCAACAAGCAAATGCGAATAACTTTATTTTTTGTGTGTATTTGTTTGTGTGCTCCCACTGCCCGGGGCTTTATGATGGGCATACCTACTGATCAGGTTCCCCACCTGGGGTTCCTTCAAAATACAAATAACTATACAACTACAAAATGATAGCATGGTACTGTGAGCAAGACATTTGTCCAGCACAAAAATATTTATAAAATGAGTAGTGTTTCATTTATAGATGCCTTTTAGATTTTTTATAATCAGCAAAAAATGGCAGGAAATTCAATTTTTCTTTTACTTTTTTGGAGGTACTATATGGCATAAATGGAATATGCTACCCCCTACTGGAAATATTGTTGATATTTTTTTTATTCTCATGCTGATTAACCTAATGACATCACTTGTGGATTCACCACTCATGATGTCATTGGCTCAATCAGTACTCAAACAAAAAATTATCAACAATATTCCCAGTAGGGTCTAGCATATCCCTTATATATTCTTTGCAAAAAACTCTGTTAATGCATTAGTTTGGGTTGCTTTTAAGAGGACAAAAAATGGAAATGCGATGTTAAGGTTTTCAACACTGACCCTGCATTCCCCCAAAGCAGCCAGAGGGGGCAAGGCAACACAAGAACCACAGGCATTCATTATCACGGAAGATAAACAACATACAACTCTTTCCACATGACACAAGAGACATCCATCACCATGGTCCAGTGCTTCTGTAGCCATGGATACACATGCACACTACCAGGGAAGTGCAGTAAAAAATCCATGTTGGATCACATTGTAAAGTTTAAGAAAGGAATAACACATAACAGGGTGTGCGGCAATGCTAAATTACCACATGCCCCATGTGAGTTGTGAGGCATGAGGCACAGCTGAGTGCCTTCTGCCACCTGGGACATACATATGTCTTCACTCAGGTACCAAAGACACCTATGCTGCCATGGAAGTGCATCATCATGCTAATTATGTGGGAGAGTAAGCAGGTGGCTACTCTGAGGAGCACCAACCCCCTGGCTTCTTCACCCAAAAACAGAGGTAACATTTCATTGTAAATGGCACACAGCTGAATGACACAAAATGAAACCAAAAATAGGGAAACAACAGCAGAGCAAGATGTAGCTCTGGGTAGTATGGAGAAGGTAGTGTCCATGTGCACTTACTAAATGCAAGGAAGAAAAGGAAGTGTCAGTGGGTGACTGCGTGAGAAATGTAGCATGCCCTAGATCACTTTGCCTCATAACGTAAAGTGGGAATACATTTTTACAATAATCTGTGGCTCACACTGTCATGGTGAGGCAGCATTGACAGAGTAGGGAAAAATAGAATTGGAAACATTAAGCATAGACCCAATAAATAGTATATACTGCTGGCCTTTCTACCTACAACATTATGTCAATGTTTAGTTGGCCTCTGTATGAATTCCTTGTACTGCTGGCTTTAACAGCACTGGCAACACTCTGCCTCATTAGCCTTGTTGTATGGCAGCTGAACTTAGAACATGCTTAGTTCTGCTGGCCTCAGTCTTTGTCTTACTCCAATGGAACCAACCTTAAGATTTGTTTTTGACAAAGATTATGACAGCCACAGTCGATAACCTTCACCCCTATGTATTAAAAAAAAAAGTAGTTTATAATTAATTTCACTGCCTAACCCTCAGATTCAGATTCAGATACTTTGTTTGACTCTTTTGAGTCATTACAATATCAGTTACATGCTTAACACGGTACTTGGACACACATATTCCTTTTGTTAAAAAGGCATTATGCAATACAATTTTCCATAGTGTGGAGTAAAAGGCAAAGTGCATACAGTCTTTTTGGGTCTTTCTTTGGATTAAAATAAATTATGTTTGTTGCTATTTCTAGAAAACATTTAACAAAGTGCATAGACACATATATTTTTTGCTACAACCACATTATACAGTACAATTTTCCATATAAATAATGCAATTTCCATTTCAAGTTGTGTGATAAAAAGTGAATGCATACAGTTATTTTTTGAGTCTTCCTTAGGATTCAAATGAATTGTGTTTATTGCTATTTCTAGGAAACAAAATGTTATAACAAGTGTGAAGTATTTTTAATATCAGATGTTAATCAAGAGGGAATATGAATGAGATTTTTCTCCCAGTAACAGTCAGTTTTAGTGATATGCATTAGTTGTGCAGGCAGTAATAAGTTTTATTTAGGTGAAGTCTTTAAAAAAAGCCACGCTCGATCCAGAAGTCGAGATGCATGTAAACAAGACTCTACTACCCGGGAATAAATTTGACATAATTTAACTTATAATCATGAAAGATATCATAAGAATGGATATCACAAGTGGTTTCCATTTGGAAAACCATATAAAGTCATTGCCCTGATGGAACACATCATCCTTAGTTTTGCTCACATCTGACATCATTGTGAACTTGAGTTTCCTGCAAAATTGCTGAGTAAATCCATTTCAATTACTTCATCATGTCCTTGGTTACAGTCCATGGGGGATTCATTAAGATCTTCAGAGTCTCTTCCTTAGCAAGTACTCTGGGTAAAAGGCAGTGTCCAGTGGATATGTCTCTCGTGTTCATACCTTTGACAATGAAGAAGAATATGGACCAGGGTTTCCAACTAATTTTGGCCACATTCGTAGGATAAATCCTTGAAAATAGATTTGTTTTTAGAGAAAATGTATTGTAGGAATTTTGAGGGGTATAAGAATAATGTATACTGTCATTGTATTCCTGTACTCTATGTCCTGCACTGTATCACTTGTATGTATTTGCACTGCTTTTTGTAACTAATTCCAGGTCACTCCTGAAACAGGGACCTTTGGGGCCAGTGGGCTAACCCAGTTAACAAAATTTTATAAATAAAATAAATAAATAAGTCTAAGCAAAACTTTGTAAAGATAATTGTATCCTTTTCATCAGGGAGAGACAGTAAATATACTTCCGAAATATGATTTATTTTTTTATGCACACACCACCCATGCAAATTCAACATTCTAATTTTCTGTAAATCAGAATCAAATGATATTTGCTTTAATTTATTTTTTATTAATCTTACATAATCCTGAGAAATGAATAGTTTCTTAAGTGATTCCTTCCATAAATGATCCAGATTCACATCTTTTAAGGTACCCAAAACCTCTTTAAGCCATGGAGAGGAATAATTTCTGACTATCCAAGAAGCCTTTCATCCACACATTTTTTAGCCAACCTGTTTGGATCTAGGCTTGTGCTTCTAATTCAGTATGCAATTTTAGCTGAGAGGGCTAGAAATTTAATTTTAACGCAACCTATTTCTGCTCTGGATATTTATGGGGCTGTTGATCTGAATAGCTGAGTAAAAGGTTTTGCCAATTTTTCAGCATTTTTGTCATGCCAGACTTCTACTACATAGAGAGCTGCTGGATTTATCTTCACCTCCATTGAACATAGCATAGAAACTATAGTGTGACCTCCATACTTGGCACAGAATCTCAGTATTGCATTTTTTTGATAGGTATAATTTGTTCAAAGTACAGTGGGCTGGATTCACAAAGCTTTCTGAAGGTGCAAAACCTTCTCTAAGTCCCCAAAACTGTCCTAGCTATGGAAACAAAGGGGAATTTGAACTGAGTGCTATTCACAAAACCCTCCGCAGCTGCGGAGAAAAACACTATGGTATGTGGAAAAAAGTGCAGCTGCAGAAGTCCCGGAGGAAAAAAAGGTGTGAGATAAGTAAGGCACATCCCCTGAAAGGCTATTCAAAACCATTTTTTTTCTGCAGTTGCCGAAAAAAATGTTACACACAGTGGAATGAGGTGTAACTCTCCCTCAGCAAACTGCAGTAGTGCCCCAACAATTGGAATCAATTAAGGTGGAGGTGAGGCACAGGTAATAGCATTCCAGATAGTATAACAGTGGCTGATGTTACAGCAACAAAAACACACATTGCCATGATATGGCAACAGGCAACAACCACCAGACCCAGTGCAGCCCATGACAGAGCCCCACAGGCAGAAGAGCCTGGCCAACCTGCAGTGAGTGCTACCCCTGCAGGCAACAAGAACACCCCAGGGAGGGAGGACCAGCAGTGACAGTCGGCCACTGTGGTGCCATGGTATTGCTGGTACCTGGGGTGCTGCAGTGGTCTCAGTTGAGGGACTGGTTGCTGGTCTCCTCATGGGTGCTTTCATTCTAAGGCAGCATTGTTAAAGTCTGCTGTTTCAGATAATTAAGTTCACTGTTGCTGTACCTCCTAAGCTATTTCTGCAGCTGTGAATCCGCAGTTGCAGATTTTCAACAATTACGCAATTTCAGCAGCTGTTGAATTTCTGCAGCTACAGGGATTTTATGGAATTCTGCACCTGCTCAAAATTTATTCATGAATATCATGCAACTGTGTTTCTACAGTGCTGCAGGCCTTTTTCCCACAGCTGTGGGATTTTTGGTTTTGTTTGTGAATCCTGCCCTGTATATTTAGTATGTTTTGTTGTTTTGCAATTATTAGAAAAATAGAAACCTAAATAACGGTAGTTAGAAACCAGTTCCAAAGGAATATTTGTCAAAACTCCATGTATATTTGGGACTACATTTCCCTGCAGTTAGAATTTGTGTCTTTTTGGTACCAGTAACTTGTTTTTGATACTGTACATCATTGTAATAGTTTTACACTGCCTCTCTAGACCTAGCAGAGAGAGTACAATTAGTGCCAAATCATCTGCAAACATGAGTGCTGGCACCAAAGTTCCTCCTACAGAGGGAGAATGAGAAGCCTCTGACAAGAAGGTAGTAGTGAGATTGTTAATAAACAAATTAAAGAGTAAAGGGGACAGAATGCAACCCTGTTTCACACCCTGATGTGTACCAAAAGGATATGATACACTGTCCTTTTGGTTATGCCTCACTAATGTTCAATTTCCTGAGTAAAGGACAATGATCACTCTTAAAATTGTATGGTTCATATTTAAATAACACAGTTTATCCCAAAGAAGTGGTCTGCTTATCCCATGAAATGCACCTTTGAAATCTACGAAGGCCAAGTACACTGGGAGATGTTTTTTAATATAATATTTCTGTAAAATGTGATGTAATATAAAGCATTGGTCCCCTTACAAAAATATAAGTGTGCTGTGTACATGCAGAATGCATGTCACGTGCTTAATTGTGCAATGCTTACATGCAGTTTGCATACACTAAGTGAACCTAAGTGAACCAGGTCTGAAAAGCACATCAGGTTTGCATGCTGAAAGCTTGACATATGTGCAGCAGGTAAGCTGGTGCCAACATCTTCTAAAAATTATGTCAGGTTTGCATGTTGCACATTTGACATAAGTGCAACAGTTAAGCTGGTATGAAAATAGTTTAAAAACCACATCAGATTCACATGCTGCATGCTTTCCATATGTGCAGCAGCTAAATTGGTACAAATCTCATCTAAAAAACACATCGCTTTCTATTTCTTATAATACTGCTAGCTATTAGAGTCACTAAAATTCATTTTTCATTGAGTCCCCATTAAACTTAGGTAAACTCATTAATTCTGATCCTTTTGCAAGTTGTTTGCTTTTGATTTTTGTCATTAAATCACCATTACTCTGCAAAGTATTGTTTGCTTACTGCATTAAATGCCTAGAATATAGTCAGCCAACATCTCCCATTCCAGATGTGTGAAGAGGGGCACCTGTGTTGTGAAACTTGACCTTTTTGTTTTGGGCCATACAAATCCCCTTATGCATATTTAGTGCTACAAATGTGTTTCTCCATGACTGTTTCGGCTCACTTACTTTCCCTTTGTCATTTCATATGGAGCATATACACTATGGCCATGCTCAGCACTTTGTGCTGAGTAGGGTCTTGGAAGCATGCACCATACCTCACAATTTGTCATTGAAATGAGGGATATGAACACTCAAAATGAGGAACAATGAGGGACACTAACCCTCACGATGATCAGGACACATCCTGAAACATGGAGATATAGTACCTCAGAACATAGTGGAAACCATTGTATTTACTTGTACTGATATTAGCACCTGAGAATGAATTTCTACCATAAAGCAGGGGTGCCATTTAGGTAGGACAGAGGGGGCAGTTGCCCCCAAGCCTCCGTATTGTGCCTAGGTTGTTCTTATGCTGTGACAATAATGGCATTAAATTTGGATTTAATCTTTTGCACAATAAGTGCCCCCAGCCTGTGTGTGCTCACACTGCAGGTGCACTTCTGACTTGACTGTGTCTGTATTGTGTTGTCCACTCTCTCCACCTATTAGTGGTGGCACCATCATGTGATGTGGAGGTTCTCCAGCCAAGCAAGAGCACATGAGTCATGTGAGTGCAACACTGTCATTTCCACCACATAGTAGACAGGCTGCATACTACAGCTTGGTGGAGCTGGTAAGCACCAAACTCTCAATAGCAGTGTTGTGGCAGCATATTTTTGTTGGTCTGCTCTTAGTGAGTCTCCGTCTTGCCTGGTGGCTGAAGGGGCAGAGAGTCAGTTAGAAGCTAACTCGAGACTAGACTACCTACTTACTCTACTAGGCTTGCCTCACAAAAAAACAGCACAGACCCCCATGACAGCAAGCTAGGCCTAGCAGCAGTAGTGACAGCCATGTTGGCAACCTTCATAGTCCTTGATCAGTGCAGTGCAGCAGCAGCCAGGCATCAGCCAAGCAAGAAGCAAGCAACACCAGTTGGGTGGGTTCAGTTAGTGAGATGACTTGGTTGTGGACCATGTTGGGGACCTGGGATGGTCAGTTCTAGCACCCAGCTTCTGGTAGAAGGATGAAGGAGGAGAGGACTGAAAACTGGACTGGTGGCACACTGGGCTAGGCTGAAGGTTCTGGCCAGATTGCCGGGTAAGTAAAAGAAAATAATTTTCTTTTTACAGGGGGATTGGGGAAGGAGGAAGGTCTGAAATATTGGTGTGCTTTTCATGTTTTTGCACCTTTGGGTAGTTTCATGACCCATATGGGATGGGTATTGAATGGAATGGAGTCGAGGAGAGAAATCAGGACAAAGTTGTTTTGGGGGGTTCAGAACTTTAGCCAGGAAAAAAATTGACTAGTACCTGGGTGGGTTTAAGCCCAAATCTGATGCACTCCTACAGGATATAGACAGATGAGTCTTATACATTTCAGTTTTTCCTGATTTGCATATCACTTTTCAGTCAGAACAAATAACTTTTACCTTTCAGAGATGTTCAAGACATTCTACAGCTTGCCACCTAGGGGCTAACTAGCACCTGGCCTCCGCTGGTTGTTGGCTCCCCCCTGCTGAAATCTGAAATGGCGTCCCTGGCATAAAGTCAAAATTTACAGGGCATCCTCTCTCTGAGCAGCATATTTTCCATGAGGGACAGATAATAAGCAGAGCAGTTTTCAGGGTTAAAATGAGGGCAGACCTTTGCATTTAGGGACAGTTGAGTGGTATGGTATGCACAGACTATTGGAGCCCCACTATAGTCAGGCATATGGCCCCCCCGTGAAGCTGACCTCCACATCCCCATGCTCAGGCACATTATGACATAGGGCAAGAGAGACTGCAGGGGCGTGCACCATTGAAACACATGGGAGTATTTTTTATTACTATTTTATACATTATTGATGGAGAGTTGGAGATTAATGAAGGCCACTGCTTGACTAACAAGGGCCTTGTTAGTAGAACAGTGGCATTCATTATTCTCCAACTCACCATCATAATGTATAAAATAGTAATAACAAATAACTCCAATAACTTCAAGGGGGTATGCCCCAGCACTCTGATCTATGGACATCATGTCTTAAAGACTCCTGCCTCTGGCTCCCTACTACTCAAGTAAGAGACTCTTGACTTATATGTATACTTGGTGGGTTGTCTGTAGCAACATGGCCACACCCACTACAGTGCATATGCATGGGGGGACTGGCTATGTGGGTGGGGGGGTGTCAAGTTATTGCTACTTTTGTGTTTGCCCCTTAAAGTCTGCTTGCATGGAAGTATTCAAAACTATGGAGAGAGAATAGTAGGAGTACAGGCCAGATAGAAGTAATTAAGTAGTTTTGTGAGTAAGTGTGTGTTTTGGAGTGGGAAGAACCACATCTGTTTCCATTGGTATGTGTGCTATAGTTCAGCTGTGCAGCTGAGATGAGGGAGAACAAGAAATCTAAAAAGTATAACAGTGGCTATAAGTATGCCGCATGCATGCAGATGTATCCAGATTTGTATTGAAGTACAAGTGAAGTGAGCCATATGTATGCAGGTAGTATGGCTTAGTGGTTAAAGGTGCTGAACTGCAAACCAGGAGACTTGGAGACATGAAGACCTCAGTTTGAATCTCATCAATCCCCAGTTGTATATGGTGTGATCCTGAGCAAGTTACTTAACTTTTATGTGTGCAGTTATCAGTGACCACTTGCTTTTGCACACATGCCACATGCTAGCATTCTGTCCCAATTTAACATAAAAGCATGCTTTCCACACTTGCTTGCCGCATGCATGCCACATGCTTGCAATTGGTTGCAATCTAACATTTAAATCATGCTTGCAACATGCATCTCACATGGGAAGTTTTACGTGCACAGCATGAAAACATTTCATATAATTATTTCTGTAAGGGTCTATAGTTGAGTGCCCCTTTCTGATACCTGCCTGGTATATACTGGGCCTGTGTCTCCCTCAATACTAAGCTAAAGTCTGATTTTCTGTCTAAAACTTGCACAAAAAAGAGCTGTACGTACTTATTACCTAACAGTTATGACCTCTATTTTTTCTTGTTTAGAGTGTCCAGAATTGGGACTCTGTTTAATTACACTCTTTTCTGAGTTTCTGTGGTTGGGCCAGTCTTTAGGTGTCAAGGAATACCCAGTTATGTTGTCCTGCAGTTTTGGTCCCCCTGCTGGTTCAGATGTTCCACTGTCCATGACCCAGTACTTAATACTGACCCCTTCTTCCATCCCCTGCCAAGGATATGCTCTCTGTGGGCTCCCTGCCCATAAGCATGGGAAATCCAGGCACCAGGCAGTCGGCGCTGCCTCTACCACCACCTGAGAACCTAAGCTTAGACTCTTCATTAGCAAAGCAAGGCATTAGCAGTCATCTAATTGGAACGTGAGCGCTCTTCAGCGTTGGCTTCCGATTGGTTCCTGCAGTTTGCTTCTGTGTCCGTTCTAAACCAAGCATAAATCTGATTTCCATGCCAAAATTTGCCAAAAAAGAGCTGTAATTACTTTTGTCCTTGACTGTTAGGACCCTTATCCTTCTGTTTAGAATGTTACATTTAGGGATACTGTGTGATTACACTACTTTTGAAATTATTTGCTTGAGTCAGCTCCCTACACGAGCGGACGATCACTTCTCCCTAGTGAAGTTCCTACTAAGCCTCATCATATGTCCTCCTTAAATATTACAGAAGCACTCTGAACTGATATGACTGATGTAACATTGAGTACTTACTTGCAATAATTGCATTAATTGTTTTTTACTTGTGTTATTTGGCTCTATTGTAAATATCTCTGTATACATTGTACTATTTGACCTGAAGCTAACCAGGTCCATCTTATAAATGTGCTTGCGCAGCGATGCTCGCCTGGATAAATAAAGATTTTGATTGATTGATATATTTAGAACATTTCGATATTCCAACCAGATATTTAGTCTAGTCAAAATTATTCTGACAAATATCTTACCTAGGCAGTCGATGAAACTTACTGGAATGTAGTTTTTGGGATGTTTGGATCACCCTTTTTTTTAGGACTGGTACTGTTATATTACCTTTCCATGTATGTGAAATATTGTTTTCTGCTATAATTTTATTAAATAGTATAACCAGGAGATTGCTCCACCATTCCAGTTGCATTTTATAAAGAAATGGAGGAATCTTATCTGGTCCTGGAGCTTTATTTGGCTTGATTTGTCCAATAGCTTCAGATATTTTGTATGGAGTAATATTTAGGGGAGATGGGCATCGAGAATCTGAAAGAGGAAAAGTCTATGCGGCCTGATGTGATACATCCCAGAATATTAAAATAACTGAGGTGCTGGCAACACCACTAACAGCCCAATTCAACAAGCTGATAGAGACGTGGTGGTTCCTGGGAACTGGAGGAGGGCAAATGTAGTCCTTCTCCACAAAGTGGGAACAGGGAAGATGCTAGCAACTATTGACCAGTCAGCCTGACCTCAGTGGTGGGGAAATTAATGGAGTCACTGCTAAAGGAAGGGATTGTGATATTTCTTGAATCCAGCAGAGCACAGGATCTGAGGCAGCAAGGATTCACAGTGGGAAGGTCTTGTCAAACAAATCTGATAGATTTTTTTGACTGGGTTACCAGGGAAGTACAGCAGGGAGGGGTGGTGGATGTGGCCTATTTAGATTTCAGCAAGGCTATCAACACCGTCCCACATAGCAGGTTGGTAAATAAGTTGGGCAGCCTGGGAGTGGGCCCCAAGATACTAAACTGAGTCAGAAACTGGTTGACTGACAGGACACAGAGGGTGGTGGTAAATGACATGCAATCTGAGGGGGGGTGACCAGCAGGGTGCCACAAGGATCCGTGCTGGGGCCAGTCCTCTTCAATGTCTTCATAAGCAACATTGCAGAGGGACTGGAGGGGAAGGCATGCCTTTTTGCAGACCATACTAAGATCTGCAACACGATTGACACTCCCGGGGGGGTGGAAAAAATGAGGAAGGGTCTAAACATGCTTGAGGAGTGGTCAAGAGTGTGACAGCTAAGATTCAATGCAAATAACTGCACAATCATGCATTTGATGCACAGAAATCCAAGGGAGGAGTGCAAGATTGGGAAGAGGTACTGATGACCACCAATCAAGAAAGGTACCTAGGATAATCATATCTGATGACCTAAAAGTAACCAAACAATGTGAGAAGGCTGTGGGGAGAGCCAGAGGGATGCTAGGGTGCATAGGGAGAGGTATCATCAGCAGAAAAAAGGAGGTGGTTATGCCACTGTACAGATCACTAGTGAGACCTCTTCTGGAGTGCTATGTCCAGTTTTGGAGGCTGCATCTCCAGAAGGACATAAACAAAATAGAGGCAGTCCTGAGAATGGCAACAAAAATGGTGCAAGGACTGCAACAAAAGTCATACCAGGAAAGACTAGAGAACCTCAATATGTATTCCCTGGAGGAGAGGAGAGGAGAAAGAGGGGGATATGACAGAGACACTCAAGTACCTCAGGGGTATAAACAAGGTACAGGAGGGTAGCATCATTTGGAAAAGAAGGTGTACAAGAACAAGGGGCATGATATGAGGTGGGGGGTAGGCTTAGGGGCAACATGAGGAAGAACTTTTTCACAGAAAAGTAGTGGGTGCTTGGAACAGCCTCCCAGATGGTGGGGGTTAAAATGGTAGGGGAATTCAAGAATGCATTGGATAGACATACGAGTACTCTTGCAGTAGGGAAGAAAGGGTAAGCTGCAGATCAACTAGGGTCTGTGGTTTTGCATTAGGTCGGGAAAAGGGGCAGACTGGGTGGGTGGGCCATGTGGTCCTTATCTGCTGTCGCCTTCTATGTTTCTATCAGTTAGTTTTAACAGGGTTTTAAATAGTTGATTAGCAGTTTTTTTTTCTTCGGACAATGCTAACTGTACAGAAAGTATTCATACAGGTTTTCTAGAAGTGTTATGTTTGTTAAACACAGTGATGCAAGTGCTATGCATTTTCACAATGTTTCAGCACTTTTATGAGCAAAACGCTAATCAATTTTTGGAGTTAAATAAATCCCTGTTTAAGAGGATATAATTTCTAGGACCAATAACTGTATTATCAAGAAATACTTTTTTATAATATGAAACCCTTGACATACTGTAGGTGGTATGTGTGCAGAAATATCAGGAACATATTTTCCTGTCCTCTTTGCCACCATCCACCAAAATTTCTTAATGTCACTCGATTTTATAACTTCCAACATATGAGACCATTGTTTAGCTTGAAAAAGGTGATGCTGGGAGAGCAAAAATCTCTTATATTCCTTCCTGGATTTATTCAGCAACATGAAGTTCTGTTTTGATGGGTTTAGTCTTATAAATCTTGTAAGACATGACACGGACCTTTTAAATCTTTTACAATCTTTATTGCACCAAGTATCAGACATTTTTGTTTTTACTGGGTGATATAAAAGTGGCAGGGTAGACTCGCTAATATCCTGGACAACTTTGTATATTTCCTTTGCTGATGAACTGTGTTTTACTTTCTCTTTGTTACTTCAGACACTCTTATTTCTACATCTGAAGAAAATAGAACTCTTCTCTGGTTTCTTGTTTCTACATGGGACACGAGAGAATCTACCTGGCAGGTATTTTTTGAATGAGAATTTAGCTTTAGGAACAATGGATAATGGTCACTTTCAGAATGCAGAATGACATCAAATTCCAGGAAAAGATGCATTTAGCAAGGAAATGCACACATATAATCCACCACACTAGCTCCTCTTGCATTCAAAAAAGTATAGTATGGTGATTTTTTTTGTCCTTCAGGGTTCCATTCACTACAACTAAACTCATGTTTTCCAGAAGATACATGAGCCTTCTGCCACTTCTATTTACAGTTTTATCTTTTTGTTATTCTATATGATGTGAGGGTCTCTTCTGCAAGTTGGAAAGATGAGGAACCCAGCCTAGCATTGAAATCACCCATGTATAGAATCCCAGCTTCAGGCAGAGCTATCATTGCTGCACGGAGCTGAGTCTCTAAATTTCCCCAGATTTGTGCATGATAATAACCTGTGTTTTGTGGAGTTACATAGACATTGCAGAGATAAAAAAATGTGTTATTCCAATGGACCAAGCGAATTTTTAAATTTAGTGCAATAACAAGAAAAGACTTGATCACCAGGTTTTTCTGATCCTTAACAAAGGTCATTAGACCCTTGCTGGTGTAACGCTTGCTGTTAGTCTCTTTGCTTTAGCTGAAATGGATGTGTAGCCTTCCAAATATAAATTAGCCATTGGCCAAGTTTCCTGTAGACAAATGACATTGTGTTTAGAAAGAAACTTTTTAAATTCTGGATCAATAATACTTTTTGAGTTGACTGCTACATCACAACATAGAATACGATCAAATACAGTAAGCCCCTCTCCATTCTCTTTGATGTTTTGCTTTGATCATTTGTTATTTTGGAATCTTCTGGTAGTCAATCCTGTTCCAGATTTATTAAACATTGGCACCAGTTTTGTAATGGTATATTTGTCTGTGGATGTGCAGGCTGTTCAAAAAGCACAGGAGGAAGAGAGCTGATTTGCTTTTGATTTCATGACTTTGTCATAGGTAAAAACCTTCAATTTTTTACTCCAGAATTGGAATGCCCCAGGTGTTCCTGGTTTTCTGTTTCAGACCATTCACATAAAAGAATATTCAATTTGTGCATTTCAGACATAATTAAATTATACAGGACAAAATCCCAGACTGCAAATATTATTTGTCCTTGATTTTTACACCCATTTTCTCTCCAGACCAATTCCACTCCCCTATACCCCAATCTTACACCCACATTGTTAGTTAAGATGTAACATACTGTTTGCATGAGTGAGTTTTGGGTTTCATTATTTCGTTTTTCAATTCCATCAAGTGTTAAATGATATTGATTTCTTTCTTGCACTGTCATGTCAGTATTTTTTTTTTTAGTTTGGGTCAGAGTTCAAGATCAGTTTTAAGAATGAATTTACCTTGTGTTAAACTTTCTTTTTACTCGTGCAAATAACTCATTATAGTTAAGGGTGGCTCAGCTGTTAAACCTAGACATTGCAACAAAAACATCTGTTTCCAGATCCATTTAGCTATTTCCACTTCTGAAAGAAAAAAGCAGACCAGTGCCTCACACATTTGTGAGTTTGTAGTTGCAAAAATCAAAATATTTGTACCATCTGAAATTGCTAAATCTCTTTCCCATAGCAGTGTTTTTTGTTTTTTTTTTACCAGGAGAGACACACTAAACTGACGCTTATTTACAGGTGCGACCTTGGAGCACAAGGAGGTTAAGTGACTTGCTCAGGGTCACACAGTATGCAAGTTGGGGCTGTGGGATTCAGACCCAGGTCTCCAGGCTTGCAGCTCAGAGCCTTAAACTACTGTGCTATACTGCTTCCTAGTCCACTTAGTGTCACCAAATTTGTCAGAGAAGAAAAAATTACTTACCATAGTAATCTTCTTTCTTCCCAGTGATGCTCAGATATTCATAACTTTGTGCAGTCAGCCTGGTGGGTTGGACTGCCCGGAGAGATGGAACACATGCAAATTATGGAATTCTTTGCACGTGAGCATCTTTCAAACACTGCCTCTACCAACTGTAGTGTTCTAATCCCTTCAGATTTGTAAGAAGCCTGGAAGTCAGGCAATATGAAAAAATCCGACAAATAATTATTTTAAACATTTTTTAGGATTAGCCTAATAAAGCAATTTACTTCAAAAAACCTCCAAGGGAGGGACTATATCTATAATAATGGTGTTCACCAGACAGTGAGAAAACTATTAAGAGAGAGATACAGAAAACTCTGTTAAAATCTATTTAGCATAGAGTAGTGTACCCAGAAGGGTATGGCTATGTGGCACTAGCATGCGGAATGCAGAGGCTGAAGTTCTGGAAGGGGAGGATGGGAGGCAGTTATGAATATCTGAGCATCACTGGGAAGAAAGAAAATTACTACGGTAAGTAATTTTTTTCTTCTAACCCCAGTAATGCTCAGAATATTCATAACTTTTTGCAGACTAACAAGCAGTACCCCCTGGAGGTGGGCACAGAACTCTATTTTGGAAACAGACTTTGCAGGACTGCTGTGCCAAACCTGGCATCACTTCTGGACAAAACAACCAAGCTATAATGCTTTGTAAAGGTGTGCACTGATTTCCAAGTAGCTGCTTTACAAATGTCCAATAATGGCACCTCCCTAGCAGCTGCAAGAGTGGCAGCTGTTCCTCTTGTTGAGAGAGCCCTCAACCCAGCTGGGGACTCCCTACCTACTTTAATGTAGCAGAATTTAATACACTGGACAATCCACTGAGAAATGGATCTTTTTGAGGCTGGTTTGCCCATTCTGACATCCCCATATGTAAGGAAAAGTTGTTTCTTGTCTTGCCTATGGCCTTTAGTAGCTGCCATGTAGTAGCTGAGAGTTCTTTTCACATCCAGACTGTGGAGCCTTCTTTCACCAGAGCTTGTATGGTCTGTGAAGAAGACAGGCAGAGTGATTGATTGGTTCAGATGGAAATCTGAAACAACCTTGGGAAGGAATTGTCTGTTTGTTCTGAGGACTACCTTATCCCTGTGGAAAGAAATGTAGTCCTGCTCAACACAGAGAGCCTGAAGCTCACTGATTCTTCTTGCTGAGGTAATTGCTACCAGGAAAACTGTTTTCCAGATAACATATTTTAAATGGGCTGTAGCCATGGGCTCAAAAGGAGCCCACATCAATCTGGCTATACATATATTAACATCCCAAGTGGGCACTGGTGCCCTGTGAAGAGGGTGCAAATGCATCAGGCCTTTAAAAAATCTTTTGAAAATGGGATCTGATGCTACTGACACCTTTGTCCTAGCAAAAAGGTATGCAGATACTGCTGCAAGGTGAACTCTTAAAGAACTGGGTTGTAGACCTTGTGAATGTAAATGAGTCAGATAATCCAACACCACTGAGACTCCTGCATCATTTGGGGTGAAGTTTCTACCAGAGCACCAGAAGGAGAATCTTTTCCACTTAGCAGAATAAGTTTTCTTAGTGGCAGGCTTCCTAGAACCTTTCAAGATGTTTAATACAGCTTCAGAAAGGTTCAAGTCTGCATACTCTAATTCCTCAAGAGCCATACCTTGAAGTGGAGGGACTTGAGATTTGGGAACAGCAATGTCCCCTGATTGGAGGTCAGAAGATTGTGCCCAAGAGGCAAGCTTATGGGCTTGCTCACTGACATGGAAAGCAGAAGAGAGTACCATAGCTGCCTGGGCCAATCTGAAGCTATCAAGATCAGAGAAGCTGAGAGGGATCTGAGCTTCAGCAGTACCCTGAAGACCAGAGGAAAGGGGGGGAAAGGCATAGAAAAACTTGCCTGACCAATCCAGTACCAGGGCGTCCAGAAGGATTGTGCCCTGGGCTGGTGGTCTGCAACAATACTGAGGCAACTGGTGGTTCAGGTGGGATGCAAACAAGTCTATCTCTTGAATGCCCCACCTGCTGAAAATTACCCGCACCACCTGCTTGTTCAGTGTCCATTCGTGATGGGACTGATTGATCCAACTCAGTGTGTCTGCCAAGATATTGTCCTTTCCTGGCAGATGGATGGCTTGCAGGGACACCATTAGAGAATATGCCAGAGTGCAAACTTTCATGGCTTCTGTGCATAGGGGACCTGATCTGGTGCCACCCTGCTTGTTTATGTAATACATAGTGGTGGTATTGTCTGTTCTGACCTGTACCACCTTGCCCATTACCAGTGTAGAGAAAACTTTTCATGCCAGCCGCACTGCACTGAGTTCCAGCAAATTTATATGCTGGATGGACTCTGTCTCTGACCAGGTACCCTGAGTTGCGTGTTCCCCTAGATGGGCACCCCAGCCCAGAAGGGATGCATCTGTTGTGAGGACTGGTGAAGGATCCTCCTTCTGGAAGGGGACTCCCTGCCTTAGGTTGGATTCCTTTTTCCACCATAAGAGGGCTTGTAACAGAGGCCTTGTCACTGGAATGAGTTTTGAAAAGGGATCTTTTTTCTGACTCCAATGATTCCTGAGGTGAAACTGGATGTCTGTCATGTGAAACCTGGAACCCTGCACTGTGCCCGTGGATGCAACCACATGACCCAAGAGCTGTAGGAATTGCCTGGCTGTTTTTTGACCATGCAACTTGAAGGAATTTGTTA
This sequence comes from Neoceratodus forsteri, assembly GCA_016271365.2. Classification (NCBI taxonomy): domain Eukaryota; kingdom Metazoa; phylum Chordata; order Ceratodontiformes; family Ceratodontidae; genus Neoceratodus; species Neoceratodus forsteri. The sequence goes on along the minus strand of JADMNL010000032.1, from coordinate 601,155 downwards.
TGGCCTGAAGGCATTGCACCCTGTCTAGAGGTAAAAAGGCCCTGGCCTGTAGAGTACTGATCTCTGCCCCTATGAACTGTAAAGTCTGTGTAGGGGTGAAGACAGATTTTTTCTGGTTTACTATGAAACCCAAGGACTCCAAAAGATCCTGTGTGAGCTTTAGAGAGGTTGTGACTTGTTATGGTGATTTGACCACCACCAGCAAGTTGTCCAGGTATGGGAAAACAGTCACTCCCTGTCTTAGAAGAAATGTCAGCACAGCTGCTAGGCATTTTGTAAACACCCTTGGTGCCGAGGAAAGGCCAAAGGGCAGGGTTGCAAATTGATAATGACCTGATGGGAGTCTGAATCTGAGAAATTTCCTGAAAGATTCTTTTATGGGGATGTGGAAATAAGCGTCCTGTAAGTCCAGAGATGCCAGCCAGTCCTCTTTTTGGATTGTTGGCAGAATCTGAGCCAAAGTTACCATCTTCAACTTTGGCTTTTTCAGGTGCTTGTTTAAAGCTCTGAGATCCAAAATTGGCCACTACTCCCCATTTTTCTTTGTTGTTAGGAAGTATCTGGAGTAAAAACCTCTTCCTCTTAGGGTTGCAGGGACTAATTCCACTGCTTTGAGCTGAAGTAGCTTCTGAACCTCTGCCTCTAGCAATGAAATTTGTGCTAGGGGTGGGGAGGTGGAAACCCTGTTTTTTTTCGAGGAAGAAATTTGAAGTCCAGAGACAGACCTTTGCCCACTACCTCCAACACCCACTTGTCTGTGGTGATGGTTGACCAGAGGGGGAGGAAATTGGACAGTCTGCCTCCAACAGGTAGAGAGAAGGTGGCCTGCATCTCAGGGGTTCTGTTTAGGCTGGGGTTGGGGTTGTTCCTGAGCCCCTTGCCTAGAGCCCCTTCTACCCTACCCCTTTAGTAACCCTGTGGGGGTACTGCTGGTATTGGGGCATGGCTACTGGCTGGAAAAAGGGTCTTGACAAGAAAGAATGACCCCAGCCCCCCTTCCATAGGGCCTGGTGAATGAAGAAGCTCTGTCTCTAGCAGAGTTACTTCTATAAGTAGCCTTATATTCATCCACCTTTTTCATATAGACCACTGTGGACTCCCCCAAAGAGTGCATTTCCTTCTAATGGGAAATCCAGGGCCTTTGACTGGGTATCCTGAGTGAGGTTTGTATCCTTAAGCCAAGCAAACCTCCTCTCAGCCACTGTATTAGCCATCCATCTGGCTGCAGTGTCATTTAGATCAGCAGCCATTTGGAATTGGTACTTGGCTGCCTCTAGCCCAAACCTGCAGTTTCAGCCAGGTCATCTGACAAAGGTGAGATGGCCTTCATGGACATTGCCAGTACCGACTGCCACAGGGATTTCTGATACTGGGCAGCATAAGCTTGAAAAGTAGCCTGTCTCATGGCCAATGAGGCTGATAAATAGCCCTTTTTGGCCATGCTTTCCAATTTTCTGGATTCCTTGTCCAGTGGGTGTGAGGACAGAGGGACTTTAGCTTTATCACAGGCAGCTTGCTGTATTGCCCTTTGATGATCAGGATGGGAGAAGAGGAAGTCAGCTCCCTCCCTGTCCAGCTGGTATTTTTTATCTATTCACTTGTCAATTGGAAGAATATAATTTGGGATCTGCAGGAGCTTCATAGCATCTTGAAAAATGTATATACTGGGAGCAGGAGGGCCTTTGTGGGTGTTAGACCCATCATATTAAGGTACTCAATCTCCTCCTCATCTTCCACTTGTTTTGTTGTGGCAATATCTAGAGCATCTGCCATTTTTCTTATGAAGGAAAAATGGGAGGAAAAATCCTCAGACACTCTAGGAGGCGAGCCAAATTCCTGCTCAGGGGACACCTCTGGGAGGATAGGTTCATCCTCCTCATAAGACTCCTCATCCTCTTCAAAATAGTGTTGCTCCAGAGCAGGGGGCAACACAGTAGCAGCAACCTGGGGACCCTGGAAAAGGGCAGGAGGCTGAGGGATGATGCCCTGCAGAGCCTGAATAATTTTAAATGCCTGAGCTATCTCCTGAGCCGAAGGCATTACAGGCAGCTGCGCAAAAGTCCCTGGTTTAGCAGGGGAGGATTCTGCATGCTTGAGTTTCCTTAATTTCTTTGAGGGAACTGGAGAGTCAACCAGTTCTTTCCCTCTTTTCACCCCTTTTTCACCCATGGCAGGGGTAGTAGCACTTGTTGCTTCAACCACAACAGCCTGGGGTGTCAGCTGGTCACAGCCTGAGGGGCCCCTAGGAAACTTTTTATTAAGCCTTTCAAGGCACTTTTCAACAGTTTTTTCTGGGAAAGTTTTACATATTTCACATTCCTGGTCCAAATGTTCAAAACCCAGACAAGCTACACATAAGGTGTGCTTGTCTGCCTTGGCAAACACATCTCCACACTTTAAACAGTTTTAAAAACTGGGCTCCCCGGTTCTCTTCTTAGGTTTCTCAGTCATGGTAAAAACAGATGAAAAACCCCAACCGCTACATGCTAAATGCTGCTGCGGTTATTTAAACAGCTTAAAAAGGGTTTTCCTTTTTTTTCTTTTTGTGGTCGGTTCCGGAAACGATGGAACTGAGAGAGGAGATGAAATGTGAACCAGTTCAGCGGTTCTGTAACCGATAAAAAGCAGTTACAACTAAAGTTTTTAAGGACCAAAAATTAGTGATAATGAATAGGTTCTTTAGTCAGAGAACCGAAATAAAATTAAACTAACTCAGATCCCTCACGGTTATGCCGAACCACGAGGAACCAAGAACAACAACTATTTAAATAATAAACTAGATGTAAACTAACAATTAGTAGAGGCAGTAAAAGAAACTAAATATACTTACAGTTTTTGTGATTTTTTTCCATCTTCTTCACGCAAAAGAGGGCGACAGAGACTCAGAGCGACCAGACTTTCAGGTGGAAAGAAAAATCTGAAGGGGTTAGAACACTACAGTTGGTAGAGGCAGTATTTAAAAGATGCTCAAGTGCAAAGAATTCCATCATTTGCATGTGTTCCATCTCTCCGGGCAGTCCAACCCACCAGGCTGACTGCACAAAGTTATGAGTATTCTGAGCATTACTGGGGTTAGAATTTGCAGTTTTGTTCATATTTTGTTAGATGCCATATATTTTTATGGTGGCCTCATTGCCAGAAAACTAGAAACCATTTGCAGTCTTTATAATTTTCTTGGTTTGTTTTTATTGTTGTATCTGAATATGAGACTAAATTAGTCTTATCTCTAAGGGTTAGATTGATCATTTCCTTTGTTTTATTGGAATTTCCTTACTTTGGATTTCTCCTAATTGTCCCTTCTGAGGGCTTTTTTGGATCTGTATCCCCCACATTAACTTTGATTATTGAATTTTTTTGAGGGTGGTTCTGATTTTTGAACAGATAGGGTTCCCCTGTTTTTTTTTGTCCCCCACTTTCCCCTTTTTTCTGCAGGGTGGGGGGGTTGATGTCTTTCATTGAATTTAGTTGTTTGTTTGGCTTACTTTTAGTTTTCTTCTTCTTTTGCCTCTTTTTACCTTAACTAAATTACCCCATTTGGGAACATATGAGATTAGATTGATTGAATTTAGGGAAGAGTAAGCCTGGTTATTTTCTGAATCATCTAATGGGTCAGGTATCATAGAATCTATATCTGAACCTAGTTCAGTTTTAACTAGTTCTCTAAAAAGATTTCTAATGAGGGCTTCATGGTGTGCAAAGTTGGTTTTGATTGCAGTGACTTCATCCCTTAGTATGCATAGTTGTTCTAAAAATAAAATGTTAGCCATCTGTTGCCCTTTTAACACTTGTATTAACCTTGGGGTAAAAGGTTTTGGATATTTTTGACCAAATCAGAATAACTACCATTTTGATTTTGTGCCGAGTGGTGCCCCATTTTGCTTTTATAATGGGCAAATAGTTTTCTTGATTCAAAATTGGTGATTTTTCTAAAGAAGGAAAAGAGTAATCCAATTTAGTGGTAGATTCAGGAAAGGATTCCCATTCAAATTCAATGGGTGTAGGAGGTTTTCCATGTGATATCCTCTCTATTTCATTTGAAAATGAAGATTTAGTTTATACTTTATAGTTGCTTTCAATAACTCCATTTCCCATACATAACTTTACTGGCAGAGAGCTATTTATAACTGGGTGTTGTCTTCGATTTCCTAGGTGAAATCAACATTTGAACCCCCTTCATCAATTGGTGTTGGAGTGACCTGAGTGAGATCTAATGTTTCCTTATGAAGTTGAGAGGTGGATGTGCATAAAGATGTATGTTGCTTATTTGTTGGAAGAATTCCCCATTGATAGAGGAATTTTACAAACTTGAGTTCTTCCTACATTTAGGAGATTTATCCAGTACATTTTTGAATCATTTACTCATAATATCCCCTTGCGTAACTGACAGTAGTACCAGGGTTGAGTTGGAGTCAGTGCCATTTGCCTTTTGTCCCCTCGTGGTTACTACCATCTTTCTGGCTTACTTCTAGTTTAATTTATATGGGTTGTTAAAATCTTTGGGAGAAATATCCTGTCTAAAGAAAAGGGCAGCTTCAGTTAGGGGGAAGAATTACATTCAATTTGGCACAATTGCACTATTGCGCTTGTTCAAAGATTTTAACACTAATGTACTTTGAATTGTGATTTTGCATTTTGCCAACATATATAGCACTATTGTACTTTAAGACTGAACTATTGCACTTTGCATAGTATAATTATGTTTCAGTTCTTGCTATTGCATTACTCCACTTTAAAATCAAATCACGTGCTTGACCAAAGGTGATCCTGCTAGAGGATCACCTGTTGTGCAATACACTACCCTTTTGTCCAATACTTTCTGATGCACAGATTTAATTTATTGTGCTACTAAAATCAAAATAAATACAACATCTAGCAAAAGTATAAAAAGTCTCTAGAAGAGCTTTAAGTAATAAAAGTCCTTAAGAATAAGTAACCTTAATGCATAGAATCTTTCATGAGGTTTTGATCTTCAGGTAGCAAGGCTGAGGCATTGGAAGATTACAGTAGTCAAAGTTGTGAAGTCGAGAAGTCGACAAGTTGGTAAGAGGTGTATATACGTTGACTTTACTTCTAGTGGGCTACAGAATGTTAGATGCTGCTTGGTCTTTCTGTAGGTCCGTGTACTCTACTACCACATACTCGACAATGGCTAAATGAAAGAAACAAAAAAAGTATATGTAGGTTAAACATTCTTCTCTAGAAAAAGATGAGTTACTGTTATCCCAGAAAAAAGGGGGGACCCTGATACTTAATATTTAATGTAATATATAATGTAAAGGACTTGTAATGAGTCCAATTGAATGGTACTGTGATATTTGTTAAGGTCAGCTTCCTAGATTCGAAAATGCTACTACAAAAGTCAGCAAAGAACAATTTTGCTACTTACTTGGCATTTTTGCCATAGGAACATACAACTGCTGTCACTTAGTTTGCTCTGTAATTTCTATCTGAAGGTGTATCACAGCCTAAATCACAGCATATACTAAGAGTTTTTCCTTTTGGCTTTGCTGTTTCGGAGTGAAATGCCTCAAAACCTTGCCGGGGTAATATACAAAACAAGGAGATTTTTTGTGGCTATTATAAGTTTTGTCAGCATCGCTGCTTAGCCTACTAGTCCTATGGACTGACTACAGCAGTTTCCAAGTGCATTGCTAGATGCATGCCAGGTACCCAAATACCTAGAAACTCAGGGCTTTTAAGGGTAAACCACACGAGGCTGAAGGAATGCTAAAGATTATAATATGATTACATGTTTGAAGCATGAAAGTACAGAGCAATTTGTAATTTTGAGCAACGTTTTCCAATGAATAAATCAGTCAATTTCAATTGACCTTGGACAGCTGGGAGACTGGTTCCTGAGTACCTAAGCCCCGTGCACACCCAAGTACCATTACAGTGGTTACATATTTGGGGAAAGTGATTTTCCGGGTATAAAAGGAACCCCCTTTGGGATAACAGTCACGTCAGAGACAAAACCCTTCACTACAATTCCCACCAGCCCCCAAAACAAGAGTAGAGGTCCACAGGGGAGGCGGGAAAGAGATGAGCCCCCTAGTTCCAATCAAAAGCTGATTTGGGAGCCCATTTCCTTTTGTTGTTAGTTCTGTAAATTCAGTGTTCAAAGAAGAGCTAAGAGTCTGTGCTACTTTGGTGGCTTTTCAGCAGCCTTTCCAATCGGGCAGACAAGTTCAGTTTCCCCGCTTACTCCATGTCACTTCAGTCAATAGACCAATTCTTTTGAAAAGGGTGGGCAACAGCAGAAAGGAACACTTTCTGGGGTAAGACGGCTCTTGAATGAGCATGTGTGAATTAAAATTAGTATAAAAATGTACAATCAGAATAAAATCCTTTGTTCTAGATGATGGTTGCTGTGTTTGTAGCAAGGATGGCATACCTGTAATAAGTAAACCAAATGCCCAAATGTTTTAGGAGCGGAGCTCTGAGACCCCAGCTCTGCAGCAGATCATCTCTGTCACATTCCGCCACCTCAGTGAAAATAACCTGACTGGATACTGACCCTCTAAAGGTTTCAGTAATGTCCTCCCCTCCTTCTATCCTCTCCTAACCATCAGACTTTCTAAGAAAAACAAACAAAAAACTTGGTATGGCAACTAAGGGCCAACTGAAGTGGTCTCAGAGAAAAGACAGTCAATATTAACAAGTGAAAGGCTCCAGAAAGGACTGACAGCCCTAAACATAGATGAGGCCCCAGGACCAGATGGGTTGCATCTGAGGTTACTCAGGGAGCTAGCAGCAGTAAAAGCTGAACCCTTGGTTGGTCTGTTCAACAGCTCACTAAGGATAGGGGTAGTTCCAAAGGACTGGAGGGTGGTGGACAAAGTTCCACTCCATGGGGGGCAAGGAGCAAGTGGTGAACTGCAGACCCCTCTGTCTTGCCTCTATTGTAGAGAAGCTGATGAAGTCACTGGTCAAAGAGAACCTTATGGATTTCTTGGAGAGAAATGGTCTCCAGAATAGTAAACAGCACATATTCATGGGAGGGAGGTCCTGTCAGATTAACCTGATAGTTTTCTGTGACTGGGCAATGAGGGATTTGGATAGAGGCCATGCTGTGTATTTGCTCTACTTAGACTTCGGCAAGGCTTTAGACTCAGTGCCTCACAAACACTTGCTGAAGAAGATGGAGGATCTGGGTGCAGCAAAGGTCATATTAAACTAGATAGGTAACTAGCTAAAGGGGAGGCAAAGAGGGTTGTGATCAACGGGGTCAAATCAGAAGAGAGGTAGGTCATGAGCGGGGTACCACGGGGATCTGTCCCTCTTCAAAATGTTCATTAGTGATATTGGTGAAGGAACCAGAGGAGGCTGTGTCTCTTCACAGATGACACTAAGTTCTGTGGGAAGGAGGATAGTGATGAGGGAATCATGGAAATACAGAGTGGCTAATAAAAGTTACCAGGGTGGTCTAAAATTTGGCAGCTGAAATTCAACACCAAAAAATGTAAGCCAGTAATGCACATAGGGCACAAGGACCTCAAGACAAAGTACTGGATGGGTGGGGTGAGACTTAGCACTACATCTTAGGAACAGAACCTTGGAGTTATCATCAGTGACTCCCTCAAACAACTGAGTCAGTGCAACAAGGCACATAGCAAAGTGAATAGGATGCTGGGATGTATTGGGAGGGGTACTGATAGCAAAAGGGAGGTTGCAATACTTTCCCTATTAGATCCTTGGTGAGGCCACACATTGAGCACTGCAGCCAGTCCTGGAGGCATCACCTCAGAAAGAATAGGGATAGGTTGGAAATGGTGCAGCGCAGGGTAACAAAAAATATTTAGGGCCAACAGGACAGATCCTATGATGAGCATCTCAAGGCACTGAACATGCACTCACTGGAAACAAGAAGGGAGAGGTGAGATATGATAGCAACCTTCAAGTTTCTAAAAGGAATTAACAAGGTGAACTGCAGGGAACTATTTAGCTTGAATACTAGTTTGTGGTCATGTGGACAGGAGGGAGGTTCAGAAGGGAAATGAGGAAGTGTTATTTTACAGAAAGGGTGGAACAGTCTTTCATCTGAAGTGGTGGGTACTAAAATCATTTGTGGTTTCAAGCACAGTGGGGACAAAATGAAGGGTATAGTGGGAGTCTGTGGTGGGAGACACTGGGAGGCGAATGGGAGGAAGGATGAGGAGGGCTAGGACTCTGGAGAGACAATAAGTCCCAGGGCTAAACAGGAAACTTGGGAGAGTGGATAGACCATTTATTTTTCTGTTTTCATTGTCTATGTTTCTAACTATACTCTCATGAACACCAAACAATGAACAACCTCATTCACAAGATGTAGCATTGGTTAGCAGCATGATAGCATCACAGATGGACTATTTAGTCGTGATGTACAGCAAAGGTTTCAAACCCCATTTGCATGGCTGCAGTTGGGCAGAGCCTGCATCCATTTTGCAGTAGCCCTAAAAATGAGCTACCAGATTCACACAATGGAATGCTTCAGTTTTGGAGTCGTGGAAGGATCCTTCCACGACTTCAAAACAGTGCACTCCCCCTACCCCTGTGGGTGCGTTATTTTGACCAGTAGACTCCCACTACTGAGCTGCTCTCTCCCATGCACTCTCCTTGCTACTCGCTGGTTTCCTCAAAGAATGCCTTTCAGTATGTATTTATTTTTATTTTAGTCAGTAACGAGTGGAGAGAGAGACCGCGCGAGAGAGAGGCCACACTTTCTATTGCATGTTTCAGTATCTCTCTCTCTCTCTCTGTCCCTTTCTGGTGCTTTGTGTAACACAGCAGCAGTTAAAACAGAGGACAGAGAAGGCAGTGCTGTTGATTGGGTCTCCTGTTTCCCCAAGGGGTGGGCTGATTACTTGCTGCTAGGGTCAGGAGTGTACCAATCTGTTCCTTGGCGGTTTCTGTCTGTTATGCTCTGTCTCAGATCACTGCCAGGAGGGGTTACCAGGCAATTGACTTTGGCTGGTACTAGGGGCCACAGGCAGAGCTTCACAACAGGATGTGGGGGAGGTATGGGGATACTGTCTTGTGAAGCTATTCTTTGTGAACCGGTAACTCCGGTGGCTGCTTGTGCTAGTTTGCCTTGACTGCACCATTTGTTTTTTGCCCAGCAGGAGCCCCCAGTTTGATCTTTGGGCGTTTTTGTCATGTGGGTATTTGATTATTGTATTTTTTCTGCTTTCACAGCAAAATCGGGAAAGCTTTTGTTAAAAAAGTAAAAAAAAGTTTGCATCGTCTTGATGTTGATGTTTTTGGTTTTTTTGTAGAATCTGTTTATACACCCTACCTTTGGGGCATCTCTCGGGATCCCATCTGACGCATGCTAGCACTCAAACACCTGCCTGAACTGATCCCCAAGTGCTACATTGGGTAAGAGGGGTCTGGGCTTTCCCAGCCCCATGGAGAGGCCCCAGACCCCAGGGATACCGGAGAGTCAGCCGGCATTGGATGTATGGTCGGACTGCAGACTTTCACCATTGCCTCACCCAAGGATAGTTTTTTTTCCCTTGTTTTTCACCCTGGAGCTCAGACATTCAATGACATTCAGCCCAGCACACGCCCTCTCCCACATGCACCTGGAAGATGTCTGCCAAAGCTCCAATCCCCTGTAGTCTTGATGCTGAGCTCCACAGTGACCCCAGCCTCCACCAGGGTATGCCAGAACTGCAGCTGGGAGAACCCCCCTCCCTGGGGAAGGAGAGCAGCCCTTGGGCGCTCCATCCATCCCCATCCTCACCGACCCCCAATGACCCAGGCTCACTCCCGAACCCGGGTCACCGGTGTGGCACAAGGTGTGGTGTCCAGCACCTCAACCCTCTGCGTGACCAGGCCGGCCCTGTTCATGTGGGATTTAAAAGCAATGATGCCAGTGTAGAATTGTGTTTTTTGGGTATTGTTGCCAGGAGGAAATGTGCTAATTGGCAGCTGAATATACAAGCTGGACAACTGCTGGGCTGCATTGGCAGGTTTTCTTCTTCTTTTTAAGATCATGTTGAGTGAAAGTTGCTTTTCTGTTTCTAAGAACAACAAAAATCACCATTATTTGTATGGGGGCATAGAGATTTACAGGCAAGTGTACAACATGAAAGTTTTGGTTTGAGACAGCAGTCGGTACTATTTTTATGCATTGCATTTTGCAACTGAATGAGAACTGAGAAAGAGGAACGTCCACTGTTCTGGGTACATGAATACTAACATTTTTGAGCTACAGTCATGATCAGGGTACAGCTTTCCCCATGCCTAGAATTATAAAGGGGTGGTGGTTGATAAATATGTACTGTTAACCAAAAAAATTATCTCTTTCTTGTAACAGTACAACAATCTACAGCTGAAACAGTGTGTTTTGCCATGGTTCCACTCTGTAATTCTGACAAACTGCATCACAATACATAGCCGAGCAAAACCCTATGACTGCTACCATGGACAAATCAATCCAACAAGTCACTACATAAGCCCTGACAGAGTACACATGACATAAAGGTCTGTTACTTAGTGCCATGAAAGTGATTGACTCGCACTTAGAGTAGAGACCGCATTCCTATCAGCCTTCTCGAAGAGGTGCATGCCTGTCCTGTGCGGTCACGATCCATACTGTCAGGTGGGGCATCTGGGCAACAACAGTGAAATCCACGCTGTGCACATAACTATGGGGCCGTATTCTAACAACACTAAATAAAATAAACAACAACAAATCAAGGCGTAACAAAGCAATGCATTTCTTTTGGATTAAGCAAAAAGGAAATGACACACAAGTAATTCTAGGGTAATTTTAATAAAAGATGGCACTGCATCCCAGAGCCCCAACTGACAATGGCAGGATCACTCGCTACATGACATTTCTTAACTCTGCACACAGTGTAAACACTCACTGTCCTACTGTGTAGACCTTATGTAAACTTATTTAAATGTAATCAAAAAAGTATGATCTGCAGCTCCCAGTATCAGTATCGAAAATGTATTAATGACAACTGTCATTCCCTTTTCCAAAGTGCCGAAACGTATACTATTTAAGTGACAGATTGCAGACAAACAAGATTTGCAATGTAAAATACAGTGACCAAAGTGCAAAACGAACAATATCCATCACTGAGTATGCCTTTCATTTTGTTGACTGAAATGACAGCTATGTATAGTGGCTATGATGTATTCACTGTCTGGGTCTGGAGAATCAAAAGAAACTGATAGCTGTCATTAATAAATTTTCGAGAATGTTTTGGTAGCTACATGTCAGTGTTAGCAGTCAATTTTAAATATAACTTACCAGGTCAATACCGCGCGTTGAATATAGCGTGGTATTAACCGCGTTATGAAAACATGCTACAGGCTAAAAGGCAGGGTGGCAACGCTAGGGTACACATACCCCGTCACTGTATGAACTACTAGGAAGGCATCAGTTACGTGTGCTGGGTGCCTGGTCCAGCCGCTCCTGTGATGGAGCGGTTCAGGCACCGGCACACAGCATACTCAGGAGACCTGGGGCTGTAGTACGATTCCCTGCAGGTCTTCCCATGCTGCTACTTTTGCTGTCATTTTAAAAAATAAAAAAAACAAAGTTCCTCCCTCCCGACTTTCTCCCTATGTCCTGAGTCCACCCCCCCCCGGAGTTTGTTATTTCAGCTCTGGTGGGTGTGGAGGGTACTGGGGTGAAGCCCCCACAAAAAAAGAGTAGCCCATTTATTTTAATGGCGTGCGCTCTTTCTGTAAGTCGGTGTATTTCCTGACCTTATTATAGCGCACACCATTTTGCTTGTGGCATTTGTTGTTGCGCTATTATTGTATGCGCAGTTATGACCACGCACCTAAATATAATGTTGTAGCCTGTGCCCCGATGACACTTGACTGTACATTACAGAATAAAGGTGTGCTATCTGCTCAGACTGACAAGCTTGTAATTTTTTTTCCCCTTGCCCCCTGGAGTATTTCTCCTGCTTTGTGTGTGCATGACTCCTAACATTTTTAAATATTCAGTGAGCCCTGATGCAGCAGCACTATAAGGGGTGAGTGTGTATAGCACACATTCCTGGGAGCTGCAGGTTTTTTTTTTGGTTACATTTAAATAAGTGTTTATTAAATTACAGAAATGTAAAAATAGCATACAAAGATTATTCACACTGTGAAGCTTTAGCAGTAACAGCAACAGGAACAACCCTGTGGTTGTTCCAGTTGTTGCTAGATCTTTATAGTGTGAGAGTTTTACATTTTTGTAGTTTGATAAATGTCATTGCAGCTTATGCTGGAGGTAGTCTTTTTTGGCTTGCTGTATCATGTCACTCATAGCTGTCTCAATTCTCTTACTCTGCAGCCCATAGTGTTCAAAGATATAGTAGAGAGGGCTAAAGGGTGGACCATATACTGGTGAAACAATGAAATTTGAACAGAACAATTTCAATGTTGTGCTGTAATGGTGCCCATTTCTGAATTTTGCCATTTCACCGTGGTCCCCCCCATTTCGAACAAACTCCAACTCGAAGTTTGTTATATAGAAATCGGGAGGGGGTGCAGGGGGCAAAACCCTCTTCAATAAAACACTCAGGCCAGATATTCAAAACTTTGCCCTGGGGCTAAATTAGCACTGTCCAGCGGGCAAACTTAGCCTGGAGCACAAAGCAAGTTATATTCAAAAGGAATAGCCCGGGGCAAACAGCTTCTGAATATAGCATGGAAATGAGGCCGGGCAAACTGGGCTGGGAGTGCAGGGCAAACTTAGCCCTGAAATAAGACAGCTCTGAATATAGCAACCAGGAAGTGCAAACCACAACAGCAACATAGTGCACAGCGACGTGAAGGTAGGTAGAGGTGAACTATGTGGCCAATGTGTGTGCCAGCAAATGTGTAGACCCAGTACAGCTGCAGGCAGTCACACATGTGAAAGTACAGTGTTCAAAACTGTATAATATTCCCTGAACTGTTTGCACAGTGCTAACATGTTTGTGTGGGTTTAGCGCAGGGCTAAACCGTTAGCCTGGTGCAAACATGTTTGCCCGGCGCTAAACTTCGCCATATTCAAAAGTGACATGCAAATGAGCCTACTCAGGTAGTCTCTGGGCAAACATCCAGATTAGTTTTCATTATGCCCTGATTTGCATGCAGTTTGCACGGGCTAATGGTTTAGCCCTGTGCTAAACTCACAAGAAATGTGTTAGCGCTATGCAAACAGTTCAGGGAATATTATACAGTTTTGAACACTGCACTTTCACATGCACTGCTGCCTGCAGCTGTACTGGGACAACACAGCATTGGCACAGGTGGTGGTGGTGCTGCATGCAACTGTCACACTGTAGGTCATGCTACACTACACAGCAGACACTACAGTAGCAAGGGGGCCAGTAGTGTGTGGACACAGCACTGCCTATGGTGTGTAGGGCAGTGCTGATGACTGCATTATACACAGTGACAGGCCTAACATGCAGGCGTTTACTGACAGTGGACATTACTGTTACGCTGTTGTGTGACCCACAGATGCTGCACCTCTGGCATGGGATGCTCACAGTGACGTATACATGTCCGGCTTTGTGTGCTGTGGCAGTTGTACAGCTGTGCAGTATGTGGCTGGGGTGCATATATTATCAGAAAGGCACACTGCTGTTGGGGTATTCCCAATACTGGCCCATGTGCACTGCATTATGTGTCCCAGCCTTGTGGTCACACCTGGTCTGTGGCACAGCCTGGCCACCCGTACGCTCTCCCCTTAACATCCTCCATGCCCACAGTGCTGCATGTGTATGCTGGCATCTGTTGGTGTCCACAGAAGAGCGGTCCACAGGTGTGTGCTGTATGGCCACACTGCCATGCTGTCCACTGGCAGCAGGGTCATCACTTACTGCCTGGCATGGCTGGGACTGGTGGCAGATGATGGCATCATTGTGATGCCATCAGTGAGCAGCATGTTTCCCTCTATGTCTGGCTTTGTCTATGTGTCATATTTATTTGTTAGGGTCACACAAAACTGCACAAAAGCCACATAAACACCGTGCAAAGCCATAATGTCACGCAAAGCTGATTGCCCAGGGTTAAGTCTACCTTTTCCTGGGCGGTAATGTACACCACGCTAAGTGCCGCACTAAGTCATGCAAAACCACTTTGCGTGGCGCAAGTTGATGAATATAGCATTGCATCTGTATTCATGTACACACCTACTCAGTTTGCCCCTTGGATACATTATGATTGTGCCCAGTGCTAATGAAGTTTGCGTGCGCTATTTGGCCTTTTGCATATAGCAAACCCACACTAATCCCGGCGCTAAACCTGTGCAAACAGTTTTTGCCTGGTGCAAATTTTTGAATATCTGGCCCTCAGTGTCTGACAGGCAAAATTTGCCTGTCAACATTGTGGATTTCGGCAAGCCACATTTCAAAAATTTAACATAGAAACATAGAATTTGATGGCAGATAAGGACCGCTTGGCCCACCTAGTCTGCCCATTTCCCTACCTAACAGATAAGCTGCAGATCCTAGTTAACCAACAGCCTACTTCCTCCTACCCCCCCACTAGAATTGCCTTATGTCTGTCCCATGCATTCTTGAATTCCCCCACTGTTTTTGACTCCACAACCTCCTCAGGAAGGCTGTTTCATGCATCTACAACCCTCTCCATGAAGAAATACTTCCTTACATTACCTCTGAGCTGTCCCCCCTCTATCTTAAAATTGTGTCTCCTTGTTCTTGCACATCTCTTTTTCTGAAAGATGCTACCCTCTTTGACTTTGTTGATTCCCTTCAGGTATTTGAAAGTTTCTATCATGTTCCCCCTCTCCCTCCTTTCCTCGAGGCTATACATCTTAAGCTTCTTTAGTCTTTCTTCATATGTCTTCAGGTGCAGACCCTGCACCATTTTGGTTGCCCTCCTCTGGACAGCCTCCACCCTGTCTATGTGTTTGCAGAGATGGGGTCTCCAGAACTGTACACAGCACTCCAGATGTGGTCTTACTAACTGTCTGTACAGAGGGCCAACAACTTCCTGTTTTCTACTGGTGTTGCCTCTCCCTATGCATCCGAGTATCCCCCCAGCCCTCCTTACTGCCTTCTCACATTGCTGGCCCATCTTTAGGTCATCTCATATGACTACCCCCAGGTCCCTTTCCATTTTTGTTGTCAGTATCTCACCCCCATTGTGCACTCTTCCCCTGGGGTTTTGTTTCCCAGGTGCATTACTTTGCACTTCTTTGCTTTGAATCTAAGCTGCCATACATTTGACCATTCTTCCAACCTTGCCAAGTCCCTTTTCATCCTTTCCACCCCACCTTGCGTATCAACCCTGTTGCAGATCTTTGTGTCATCTGCAAAGAGACATACTTTCCTTTCCATTCCCTCTGCAATGCCACTTATAAAGACATTAAAAAGGACCGGCCCCAGTACTGAACCCTGTGGTGCCCCACTAGTAACCCCCCTTTCTTCACTGTGGACTCCATTTACTACTACCCGCTGTGTCCTGTTGTCCAGCCAGTGTTTTACCCAGGCTACCACCCTGAGACCCACTCCAAGACTGGCTAATTTGTTTATTAATCTTTTGTGCAGAACTGTGTTAAATGCCTTGCTAAGGTCTAAGTAGCCCATGTCCACAGCCCCTCCCTGGTCTACTACTTTGATCACCCAGTCAAAGAAATCAGTTAGATTTGTCTGACATTACCTTCCTACTGTGAATCCATGCTGCCTTGGGTCCTGTGCCCCACTGGCCTCTAGATACTCAACAATTCTTTCCTTCAGAAATGATTCCATCATTTTCCCTACCACTGAGGTCAAACTGATAGGTCTGTAGTTTCCTGCCTCTGTCTTGCTCCCTCTTTTGTGAAGGGGATCTGGACCAGATGGTGAATTTCACCAATTTCTAATGTTCCCCCCCGAATAAACTCCAACCTGGAGTTTATTATCTTTAAGAAGGGGCGAACTCCATAAAAAAAACACTCAATGTCGCTCGGCGAAATTTCACCTTTTGACACTGTTTCCATCACCAAGCCACATTTCAACAACTTTGTTGTCAATGCGGCTTGGTGGAACCGAACTGAGTGAGCAAGTACATGTGTGGAATGAACAGGCAGAGAACAGCAAGAGGAAGGAGCTGCTGTTATAACTATACTTCTCTACTGGGACTAAAGAACTAGAACTCTAATACAGGGACCTTCAATTTAGGGTAAAACCAAAACAAACAAAAAAAAGAGTTAGTGTGTTTGTCTGAGTTGGCTGAAGTGAATTGTTATCTTTGCAGTTCTCTATGTGTTTGTCTGAGTTGGCTGAAAAGAATTGTTATCTGTGCAATTATCTAGGTATAGAAGGAGCTGTAAAGAAGGGGGAGTGGCTTAGCTAGAAGGAAGCCAGGTGCTTTGGATGTAAAAAGTGACCTAGATAGCTTCTAGCAGAGAACAGGCAGAGAACAGCAAGAGGAAGGAGCTGCTGTTATAACTATAAATCTCTACTGGGACTATATTGCCCTTCTGCCCTAGTTAGTTCTACTTTTATAGGCACAGAATTTAACTGATAACAGGAACATCCTGTTTGGGAGCAGGAAGGGAGTTATCACAGAGCCACAAAAGAGTCACCATCCTAGAAGGAAAAGAGTAGCTCCCCATCCTTCCCCTTGCTGCTGGAGGTCTGACTCTCAGCAAGCAAGGAGACTACTGAGAACTATAAGAACTTCTTGTCTCAGAACAGGAAGATCAGGAGATTAAAGGGCACGAAGGGCAGTAAGTAAGTAGGGAGAAAAAATAAATAAAAAAATAAAATACAAAAAAAAATAAATAAACAGAGGAAAGAGTAAGTATTCAAAACAACAGTTAAGGGGCCAGAAATAAGATGTGATGGGAGTGGTGCAGTGCAGTGGCTGTGGAGCAGCAGTCTTCCGGGAGACATTCTGGAGGATGTGCTGTTGTCCCATCTGCAGGCACCTCTTTGGGCTGATGGAGGAGGTTGCTCATCTCCAGCCTGAGTTGGCCAGGAGTTGGGGGACCTCCTCTCCCACCCAGGGACCACCAGAGTCACCACCGTTGCCTCAGAGGTTGACAAGAAAGAGGAGTGGTTGGACCACAGTGGGCTCAGGGAGGGTGAGGGTGGTGGAATAGAGGCACATCCCCTCCAGTTGTACCTCTCCACAATTCATATGCTGTTCTGGCAAAGTGTGGTTCCTCTATGGAGGCACCCACAGTGGAGACCAAGGAGGATGCTGGGAACCTCCACAAAGGAGACCCACAGGAGGGTGACATGGGACCCCACAACTGAGGGAGGAAGGGGAGAGGGAGGTATGGTGCCTGCCTGGCACCATAACTTGAAGGGACAGGGAGAGACTCCTCAGGATCACAGGATTAGCTGCATGGGGGAGGGAGCTGGATGTCATTTTTCACCTAGGGACCGGTGCACCCCTTCAGGTCAACACCCCGACAATGAAACATGAAAAAAGACCATTACGGTGACAATCACCGTAATGGACCTTTTCTCATGTTTCACTTTCCGCCAGTGTTCTGCCCCCTTCCTGGACCAACTCTGACCTGGAGTTGATAATCCTAAAGTCTGCAGGTGCGGGGGGCACAACTCCCTGCATGGGGGTTGTGGGGAGTGCAGTCCCCCACAGAAAACACTTGATGAGTGGGCAGCACAATACCTGCATCAGTATTGTGCCTTTGCTGTACGGGAGGTTGGCATTTTCACTGTTGACCTCCCTTGGTGCTTCCCCTAGGGACAAATGACCTGGCTGGAAAAGGGATCAGAGCAGTGCAGAAAGAGTTTGTGAGGTTGGGGAAGGGCTTTAGACAAGTAGCACACACAGTAACCTTCTTGGAGGTGCTGCCTGTCTATGGCATGGGTGAGGCTAGGGTGCTCCACACCATTGGATTCAATCAGTGGTTGAACAACTGGTGCAGAGCTCAGGGGTCTGGTTTCTTTGGGGACTGGGAGTCCACAGGCCTATACTGGCATGAAGGTCTGCATCTGTCCTGGAGGGGAACCAGGATCCTAGGTGATAGGTTTAAATGCTTCATTGACAAGCATTTAAACTAGCCAAGGGGGAGGCATTGGAAAGGATCAGGGAATTCATAGCTCTCCCAAAAAAATCAAGGTAGTCAGTGAGGTAAACACCAAGATAGAGATATCAATAGGGAGAAGGGCAGGGGTAAATGGAGAAAATGACAACGGCAATAAGGACAGGGATGGGGCAAAAAGGGGTAAGGCCATCAAGAAATGTAGGGTAATGACTACCAATGCCCATAGTCTGGGCAACAAGCTCCCTGAACTGGTGGCCTTGATGGAAGAGGGATGCCTGGATATTGTGGCAGTCATAGAAACATGGTATACAGAGAACCATGGCTGGGATATTAACATACCAGGGTACACAACCTACAGGAGGGACAGGGAGGGTAGAAGAGGGGGAGTAGTAGCTCTCTATGTAAGGGAAGGGAAGGGAAGGGATAAAAGCAATGGAATAAAAGAGTAAACAGGGAGGAGAGGAGGCACTGTGGGTTACCTTAGAGACTGGAAATGGCACCACAGTCCACACAGGGGTTGTATACAGACCCACATCTCAGTGGGAGGGAATGGACAAGGATATGATAGAAGGCATCCTTAGGATGGCAGAGAAAGGGGAGCTACAGTTGATTGAGGGACCTGAATATGCCAGATGTTAACTGGAGCACCTTTGCTGCAGCCACATCAAAGAGCAGGGCCATTCTTGATGCCCTACAGGGGCATGCCTCAGACAGCTAGTGTTGGAACCCACTCAGGAGGGAGCAGTCTTAGACCTTGTACTCTCAAATGGGGAAAGTGAGAGGATCTCAGATCTAGAAGTGGGTAGCCATCTGGGAACAAGTGACCACCAAACAGTATGGTTCACGATAAACTCAGCTGCAGAGTCAAGCCATACAAAAGTGAGGGTACTGGACTTCAGGAGGGCTGACTTTGGCAAAATGGGAGAGTGCCTAGAAAAGCACTAGAAAACAGGCAAGAAGGAGAGGTGGAGAAACAATGGGGAAACATCAAAACTACCATCACAGAGGCAACAAGTCTTTGTGTGAAGCAAATAAAAAAATCAAAACAAAAAAAAGCCACTAGGATTCTCAAAAGAGGTGGTGGGGAAGGTTAGGGAGAAGAAGATAGCATTTAGAAAGTATAAGGAAACACAGAAGGAGCAGGACAGAGAACTGTACCAGTTAAGGCAGAAGGAAGCAGGAAAGGCAGTCAGAATAACAAAGGCCCAAACTGAGGAAAAGATAACCAATTTGGTTAAGAAGGGAGATAAAACCTTTTATAGGTACATTAGGGAGCGTAGAAAGACAAAGGTAGGGATAGTGAGGCTGAACAGAATGGATGGTGGGTGGGCAGAGAGGGACAGTGAAAAAGTAGGGATACTGAATGAATACTTCTGCTCAGTATTCACAAAAGAAGAGGAGGGTAGGTACCTAATCCAATTAACAGAAGCACTCTGGATAGGGGGGTTGATCCCAGACCTTCACAGAAGAAAGGGTTCTGAAAGAACCTAAAACTGAAGGTGGACAAACAATGGGACACGATGGATTCACCCCAGAATTCTAAAAGAATTAAGGGAGAACTAGTGACACCACTGACTACCTTTTAACAAATCATGGGAGGATGGTGTGGTACCTGAGGACTGGAGGAGGGCAGATGTGATTCTGCTTCACAAAAGTGGGAGCAAGACAGAGGCAAGAAACTACAGACCTGTCAGTTTGACCTCTGTGGTAGGGAAAATGATGGAATCACTTCTGAAGGAAAGAATTGTTGAGTTCCTAGAGGCCAGTGGGACACAGGACCCAAGCCAGCATGGATTCACAGCAGGAAGGTCATGTCAGATGAATCTAATTTATTTATTTAAAAAGTATCGGTTTTACAACCTTTGAGCCAACGGCTTGTTTACAAAGGTACCTCATCACAGGTAGGACAGGGATAACAAACAGTTACAATGGACAGTGAAAACAGTAGGTTACAAATGTTTAGCCGCCATGTATAATATACAGATGTTGTTACAGATAATATACACATGCTCATATACAGTTATTTAAATCATCGGATACAGATATTACAAGCACGTAAGCATTATTACAATGAGAGATCGCAAGACTTATTATTACCATGAGAGAGCATGCAACACAGGTCAATTCATCTTATATGGGGGCCTGCAGCTGAGTAGTCAAAGATGAGGTGGAGGCAGTCCATAATGGACATTGTCGAATGATTTGGGCCCTAAGGGGTGTTTTGTGGGCAGGCTAGTGGCAGGTACAGGAGCGGCTATCGAGGAGGTGGTTGCGGAGAGTCGCTTTGAAAGGGGAAATCTTGGGAGTGCTGGTAATGGTAGTTGGTAGTGTGTTGAACCAGACAGGGGCTCTGAAGTGGAAAGATCTCTGGGCAAGGGAGGTTTTACCCTGACAACTTTGTCTGAGTTGCAGGTGGAGATAGTGTGGGTGGTAGTTTGGAAGGAGGTGGAGACCCCAGGAGGGGAGAGACTGAGCAAGATTTTCTTAATCAGCAGGCAAGTCTGGTAGCAGAGTATTTCATTAAGATTGATGAGATTGGCTGTGGAGTAGAGGGAACAGGTGTAGGTGAGCCTAGGGGAACCAGTTAGGAGCCTGCAGGCCTTATTGAGGGAGATTTGAATTTTCTGGAGAGTGGAGTTATCTGCTGCCCCATACACAGGGAGCCCATAATCAATGAGGGACAGTATAGAGGAGGTAATTGCGAGCCTAAGGGCAACAGGTGGTAGGCAGTCCTTGTGCTGGTATAGGAGTCCAATCCGAGTGTTCACAGCAGCTGCTAGCATGTGTATGTGGTCATGGAAGGTAAGGGCAGAGTTGAGGGTAAGTCCAAGATATTTGTAGGCAGGTACCTGTTCAAGGAGGTGCTGGGGAGGATGAGGAGTGGTGCATTTCTGGCTTTATTTTGATGTGGGAAAATATCATTGATTTAGTTTTTTTTAGGTTTATGACCAGTCTATGGTCCTTCAACCATGATTCTGCCTGAATGAAGGCATTTTGGAGGGAGTTCTGGAGAGGGGCAGGTTTGTAGTGCGAGGCATAGAGTACTGCATTGTCTGCATACAGTAGGATTTTTTCAGAACAGGCCTTTGGTAATGTGTTCCGATAGATGGTGAAAAGGAGTGGACCAAGGATGGAGCCCTAGGGCACCCCAGAGTGGACAGGGAGCATGTCAGACAGGGTCCTGGTTATTTTGATGCATTGGGACCGGGAGGATAGGTAACTGGCACACCATGCCAGGGAGCCAGAGGAGAAACTGAGTTGATAGAGGGCGTCAAGCAGTAGAGGGTGGCAGACCATGTTAAAGACCTTGGATAGGTCTATGTACACAGCTCCAGCAATGTTACCTGAGTCTAGAGAGAAATGTAGGAAGTTGGTGAATTCTAGGTGGGCTGTGGTTGTGCTATGGCATGAGTGGAAGCCATGCTGCTCTGGGCATAAGATGTCGTACTTGGTTAGGTATTCAGTGAGTTGAGTGGTGACCACTTTTTCTAGGGCTTTTGAGAGGGGGGAGAATGGAAATGGGACGATAGTTACCAGGGGAGATTTGTCACCACTTTTATGAATGGGGTAACAACATCTGTCTTCCAGGCACTGTGGAATTGCCCCAGGCAAAGAAATCTGTTGAGTAGGTCCGTGAGAGGGACTAGGACCTCATCAAGGACTAGCCAAATGAGTCTAGTGTTTAGGGGATCATTGCTAGGGTTGCTGCTGTTTAGTGCCTTTTGCAGGTATGGATGGGCTTCTTGGGTTGATATCTTATGCAGGAGGAAGCAGGGGTGTTGCAAGGTAGGGGGTTTGGGCTTGGGCACAGGGTCAAAGAAGCAACTGGGGAGGACAGTACTGAGATCTGTGAAGGTGGCGTTTAGACAATTTGCTATTTTAAGTAGGTCAGTGAAGATGGAAAATACAAAATCACACATGCCCCCACAATGCAAAGCATCATGGGCTGCATATGCAAATCACCACAGAATGTTATACTGGTCCAACTTTAAGCAGAATTGCATGGTGCCGAAAGGCCTCTCACACAGTTTGCAAAGGGTGCTAACAGTGGAGATGGTACTATCAATGGAAAGCTGGGAGGGTGGAGGGGAGCGTGACTTCCCATTGAGTTCTTTGATATCACTCCAGAACATTTGGGCAGACCCCCATGTGGTGGTGAGGGTGGATTGATAGTAGTTTGCTTTGGCCCTCCGAATGGCCCACGTGCAGCTGTTGCATGCGGCATTATAAAATTGTCTGTCAGCCGTCCTGTCAGACTCCATGGCTTTGTTCCAAAGATTGTCCCTATTCCTTAGTTTTTGGAGTGGAGGGGGTGATCCAGGGAGCATTTTGTCTTTTGGAGTGGTGTTTAGTGAGTGGAGCATAGAGATCGCAGGCTGTGGTGAAAGCCTGTATAAACAGAGCAAGCGCAACATCGATGCTGTGGGCTACTTTGACGGGGGATCAGTCCATTTGGGCGAGAAATTGTTTGAGTTTACTTAACCCCCCAGGTCTGAGAAGCCTGTGAAGGTGGTTTGGGCTATGGGTTTGAGGATGGAAGATGACCATAGGAATAGGATGGGTAAGTGGTCACTTAGGGAGTCGGGGAGGACTTTTATATCCTAGATTTTGTGGGGGCGGTTTGAGATAATGACATCCAGGAGGGTGCTGGTACCAGTGGAGGGATGAAGTCTAGTGGATTGGGAGACTAATTGGACCATGTCAAGGGTGGAGAATGAATTCTTCATTGGTGCGGCTGAGGGACCAAACCAATTAACATTTAGGTCCCCTACTATTGTCTGGTCAGCTTTGTGTGGGAGGGTTGAGAGATAATCCGTGAGGGAGATGATGGCTGGCTTTTGACTCTTAGGGGAAACATAGGAGACTGTAAGGTATAGTGGTCTCCTGGAGGGGTCCGGGGTGATTTTTAAGGTGAGGGCTTGGGCACCATTTTTGAGCTTGGGGGGTGGGAGCATGTGGCCGATAATGTTATTCCTAATATAAAACGTGCAACCACCTCCACGTTTTCTCACCCGGTCTTCCCGGTATAGGGCATACCCGGGGAGAGAGACAAAGGAGTCAGGGGTAGAACTGGAGAGCCAGGTCTCAACTAGTGCAATGATGTCTGGTTGATGTATGGTGGCCCAACATTGAAGCACAGCAGACTTTTTCAGCAGGCTGCATATGTTCAAGGTGGCAATGCAGAGTCCTGTGGGTGATGTCCTAGGTGTGCAGGTGGGGGTGGGACCTGGGTTGGGGTGGATATTTCCTGAGAGGAGGAGAAGGATTAGTAGTAGTGTGAGCATTCTTACTAGAGGAGGGTAGCAGTTGATGCCTCTGGTTTGGTGTCAATAATGGGGTTGGGCAGCTAGAGTGCAGGGAATGGGTAGGGAGGCGGAGGGATAGTAAGGTGAGGGGGTCCATGGGTGGGCTGGGGTGGGGGACAGTGGTGGGTGTATGGGGTGGGTGCTGGGGCTTGGGTTCTGCTGAGAGGGTGGGGGTGGGGGTGGGGTGAGGGTGATATGGTGGCCATCAGGTGCCGAACATAGTGGGCTACCAGTGTGGTCTGAATGTAGAGAGGTGAGTGCCATGAGGGCCAAGCTGGTAACGTGCAATGGTAGTGGAAGAGAGTGCATAATGAACTGGGAGTGGCAGTTGTAATAGAAGAATATGGGTCAGGGCTGTGTGTCAGTGAGGGTGACTGCCACTTTGGAGTAGTGGTATGGTTGCAGACTTTGGCGCGTAGGGTACCAGGTTCAAGACTCCCTCTGGGTGGGTGTCTTTGGGCTATGGTATTCTGGGGATTCAGGTGTCTATGGTGTCTGGGCTGGCTGGGTCAGGGGCTGGAAATAGGGTGCAAAAATAGTGACTCCTAGTGGCCAAAAAGGATAGAGAGAATTGTGGGTTCAGGGGATATGAAGAGGAGGTGGTGGAGGGGTGGTACCGATGTGTGGATCAGGCAGTAGTGGGTTGTATGGCTTTAGGGCAGTGATAGTGGTAGTGTATAAGGTGGCTAGTGGAGTGGAGAGGTGGGATAGAAGGGCTGTGGCTCAGAGAGAGTGGTAGTGAGAAGCAGAAAGAGCTCAAGGAGGACTAAGCCCTCTGGTGGTTGTCAGGTATAACCTGCAAATGGGAATATAGGGACTTAGAAAAACGCAGTCAGGAAGTGATTTCATAGGAAGGGGACATTAAAAGGAGGGTCAGCCTTGGGTGGGTGGGGCAGTCGATGCGTAGCGTTGATGGGCTAACACCCATCACAAAACTGCAGCCTGAATGGAGGTAGTCTTTACTTTCTACGGCACTCTCCGGTGATCCCCTGCTCCAGGAGGGAGCTGTGTGGTATGGGCTGGCATCTGGTATGGGGCTGAGGGTCTGAATGGAGGCCTATATATGTGGAGGAGACAATGAACATTACATTACTATGCAGCAGGAGATCTCTTTTTGATCTCTAATTGATTTCTTTGACTGGGTGACCAAAGTAGTAGACCAGGGAGGGGCTGTGGACATGGCCTACCTAGACTTTAGCAAGGTATTTGACACAGTCCCACACAAAAGATTAATAAACAAATTTGCCAACCTGAGAGTAGGTCCCAGGGTGGTAGCCTGGGTAAAACATTGACTGGACAACAGGACACAGAAGATAATAGTAAACGGAGTCCACTCTGAAGAAAGGGGGTTACTAGTAGGGTACCACATGGTTCAGTACTGGGTCCAGTCCTTTTTAATGTCTTTATAAGTGACATTGCAGATGGACTGGAAGGAACAATATGCCTCTTTGCAGATGACACAAAGATCTGCAACAGAGTTGATACACAAGGGGGTGTGGAAAGGATGAAAAGGGACTTGGCAAGGTTAGAGGAATGGTCAGAAGTATGGCAGCTTGGATTCAGTGCAAAGAAGTGCAAAATAATGCACCTGGGAAACAAAAACCCAGGGGAAGAGTACACAATGGGGGGGAGGTAGTAACAATAACAAAAATGGAAAGGGACCTGGGGGTAATCATATCAGATGACCTTAAGGTTGGCAAGCAATGTGAGAAGGCAGTAGGGAGGGATGGGGGGATACTGGGATGTATAGGGAGAGGCATCACCAGCAGAAAACAGGAAGTTGTTATCCCTCTGTACAAACAGTTGGTGAAAATCAATCTGGAGTACTGTGTCCAGTTCTGGAGACCCCATCTCCCCAAGGACATAGACAGTATGGAGGCAGTCCAGAGGAGGGCAACTAAAATGGTGCAGGGTCTGCAAGAGAAGCCATATGAGGAGAGACTAAAGGAGCTTAATATGTATACCCTTAAGGAAAGGAGGAAGGGGGGGGGACATGATATAAACTTTTAAGTACCTCAGTGGAATCAACAAAGTCCAAGAGGGTAGCATCTTTCAGAAAAAGAGATATGCAAGAACAAAGGGACACAATTTGAAGATAGAGGGGGATGGCTCAGGGGCAATGTGAGGAAGTATTTTTTCACAGAGAGGGTGGTGGATGCATGGAACCACCTTTCTGAGAAGGTTGTGGGATCTAAAACTGTGGAAGAATTCAAGATTGCATGGGACAGACATAAGGCAATTCTTGTGCGGGTAGGAAGAAATAGGCTGTTGGTTAACTGGGATCTGCAGCTTATCTAGTAGGTAGGGAAATGGGCAGACTAGGCGGGCCAAGTGTCTTTATCTGCTGTCAAAGTCTATGTTTCTATGAAGGGAGCAGTACATTGTGAGTTCACAACAGATTGGTTGCAACAAAGGTGTTGTGTCTCTCAACCTGCTGGAAGTAGGAAAAAGGACTGTGTCATAGTCATCATGGGTGGCCATGCTAAACCCTGACCCTCCCCCACAGGATATGGTGATGGCAATCCCAGAATTTTGTCGTGAGCATGATACAAATAGGAAGAAGATATCAGAAGATGTGTAGCAGAATTTATTTATTTAGGTAGGTAAAAGTTTATTTTTATACAGGTAATACATGTCATTTGGACCAATAGTCCAGTTTACAAGACAGACCTGTGTATTTAGCTTTTGTTGACCGAGAAAGGAGGGCTAGATAATACTGCTTATTTTCAGCCTCATCCCAGAGAGGGGATACCGATGCAACCCAACTAAAACTACACCAGATTAAGGTGTTGACAGTATTTTAGTGAGCAGGGTAAATTTGACCAGGACACCAGAGAAAGTCCCATACTCTTTTAGTGGGGAGGGGGGTCAGTGTTATGATTTTATTTGGTTTCTAAATATTATTTGTAAGTAGACTAGAAAAGGTATGACTGAAATACTTACTTGATTTCTCTTATGATTTGTATATTTTTGTGTGAGTTAACACTGTTTTGTATTTATTTGATTTTGAAGTTATAATAAAAAATTCCCCCATACTCTTTTCGAGAAGTGTCATAGGATCTTTAATGTCCATGTACAAAATCACCAGAAGAGGCAGACTGGACTTCAGTGTAATGTCTCATCCACACGACAACACACCGCAGCAATATAGCATCCCCCAATACTGCACTTAGGTACCAGCACATATGGCGTGAGCTGAATCCCAGAGTGGGACTAGAGCCCATGACCTTCTGGCCTTGAGGTGGGTGTGCTAAGAACTGAGCCATGCTGACAGACTGACACCAGCCCAACCACCTATATCCAAACAAACAGCAGCCGCGATCAGCTAATGTGCCCAGTGCTCACCAAAACAAGCGGCCAGCTCGCATGAAGATCCACAACCAGAATACAAAAATTGGTGTCACTCCAGTCTTTCAATAATGCTACAGTGAGCCTTAAATATCAAATAATCAAGCAAAATTTGTTGAAGACCCAATACACTCTCGTGCTTCTCTAACCACCCAGCGCTTCGACTCCTCACGAGTCTTCCTCAGGGGTGTGGTTCAGAGTGTAGGACAAGTCATTTATATCCAGTGTTCATTACATATTCATGTTTAGAATATTTGCATAATCCTACAGAATTTAAAGTGACCCAAAGAGGGTAAGAGAGGAATGGAAAGGGAAGGGGAAAGGAAAGGGAAGGGAAGGAAAAAAAGAGGAGAAAAAAAGGGAGGAAAAAGGGAAGGGGGAAGGAAAGAGGGGAGGGGAAAAAGGAAGGGGGTAGAGAGGGGAATATGGGGAATAATTAATAATATTGTATGCATAACATCATAACATTTGAAATGAATCTATAACAAATGTGATATTTATTAAATCCCACCTCTTGAAAATTTAAAAAACAAAACAAAACATGAATCATCCTATTTTAAGACAACCCCTCTCTACTCAGTCAAATACATTGTAGTCTTATGTTACTGTCACAAGGCACTTTTACAGTTAAATTCACTTATATAATATAAGAATGTGACTGTTTAGAAATGTTAAACCAAGGCAAACCAGTTCTGGATTTTGGAAAGATATTAATCACACTGATTAAAATCCAATACAGTGTGGTGATCTGCATGTCCATGGTTTCTGGTAAGTCAGGTAGTCATAAACAAAAGAGAGAACAAACAGAAAGGTTACAAGGTGAAGAGTATAACAAATGTCATGTACAGGGTCCAGCACTACTGACATTCACATTTCTATTACTTAGTTTTAAGGAATGTTATGATCTTAGATCTATCTACCATTCACAAACACATTCTTATTCTTTATTTTTTAAGAAATGGTTTCAAATCCCATCTATCATTTAGCCCAAATGGTTTAACACTGTTGAGCTTGTAAATCCACATGCTCTCTTTTTCTAAGAGCAGGTTTGATCTATCACCTCCTTCAGTTCAACATGGAACATGTTCTAAACCCATAAACTTCAACTCATCTGGTTTGGATCCATGACATATTGCAAAATGGTGACCTATTGGGGTATCTTGTTTCTGATTGATAATCATTCTAACGTGCTCTTGAATTATCTGTTTCAAAGGCCTTACAGTTTTTCTTACATATACTAAATTGCAAGAACACCATAGTACGTATACAACATAATTAGTATCACAAGTGATCAATTCTCTGATTTCTACTGTTTTTGTAATGTCCATGGGATATTGGAAAACTTTACCAGTCATACCAAATTTACATATGTTACACCTCATACATTTGAAAAAACCTTTGGTTCTATATGGTAACCAAGTCTGATTTGTGGTTTTGCATGGAGCTATCAATCTACTATGTACCAGTATATCCTTTACATGTTTGGCTCTGCTGAAAGAGACCCTGGGCTTTTTTCCCACAGCTAAGACAATTTCTTCATCTGATAGAAGAATATTCCAATTCTGATGAATAATATTCCCTGTTAGTCCAGCTTTGTGATTATATTCAGTAATGAAGGCACATGGCTGTGTGATGTTTCATAGGTTTTGGACTTAAATAGTCTTCCCCTATCCAAGTCAATTATTCTGTCTCTTGTTTTCTGCAGTAGATCGAGGCCCGGATATTCAAACTGCACCATTCTGAGGCGCAAGCCCTTGCGCTGCTCAAAATAGTTGCGCAGGGGTGTGGCCGGGGCGATATTCAAAGGAGTTGCGCTATTGAGCAACTCCTTTGAATATCACCCCCCCAGCCACAGCAACTTGCGCCACCGCAAGTTGTCAGAGTTGAGCATTAGACTTGCGGTGGTAGTACCATTGGCCACGCGCAAATTCGAGATTCAGGGGCAGATGACATGCAAATGGGGCCATAATTCATGCAAAGTAGCAGAGGCCATTTGCATCTATTGCTCAGCTCCATTTGCATGCCATTAACATGTAGGCAACCGTCGAGGACCGGCAGCACCCCTGCATTCCGGATCGGGCTTAGTATGTATGGACATACCCTCCCCACACCTCCCGATGCCCGATCGCTGGCAGTATGTATGAATACACCCCCCACAATCTCCGATGCCCGATCAAGGGCAGTATGTATGAATCACCCCCACAATCTCCCCGATGCCCGACATCAAGGGCACATGTATGAATACACTCCCCAAACAGCTCCCGATGCCCGATCGTGGGCAGAATGTGAAACAACCCCCCCAGTGCCCGATCGCGGGCAGAATGCAGTTCCACATTTCTGTAAATATTATTAATTTTCAAATTTGAAATAATTATGTTCCAGAATGAATTGAAGAGCTTGTAATAAAAATTCCTTAGGTATGTCATCATCTACAGGGTCCTGTTCTAAAAAGAATCTAATGGCGGATAAGCCCTGGTTGTGATGTATGGATGTATATAAAGAACAGTCACATTCTTATATTGTATAAGTAAATTTAATCTGTAAGAGTGCCTTGTGACAGTACCATAAGACTATAATGTATTTGACTGAGTAGAGAGGGTTGCCTTAAAATAGGATGATTCATGTTTCGTTTTAAAAAAAAAATTTTTTTCAAGAGGTTGGATTAAGTAAATATCACATTTGTTATAGATTCATTTCAAATGTTATGATGTTATGCATACAATGTTATTAATTATTCCCCATATTCCCCTCCCTACCCACTTCCTTTTTTTCCCTCTTTCCTTCCCCTCCCTTCCCCTTCCCTTTTTCCTCCCTTTTTTTTTCTCCTTCCCTTCCCTTTCCCTTTCCCTTCGCTTTTCATTCCTCTCTTACCCTCTTTGGGTCACTTTAAATTCTGTGGGATTATGCAAGTATTCTAAATATGAATATGTAATGAACAATGGATATAAATGACTTGTCCTACACTCTAAACCACACCCCTGAGGAAGACTCACGAGGAGTCGAAGAGCTGGGTGGTTAGAGGAGCACGAGAGTGTATTGGTCTTCAATAAATTTTGCTTGATTATTTGATATTTAAGGCTCACTGTAGCATTATTGAAGGACCAGAGTGACACCAATTTTTGTATTCTGGTTGTCCAACCACCTATACCCCAGCGAGTCACCCAATAACTCCCAAACTCCCCAACCCAACAACATTGATTCTGGGGATGGAGGCTGGTGTCTTTCTGTGATGGGAAAGGGGCACAGGGGCGTTGTTTGGGACTTGAGGTGTAAGCTGTTGTAGGGTGCACAGGATTCAAGAAGTGGGTGTGTAGGCATGAGATGGCCCAGGTTCTGGGCAGATGGAGGCAGCAGACCTCAGGGATAAAGAAATGACCACCAATAAAATCCAGTGGTGTGATGGATTCATAACCCAGATGGACACAAAAATAGATGTTTGTACACCTTCAACATGGCAGGTACACCTTAACGGTCCATGTTTTTTGATAAGAATACAGTATATAAATTAACCAACAGGTAAACATTCCAGCATTGTAAGATAAACATGGGCAATGGTTCAAGCTTTAGTTATCTCATATACATCTTCTACAGTAAAGCACAAAGTGTTGAATCCACTCTTGTTGTTTCACTGGGCAGCTTCTCCTATGCCAGAGGCTTTTATTGGATAGAAGGGGGGTAGAAACAAGCTCTGTGATGCTCACAGCAGCCTGGTCCATCATGTCCCAGACTGAAAGAAAACACGATTGGATGACAGATTGAGCTAGGACATATGCGTCATACTTACAGTGAGGATGGCATTCAAATCTCTTTTGTTAACTACTAACCATCTACATGATCAGCTTTTAGATTGCCCCATGGAATTATTGAAATGCAGACCATTTCAAGTTTTTGCTGTCAGTTATTTAAACTTTTGTCTTCCCAAATCATTGTTGATGTGACGAGTTTTAAAATATGTGCACAGCCGATGTGCCACATCGAATATGAGAAAACTGCAAGTGTGAATAATTTTTCATTGAACTCAACAGCTCACATGAAAAAATACTGCTCTGAACACTCCTAATGGCCTCGGAATCTCCTCTGCAGTAGTACTGTAGCACATCATTAATCACAGCTTTTCAACACTCAGTACTTGTGCAGCCCACCGATGTGTACTCAGTGTGTATAGCCCTACCATCGAGACTATTGTACGATGAATCAGCCATCTTTGCCATTTTTCCACTTTCCCAGATGCTCCATATAAATGTCTCAGGGGTGAACCAGTGGGCAAAACACTGCCCATGCAGGTGCATATTTCAAATAATCAACCTGCCTAGCAATATGCTAAATAGGGAGTTTGTTTCATTTTTCAGTATTTTTACATGTGCACCCCAGTATCTGGTAGTAACCTTTCTGTTTGTATCAGACATGTTAACTTCACATTGCTGGCAAGCTAGCCAACTGTGGTTATGTTGCATACTTCATGTAGTATTACGGTCCCTCCTTATGGTGGCAGGTAAAAGCAACATTCCTTTCAATAACTTGGAATCGATCTTGATGTGGATCTCACAGACTTTTGCCTCCTGCTTAGGATACTAACATGGACTGACAGATGTCACATGTTCTTACAGTGATGTCTACATGCTTGATTATTTCTGCTCTCTGTTGGGTGGTTGTATTTATAAGTGTCTGCTTATATATTCAGTACAAAGATGTTACAAGAAAAGTATATCTGTATCCCACTGTAGACTAGATATGAAAATAAATCTGTATTACATAACTCACATGTTGCTCAGGGTGGGGGATCCCTGGCAATGGGACCCCAAGGATATTTTCCACCATCCAGTGTGACTCAGGGTTGGGATTCTTGGCAGCTGGACCCATAAGGATCTTGTCCATCACCTACTACAGCTCTGGATGGGGTGTCTTTGGTAGCCAAACCACGAAGGACCTTTTCAGCCACCCTGTGCAGCTTGGTAGGTGATCCCATGCAGTGAGATCCCTGTAGGTATCTTCTGCTGTTTGGTGCACATCAGGTTTGTGAAGCCCGGTAGTGGATTCCCTGAGGGTATCTTCTGCTGTCTGGTACATGTTAGGTTTGTGGAGCCCAGTAGTGGGATCCCTGTGGGTATCTTCTGCTGTCTGGTACATGTTAGGTTTGTGGAGCCCAGTAGTGGGATCCCTGTGGGTATCTTTTGCTGTCTGGTAAATGTTAGGTTTGTGGAACCCAGTAGTGGAATCCCTGTGGGTATCTTCTGCTGTCTGGTACATGTTAGGGTTGTGGAGCCCAGTAGTGGGATCCCTGTGGGTATCTTCTGCTGTCTGGTGCACATTAGGTTTGTGAAGCCATGTATTGGGATCCCTGAGGATGTCTTCTCCCCCCTAATGTGACTCAGGATGGAGGACCTTGTCAGCGAGACTCCAGAGGACCTCTTATGTTGCCTGACTGGACTCTGAAGGGGGGGTCAAAGAGAGAATAACGTATACTTGATCAATTCAAAATGAATTATTTAGTATCAGAACAAAGGTGTCCCACTTACAAAGCCTTAGAGCAGGGCAAAGACTCAGAGCCGTGTTGTGTTTGATCTGATGCTCACTTAATCAGTACTTTTGTTCTTTGATGTGTGGGTCTCCATTTGTGAACTTAACTGTTGTGCTGTATGTTTCTAATTTCCACAAACCAGTGAACTACAACAGGCAGCTACAAGCATCCGTACAGCCCAAAAGAATGCATTGTTGCAACTAGCAAGGTGGGGGATCCCTGGCAATGGAATCCTTGAGGGCCTTTTCTACGGCTAGATGTGGCTCAGGATGATGGATCCCTGGCAATGTAACCCCTGAGGGCCTTTTCTACTGCCAGATGTGGCTCAGGGTGGGGGATCCTTGGCAATGAAACCCCCAAGGGACTTTTCTACTGCCAGATGTGGCTCAGGGTGGGGGATCCCTGGCAATGAAACCCCTGAGGGCCTTTTTAACTGCCAAATGTGGCTCAGTGTGGTTGATACCCAGCAACAGGACCCTGAGGCCATCTTCAGTCACCCAGTGCAACTTATAGTGGAGAATTCCTTGTAGCTGGACCCCTAATAATGTCAAGCACCACCTGGTGAGATTTGTAGAGGGGTAGCGCAGGAAGTGGCTCCTCTGAGGACATGATACCCAGTCTAATGTGGCTGGGGGGGAGGGATCCTGAACAGTGGGATCCCCGATGATGTGATTGGTTACCTGGTGCAGCTCTGGAAGGGATTACAGTAGTGCTGTGTGGAATGCAGAATTCTGCCGGTGAAATTAGCACAGAATGACCATTCTACCGGTGGAATTTCTGCTGGAATTTCACTGGTTCTTCTGTGAAATTCTGCTTACTGTGATCCATGAAATAATATTCCATGTGTAACCCCCATGTCATTTTGGGGGTTACTGTTATGATGCCCTGTTGTCAGGCTGGCCTGAGGGCATGGTGAGGGAGAGGTACCAACTGGCCTGGGGGTTCCATTGCCAGGGATCCCCCACCCTGAGCCACATCTGGCAGTAGAAAAGGCCGTTGGGGGTTCCATTGCCAGGGATCCCCCACCCTGAGCCACATCTGGAAGAGGGATGCCTGGATATCATGGCAGTCACAGAAACATGATACACAGAGAACCATGACTGGGATGACAACATACCAGGGTACACAATCTACAGGAGGAACAGGGAGGGAAAAAGAGGAGGAGTAACTCTCTATGTAAGGGAAGGGATCAAAGCAACAGAACTAAAAGGTAAACATGGAGGAGAGAAGGAACTGTGGGTCACCCTGGAGACTGGAAATGGCTCCACAATCCACACAGGGGTTGTATACAGACCCCCATCTCAGGGGGAGGAAATAGACAAGGAAATGATAGAAGGCATCCTTGGGATGGCAGAGAAAGGGGAGATATTTGCTGATAGGGGACTGAATATGCCAGATGTTAACTGGAGCACCTTTGCTGCAGCCACATCCAAGAGCAGGGCCATTCTTGATGCCCTACAGGGGGCATGCCTCAGACAGCTAGTTTTGGAACCCACTTGGGAGGGAGCAATCTTAGGCCTGGTACTCTCAAATGAGGACAGAGAGAGGATCTCTGACCTTGAAGTGAGTAGCCATCTGGGAACAAGCGACCACCAAACTGTGTGGTTCATGATAAACTTAGCTGTAGAGTCAAGCCACACAAAAGTGAAGGCAGGAGGGCTGATTTTGTCAAAATGGGAGAGTGCCTCAGAAAAGCACTAGCAAACAGGCAAGAATGTGGGGTGCAGCAACAATGGGGAAACATTAAAACTGTCACCACAGAGGCAGCAAGCCTTTGTGTGAAGCAAATAAACAAATCATAACGAAAGAAAAAACCTCTATGGTTCTCAAAAGAAGTAGCGGGAAAGGTAAAGGAGAAAGAGATAGCATTCAGGAAGTATAAGAAAACACAGAAGCAGCAGCAGGACAGAGAACTGTACCAGTTAAAGCAAAAGGAAGCAGGGAAGGCAGTCAGAATAGCAAAGGCTCAAACCAAGGAAAAGATAGCCAGATCGGTTAAGAAGGGGGATAAAGCCTTTTATAGGTACATTAGGGAGCAAAGAAAGACTAAGGCAGGGATACTGAGGCTGAATAAAGAGGAAGGTGGTTGGGCAGAGAGTGACAGTGAAAAAGCAGGGATACTGAACAAATACTTCTGTTCAGTATTCACAATGGAAAAGCAGGGGGAGATACCTAATCCAGTCAATAGAAGCACTCTGGATAGGGGGGTTGATATTAGTCCTTTTACAGAAGAAAGGGTTCTGAAAGAACTCTTAAAGCTGAAGGTGGATAAAGCAATGGGGCCTGATGGGTTTCACCCCAGAATTCTAAAAGAACTAATGGAAGAACTAGTAACACCACTAACTACCCTTTTTAATAAATCATGGGAGGAGGATGCGGTACCTGAGGACTGGAGGAGGGCGGATGTGATTCCCCTTCACAAAAGTGGGAGCAAGACAGAGGCAGGAAACTACAGACCTGTCAGTTTGACCTCAGTGGAAGGGAAAATGATGGAATCACTTCTGAAGGAAAGAAGTGTTGAGTACCTAGAGGCCAGTGGGACAGGGACCCAAGGCAGCATGGATTCACAGCAGGAAGGTAATGTCAGACAAATCTAATTGATTTCTTTGACTGGGTGACCAAAGTAGTAGACCAGGGAAGGGCTGTGGACATAGCCTACCTAGACTTTAGCAAGGCATTTGATATAGTCCCACACAAAAGATTAATAAACAAATTAGCCAGCATGGGAGTGGGTCCCAG
Organism: Neoceratodus forsteri; assembly: GCA_016271365.2. Taxonomy (NCBI): domain Eukaryota; kingdom Metazoa; phylum Chordata; order Ceratodontiformes; family Ceratodontidae; genus Neoceratodus; species Neoceratodus forsteri. The sequence continues at coordinate 566,291 of JADMNL010000032.1, read as the reverse complement.
AATGGTGGCCTGGGTAAAACACTGGCTGGAAAACAGGACAAAGCAGATAATAGTAAATGGAGTCCACAGTGAAGAAAGGAGGGTTACTAGTGGGTTATCGTAGGGTTCAGTACTGGGGCCAGTCCTTTTTAATGTCTTTGTAAGTGACATTATAGAGGGACAAGAAGGGAAAGTATGTCTCTTTGCAGATGACACAAAGATCTGCAACAGGGTTGATATGCAAGGTGGGGTGGAAAGGATGAAAAGGGAACTGGCAAGGTAGGAAGAATGGTCAAATGCATGGCAGCTTAGATTCAATGCAAAGAAGTACAAAGTAATGCACCTGGGATACAAAAACCCAAGGGAAGAGTACACAATGGGGGGTGAGATACTGACAACAACAAAAATGAAAAGAGACCTGGGGGTCGTCATATCAGATGACCTAAAGGTGGGCCAGCAATGTGAGAAGGCAGTAAGAAGGGCTGGGGGATACTGGGATGCATAGGGAGAGGCATCACCAGTAGAAAACAGGAAGTTGTTGGCCCTCTGTACAGACAGTTGGTAAAACCACATCTGGAGTACTGTGTACAGTTCTGGAGACCCCATCTTAGCAAAGACAGAGGCTGTCCAGAGGAGGGCAACCAAAATGGTGCAGGGTCTGCACCAGAAGACATATGAAGAAAGACTAAAGGAGCTTAAGATGTATAGCCTTGAGGAAATGAGGGAGGGGGGGACATAATAGAAACTTTCAAATACCTCAAGGGAATCAACAAAGTCCAGGAGGGTAGCATCTTTCAAAAAAGAGATGTGCAAGAACAAGGGGGCACAATTTGAAGATAGAGAGGGGATGGCTCAGAGGTAATGTGAGTAAGTATTTCTTCACAGAGAGGGCTGTAGATGCATGGAACAGCCTTCCTGAGGAGGTTGTAGAGTCACAAAACAATGGGGGAATTCATGAATGCATGGAACAGACATAAGGCAATTCTAGTGGGGGGTAGGAGAAAGTAGGCTGTTGGTTAACTAGGATCTGCAGCTTATCTGTTAGGTAGGAAAATGGGCAGACTAGGTGGGCCATGCAGTCCTTATCTGCCGTCAAATTCTATGTTTCTATAAGGGGAGTTGTTCAGAGGGAGCTGGCAGTTGGGGTGGTGCAAGGAGGAGCAGGCTGAGGCTTGTGCGCAAGTTGGGCTGGGGCGGGCTGCAAGTCAGGGCCAAAGGAGCCGGGGTGACAGTGAGGAGATTGTCCCCCCCGAGTCCCCAGTGCAGAGAAGGATCCCACCCACTCAATGGTGGGAATGCTGCAACTGGAGGCAGAAGAGAATGGAGAGCCCAGAGAGATTGAAGCCCATTTGGCTCTGGTAGAAAGATGGTCTGGAGGGTGGTTGCCATGGCTGGCCCTGGACACTGAGGTGGAATACATGAACTGGAGGATTTGGAGTGCTGACCTGACCTTTTGCCTTGTTGTGTCCACCCCTATAGAGCTGCTGGAGGAGGTAGAGGGACTGCTATGTGGAGGGATGGTGAGCACTGGCCTGTGCGAACCCTGCCTGAGGATCACCAGGTTCAGAAGGTTTAGGAATGTGGACTGTGCCCATATACTATCATCAGAGCCCAGAGGAAAAAAGAAAGGAGGCCCAAGTTTTCAGTTTAAAGTTGCCTTGCTCTCACTGGTGGGGAGTCTTTTTGTGGGACTGCCGGAAATCTGTGAGGGGAGGTGCTGAGTAAAGCAGAAGAGCCCATTTCAGCTTACAGGGAGAAAGAGAAAAGATTGATGGTTATGAGTTTGAATTCCAGGCCCCAAACAAAAAATGGTGCCATGGCAGCTTGCCATTGTAACGCAACTGAAAATGAACTGTGCATAAATGTGGAGATCTCCCTACAAGTGTGTGTGGCTTGAGCCTTTTTAGAGTGACTTAAATAAAATTGCTGCTGGTTGCAAGCAAGTTCTGTTTTGACTGAAATCATTAATCCTAAAACATCTTTTGAGATGCTGTGTTGCAGTCCCAGTGAACTAGCCAGATTTACCAGAGGTCATGATGGACCTGAGGTGTCAACTGCATCACCAAATGGAGATCAAGCTGTTGTCGGGAATCCTGCTTTTATGGACTGAGGTACTGTGTTCCCTGCTATAAAATATGTAAACTGCTCAAACTGGTTTTCAGTGTCCTCCCCCTTTCCCAGAGACAATGGGGCCAATTCCAGGATGAATGTCTAACTGCAGGCTTATGCAAGTTACGACATTCGCCTCTATGCCGGGGACCCTGCACCATATTCTAAGAGGGCAGGGTCCCAGCACTTATGATGTGCGACTTGCGACACACATAGGCTAATGTCACTGGCATGATGTAATATCCCCGCATGTCGTAAGTCACAGCCCACTGCAGACTACCCTCCCAGAGCTCCCCCACCCCAGAACACCATGGCACACACCAGGGGGCATGTGGGGCTGGACAGGTGGCACAGGAGTCTGGGGGGCACAGTGGAGAATGGACCCCCAGGGTCCCCAACATTCTGGGGTGTGGGGGGCATGGTTATGTTTGTGGGGGCATGAGGAGCACAGTGGGACTTTTGCCAGAGATGTGGAGTGAGCATTCATCAGATGGCACTGACAGATGCCCCTTAGAACATCTCCGAGATGCACTAAGTTAGCTCGGCCAGTGCGGCTCCTGGAATTGTGGTAGTGGGTTATGGCAGCTGCCCTTCTGGAATAGGGCACAGATGATGCAATAAACCCACCCTTGTGCCATGTCATTGCGGGTTGTGGCATAGTGGGTGGCATATCCCATGGCTGGCATAGCCTGCAGCCGACATGGCGGAAAGCACCTTTTGGAAAAGGGAACGGCATAATGCATGGCACAGGACACAAGTTATGCCATGGGGTTTGGCATAACTCAGCTTGCACCGGCGTACACCATCTTGGAATCGGGCCCAATGCCATCAAACCCCTAGACGGGGAAGGGAGGGGGCATCTGAGGGACTGTGTCACCTTGCTGTTTGGGAGTTATGCCTGCCTGCCAGCCATCTCGAATTGTAATCAAGAAACCCCCAGCCCCCGAGGCAGGAGTAGTGAAGTTTGTTGCAAAGTGTGAACTGTTGGTTAAAGTGATTAATTTTTAGTAATGCAGAACACAGTGGAGTTACACACAGAACAGCATTTTCCCCAGAAAATTATTCTGCAACAATTTCTGCAGAAAATATTGAGATCCTTGGAATAATGTTCCATGGTACAGCATTTTTTTCCTGTGGAAAATCATTCTGCAGCTATTTTCTGCTGCAGAATTCCACCATTCCATTTCTGACACAATTCGGTGGAATTTCTGTGGAATTTTGTTCCACTGGAATTTGAAAATTCTGCACAGCACTAGATTACAGGCATTGGATTCCAAGAATTTGATTTGATCCACTGCTTGATGCTGCCTGGGAGGTGATCCTGAGCAGTGGGACCTGACAATATGCTCTGCTGTGCAGTGCAATTGGGGGGATCCCAAGCAATGTAGATGATGTACTCTGCTGCCTGATGCAGCTCTGGGAGGGGTAGTTTGGTCAACAGGCCCCTGAGAATTTGATGTGCCACTCTTAGGGGAATCATAAGCAGTAGAGGAAGCCCCAGTCCTGGAAGATGTGATGTGCTATCCGGTGCAGCTGGAGGGATCCCAAGCAGTAGGACCCCCAATGTGATCCACTGCTCAGTATGGCTGGGGGATCCCTGGCAGTGGGACCCCTAAGGATGTAATTGTCTGCTCTGGGCTGTTGTGGGGTAGGTAATCCTGGGTAGTAGGGCTCCTAAGTTGCGTAGGTGTAGTCTAGAGCAACCTTAGCTTTGTGGCTGCTTGGATCTGCTGGGAAGACATCACTCTCCATGCTGCAGCGGCACCAGTTTTGCTCCCCCTTGGCCTCTCAGGTAATGTTTCTTGGTGACCCCTGCAGTGGCTGGCACTCACCACAACCCAGTGCTACTCCATACACCTCCTTCCCAGCTTTTCCTCTGTTTATCAACAGCTGCATTATCCACTCCAACCTGAACCTAACTGAAGCCACTACACCAGCAACTTTCCAAAAGGATGCTGCTTTCAGGAGTCAGGGGGCCTAATGTTGCAGCAAATGGCAAGAAACAAAAATCTTTTCTCTTCAAATGAAAAGCTGCATGGCATTTGTCTTGGCAAGTGAAGAGGGACAGTGAAAAGGTGTGCATTTTGGGTACCAAAGTAAAGGACCGTGTTGGAACTATGGACCTAGTAGATCCTTACAATGTAGTTTTTTTTTGGTGGGGGTCTAGCTGATGGAGATGCAATTTATGGTATGCAATCTATGGGATGTCAGCTACAGGGCACAAGGTAGAAAAAAAACATGAATGAAACAGGCTCTGTTTTTGTGGGGGGGCTGATGGAGATGCAATTTATGGTATGCAATATATGGGATGTCAGCTACAGGAAACAACATAGGAAAAACCCTAAATAACATAAGCTCTTTGGGAACTTATATGAAAATCACACAGGAGACAGTAACAGCTTTTGCACGTATATTAATGTTTCACTGGGAACCTTTCAGTTCATAAGTGTTTGTACAGCAAGCTTATTTATTGAAGTTACTTGCTGATTCAGGGGGATATTATGAACCTGGAGTCCGGTCCGACACCTACTTTTAAATATATTTTGATTTACAGTTGGACAGAAGGGCAACTAATTATGTTAGTATGAATTTTGTTTTTACATATATTTTCACGATGACAGCACGTTCTTGCTCTATGACGTCTTGTCCCCTAATATGAGGGGGCGTCGGCTTCAGCCGACAATGCGAGTCTGCCCTCTAGCCCTCTCTACTATATCTTTGGACTCTATGCTGCAGCTCAACACCTCAACACCTGTGCAGGTGCTTACCAGTACAGAATGCTGGTTCATTGCTATGACAACTCTGGGAGGGAGCAGCACAGCCAATCATGACACTGTCCTCGTTGGCTGCACCTATGTGCAAATCAGACTAGAAGAAGCTGCTGCATGTGTGCAGGATTTAAAGTCTGAAGGGAACACTAGTGTTAAAGAATGAGAGAACCGCTAACTGGAAAAGAGAGAAGGAGGAAATTTCAAGTAAAACTAATATGTCAGGAAGACTTTGAAATGATATAGTGCAAATAATAAGATGCAAACTCTGAAAACAAATGAAATAAACCAACAGATAGGATCTGGAGAGAGGTTGAAATGAGAGAACCCAATACAGGACTCCCTCATCTCATATCTACAAGTGGCAAATCAATCTAGCAGTCCTGTAGCTACAGAAGGGGGAATCATAAAATGAAATGGGAGACCAACTGTCTTTTAGGACGCAAAGGCTTGAAATGAAATTTATATAGGGAGATACTGAAAAAATGCAGACAAACTGCTTTTAGGATGCCAGGAGCTGAAATGAGACCGTGAGGTGGGGGGGGATGATACTGAAAGTGAAACAAGACACAAACCGTTAGTAGGAGAGGAGAGGAGAAGAAAGTGTAAAATTAAACAAGAATGGCAGATATTTGGAAGAAGAAGTCTGGCATTTCAGAAAGAAGCACATATTGGAGTGGAGAGCCTAAATTAAATGTAAATGAGATACTATCACAGCATAGGGAAAATCAGCAGTCGGGAGCCTGAGATGAAAATGAACAGAGACCAACAGATACTGGGGTGAGAGCTTGAAATGAAATATGGGTACCCGATTATAGGAGGTTCAAATGAAATAAAATGAGAGAAAAATGGATCAGAGACAGCATGAAATGATTTGTTGGGATATTGGGAGAGGAATATGAACAAACAGTGTGTGTGTTTGGATGGAAGCTGGGAGGCTAAAGTGAAATGAGCCAAACCAACGAGGGAGAATGTGAAGTGAAACTAAAGAAACAAAGCTGGGAAGAAGTTCTGGGGAGGAATCACTGGGCAAATTGAGTGTCTGGTTCTGTCCTCCAGCATCTATGCAACATGAATTGAAATTCTAGATACAATGAGAGGGAACAGACTGAACTGAAATGGGGAAAAAACATTAGAGGAGGAATGAGATTAAATGAGGAATTGACAGAGGGGAAAGAAAAAAGTGGAAAGAGGGAAAGACACACAATTGCAGTGCAGAAATGAGTAAAAGTGAAGAAACAACAGAATCATAGAATTTGTTAACAGATAAGGACTGCTTGGCCCATCTAGTCTGCCCCTTTTTTCCCTGCCTCTACTTTAACTGCAGACTCTACTGTATCTCTGGTTGCCTCCCTTCCAACTACTCTTCCCTTGTGCCTAGCCCATGCATGCATGAAGCCCACCACTATTTTCCCCCACTATCTCTGCTGGAAGACTGTTCCAATGAGAAAAGACACAAAAGTGAAATTAGAGACAGACTGATGGGGAAGCTGAAACAAACCAATGAGTAAACCAATGGCAGGAGAATCTGAAGCAAACTTGGTGTCAAATGGATTGCTTGGGGTTATGAACTCAGTTAATTCTAATTGTTCCAGAAGCACTTATTACACTGACCCCAGAATTAACCACTACCGCTGCTCATACAAATCACATTGCTGGAATTTAGTGTACAGCAGTTATAGAGTCCATAGCATTGAACACTAATTATATGCCTACTTAAAATACTATCTATGGGGTATACCATTCCCACAGTGATGGGAACGCAGCGAAGACCATCACAGCACCAAAATCGACAGTTCGCTGTAATGGTCTGCTGGTTTCCCGACGCTGCTTTCTCTGGAGAGTTCGCACCCTCCCCTGAACCAACTCCAACTTGAAGTTGGTTATCTAAGGTGTGGGGGGCAAAGCCCCCCTGCAAAAAACACACTTTTGTACAGCGATGGCATAATGCCAATTGGCGGTGTTGTGCCATCGCTGTAGTGATGGTCGGCGAATTTCCTGTCGCTGCGGCTACATGGAACTGATGTAGGAGGCATGGACAAAAAAAACCCACATTACATAAATACTGACATCTGAGCAGCATACATATATTTAATTTATGTACACAGTAGACTAATCATGATGCATTTATGTGCATATTATAAAATGGCATGGATAAATCCTAGAAACTGATTGGCTGGAGCAGACTTTGACCCGTAATGATATCTCACAATATCCTCATGTCCAAAACTGATCATCAAGATCAGCCATTTACTAACACTTTAGGGCCATTTTATAATCGCAATAATACACTCCAGGGTGTGTTATATCATGGGATATTGTCACTTCTTAGATGCATGAGACACTAGGCCTGTGGCCTCGTGCCTCACAATGCACCCGCAGCGTGACGATATTGCATGATATACTACACCCTGTTGTGTATTATTGCTTAATTATACAATGGCAAGAACAAATCTAGGACACTGATTGGCTGTTGGTCCCTAGACACAGTGATGTTATTTCATGATATCATCACTGTATCTAAGGCCAGCATTGAAATGACTGCATGATCGCACAAGACTCACTGCCCACTTCATGTCAACCCAAGCAAGCATTACCTGTCTTGGCTTTACCCCACCCCTCAACGTCTGCCACCCCCCCAACACCAATTCCATCATCATGTCCCACAGTCAGAAAAATTACACTAGTAAAACAGTTTTTTCTTCAGTTCTGCCTAAAACAGCACTGCCTCTAACTTCTTAAAACCCTGCTGAAACTACAGTTTGTACCTGAAACTGACACTCTGTGCAGCACCATCCTTCACATAACTGATTTCAGGGGCACTCCTGTTCAGCCACCCATTCGAACAACACTTTGTCACTTTGAACAAAAAAAAATAATAAACAAATTTCAACTAAAAAGAAAGTGAACACTGCCAACAAAAAGGTAGAGAGACAGAAAAATGTCTGTTCCCACTTGGCTCCGAGATCCTGTCAGCACGTGCACTATAGAGCCTTGTTATAAAAGTCAGGCTGATTGCTGAACGGCTTCCAACCCACAGGGAAAAAAAAACAATCTCAATTTAAAATAAAATAAGAAAATGTCAAACACAGTCCCCTTCAAAGCACCAGCCAGTACTAGGTGGCAGGGCAGAGAGGAGGCTGATAATGATACAGCAGTAGAAACAAGAGAAATCCTGGGGGACTCAGGGAGCAATATCAGTCTGGCAGCAGCTCCACCTTGTGGTGGAAGAAATATTGCAGACTTTTTTTTTAAAAGATACACCTACACCCACAAAAATAAAAGAAACTATGCATATAAATGTATTTTTTCTTTGTTCTTTTTAAATTAACAAGCAAGCCATTGTATAATAGCAATAAGGCACTCCAGGGATGTGTGTTATTTAAACAATAAGCCATGAAGGGGTGTGGGTTATTGGGGGATTTACCATGGCTGGAGTGGTTAGCCCATGAGGTGCAGCCGAGTGGGTAAATCCTCGTCAGCTGTGGTAAATCCCCCGATAACCCACATCCTCTGAGTGACTCACTGCGATTATACCAAGGTTAATTTTTTTTTGCTATGATAAAATATAACTTTTAAAGAGGTTGCTTTGTTTTTTTTAATTTTATTGTCTTTATTCCAATGCTGCAGATGATTAGGATTAGGATTTGTATTTGATACTAATCAACAGCCGTTGGTTATCAGAAGATTTACACCAATGGTAAACTGCCAGTCTGACGATTTAATTGGCTGTTCACTTATGTCCATGGTATAATGTTTAATAACATTACTCCTGGGGTGGTGGAAGCACTCAGCTTCACCTCATGCTTCAACCCACCCCAGGAGTGATGTTATTACCCAATAACACATATCCTGTCATGCCTTGTTGCTTAAGTAGATGTCACCATGGAGTGTCTCCCTCCCCCTTCCACTGGCACTACTTCCATACCTTACATTCAGCCAAATTACATAGAAACAGGATCCGTGGGCAGATAAGGACCACTTGGCCCACCTAGTCTTTCCATTTTTCCTACCCACCATTACACCGCAGAACCTACTTGATCTCTAGCTTTATCCCCCCTCTTTCCTTACCACTAAGGTTCACTTATGCCTATCCTATGTATTCTTAAATCCCCTTACCATTTTTGGCCCCTCTTAAGCCTTGCATTGCCAATACAAAAGCTCCTAGTCACTTAGGGCCAGATATTCAAAACTTTGCCCTGGGGCTAAATTAGCACTGCCCGGTGGGCAAACTTAGCCCGGTGCACAAAGCAAGCTATATTCGAAAGGAAACAGCCCAGTGCTAATCCTGCTGAATATAGCAGTATAAGGAAGCCGGGCAAATTGGTCTGGGAGTGAGGGCAAAAATAGCCCAGAAATAAGACAGCACTGAATTTAGCAACAGGGAAGTGCAAACTGCAACTGCAGCTCATTAGACTCTGTAGCAAGCCAGTGTTGCAGGTGGAGAACATTGTGTGTGATTGCACAGAGACATTTCACAGCTGCTGCTAATACACCTCTCAACCCCCTGCCTCATCAAGCAGGGATAAGGCTTAAAAACATCAGGGACAAAGGTTTAAAATCAGGGACACATCCTAAATATTGGTGATATGCACTCAGGAAGCTGGTAGGATAAGTGGTGTAGTGTAGAATGCATTTATTAAGGAAGAACATGTCAGTAACATTAATGTTTGACAGTATTTTATGCTTACAACCCCACTCATACCTCTCAACCTTTTGTCACTGAAATGAGGGACATGGACATTTTTGGACACTCAAAATGAGGACAATGAGGGACACAGACACTCAGAATGAGGGACACATCCTCAAACATGGAGATACAAGTTCAGAACACTGTGAAAACCATAGTGTTTACTTGTACAAGGTTTATTTTGGATTTAGTATTTCAGAATATTTAGAGTTTCTGCTTTAAAATCCGAATATACAGCACATTCTCTCTGTGGGCAGCACCTTTTCCATGAAGGACGGATGAGGGACAGAGCAATTTTAAGGGGCAAAATGAGGGATGTCCCTCGTAATGAGGGACACTTGAGAGGTATGCCCCCACTGTTTGGCCACAGAAACACAATGTTTAGTAGGGACAGAGTAAGATTTTGAGGTAAAATCAGGGACAGTTGAGAGGTATGACTGCAAACAATAATATAAGCCACATACTGCAAAACTGTGCTATGCTGAAGTGAGGCTTGCCTGGGGCTAACCTGATTGCACAGTGCTAACACATTAGCCCGGTGCAAACTGGTTAGCCCGGGGCAAACGGTAGCTATATTCAAAGCTCCCATGCAAATGAGCCTACTTAGGTAATCCATGGGCAAACAGGCACATTTGCATCTCATTATATGCTGCTTAGCATACATTACCATGCAGTTTGCCTGGTGCTACTGCATGGTGCACACATCCACCTGTTGGTCGGCATGGCAGTACAGGCTGGGCGGCTGCAGGCAAGGCATGCCCACAGCGTCCCTGTTGGTCAGAATGGAATCCCAAGCATTAAGCAGCAGGAACTGTTTGCTGGCAGGTACTAGTGGTGCATACAACATACCTATGCAGCACTGCAAGCAGTATTAAAGATATATATATATGTGTTGTGTGTGTGTGTAGATCTGCAACGATCTATAAATATAGATAGATACAGAGACACATTATATATATATATATATATATATATATATATATATATATATATATACATATATATATATATATAGATAGATAGCTGTATACACACACACACACACACACTACCTGTGGCAACACATGCCTGGATGATGCCCCACCCCACCAACAGAGCAGGCCCACAGCAGGTGGGTGGAACACACTGAGAGGACACAGTATGCATGGGGCAGGCATAAGGCAAACCTGCTGAAGGTGGGGAGATGTCAGCTGTAGGGTCACTGGGCTGTGCAGCGCAGCCATCCAATATATAGGGACCTGGGCAGACAGGCTGGGCCAGGCAGCCTGTCTCAGCCATTATGGTCCCTGTTCCCACTTGTGTTGGCTCCACTCCCTGGTAGTCCAGTGGTCCCCCCAACCCCCAAACATGAATCCCAGCCCCCAGTCCATGTAAAACACCTATTTGTCCCTGGTGTTCTAGTGCTCCCACCACCCTCAAGCGTGATCCCTGACCCAGTAGCCACAGTATTTAGTCAATTTCCCTGGTGTTCTAGTGGCCCCCCACCCCCAAGCATGATCCCCGACCCAGTAGCCGCCGTATTCAGTCGATTTCCCTGGTGTTCTAGTGGCCCCCCACCCCCAAGCACGATCCCCGATGCCAGGTAGTCCCAAAAAGAGAGCAATACCTGGTGGTCTAGTGGTCCCCCTGCCCCTCCCCCAGAGTGCACGCCCATCCTCCTGGACTCAGTCTAGATCTGGCGCTGATGACCGGCTCAGCCCTCCTCTCACCACCACGTCCGGCCGCTGACTGTGGTATGCATGGCCGTACTGGCACTACTGCACTCATGCATGCCACAGTCAGCTGCCCGCCATGGTGGTGAGAGGAGGCTGAGGCTGGTCGCCGGTGCCGTATCTAGACTGAGTCCGGAGGACGGCGGTGCACTCTGGGGGCAGGGCAGGGGGACCACTGAACCACCAGGTATTGCTCTTTTATGGGACTAGCTGGCATCGGGGATCATGCTTGGGGGGTGGGGACCATTAGAACACCAGGATATTGACTGAATACGGTGGCTACTGGGTTGGGGATTGTGCTTGGGGGGTGGGGGGACCACTAGAACACCAGGGATATTGACTGAATACGGTGGCTACTGGGTCGGGGATCGTGCTTGGGGGGACCACTAGAACACCAGGGAATATCTATAGATACCGCGGCTACTGGGTCGGGGATTGTGCTTGGGGAGTGGTGGGGATACTAGAACACCAGGGAATATCTATAGATACCGCGGCTACTGGGTCAGGGATTGTGCTTGGGGGGTGGTGGGACCACTAGAACACCAGGGAATTTCATTACATGCCCTGGCTGTGGGGCTTGGGGATCATGCTGGGGGGCACTGCCACATTACCGCCAGCTTTTTGTCAGCGGTGTTTAGCGCTGCGCTACAGGTCGCGCTAATGCCTGTAGTGCTGCACTATACATTTGAATATGCCGGCGCGAGCTGGCATTCGTAGCCCTCCCCCTCCTCCCGCCTCAGCATACATTTACTTTTTAAGCGTTGATGCTATCACACAGCGCAGCGCTATTAAGGCTTCTGAATATTGCAGTCCTCGCGCTATTCTAGCGCTATTCCAGCACTATGGTTTTGCACTGGGTGCAATTGTTTGAATATCTGGCCCTTAGTGTTTTATTTCCACTATCCAGCAGAAACCCATAACAAAATAAAGTGTTTTGTTTCTTTTTAATAAACTGAAACTACACAAATGTACTTAAAATGCCCCCAACACTTGCCCACCCACATCACCTATCAGTTCCTCCAGTGTCCTCTTACCTAAGAAAAGTGTATACTCCAGATAAAACATTAAAAATCCGTACTCTTTATTTTTTTAAAATAAACAATCCCATCTTAACCACAGACACTTCTCTCCTAACCCCAGCCATCTGACAATGCTCACTCCTTATTGCTGCATGCTTTCACTCTTTCCATTGCACAGGCAATTTATTTAACAGCCTCACAATAAAAAAAATACTTAAAAAAGCAGTCCCCAGCTACAACTGTCCCATGGCACATGGAGAAAACACAGTAAAGTCATCACTCTGAATTGTGCCAGTTACTCGCTTGCTAAACAGCAATGTCATGCTTTTACAAAATTTCAGAAGGATGCTCGCTTAAAGGGGCACTGTCAGCTTTACCCCTCCATTTTTGTTAATCTCTGCACAGTATGCCTTTTGGCACACACCCAGATAATTAGCACTTCTACCTTGCGAACTGCTCCTGGTAATTTAAAATTAAAACTGAGCCCCATGTGGCTCACAATTTACTTTTTAAAACTGGTGCCGCAATCCCATGCATGCTTGGAATAAGATAGTGTGAAGATCCGGCGCATGTACAGAGTGTGCGCCCTTGTACATGCGTGGATTTGACCGGTTTTAAAAAAGTAAATTGTGAGGCCACGTAGGCTCAGTTTTAATTTTAAATTACCAGGAGCAGTTTGAGAGGTAGAAGTTTATATAGGCAGCATGTTCTTAAAGCCAGCTTGGCATAAAATGCCACTTTGTAACCGCGCTTGGTCCTGGCACACATCCTCAATAGGGTTATGCTTCCGGTGTCAGTAGAGTTATGGATGACCTGAGGGAAAGACGAACTTCACTAAATACTTATATATCAGGTATTTGCTGAATTTCTATGTTCATGGGGTTACTCTGCAGTGCTAATTACTTAGGTGTGTGCCAAAAAGCACACTGCACAGAGATTAACAAAAATGGAAGGGTAAAGCTGACAGTGCAGTAATGCAGCAGAGCCAACATCGGCATCAAGACATGGTGACCATGGCAACAGCCATCGCAATGGTGCTTCTCACAAGTACAGTAGCTTTACTTCTCAACAAAAAAACTTTTATATTTAAAATAAAACAACAAAACCTTACACACACACACACACACACACAAAGAAAACAAAGACAAGCTCCCTGCCAGTTTCATAAATGAAATACACAACTGGGACCTTGTGGAAAAATAAGGGATATGCAGCAGTTCAGTGTGTGATAATGCATTTATCTTGTACAGTTTCCAGTGACCTCAAGTAACCTCACGAGTGCCGAAGGCATGAGTTAGAGTTACGAGAGGTCACTGGAAACTGTACAAAATAAATGCATTATCACACACTGAACCACTGCATATTCCATTTATGCAACAGGTTTAGATGTTGTGTGAACATTTTGATTTTGGTAGGTGTAAATCATTTGTCAAAAAAGGGAAAAGAAAATTTAATTTTATGCTGTTTTTTGCTAATTATAAAAAAACAAAATGGTATCTATAAATGAAACACCACTCATTTTGTAGATATTTTTGAGCTGAACATTTTTCGTGCTCACAGTACCATGCTATAATTTTTGTTTTAAAGTTATTTATATTTGTTTGTCAAAAAGTGAACAAAAAATTACATTTTCTTCTGTTTTCTTGCTAATCATATACAATATACAGGGTTTATATAAATGAAACAGTATTCATTTTGTAGATAATTTTGTGCTGAACAATTTTCGTGCTCACAGTACCATGTTATCTTTTTTCGTTTTTAAGTTATTGACATTTAAATATGGTTAGTACTGCTTCTGAGGCCGAACATTCTAAATGAATTCTGAAAAGAACTGTGTAGATAAATGAGCTAGTGATGTAGTTACTGTGTGAATAAATGGGTGATGATGTAGTTACTATGTGGATAAATAAATTTATTACCATAGTAGCAAAGATAAATGGTTTTATTCTACAGTTTTTATCCTGACCCCTGTTGCATAAAATGATTTATTTCCACTCAAGCTGTTTGCTCTTGGGCACATCACTCATGGTTTATGCCACTTGTAAGATTATCCAAGGAACAGGTCTTGTGAAAATAAATAATTTATTTCACAGTTCCCTGTTGTCTATCCCTTATTTACAAAATATCTAGTTTTGGCATTGATACTGTTACATTGCTCTAAGCTGTAAGTACTGTATTGTTCATCAATTCATTGCTATCATTTATATTTGAGAACTGTGTCACCTGGTGTGTTTTGTTTGGTGGGGGTGAGGACTGCTCTGGCTGAAACACATGCAGCTGGGTTTTCCCTGAAGCTAGAGTTATTTACATAATTGATATGTCTGCTAACTGGAAATATGCTAGGTACTGTAAAGAAAAGTAAGAAAGAACAAATTTCACTCTGTACGTGTAATATTGTTAATTCCTCATTTGTTTCACATATGATATTTGAATGTCCAAAGTCTTTTGGGAAAAAGGTCAAAATAGATTATTCCCTTGTTTAATACAGGACCCACTCAATTTAATATAGATGAATGTATTTATCTGATGAAATCAAATGAAAATGAGGTTTTATATGGGCTAGCACAGTCTGCAATGGCTGTGAGAAATGATTTACCTGTCTAGTGTCTTGAATATGATTGTCTTTGTCATAGGAATGGCAGAACATGTCATTCACTGTTGCTGTATCTATGTACAATCTTATGAATGTATTTGCAATTATATATTTATGTTAATAAAAAAACATATGTTTAATATAAAATTCGGTTTGAATTTTATACACTGAAATAAAATTAAACCTTGAACCTTGGAAAATATAATCGAAGTGAAAGGCCAGCATGCCAGCATAGAAAATGTGCACTCAACTAGTGTTGAACATTTTTTGCCCTTACTCCACTTGTTTCTCATATTAATTAACATATTTAAATATATTATCTAAAGTCTTACAAACGTGAATTATTTTGAAACATTTCAACATGGACCTGATAGCATTTCAGCAAATATATAATAAATAGTTCTGATATTCTTACTTAATTCAAAACAAATTTAATGAAAGTGAACAAAATCCATCTGCTCATTTCATCAACTTATTCTCTCTAATGCAATAACTTAAATGTCTGCTTTAACTTATTGGCACCAGAGGAATCTTCTCACTTGTAAAATATTTTAAAAGAGACAAAAGTATTAGTGAATTGTTTACAGTGCTGCTCCCAAGTCCACCTTAACCAGACTGGACCCCCTCTTTCACTCCTTCTGTCACTTTGCCCTTGATTGCCCCTGAACCCCAAACTATACACTGTATTACTCCCTTTCCATACTGTCCCTGGACACCAGCTGTCTTGCACCTTGCATTGCCTTCATCTCTAAAATCCAGTTTGATACCCTTCCCTTTACCTTTCCTCCCTCCTCCATTTGCCACTCCCCCTTCAACTTCCAACCCCTTCACAACTCTGGCTCCCCACTGCTTTGCATAGCTCTCAGTAAAATTCTCCATAGGCCAATTTGCTTTTTCTTCATGCTTCCCAAAACTGTGGGTCTCTCTTCCCCTACCATTTGCACTGTGAGCCGTGTTTCATGCTGTCCTGGTCGGGGCTTTATTTATTTCTACCACTGACCACCTCCACATCCCCTGTGCCCTTCCAGCTATAATTCAATCCCTCCAACCCTCTACGTCCACCATTCACCTGTACTTGCTGTACTCAGCAGTGCCCTTCTCACCTTACAATTTTGGGTCCCCCATCTTCACTTTTTGCTGCACCTGGTGATGCTTTGTTCACAGTTCAGTTCTGCAACAATCTGCACTTTATTGTACAATTTGTTCTTCTTACTATTTATTGTTAACTTGTACTGTGCTGATTATTGGAACCTTTTTATTGTAACTTATTGTTATACCCCCCCGACACAACTGTAAACAAGCAATTTCAGCTCAGTATGTCTTTCCTAGTAAATCTTTTGAAATAAATATATAAACATATAGGGCTGGATATTCAAACTGCACCCAAAAAGTGCGCAACAGCAGGAGCAAGCACAAGTCCATTGAGCACATGCGCAATAGACGCGATATTCAAACATGGAGCAAGCCAAATTGCGCAACAAGCCAGCGTCTGAATATCGCACAACCTGCGCTATAGCACAACCAGGAAGGGGAAGCTGAGCAGAGACGATGCGCTATGGTGCAACAAGGCTGCCCAGCTGAGCAGCCCAGAGGTGCCATAGCGCCAAGCGAAGCCCCCAGCAGCAGAGCAATGGAACTGCACAACCAGGGAGGTAGGCAGGGCCCACCACCCATGCCACAGATGGGCACAGGGACACTGCAGAACCAACAATGTACCCCCACACCCCAAGCACAGCATAACTGGGGAGGGATGGAACAGCCACCGGACCATGGGGACAAGCAAACAAAGCACAGCTGGGCCATGGTGCCCCAGCACACCCAACGGCAAGCTGAGACTGCCACACAAGGAGGGTGGACCACCCCATGGCACAGCAGCCCCCCATGCAGAGCACGCCCTGCACCATGACCCCAAGACACCCCCCATGAGCAGTGACCACCACTGCAGGAATCCCCATGCATACCAACACCCCCCCACTGCCACACTGCAACCTTGTATACCACAGAACCATATGAGCCAGACCCACCATGAGCCACAGCAGCCAGCACAGACACCCACAGTGGTGTGTGGAAGCATGCAGCACACTGGATGCAACACAGTGCAGGGGCAAACACACACCCATACCCACGGGGACACTAACACAGGGATGCAGTAGTGTGGCAACCAAGCCCCCAGTGTGGGCCCATGAAAACTGTGCACACACAGCCTGCAGTCCCTCATGGCACAGGGGTGACACCCACCCAGTGCATGAACTGTGGCCCTGTACACCACCAGCAGATGCCTGGATCACAAGTCACAGACAGTGGTGCACAGCCCCTGCAATACGCACAAGCCACAGCATGGAGGTGGGACAGCAACTGCAGAGGCCATAGTGTCACCGGGGCAAACATGCACCACACCATTGACAGGAGGCAACCCAGCATTGTAGCGGTCACAGTGGATGACCTGCAGGGACAGCCACCACTGACAAGGCAGCAGACCTCACAGGCCACAGACATGCAGGGTGTCAGCTGCACAGGCCAAGGATGGGTTGACAGGGGCACAATGGACACAGAGCAGGACCATGGACCACTGCACACAGTAATGCAATGCACAGAGAACAACACACACACACCACAAATACCGACTGATAGCCACTCCACACCAGAGACACTTCCCCACGCACACACGCACATACCCATGACTGAATCACCCCAGATGCCATGCACCACTGCAACTGAGCACCTATAGCCAGCTGCAAATCAGAGACCACCACAGTATTCATATCAAAATAACTGTATTCAAAAAATATAACAACAACAACTATTTACAATTATGTACAAACATGGGGTGGAGAGACAGCAACAAGGTGGGGGTGGGTAAGGGGCAGGGGTGAACATATGGGAGAGGGAAGGCGGGGTGTGAGGGTTGGTCAAAGGGGGGAGGTTGTCTCTCTTCACTGGCAGCCAGCCTGGTCCTCTGCTGCCTGGGGCTGTTGCCTTGGTCACCTCCTCCTCCTCACGCCATGCTGCTGCAGATCCTGCAGGATGGCAAGGGACTCTTGCACCACCCGCACAAGGTCCTGGATGGACCGCTGCATTCACAGGAGTATCCGCACACCTAGGACAAGGGATCAGAGTCAATGGGTGTGACTGTCCATCCTCCTGCAGCCTACCCAGTATGCATGGCAGACAGCCATGTGCCACGCTCCTGTGATGGTGTGCGCCCACCCATAGTGACCGTGTCCACAAGACATGACCAACCAGGCAGCAACAGCCATGTGTACCACTGCACACACCCACCGCCCATGTCCAGCACAGCACAACCAAGGCCGTACAGTAACATGGCTATGCGGTGAGCAGGCAGTGCCACAGCCATGTTCCCAGTGCACGCGTGGACCACCATTGACGCACTCCCAGACATGCAGTGCCACTGGACAGTGTTGACTGTCACATGTTGTGTGCATGGCAGTGGTGTCCATGGATGGTGGCCATGCCTTGCCTCCCACCCTGTCACACAGCATGCAATAGCAATCATGGTGTAATGGCACTCACCCTCATCGGGATGTTGCTGGCATTGGGGTTGGTCCCCGACATGCCCCCGTGCAGCGTCCCCCACCCTCTGCTGCTGCTCCAAATTCCTCCTCTGCTCGGCCATGCCTGTGGGAGACAAAAGGAGAGAAACACATCAGTATAAACCCAAAGCATATTCCCCCACCCCAATGTGTGTGCCCACCCACCAAGCCAGACCCACCCATCCCATACCCTGTAAACACCGCCACAGCCAACCCTAGACCATCCCTCCCCTATGTGCTGGACACATGAGACAGTGTTACCCATATGGACCATACAAGTATGTAGACATATCACCCATCTGGATGAGGCACCATGCCCCTCCTGGCACGTGACCGCAGATGTGCCAGTAGCTCCGGCTCCCTCCATCTCAGGTCCCCATACCGGTGCCTGCACTGTTCAGCCATTCTCCTGTGGCCAGTGGCCACCTCCAGGTCAG
Source organism: Neoceratodus forsteri (assembly GCA_016271365.2). Taxonomy (NCBI): domain Eukaryota; kingdom Metazoa; phylum Chordata; order Ceratodontiformes; family Ceratodontidae; genus Neoceratodus; species Neoceratodus forsteri. Next base: position 547,433 of record JADMNL010000032.1, on the reverse strand, counting down.
TGGAAACCTCTTCCCAGACCTGGGTCCTGGCCCTGTCCAGTGGCACCTCACCAAACAGTGGGCCATAGTGTGGCTCCACAGTGGCCACAAGGTTGGCCAGCTCAAGGGCATCCCACTGAGGGGCTCTCCTGTGTGCCATCTCTAATGCTATAGTAGACAATTTGGCACTCCACAGCACGGCAACCCCACGTGGAAGTGCTGCGCGGTACATCGCCGCCATTCCCTATCGCGCTGTCGGTACAGCGCTGCCATTCCCTATCGTGCTGTCACCGAACAGCATGATAGAGCCATACACATGCCAGACGTACAGTGCCAGGGGGCAAAGGTCAGGCACAAGGTCAGGGGTCAGTGGTGCAAGACCACGCACAGCGCCATTGGACATCTACACGTCCTGTGTGAATGGTCACCTGTGTGCCAGTGCCACAGTGGACTATTGCGCAGTTGTGCTACAGTGCCATTTGGTGCCCAGTGCTGTAGCGCCACTGGCACAATGGTGGCTGTGTCCTGAATTGCTGATCGTGCACAGCACGTCATCAGCGTGGCAGACGCCTGCGTAAGCCACCTGGGCATGCGCAATGCAGTGTACTACACAGTCAGGGAAATGCGCCATTGGCTCAGCCGGCTCAACCGTATTGTGCAAAGCACAACGGCGCGATATTCAGCCGACACATGCAAATCATCTGATCAGCCATTCAACGGTGCAGTGGCACGATTTGCATGTCATTACAGTTGCTTCACTCCTAATTTGCATGCATTGCGCTATAAATATGTGACAGTGGACTGTGCTGGCCAGAGTCAGGTACTGCAGCTGAGAGGTGAGTTGCAAGCTGTGTGATGTTCCGGGCAATGGTCATGGGATAACACTGTAGACTGCACAGTGACAGGTGTCCACTTCCACCCATACAGACCGACATGACTGAGCAGAGCCAAGGTGAGGGTGAGGATGTTGGGTGAAGGAGGAGGCCCAACTTCACCAAGGCAGAGACAGAGGCACTCTTCCAGGCCTACCTGGAAGAGGAGCCACTACTGAGTGGACGGCGTGGCACCCCTCAGGCCCGTGCAGCTGCATGGGAGGGGGTAGCTTGGGTGGTGAATCTGCACGGAAGCCACCAGCGCTCCGTGCAGGAATGCAAAAAGAAGGTGAGGTCAGACCGCAGAAGGGTGTGAGAGGTGGCAGCCCTCAGGGCGGCACGCGCTGGCACAGGTGGGGGCCAGCCAGCGGTGGCTGAGCTGACCCCGGCTGAGGACCAACTGGCTGCATCAATGCAGCGGAGTGCTACAGAGGGTGTACCAGGAGGTGGATTCCAGACAGGTGGAAGCCCATCACTGCACGGTATGACATGGTGGTGGTGTTGGGGGGTGAGGTTGATCACATGCACTAACATGTCCTCACTTTCTGTTACAGATCCTGTTCGTCTGCAGGGGACGGTGGTGGTGGGACCATGCAGTGATGAAGACCTGCCAGAGTTGGAGGAGGGTCCATCCACCTCTGTCGCCAGCCGGCTTGCACTGCACCAGCATGCACGCCTGGCTGCCACCTCTGTTGTCGGTGGAGTCAGGTGTGGGAGGTGCACAGCCTGTGTCTCAGCAGTCTGGCATGCAAGCATGACAGCACGCTGTGACTGTGGCTGTTGCACGTACCTGCACCATTGATGATGCAAGGACTGCAATGGGCAGTGACACGTGTGTGTCCCATAACGGACACACAGCAGGCCAGCACGTGCCCCTGGACCTAGCTGGTTCCAACGTGTGTGCCAGCACATCAGCACAGTCCCAGGCTGTGCCTGTCAGCACCGGTGGTGCAGCATTGGTGGCTGTGCAGGTCTCTGGCACTGTTGCAGCCACAGAAGTGGAATGAGTGGTCCCTGGGGCACAGCAGTTGGAGGGGCAGCAGCAGCAGTCATCCACCAGGTCTGGGGTTACAGGGTCCAGCGGTGGCACATGCACATCACCTGTTGACATGCCCATACCTGGTCCTGCTGAACAGCGCCCACCCTCAAGGGGTGTTGAGCATCAGGACCTTCCATACCATGGGGGACAGATTGCCGATGTGGCAGATGTCCCATTGGACGAGCACACCCGCCTGCTGCGGGCATCAGTACAGCAGCAGATGCGGGTTGCAACGTCCGTGGAGGCACTGTGCGTGGCTGTGGAGTGGCACAGCAGGGACAATGCAATTATCCTTGCAGAGAGGGTCCAAATGCGGATGGATGTGACCGCCGCCATTGACAGACAGACCCAGGCATTGGTCGCTGTTGTGGCCGCATTGGGCACACAGTCAGGTGCCCCTGTACCGCACACCCCACACAGCTTGCGCTCCACTCCCTATTCCCGGCATTGTGCAACACCCAGCCTGTCAATGCCGGGTTCTGCTATGGGCATCCCGAGCACACCTGGTGCAGGTATGTTCGGCATGCTGCACACCCCTGTGTGGACATGGTTGTGATCGTGCAGTGGGACCCCTGGTGGTCCATCAGTGCCACCCCATGTGGCCCATGATCAGCCTGCCAGTGCTGCTGGGTCATGGCGGGGCTGCCCACGCATCCGAGGTGGCCGTGGCACAGTGCCACCTGAGTGACCTGTGTCCCAGTGTGGGCCCTGTCTGTTGCTGCCCTGTGTGCAATGTCTGTCATGGTGGGCAGTGCACTGGTGGGTGCCCTGCCCAACGCCGACACACAGACCACCTGCACCCACCCAACTGCTGTCCACAGGTGCGTGTGCATGATGATGCCTGCATTGTACTGTACACCAAGGTGCAAGGGTGCCCAGCTTCTGACACACATACTTGGACAGTACAGGTGGTGGGTGTGGTCCGTTGATCTGTGTGTTTGCCATGTCTGTTCCTGCTGTGCTGTGCACCTGCCTGTGTTTGCTTTGTGCCTGGTGTGTGTGTGTGTGTGTCCAGATGACTATTCAACTCTCCCTGATGGTGTGTTTGTGTGCCTGGACCCTTCCACTCCCCTTGCCATCATACACCCCTGCTGTGTTACCCTGTGTGCCTGTGGGTTGCGCCTAGACAGTGTTGGTTGCACATGGCCCCTTGACTTACCTGTGTCATGCAAAATGCTCCTCCGTGATGGTGTCCCAGTGCAGCTGGGCCTGCCGGATCAGTCGGGGGTCCCGCCATCCAAAGGGAGGCTGCTCATCACCATTATCACCGGCGTCACTGGTGTCCCCATCGCTGTCCCCCTCCTCGACCTGTATGGCTATCCCACGGTCTTTGGCCATGTTGTGCAGGATACAACAGGCCAGGAATATCCCACAGGCCTTTGAGGGGCTGTACTGTAGGGCACCGCCGGAGGTGTCTAGGCATCGGAAGCGTGCCTTAAGCATCCCAAACACCCGCTCGATGATGCTGCGTGTGGCGGCATGTGCCTCATTATAGCATTGCTGCAATGGGGTCATGGGGTGCTGGTACGGTGTGAGCAGCCAGGGATGGAGTGAGTATCCGCTGTCACCTGTGTGGAGATAGTGGAGATAAGTATCATGCTCAGGTCCATAATGCCCATATCCCTGTGTGCCACTACCATGGCACCTGTGGCATTCCCACCCTTGCCCCAAGTTTGCACTTCCTACATGCGTACTCACCCACTAGTTGGCCTGTGGGGATGTCCCCACTCTCAAATCAATGGCACAGTGAGGACTGATACCATATGAAGGCATCATGTGCTCCACCAGGATGTGTGGCACAGACATTGATTATGCGCCCACTGGCATCACACACCACCTGGCAGTTGACACTCAAAAAATCCTTCCTGTTTCTGTATGCGGCCCCATCGGGGCCAGGTGGCATGCGAATAGCCACATGGGTGCAGTCTATCGCCCCTAGCATGCCAGGCATATGTGCTACCCTGTGGAACTCCTGCATGTTTGCTGTACGCTCTGCCGTGGTACTGGGGAAATGGATGTACTCCGCAGCATGTGGCAGCAGTGCGCTGAGGAAATGGGTGAGGATGCGTGATGTGGCTGACTGTGTTATGCCTGTGGTGTCCCCTGTCAGCCTCTGGAAGGTACCCATGGTGAGCAGGCACATGCAGGCTGTTACCTTTGTCTCCACTGACAGAGCGTGACTCCGTCGTGAGGGTGCCTGCATCACATCACTGCACAGCTCACAGAGCCACCTCAGTATTGCCCTGTTCAGGCGGTACCAGCCCGATCTCTACATCCATGTACGCTCAGCTGATGCGGGCCACCCGGTACTGCCTGTTGGGGGCGTACCGCCGACGGGCCCTTCCACGGCCACATCCCTCTGCTGCATGCCTTCTCACCCCCCTCATTACAGCTTCCATGAGGAAGGTGGCACTATCCATGTCCCTGGCTTGTGTTCCCCCCCTGGCTGTTCTTGCTGTGTTATCCCCACTGTCCTGACTGCTACCTCCAACCTCCACTGCACCGGGTACACCTACTGGCCTATGCAGTCTGTGGCCCCACACACCCTCCCTTGTCCCTCTTCTCTCCGGTGCACTCCCTGGCCTGCACTCTTTGTCACTGTCGCACTCTCTTTCTCCCTGCCTCATGTGGCTTCCCTGTAGCATTCTTGCACCTCTTCCTTGAGCCTTTTTATTTTGGCTCATTTCTGGCGTGGCGCACCTTCCAGCTCATCTGCTGTTGCGCATTGTGCAGGTCTTTGAATATCGCATTGCGCTCTTTATACATGGGTCCACCCCCTTCAGTTGCACATGCCTTCATTTGCATTGCGCTGTTGCTCAGCCTGTTTTCAGTGGTGCAACTGCCTCCTGCTGAATATCGCAGAATGGCGCAAGTTCGGACTTGAGCATGCGTAACCCTATTGCGCACGGCGCAACCCTTTTGAATATCTGGCCCATACTGTACATCAATTACTTTTGGAACACCATAACATCATATTACTAATATAGTATTTCTGACAGTATAACAAAGTAGACATTTCAGCTCATGTGTTGTTTATTTTTTCAGATGTTCCTAGATATAGATGTTTCATGATCTACATTCAGTCAGTTCTTCAGTATTTGTGGCAAAAAATATTTATTTGAAAAATATTACAGCAAAACTGATAAATAATCTGTGGCTTGTGTGGATACCTGCAATATATGAATTAATGGGTTAACTATGGGGGAATCCAAATGTCACCTAATAGGGTAAGTGCAGTTCAATTACCACATGCATAACAAACAAGACTAATCAGTGTTACTTCTTTTTTGCCAAAAGCAATGAGTATTATCTGAAGAAAAATAAAAAAAATCCTTTTAATATTAAATTGTGTATGCATTGAATATTTCGGTTTTCATTATGTGCAAACAATTATGCCTTTTAAGCACGAATTTCTCTCTCAAAAATGATGAAGGTAAACCTACAGCATGACTCCAGAGTGTTCCAGATTTGAAGCAATCAGTGCCTTCGCAATACCCCAGTGCTCTTATTAACTGGTGGGGGGTATACCACCTCAGACCACCTTGCTTTTGTGCTGATTGGACCAACCATGAGGGTCCCTGGGTTCCCAATACAAGGGGTACATGGTCATATGATAGTCTAGGTTAAAAGGGACAGCACTGTACCTCATTTATTTGGAAAGCTCAGCCATGCTCTGCAATATATCGGAGACATGGGTTAGAGGGTTTGGTTTCCTGCAAATCAAGCATATATATTATTTTATTAATTAATTAATTTATTTATTGAATTTTGTTGACCCGGTAAGTCCACTGGGCCTAGAAGTCCCTTTTTCAGCGGCAACCGGGGGGGGAAGGGGATACAGATGGTAAGCAACTGAAATTGAACCAGATTAAGCTGTATATATATATATATATATATATATATATATATATACATACATATATATATATATATTGAGATTGAGATTGAGATTCATGAGAAAAGGCATACTGAGCTACAATAGCTCATTTCCAAATGCATCTTGGGGAAGGGCAAAGAAAGGAAGTACAATATACTGAAAATGCATAATAATGAATACACATAACAAGAATAAAATAATACACAACATTATACAGTGCTATAACAGGTGAATACAGTAGGATTATGTGCACAAGACCAGCTCATAAGAATTAACATTACTTTTAATAATTGGAGAAGAAATAGGAGGGAGAAGGTAGGAAAATGAAGAAGACATCAGGAATAACAAATGGGGAAGAAAGATGAGCTAGAAGAAACTATGGGGGAGAGTGTAAATTTGACAAGTAGATAAATTGGCAGAGGTAGAAGTAGCACTAAGGGGATAGTAGGAGAGTGAGTCAGGTGCATTTTCATGTGGGGGAAATATAGTTATGAAGAAGGGAGGTCAGCAAACAAAGGGATGGGGCATTTCAGATGGCTAGAGCAAGGGGGTTCCAAAGTTTAGGGAAGCGATATGAGAAAGCAGACTGACTGGAGGCAGAAGATCTAACAGGGAGAGCAAGGGTTCGGCAATCATAGTTATGGAGGGAGTAAGAGGGAGGAGAGGGTGTGGAGAGGACAGAGGAGAGGTACGTGGGGAGGGAACCAAGTCAGTACTTCCCGACAAAGGAGGTGCAGTGAGCAAGGCATCTGATATCTAGAGAAGGGAATAATAGGGAGGTATAGCAGTCACAGTGGTGAGTGAGGGATGGACATTCAGGTGCAAACTGGCAGAAGTAGATGAAAAGAGTACTCAACCTGGTTAGGGTGGACTTTGGGGCTACGCTATAGACAACGTCACCATAGTCAAAAATTGGGAGAATCATTTTCTGGACAATTTACCAGCGAGCAGGTAAGAGGATGCAACCACAATATCTGAATAGAGCACCAAGTTTGGGGTGCAGTTTTTTGTGGATGGCATCAACATGTCCAGAAAATTCAAGGTGGTGATCTAGCCAGAGCCCAAGGTATTTGAAGGATGTAATGTCATTAATCGTGGGCCCATCAAGGGCACAGAAGGATAGTAAGGCAGTCAACCTAGAGAGTCTTTGCCTGGTGTTGAAGGTCATAGAAACTGTCTTCTTGGCATTTGGGGACAACTGGTTTGAGTGGAACTAGTACTGGACTTTATCACTTCACTTTACTTCCAGTGTCTCTCCATGCACTGTAAAATACAGTTGAATTCTTAAAGGGGAAATAAACATTGCAGGAGTCACTCAAATTGTGAAAACCCATAAATATATCTTTCAAATCAGGTATTTGGCTTACCTATAGGTGTCAGGAGTCCTGAGATATCAATATTTAAATAATCTGTAGATCAAAACAATGCAACAGCCATTTCATTGAATCATGAGACCAACAGTGATGTCACTGAGGGGCAAGCTGTAACTAACAACATGCAGCTTGCCCCTCAGTGACATCACTTTCTGTTTTAAAATGGCTGCTGCCTTGTTTTGATTTACAGATGAATTAAATAGTCATATTTTAGGACACTTGCCACCTACAAGAAAGTCCAGTGCCTCGTTTGAAATATCTTTTCAAGGGTGTTCACAATTTGAGTGACCTCTGAAATATTTACTTCCCCTTTAACTCTTTCTTTCTTTCTTTCATATGTTTTGTCCTCTTATTGCCTTTTGCATTAAACATAATGGAAACACAAATGTACTGTACAGCACCTAACTCTGTAAGTTGATCGTACATCTATTTTTTCATAAGCAAAAACTGCCATATTCTGCCAGGTCTTTCTTTACACTGAACAGTGTCTTATGTGCAGACAAGAGATTTTATAATCCCCTCTGACCCAATACTTGCACCAGAAAGAATAACAGTTATAAAGTACTTATTTTTCTAGTTTATAAAGTGCTGGTTTGTTTTCTGTTTCATGTGTTTATCACCAAGCTTGGATCTTCATTAGTCATTGAACAAAACAGCAATACTGTAGTAAATGATTCAGTTGCCCTCTAAATGCAGGGGGCTCAGGGTTCCGAAAGTTTATTCTTATAATAACTTGTAATGTTTTGAACAAGACACCTGCAGTACAGAGATGTGTGGTATAAGTTAAAGTACATGGGTCTGATTCTAGAAGGTTGGTGCAAGTTGCCGCCAAACACGACTTGTGCCAAATGCAGCTGTGAGACTGACCTTGCACCCTAATCTGGAAGGGGCAGGGTCCCTGTGGCTAAGTCCTGTGACTTGCGACATGCAGCCAGGTACACCAAACAGAGGGCGCACCTGGCCGAGCATGTGCAGCCGCAACAAGTGTAATGCAGTGCATAAGTGCCCCCCATTGCCAATCTAGCAGACCCCACAGGGCTGGGGCCCCACCCACTGATGTGCCACCAAGGATCCCCAACACCTATCCCACTCCCCATGTGACTGGTGTACTGTACAATATGTACAGTACCATGATCTGATGTTTATCTACAAGCATATCTGTCATATGTGGTAGTCTAGTGGCCACCCAGCCATGCCAGTCCACCCAGCACCCCTCCACCTGTCTCTAGCTGGTGACTAGCACAGCCCACCTCTTACTTCCACGGCCAGCCACCAACTGCGTTCAGTAGGAGCATTTACTGAATAGACGCACTCAGATATTAATTTCTGAGCGCGTCTTTACAGTAAACACTCCAACTGAACTCAGTAGGTGGATGGCCATGAGGTGAGAGGTGGGCTGTCGCAAGTCTACACTGAGGATGGAGTGGGGGTACGATGGACTGGCATGGCTGAGTGAAGTCACTAGACTACCAGGAATGGTCTGGGGTAATGCCGGCATTTGTGGCAGTGACTCGGGGTTGGGGCTCAGGTGGGGGGTTGACAGCTCCGCCCTGTGGGTCATTCAGCGTTGGGGGATATGGGAGGCAGGGTGTGTGGGTAGCCCTGAGGGGCACCTACTGGGGTGTGCTGAGCATGGGGGAGAGAGCACCTGTGGATTGCCTGCTGGGCTGCTGGCAGGTCTATAGGACCCCCAGGGGCATCCGTAAGTTATACCAGCTAAAAGCAGGTATAACTTATGGTGCTGGTTCTCCTCCAGGGGTTCTTGTAGAATCCTGACATTGGAGACTTTGTTGCTGCTCTTTTGGAATGGGACACAACTGCTGCCATAAACCCCCTAGCGCCATGTCACAAGGGGTTTATGGTGCAACTGCTGGTGTAACAGCACTTTGGCGCAAGTTGTAAGTTGCTACTTGCGCCATTCTACTTGGCGCAAGTGCTGTTATGCCAGGCGTAACTTTTACAGAATCGGGGCCCATGTGACTGTTTCCAGTCACTGTTTGTTGTTTTCTGGTGGGACAGATGGATGAAGCACTCAGGCCATGTGTCAAAGTGGAAGATCCAAAGAAGTCATGTGATTTCTGGTAAATTTATTGAGAGAACAGCAAAATATTAAAAAGAATTGCACTGTATCACTGGCATGACACTGTGTTTTCTAATGAATTACAGTACTAAATGCATTGCATTTCCGCTGGTAAATGCATCTCTGCTGGTATATCCCATTATCAGTCAGTCAAGCAATCAGTCAAGAAATTGACAAATGGCTAAAATAATATGCACCCCAGTATAACGCAGTGGGTTAAGGCTCTGAGCTACAGATCTGGAGACCTGAGTTTGAATCCCACAGCCGCCTAGGTGCATACTGTGTGCTCCTAAGCAAGTCACTTAACTTCCTTGTGCTCCCAGGTTGCATCTGGGAACAAGCTTCAGCTTAGTGTGTCACTCCTGCTTAAGCAATGTTCCCTTCCCCCTTTCCCAATCAGAAATGGGAATGGAGAAAAAATAGTACACATGGGCTGGGATATTCAGACTGCGCCAGAATGATGAACAATAGAGGAGCAGGCACAAGTCCAGTACGCCATGGTGCAACGGGCATGATATTCAAACCATGCACAGGACAAGGTGCGCTGTGCCATGCGGCTGAATATCACCCCTGATGTGCCATAGCGCAATGAGGAATGCACAACAGGGCAGGGTCAATGCGCAATAGCACCCCTAGGAATGCGCAAGGTGCAGAGGAGCATGCACCAGGACAGACAGCCTCAGCCCCCCCACACCTGACCAGGGCAAGGCACCTAGAGGTGGACCCAGTACCCCATGAGCAGCACAGCCAGATGGGTGCAAAAGGGACCAATGCCCCTTGAACCACAGTGGTGAACCACCAGCAGATGTGCACCAGTAGACCCCAGTCACTGGGCATGGCACCCCTGGACTGTTCACCAGCCAACAGGGACCAGAACATAATGATGGCCAAGCCCCACCTATGCCACGTCCCCATCCCAATGATGCCCCCCAGTACAGTGCATCTGAGACACCTAGCCCAGATGTGTGACTAAACAGTGCATGGCAATTAAGGCAGTCTATCACCCCTATGCATCCAGTCACCTTGGAGTGCATTGCACACCCACCACATCACCACTGTGACCACCCAACGCAGGTGGTGGGACCATCCACTAACACAACCACAACCCACACAAGGCCCTCCACCATGTCCCCAATGGAGACACAACAAGGTGGGTGACCCAGCACCAGTACCCGAGGGAACCCGCATGTGACCAGGTCCACCATGGATGGCACCACATGTAGGAAGGCCCCTGAACACAGGAGGAGAGCAAGGGCCCACACCCATGCACCAATCCCTGCCACAGCACCAATCCTGCCAGGCAACACAGCACCCATGGGGCATTGAGGCACGTGACAAACAGGAAGCAACACAGGGCACACCTAAAGCCCCCCCGACCTGGTCCCATGGGCACCACAGCAGGCATCCCATCAAAGCTGTGTGATAGGCACTGCCGGTGTGAATCCCATGGTGCTGTGTAACCCGCAGGCCACCCACCACCAGGCAGCCAGTGAGCCTGCAATGTAGCAGGCACCCCATGAGCCCGCACACACTGACGGTAGGCGCATGGGCCTGGGTCAATCCAGGGCCACCTGTCCACCACCTGCATGCAGTGGGCCCCATGTGACAGGCACCAACCCACAGACACCACCCCAGTCCACATGGACAGAATGAAGGGGCATCCAGTGGCACTGCCTACAGTGGCAACAGGGATGACAGGCCGATAGGCATGGGTTTGGAGTGCCAGCTGCAAGGGCGCCATGCTAGCAAGGTAACAGGTATGGTCTGCCCCTGAAGGCACGCTGGCAGGTGAGCATGTGGTGGTGGTAGCCACATGACTGCCTGGACCCCAGTGGTGCATGCAGGCAGGGCAGTGGTAATGGCCACAGCCGCACGAGCAATGGCCACATTGACAGGAGGGCCCAGAAAATGCCACACCACCACAGCATCACACAGGTGAACAGTGCACAGGGCACACCACACATGCCCTGTATAGATAGCCCATGGCCCCCACCTACACCTGTGGAGGAGCACCACCAGACACACCCACACCCACCCCAGCCCCACCACATAGCAGCCATAAACCACTGCAGCAAGGCCCCATGTGACAGCTGCAAATCAGAGACAAACACAGATATAAATAGAAATGTATGTAACAGTACAGCAACAAGGGAACAAAAACTATTTACAGATATGTACATCAGGGGAAGGGTATGGGTAGGATGCTACAAGGGGTAGGGGAAAGGGACAAGGGACATGGGACATGGGGAAAGGCAATGGTAGGGGTCAAGAGTGTGTGGGGAACAGTCCAAGTGGGGAGGGGCAATGATGCCGGCCATCAGGCCCTAATGGTGGCCCCAGTCCTCCGCCACCGCCCTCCGGTGCCTGTGGTGCCTCCTCCCAGACCTCTGGTCATGTCACTGCAGCAGTTCAAGGGTGGCTCTCACCACCTGCAGGAGCTCCTGGAGGGTCTTCTTCTTTGACTCCCAATGATGGCCACCCAAGACAAGGGAGCAGAAACAGTATGAGTGCCAGGCCAGGATAACGCAGCCCACCCAACGTGCACGGTGTGCAGTAGTGACCGGCACCCCTTGGACGGCATGCAACCACCCACAGTAGGTGCATCCACATGAGCCACCAACCCATGTAACCACAGCCATGCAAGACGCTGCACATCATCACCGCCCATGCACCGCACACCACTGCCCTGGCTGTCCGGCGTCATGGCAATGCAGTGTGATGGCAGTGGCACAGCCAGGCACTGAGTGCACCCACAGCCCACCCGTGACACCCACCCACATGTACAAGGCCACAGGATGGTGCAGAGGACACTGCGGGTAGTGCACAGCCGGAGGGTCCATACCACACCCCCACCCCTGCAAGCCACCATGCACATATGTATAGGGGAAAAGGGTACTCACTTGCATCCCGGTCACCTTGGCACTGCTGCCCTGCAGCACCACCCATGTTGGCTGGCCGATGCCCCTATCCCCCAGTATGGTCCTGCCCCTGGCCAGCCGCTGCCAGCCATGCTCTCCGCCTGTCTTCAGGGCCTAGGAGGGAAACATGGAGAGACACACATCAGTACCTATCTGAACCATAGGCCTCCCATCCCCGACCTGTGTGAAGTGATGCACAGTGTGTCCAGGTTGCAGTGGTGCAGGGCAGTCATGGTGCACCCCCACAGCCACCAACACATGCGCTGACCCACCCCAACCCCTGGACATGGGGCATGGCAACCATTGTTCACCAAGGACTGTTGGATGAGACTGGTGAAGGTCACTGTGCACCTACCTGGCCATGGCACTGCACTTCTCCATACCCGCACCTACAGGCACCTCAGCCAGTCTGGGTCCCGCCGCTGCAGGTTACCATAGCAGTGGCGACACTGCTCTGCCATGCACTGGCTGCCGGTTGCCTCCTCCAAGTCATCCGCAACCTCCTGCCACATGTCAGTCTGTGGTCTGTGGAGGGGCACCTGGCCAAACAGGGCCCCAGTGTGTGGCTGCACAAGGGCCACGAGGTTGGTGAGCTCCAGGTCACCCCATATTAGGGCATGACTTTCCCTGGTGCGTGGCATGTCCCTCGCTAACCAGACATCAAAATGGCAGCCAGTAGCACATATGGACCACGTGCAGATCTAGCACAGTGCTGCAATGCCATTTGCAATTGCGCAGTCACCAAGCGGCAAAATAGGGTAGCAGCCATGCGGCTGTACGGTGCCTAGAGGGTAGAGGTCATCCATGGGGTCAAGAGTCAGGCTATGCACAGAGCACCACTGCACTATTGGGGGGCCCCTCATATGGTGCACAGTAGGGGCATGTTACCAATGCTGTGCAGTGGCCTACTGCACAGAGGCACGATAGGAACCATGGCGCAGTGGCACAATAAGGGTATGATGGCACTGTGCCAGCTGCACTATAGCATGTGTGCCCCATAGGTCGTACAGCGCATGAGTGCCAAAGGCTAGTGCTACCTCCTGTGCAATGTGCATATGCTGCACCACTGGCGTACATGTCGACAGTGTGCGCATGCATGCTGTGGGGCCAACTGTGCACATCACAGTGTGGCGCCCCAACTTGAGCATGCACAGCCCCATTGGGCAAGGTGCAGCCATGTGATATTTGGCCATGATATGCAAAGCAGCTCATGAGCCATTCCACAGTACACCCATTGCATTTGCATCCCATTACAGTTGCACATGACCTCATTTGCATACGTTGTACTATAGGGGTGCCATGGAACTGTACAGGCCATGGATCGGTATTGCTGCCTTTGAAGGTAAGCATCATGCTGTGGGCCATCAGGACAGTGGGCTGCAAGGACAGTGTGGTACTGAACAGTCCATGTTAACACCTGTCCATCTCCACAGGTACAAGCATGTCCGAACATGAGGAGAATGAGGAGCAGGGGAGGGTGCGTAGGCGAAGGCTGAACTTCATCATGGTGGAGTCAGATGACCTATTTGAGGCCTACCTGGACAGAGAGCCACTCCTGAGTGGACAGAGGGGCACACCACAGGCTTGGGTGACAGTATGGGAGGAGGTGGCACATGCAGTCAACCAGCAGGGCTGCCACCAGCGTTCTGTGCAGGAATGCAAGAAGAAGGTTGGCACTGACAGGAGGAGGATCAAGGAGAAGGTGGCTGCCATCCAGGCAGCATGTTCTGTCACAGGCAGGGGACAGCAGGTTGTGCCATGCCTAATGCCATGGGAGGAGCAGGTGGCCGGCAGCATGCAGCACTGTGCCATTGAGGGTGTGCCTGGTGAAGGCTTCCAGATGGGTGGCAGCCCATCACTGCATGGTAGGAATGGTGGTAGTGGTGTGAGGGTGGCAGGGGGTTGGGGCCAGGGGTCGGTCGGCACCACTAATGGTACTGTGCTCCCTTTCAGCTCCTGAGCATCTGCATGGAGCAGCGGGGGTGGGTGTGTCCACTGAGGGTACGGTCCTGGAACAGGTGGAGTGCCCATCCACCTCCACCGGTGTCCGAGGGGCTGACATCCTACAGCCCTGCACAGCTGTCCGGGCTGATGCCTGTGGCATGGGTGCAGACGAGGCCCTGGCTGTGTTCCAGCATGATGCCAGGAACAGCGCCCAGTGTGCCGAGACACAGACTGGAGCCAACGCCAGCACTGATGATGACATGACGTACATCCCGGACAGTGATGCTGGTGTGTCACAGGGGGCACTCTCAACAAGCGACCACCAGGGTGGCTGTGCGGGCAGCATTGGCACAACTGCCCACCCACCGGCCACTGTGCCCATTGTATCCACAGCATCCAGTGGGGCAGCACTGGCATGTGGACGTGGCAGTGATGTAGGTGGTGCCGATGCAGCCGCGTTGGCGATGCCCAGTGCTCAGCAGCCGGAGGGGTGGTGGCAGCAGTTGGACAGTGTTGAAGGGGGGCTGGTGGCGGCAGTTGGAAACGGTGCACCATGTGAGGTAATACCCCAGGATGGCACTGCCATGCAGCGCCCACCATCATGGGTCCAGGTCTCATCCATGGGTCGGCATGGTGCCCATGCAGATGACCCCTTTGACAACCACAGCCGTCTGCTCCAGGCCTTTGTGTATCAGCAGGTCTGGCTCATGGTAGCAGCGGATGCACTCCATGCGGAGCTGCACTGGGTGGAGGAGCGGCGCAGCTGGGACCATGCCCGGCTCCTGGCAGAGTTAGCTTGGCAGCAGGTGGATGTGACTGCAGCCATGGATAGGCACACCACTGCAGTGACGATTGTCCTGGCAACACTGGCCGACCGGTTGTGTGCCCAGCTGCACATACCCCTCGGAGTGCAGTGTCCACCCCTCAGGCCTGGCATCTGGTGACCCCAGCCATGTCAACGCCGGGTTTGGCTGTGGGCATACCAAGCACACCTGGTGCAGGCATGTTTGGTGGCCTGCAGACACCCATGTGAACCCGGTCGTGTTCATGCAGCGTCACCCCTGGGGAACCATCTGTGCATCCCCCTGAGGTCACTGAGCAGCCTGTGCTGGCTAGCAGGCCTTGACAGGGCCGCTCACACATCTGTGGTGGCAGTGCTACTGTGCAGCACGACTGACCCTACCCCCTCCATGACTACTGTCTGCCGCCGCCCTGTGTGCACTGTGGTGTTCCATGTGCGACGCATGGGTGTGGTACCCAGTCCTGCACACACAGGGACCCTGTGCACACCCACCCAGCAGCTGGCCACTGTGGTGTGTGCATGATGATGCCAGCATAGCACTGTCCACCACTGTGCAACGGTGCTCAGCATCTGAGACACGCCCAGTGTCTACCTCTGGGTGTGGCTCTGTTGGGTCGGTGTGGGTGGGGCGCGTATGGGGGTGGAGTGTGCATGTGGCTGTGTGGGCAGGGGATGGGGGTGTGCATGTGTGTGCATAGTATGTGCAGCCCTACTGTCTTCCGCCATGGTGTCCAAGACCCCATGCACTCACACGCCCCTGCAGCTGACCCAGGCTGGGTGTCTGCCTCCTCCTGTCTGTTGGCTGTGCTTTGATACCTGGGGCATGCTTGTGGACATGTTCACCTACCTGTGTGGTCCATAGTGCTCCTCTGCAATGGTGTCCCGGTGCTGCTGCACCATCCAGCCAGCCGGGGATCCCTTCGCCCAGGAGGTGGCTGCCCACCTTGAGCTGGACCGGCATCCCCATCGTCCCCACTACTGTCCCCCTCTTCAACCTCAATGGCTATCCCACTGTCAGTGGCCATGTTGTGCAGGATACAGCAGGCCAGGAATAGCCTGCAGGCCTTTGAGGGGCTGTACTGTTGGGCACTGACAGACCTATCCAGGCAATGGAACCGAGCCTTCAGCTGCCCAAACACCCACCCACTCGATGATGTTCCATGTCGTGGTGTGTGCCTCATTGTACTGTTGCTGCACTGGGGTTGAGGGACGCCGGTATGGTCTGAGCAGCCAGGGCTGGAGTGGATACCCACTGTTGCCTGTGTGTTGAGAGGTATCATTAGTATGGGGAACTGTGTCACCCAGGCTGCATCCCATGGCACCCCTTCTCTTGCACCACACACACTCCTGTTGCCCCCATCATCCAGCGTGCACTGCATACTCACCTACTAGATAGCCAGTGGGGATGTCCCCACTCTTGAACCTGTGGCACAGTGCACACTGGTGCCAGATGAAGGCATCGTGTGCTCCCCCAGGGTGTGTGGCACAGACATTGATTACGTGCCCCCTGGCAATGCACACCACCTGGCAGTTGACGCTCGGGTATCCCTTGCGGTTGATGTATGCCACCGCCTCTGGGCCGGAGGTGTGTGGATGCCAGCATGGGTGCAGTTGATGGCCCTGAGCATGCCAGGCAACCGTGCTACCCTGTGGAACTCCTGCATGTTTGCTGTACTCTCTGCCTGCATGCTTGGGAAATAGATGTACTCCGTAGCATGTGGCAACAGTGTGCTGAGGAATTGTGTGAGGATGCATGATGCGGCCGACTGGGATATGCCTGTTGTGTCCCCTGTTGGTCTCTGGAAGGTGCTCGTGATGAGCAGGCACATGGTGGCCGTGACCTTTGTCTCCACCGACAGGGCATGGCTCCATCCCGTGGGTGCCTGCATCTCCTCACTGCACAGCTCACACAGCCACCTTAGAATGGCCCGGTTCAGGCGGTACCGGCATATGATCTTGGTGTCACTGTACAGCTCAAAGCTAACGTGGGTGTGGTACAGCTTGTTCTGGGCATACCGCCGATGGGCCTTTCCATGGCCGTGCCTCCCTGCACTCTGCCTCCTCACACCTCTCATGACCGCCTCCATCTGGAAGGTTGCACTGGCCAGAGGAGGGAACAGGGGGGTGGGATTAAGGTGGAAAGGAAGGGGTGCTGGGGGGAAGGTTTTGCAGGAAAGAGGTGGGCGTGAAGCTGAAGCATGCTTATAGGTGAACAAGTTAAGGAGGACTGTAGCAGGAGCAGCTAGCAGAGAGAACGTTATGTAAGGCAGAGGAAAGGGAGTGGGAGGAGGAGGAGGAGGAGGAGTGTCGAATTTGAAGTGGGGAGGCATTCCAGATTTTGGGGACGCGATGGGAGAAGCCTGATTGGCCAACGAGGGTGGCATGATGGGGGACTAGCAGGGTGCAAGTGTCGGAGGATCTGAGGGAATGGGAGGAAGGCGGGAGGAAGGGAGGGAGGATGAGAAGTAGGAAGGAAGTACACCAAGCCAAAGTTTAGAAGTCAGTTTGGGACAATGAGCCAGGCATCTGTTAGGAAGTGGGGGGGGAGACAACAGAGCATGGTAAAGATCACAATGATGGGTTCGAGATGGGGTGTCAAGAATGAATCAACAGAAGAAGTTGAAAAGCGTGTCCAATCTGGTAAGGGAAGATATAGGAGTGGCACCACAGACTACATCACAGTAGTCAAAAATGGGGAGGATCATCTTCTGGACAAGTTTTTGCCCAGTCGTAGGAGGGATACAACTACAGTTCCTGTAAAGGGCTCCGAGCCTGGGGAGCAGTTTTTTCAGAATGGCGTCAATGTGGCCAGAGAAGCTGAGGTGTTGGTCCAGCCAAACCCCAAGGTATCTGAAAGAGGGGTTGTCCTCAAGGATTGTCCCATCAAGGGTGTGGAAAGACGGTAAGGGGTGGAGCCTAGAGAGTCTCTGCCTAGTGCCAAAGGTCATGGAGACTGTCTTTTTGGTATTTAGGAATAGCTGATGTGAGGCAAACTAGAGCTGAACCTGGTGGAAGTCATGCTGAAGAGTGGTTGCTGCATCAATGGTGGTTTTACCAGAGGTGAACAAGATGGTGTCATCAACATACATATGGATAGAAGAGGAAGGGGAGCAGATTGAGGGAAGATCATTTAGGAAGATGGAGAAAAGAATGGGCCAAACACAGACCCCTGTGGGACTCCTGTGGAGATTGGGAGGGGTGGAAAGACTGCATTCTGAATCCTGACTGATTGTGTTCTGCCTGTGAGGTAAGCTCTAAACCAGGTAAGAGCAGAAGTAGACAAGCCAGCAGCTGTAAGGGAGTCAAGAAGAAGGGCATGGGAGACTGTGTTGAAAGCCTTGGCGAGGTCAACAAAGATGGCAGAGGTGATGAGGCCATTGTCCATCCCGGTAAGGATGGAGTCAGTGAGCCAAAGGAGGGAGGTGGTAGTGGAGTGGTTCTTCTGAAAACCAGATTGGAATGGGGTGAAGAAGAAGGAAGAGTCAGCAAGAAAAGAGGTTAGTTGAGTGAGGACCAGGTATTCTTGAAGCTTAGCAAAGGCGGGGAGGAGGCAGATTGGGCGATAGTTGGTAGGAGAGGAAAGATCGCCACCCTTAGGGAGAGGGAGGACTACCGCATGTTTCCAGGGCATAGGGATGGAGGAAGATGTAAAGGAGAGATTTAAAATTAGAGAGCGAGGGTAGGCAATAGCAGGGGCTGAGAGGTAGAGAAGTTTAGGGTCAAGGTCATCTGGAGAGCAGCCTTTGGAGGGACTGAGAGAGAGGACGGCCATTAGTGTCTCCTCAGGGGAGATAGGAGAGAATGAGAAAGGGTGGGTGGGTATGAGGGGGTTGAGTGGTCGGAGAGGGAGAATGAGTGGTGGAGAGACTTGGGGGAGGGATTTTAGAAGGGTTGAGGCACAGGAGGTTTAGTAGGAGTTGAACACCTGAGCCACTGTGCAAGGTTCAGACTCTAGTGTGTTGTTTATATTAAGAATGGGGGGTTGGGGATGTGGGGGGGGAGAATAGTGAGTGGACCACTTTCCAAAATTTGGAGGGGGAGTTTATGTTATTGAGGAAAGAGGATTTAAAATATTCAAACTTGGCAAGTCTGATTGCTTTAGTACAAGCATTTCTTAGCCTGCGATAGTAAGGGCTGACAGGAACTGAGAGGCCTTGTGTTTCCTCCCCGCTTTATTGCGCTCCCTGAGGCAGGTCATTAATGCAGGGGTGATCCAGGGATGATGGATACCTTGGACTCTAGTGCCTTTGAACGGGGCATGGAAGTCCCAGGTAGCTATAAGTCTGTCTTTGAAGTAAGTGAGGGCTTGGTCGATGGAAGTGGTGGATGCACTTGGGGACCAATCAGAATTGGATATATCATTGAGGAGATGGTTTAAATTAAGGGAACTGAAAGAGCAGAGTTGCAGTTTAGGTCTGTGGACCTTCCTGACCATGAAGATAGAGTGGTGATTGCTGAGGGCATCTGTGAGGATGCCAGACTTGATGACTCGGTGAGGGTGGGAGGTGACAGCCCAGTCTAACAGCGAGTGGTTTGGGGTTTTGTGATTTAGTCGGGTAGGCTCTTGGATGAATTGGGAGAGATTTAGAGCAGAGATATCATTTTGTGTCTTAGAAATGGTTGATGACAGCCAGTTTAGATTTACATCCTGTAATACATATAGCTCAGCTTTGTGTGAAATGGAAGCTATAGCAGTGATGAGGTCAATAGATTCCAAGGGCTTGATACCTGAGTGACAGTAGATACCGGCAATAAAGATAGGGGAGAAAAAAGGCAGAACAATATTTACTACCAGGGCTTCATAAGTGGATGGTAAGGTAGACAAGAGAATGGTAGTGTATTGGAGAGAGGACTGGATATACATGGCCACTCCACCTGCCCTATCCTGCCTGACTAAGGAATAGCCTGGGATGGCAATGGAGGGATAATAAATTTTAGTATTTAGCCCAAGTTTCAGTTAAGATTAGAATTTCTGGAGTGAGAGAGATTATAATCAGCAGTAACAGATCAATTTTTTGACAAGGCTGCAGATATTTAAGTGAAGGATCTTTAGGCCTTTTGGGAGGGCAGAGGTGGTGTTGGCAGGCTGTACGTTAATGGGAGGATAGCAGCTGGGGGGAGGGGGTGACGGGGACCAGGGTTGGGACGTACATTTCCTGAGGCAAGTAATAGGAGTGTGAGTATAAGGAAGTGTAGTTTAGGATATTTTTGTTGGGCAGAGTATTTGTGATGTGTTTGGGGGGGAAGGGGGCTGGGTGAGTGGATAATCAGGAGACGAAGGAAAGTAAGGTGGCTAGAAGCTGTGAATAACGTGGCAAGGGACATGTGGGGGAAACTGTGATGTACTGAAGGAGAGACTGGTGGAACATCTGGTTTCCAACAAACTACAGGACCCAAGGCAGCATGATTTCATCGGGTGAGGCCATGCCAGACCAGCCTCATTGAATTTTTCATCTGAGTGACAAGGGAAGTAGATCGGGGAGGGCAGTGGACATGGCCTATCTAGACTTCAACAAGGCCTTTGACACTGTGCCACATAGAAGGCTATTAAACAAACTGGGAAATATGGGAGTGGGCAGGACAGTAGTGTGGTGGGTAGATAATTGGCTGGGCAGCAGGAAACAGAGGGTGGTGATAAATGGCTGTCACTCCCCAGAGGGAAGAGTGACCAGTGGGGTACCACAGGGATCAATGCTGGGACTGGTCCTATTCAATGTCTTTATCAGTGACATTGTGCAGGACCTAAAAGCCAGAATGTCCCTGTTCGCTGATGACATGAAACTCTGTAATAGAGTGGACATGCCAGAGGGTGTAGACAGAATCAGGAGGGACCTGCAGAAGCTTGAAAATGGTCAAGGGTTTGACAGTTGAAATTCAACACAAAGAAGTGCAAGAAAATGTATATGGGGCACAAAAACCCTGGAACAACATATCAGTTGGGGGGACGATATAGCATTCACCAAGCAGGAAAGGGACCTTGGGGTTATCATCTCTGATAACCTCAAGGTAGGGAAACAGTGCGACAAGGCAGCAGGTAAAGCTAATAGGATGCTGGGATGCATAGGCAGGGGCATCACCAGCAGGAAAAGGGAGGTCATAATTCCACTATACAAGACACTAGTGAGGCCCCACCTGGAGTACAGTGTACAGTTCTGGAGACCTTACCTAGCTAAGGACATAGACACGGTAGAAAAAGTTCAGAGGAGTGTAACAAAGATGGTACAGGGATTGCATCACAAGTCCTGTGAGGACAGGCTGAAAGACTTGAATATGTACTTCCTGGAGGAGAGAAGGGAGAGAGGGGACATGATAGAGACAAACAAGTACCTTACAGGGAGGAACGAAGTGTAGGAATACACTATTTCCCAGCAAAAAAAATGCTCCAGGACTAGAGGGCATGGGATGAAGTTGGAGGGAGGGTGATTCAGAGGAAATGTGAGGAAGAATTTATTCACAGAAAGGGTGGTGGACAATTGGGCTGAAACAATCACGGGATTTAATAATGCATGGGATAGGTGTAACCCTCCTATAAATGGGGGTTCCCAAAAGTCTTCCTTTGGTGTGCTTAAATGCCCACTGCTAGGCGGGCTTTCTGTGTCTTTACAAGTGTAAAAGTGCTTGCATGCGAATGCCCTGTTAGCCTCCATGCCTGTCTCTTTAAGAGACATTATTTTTGTAGTGTATAATTAATCTGGGTAGGGGCCGAGTGTTTCCAGGCTTGGGTCCCGCCCGAGCTGCAGTAACATTGCTCTGTTCTGCCATCGCTAATGGTGCAGAGGGAGCTCTGTTAGAACTGATAATTGTTTGCTGATCAGCTGCTCTATCAACAATGTTATTATAGTTTGTCTAACCTGCCTTTCTTTGCAGCATGGACATTTCTGTATTGCACCAATCTGTACCTTTTGGGGACCTTAAAATGGAGTCTGTCCCCAGGGGTCTTGTGAGAGTGAATTTCTGTAGGAATTGTAGTTTTTTCACTTTGGCACCTAAATGGACCTGGAGATGGAGCCCTTGCTTTGACAGACAGATGAATCAACCAACCAAACCCTTTTTGGATCAGAAGGAAGTCCCGGTGCTGCCTGCAGCAGAGAGTCAGTCTGAATTTGGAGTGGAGAGTGAACAGCTTGAGACATTCGAGCTGCTGCTCCTGCATAGTTGCATGGGAAACTAGTGGAAAGGCTGAGTTTGGCCTGTCTGCCTACCTGTCCCTCAAGAGGGATCCTTAAAAGTGCTTAATAACTGGACTGTATCCAACCATTTGTGATCAGAAGTGCTGAATTGTGACTGTACCATCACCTGAAGAAGACCGAAGATTTGCTGTTTGCGATCGGCCTGTCAGGATGTCTGAATCACCACAGAGATCACTGTTTTGCTCAGGAAAGCTGAAATTGCATCCCGACTGTCATCCGAACTGTGGTATAGTGTTTTGCTTTGCTATAAATGTGCTGAATGTTGTCAGTGGGTTGTGATTTGGTTCCCCACTACCCAAGTGTGTCACGCTTGCTGGAAGCCGCATCCAGCATTTACCAGACTGAATCCAAACTGTTCACCCAGCCTGGGCCCTGCCAACTTGGCCCAGCCAACTACTCATGATGCAGAGAAAACCATCGATGAGAGACCTGCCCAGGGATCAGCCCCCTGCTCAACACCTCAAACAGGAATGACACCTTGGTGATTTGTGTGGGCCCTGCTTCTCCTAGCACACCAGCTTGTCAACCTGCAGTCTCTATTTTGTCCCTCCTGTGTCTTGTATTGGGTAGCATGAGTAAACACCAGGGTAGCGCTCTGCAACATCAGCTAAATCAAAGTGTGTCATCTGATTCAATTGTTGTTTTCCTGTCACGAACTGAGCCTGCTGGCTCCAGATTACAAATTGTGTGGGGTTGTGCATGCTTCTTCTTTCCATCACAGGGCCCCGATGAGCTGCAATGCCGGCCTACCCTGGGCAATGAATTAGGCTAGCTCCCTTTGTTCCAACTGGGTACCCAGAGTGTGTGACTGAGAAGGGACTCTAAAGTGCATGCATAATTGCCTGATTGAATCAGTTACAGAACTAATCAGCCAAATTACACCCCTCCCTTGTTCATTCCCCCTGAATAACTCAGATCTAATTCTTTTTGCATTTAACCTGACTGGTTCCATTTTGTACCCGAAGCACTGTACTGTTGTTACCTGCTGTGTCTAACCTTATTTTACAAGGGGTCTCCAGGGTCGGACTGTTGGAACCAGCCCTGGTGGTAAGTGTGAACAGAGTGGGGATTTGTATACTGATTAGGGGTTATTGTACCTGTGTATTCTGTTCATTGTTTAGACCACTAAAGGGGAAAGAGAGGGGTCACATTTTCCTGGAGGGCTGTACCCAGGTCAGCTACGCTACCACTAACACTGTCCTCCAGGTGGAGGCACCTGTTTTCAGTACCCAGGCCCCTTAACCTGCAACTAGTCACGCAGGCAGGGGTAATAGCCCTTGGGATAGTGCCACTTACGGGTTACATAGGCATAAGTGAATTCTGGAGGTAAGTGGCAACATACTTCTAGGAAAATATAAAGGGAACTTACAAGTTCAAATGGGCAGACTGGCTGGGCCATAGACCCTTATCTGATGACAGTGTCTATGTATCTCTGTATCAGCAAAATTCTCCTTTCTTATGATGGACCACTCTTGTGTTGTGTGCATTGCATCAACAATTACTACTTTCTCTGTAATAATAATAATTACTATTCTCTCCATAGTATTACCAAGTATTTCTGATGTCATATTTCAATGCATGTACTGTATAAGAGTTTCCTTGGTTCCCTACCTATCATCTTCATCAAAGGTAGAAATATGAACTTTAGTGCACACAGTTGTACATATTTTCTCTAGGTTGTCCCCAACCCATTCCTTCCACTTTGTCATCTAAAAGCAATTCCCTTTTGGATGGAAATCTTAACTATTGTGGATGCCTTGGCATAAGCTTTAGTTTTTGTGGACTTCTTACTTTGTGTTTCACAGGTATTTAGCCTCACTGCAGACAGTTTCTTGCCAGCATTTTCAAACAAGACGTCATTGCTTGGAGACCAGTTTGTTTTATGTTTTTCAGATCTATGTAACTTCCACAGAAGCCTTGAGTCCTGCGGCTATGTTTACAAGTTCCCTTAATTAAGTCTGGAAGGAATTGATCATGTCGTTATGAGCAACACAGGGAATATTTCCATCAAGGATAGCCTCTTTTTGTTTGCATCATCCCAGGCTTGGGATGAAGGTTGCTTGCATCAGAGATCCTGCTAAACACTGATGTCAGTTGCTCATAGACTTCTGCATTGATGGACTTTGTGTACAACCCTTTTGTCCTTGCTGCTTGGTCAAGGGGGCTCCAGTGAATTCACTATTTCACATCAGAATTGTATGATTGCTCCAGCACCATGGCTGGTGGAACATCAATGAGGCATCCTTCAACTTGTCTGACTGTGAAGTCTCTGTGGAGATGAAACTTTTCATATATTTTCTTATCACATTTACTGGGAGGAAAAAATTTGCTTTTGCCTTAACATCATTTTCAGCT
Organism: Neoceratodus forsteri; assembly: GCA_016271365.2. Lineage (NCBI taxonomy): Eukaryota > Metazoa > Chordata > Ceratodontiformes > Ceratodontidae > Neoceratodus > Neoceratodus forsteri. The sequence goes on along the minus strand of JADMNL010000032.1, from coordinate 523,004 downwards.
ATGACTTTTATCACCACGCAGTTCCACTACCTTGTTTTACATCAGTTGAGCAGTACAGTTTGAACTGATTGCTTGTACCAGCTGTGCTGTCACCTCATGTTCCTTGATATTAGCCCTACCTTTAGCTCATCTTCATGCTTTAGCATCATCGCAAAAGATCGTTGCTGCATTTAGGTGTCTTTCCTGCACCTTGTCATTGTCATTATTATGTTTCTGAATATCCAAGAGATTTATAAGTGCATCACCTGTGCGCATAGAAGCCAAGCACACAAACTCAGGTCCTGACATCTGTTGTAAGATCACTAAATCGGGTACAGAATGTCCTGCAGGCTTTCTTTAAAGTAGCTGCAGTACAATCTCGATTATCTGACTGCTTTGGGAGGCATCAAATTTGTTCGGATAATTGAGAGTTCAGATAATTGGGTGTCCATAACATTAGGCAAACCAGAGTTGGGGGACAATGTCAGAGTTTGGATAATCAGGAGATCTGGATAATCGAGGTTCAGATAATCGACGTAGTACTGTATTTGTATTTAGTACATGGTTCTTTGATAGCATATGTGACACTTGTGTGAGGTGCTGAAAACAGGAATCCAACAGAATTGTGCATCATGATTTATTAAATTTAAAAATGCAGCACTCACCCCAAAGCCCACTGCTCAAGTTTCATGCAGCCTCAGTGCACTTTATTAATGCATTAATACATACACTGTGACCAAGATTGGTTTATTTTTTATTATTATTTTTATTTGTGAACTGGAGGCTGTTGTAGCTCTGCTTTTGTATGTGTGCATTTAGACTGTTCTCGAAGAGGTTTTGGGTTCTTGTCCATGCTGTCTTCTCTTTCCTAATCCAATAGAATCTTAGAACAGAACAGTACAATACAGTCCTCTGTAACTATACTTAGCCCCAGGAGGACAGCAAGACCGGCAAACAAAAGATAAGAGTTTATATAATTGTAACATGCACTGCAGCCTATTGAGTCTCTCAGAGCTGCAGCCTAGCTCTGACATTAGCTGCACGGGATTCTGGGATTTCTGGTTAAAGCAAATATCAGCCCAGGAGTCTGCAGAATAAGCTTGATATGGTCTACTATACTGCAGTGAACCATATGTAAAAAAAAATATTTTTTACACCCAAAGGCCTGGATATTCAAAGCAGTTGCACATGAGCAACTGCGGAGATGTGCCATAGAATGATATTTAGTGGGAGCCACTGCACAGCGCAAGTAGCAGTGCACCAATGCACAACAGTAATGAATGCATGCACAAGGGCAGGGGGCATACCCATGAATATGTGGCACAGTGAGATATTCAACCCCCGACCAATGGCACAAGTGAAGAGCAACTGCCAGATGTGTGGAGCAGACTTGAGCCCATAAAAACAGAGAGCAAGCAGGGGGACAGCACTTGCACCAGAGGGGAGCAAGACAGAGGGAGACAGACAGGCTGTCAGAGAGAGAAGGAAGGAAGAAGAGACAGAGGGAGATAGAGAGAGAGAGAGAGAGAGAGAGAGAGAGAGAGAGAGGGGAGAGGGAGAGAGAGAGACTGAGAGAGAGTGAGTGAGTGAGAGAGAGAGAGAGAGAGAAAGAGAGAGAGAGAGAGAGTGTGACAGACAGGGAGTCTGATGGAGGGAGTGAGAGTGAGAAGGAGCCACCAGACCTGAAGGGAGCGACACAGGCACCCACAGGGGTGGGGGACAGAGGCCGCAGTTGACAGCCAGCCAGGGGCAGGTGGCACAGGAGGGGGCCCAGTAGAGTGGCAGGCACTGCCCCACAGTGTCGGGTGGGCCAGTGGAGCCAGACACCCAGGGTGTGACAGGACAACAGGGACCATGGCCAGTGCAGTATCCCAGATGGAATCTGTAATAAGGTGTGTGAAGAGGCAGGAGGCAGAGTGACGTGACCATGGAAGGGCCCAAAGGCAGTATGCCCAGAACAGGCGGTACCGGCCCTGCATCAGCTTTGAGACCCACGCTGACATGGAGAGCGTGGGCTGGTATCGCCTGAACAGGGTGATTCTGAGGCACCTCTGTGAGCTGTGCAGTGAGGAGATGCAGGCACCCACTAGATGGAGCCATGCTCTGACAGTGGAGATGAAGGTAACAGCTGTCATGTGCCTGCTCACCACGGGCACCTTCCAGAGACCAACAGGGGACACCACAGGCATAACCCAGTTGGCCATGTCATGACTCCTCACACAATTCCTCAATGCCCTGTTGTCACTTCCCTAGCACACAGGCAGAGCATATAGCAAACATGCAGGGGTTCCACAGGGTAGCACGGATGCCTGGCATGCAAGAGGCTATGGGAGGAACCCATGTGGGCATCCACATGCCACCTGGCCCAGAGGGGGTAGCATATGTGAACAGAAAGAGTTTCCCTAGTTTCAAATGCTAGGCGGTGTGTGATGCCAGGGGGTGCATAACCAATGTATGTGCCACACACCCTGGGGCGCACATGATATCTTCATCTGGCACAGTTCAGCACTATGCCACAGGTTTGAGAGTGGGGACATCCCCACAGGTTACCTAGTGGGTGAGTATGGCAAGGCCATGGGCAGCTGGGTACAGATGGGCATGGGAGGGGGCGGACAGGGCTGATGTGCTGGTGGGTGCACCAGACAAGGGCAAGGGGCACAGTGACAGAGGACACCAGGCTAACCATATCTCTGCCCACACAGGTGACATTGGCTACCCACTCAGGCCCTGGCTGCTCACCCCCTACCGGCGCCCATCGTCCCCAGAAGAGGAGCAGTACAATTAGGCCCGCGACAGCATGTAGAACATCACTGAGCATGTGCTTGGGATGCTGAAGGCATGTTTCCATTGCCTAGACAGGTCTGGCGGTGCCCTATAGTACAGCCCCTTGAAGGCCTGCGGCCTATACCTGGCCTGCTGCATGCTGCACAACATGGCCATTGACCATGGGATAGCTGTCAAGGCTGAAGAGGGGAACAGCAATGGCGATGATATGGGCGATGGGCTGGTGGGTGGTGGGTAGCCCCCCCGGGTGGAGGGATCACCGGCTCCAGAGGATGGCACACCAGCATCGTGACACAATCGCACAGGAGCACTACGGTGCATGCAGGTAGGTGGAAAACCCCTCATGCACAGAACAGACACAGTGGCAAGGCACACAGGCATGTACAGGCAAGGCCATGGGCATGCAATCACAGGTGTGGGGCAGGGGTGGGGGGCCATGCCACACAGCCACACACAACACCACGCAGCACTGTACAGCAACAAACACACACACATGCACACATTGGTGCCTGCAGGCATGCGCCCAGGCACTAGCATGTGGCGTGGATCAGATGCAGGGCACCGGTGCACATATGCAACCAGTGCTGTGCTGGCATCATCATGCACCAGCCACATGGGCCAGCAGCCTGGCAGGTGTGCACACGGGCAGTGTGTGGCACAACACACAGATGCCACATCTGTGTCATGCACACACACACAATGCCCAGGTGCACACAGGGAGGTGGCAGCAGACAGCGGACAGGGTGGCACACACATCAGGTCCACTGCACGGACACACAGCTGCCACGGACATGGGAGCAGCCACGCCATGGCTGCTCAACAGCCACAGACTGTACAATGACCACGAGGGGCCAGCAACTGCCCCCAGGGGTCAGACTGCGGGAATGCAACCGGGTCCTCACAGGGGTCTGCAGACACTCAATCAGGCCTGCCCAGGCATGCCTGGGATGCCCCCAGCAGAGTCTGGCATCTACACTGAGGGGGTCACCCGATGCTGGGGCCATGGGGTGGACATTGCACTTCATGAAGTCTGTGGCAGGTGGCCATGACCTGTGGCAGTCAGTGATGCAAGGCCGATCATGATTGCATTGGCTATGTGGTCCAGGGCTGCAGTTGTGTCCTCCCGCAGGCATTGCATGGCCTCCAGGACCTGTGTGGTGCCTCTCTCATGCTGCTCGACTGCTTGGTGCACCTCTGCATGGAGTGCACACACCTCAGCTATGAGCAGCACCTGTTGCTCCATGGAGACCCACAGCAATCGGGTGTGCTCAGTCAAGGGGTTGGCGTCCAGGTGTGCATGGGCATGTTGCCATCCTACTGGTGGCATACGACCATGCTGCATGGCCCCCCAATCAGGTGGGCATTGCACAGTGTGGTTCTCATGGGGTTGGACAATGTCAGGCACACCAGAGGCAGACACTATGCCTGGCCGCCCAATGTCCCCAGCCGTCTGCTGCTGCCGCCCATCTGGCCCCTGTGCACTGGCCAGTGCCTGTGCGGTTGCACCACCACCGCCACCCAGTGCCACTGTGCCTGTGTACACAGCAGTGCCAGGGGCAGTGGCGGGCATCTGTTCCACTGCCAACAGGCCACTGGGCACGCTGCCAGTGATGGTGGATGGTATGGGTGTCTCCACCACGACAAGGCCCCTGCTGTCCAGGATTATGGGCACATCATCATCGGTGTCAGACCCCGCCCCAATCTGTGTCTTCGCATAGAGCACATCATGGCTGGTGTCCTGCTGGAACACAGCCAGGGCCTCGTTCGCCACTATGCCCAGGATATCTGGCTGGATGGCAGTGGTGTGTTGCAGCCAGGGCCCCGATTTTTCTGCGGCACTTTGGAGCAAAGTTCTGCGGCAGGGTTCCCATTTTCCGCAGAACTTCTGCGGCAGGGGACAGTTATTTCCGTGGCAATTCTGCGGCAGAAAACTGTCACACTATTTCCCTTATTTTTATACTTTGTGTTTTTCTTCACATTTGACATTTTCTGAGTAGAGTCAAGCTTTTATATTGTAACATTCACACTTAACATTCACCTTTAATTGCTTAAAACATACAAGTGTTATTTAATGGATGGCATTACTATTTTTAAAATACCTGCTCCCAGCTGGACTGAACCCAGGCTGGGGTCCCAGCAGGGTGGAGGACAGCAGTTTACTGTGGTCAAGTGCCAACCAGGTCAAGTGCACAAGAAATCCACACAGTGCTTGTATAGCTAAAAGTAAATAATATGGCTTATGATTATAGCTACACTCTGACATTCGTGATGTGGCAAACTAAAATGTAATAATAACTGACCATATTATTATGCAAAACTGCACAAAATGATTTACATTTTACCTAGACCTTATTTGAAGCCAGTAAAATTTACTAGCCGGCTTAAAAATGCAGGTTAGCATAAATATATTTTTATAGTTTCATTGTTTGTATCTTGAAAATCCATAAAAATATTAGACACACTGGGTGGGATATTAAAAAGGGTTGCGCCATGTGCAACAGGGTTGCGCATGCGCAAGTCCGAAATTGCGCCATTCTGCGATATTCAGCAGGAGGCAGTTGCTCCACTGAAAACAGGCTGAGCAACAGTGCAATGCAAATGAAGGCATGCGCAACCAAAGGGGGTGGACCCATGCATAAAGAGCGCAATGCGATATTCAAAGACTTGTGCAATGCGCAACAGCAGATGAGCCAGAAGGTGTGCCACGGCGGAAATGAGCCAAAATAAAAAGGCTCAAGGAAGAGGCACAAGAACGCTACAGGGAAGCCACATGAGGCAGGGAGAAACAGGGAGACAGTGGCAAACAGTGCAGGCCTGGGAGTGCACAGGAGAGGAGAGGGACAAGGGAGGGTGTGCAGGGCCACAGACTGCAGAGGGCAGTAAGTGTACCCGGTGCAGTGGAGGTAGAAGTCAGGACAGTGGGGAACAGAACAACAACAGCCGGGGGACGACACAAGCCAGGGAGATGGACAGTGCCAGCTTTCACATGGAAGCTGTAATGAGGGTGAGAAGGCATGCTGCAGGGGGCGTGGCGTGGAAGGGCCGTCGGTGAGTATACCCCAACAGGCAATACCGTGCCGCATCAGCTTTGAGCTGTACTCAGACATAGAGATTGTGGGCCGGTACCACCTGAACAGGGCAATACTGAGGCGGCTCTGTGAGCTGTGCAGTGATGTGATGCAGGCACCCTCATGACGGAGTCACACTCTGTCAGTGGAGACAAAGGTAACAGCCTGCATGTACTTGCTCACCACGGGTACCTTCCAGAGGCTGACAGGGGACACCACAGGCATAACACAGTCAGCCACGTCACGCATCTTCACCCAATTCCTCAGCACACTGCTGCCACATGCTGCGGAGTACATCCATTTCCCCAGCACCGTGGCAGAGCGTACAGAAAACATGCAGGATTTCCACAGGGTAGTACGTATGCCTGGCATGCTAGGGGCCATAGACTGCACCCATGTGGCTATTCGCACACCACCTGGCCCCGATGGGGCCGCATACAGGAACAGGAAGGGCTTTCCCAGTGTCAACTGCCAGGTGGTGTGTGATGCCACTGGGTGCATAATCAATGTCTGTGCCACACACCCTGGAGGAGCACATGATGCCTTCATATGGTATCAGTCTGCACTGTGCCATTGATTTGAGAGTGGAGACATCCCCCACAGGCCATCTAGTGGGTGAGTACGCATGTAGGAATTGCAAAATTGGGGCAAGGATGGGAATGCCACAGGTGCCATGGTAGTGGCACACAGGGATATGGGCAATATGGACCTGAACATGAAACTTATCTCCACTATCTCCACACAGGTGACAGTGGATACCCACTCCGTCCCTGGCTGCTCACACTGTACCGGTGCCCCATGACCCCATCACAGCAATGCTGTAATGAGGCACATGCCGCCACACGCAACATCATCGAGCGGGTGTTTGGGATGCTTAAGGCACGCTTCCGATGCCTACACACCTCCAGCGGTGCCCTACAGTACAGCCCCTCAAAGGCCTGTGGGATATTCCTGGCCTGTTGTATCCTGCACAACATGGCCAAAGACTGTGGGATAGCCATACAGGTCAAGGAGGGGGACAGCGATGGGGGACACCAGCGGCGCCAGTGATGATGGTGATGAGCAGCCCCTCCTTGGATGGTGGGACCCCCGACTGATCCGGCAGGCCCAGCTGCACTGGGACACCATCACGGAGGAGCATTATGCACAACACAGGTAAGTCAAGGGGCCATGTGCAACCAACACTGTCTAGGCGCAACCCACAGGCACACAGGGTAACACACCAGGGGTGCATGACGGCAAGGGGAGTGGAAGGGTCCAGGCACATGAACACACCATCAGGGAGGGGTGAACAGTCATATGGACACATACACACAAACACACACACACACCAGGCACAAAGCGTACATGGGCAGGTGCACAGCAGAGCAGGAACAGACATGGCAAACACCCAGATCCACAGACCACCCCCACCACCTGTACTGTCCAAGTACATGTGTCAGATGCTGGGCACCCTTGCACCTTGGTATACAGTACAATGCAGGCATCATCATGCACACGCACCTGTGGACAGCAGTTTGGTGGGTGTGCAGGTGGTCGTGTCGGCGTGTTGGGCAGAGCACCCACCAGTGCACTGCCCACCATGACACTCATTGCATACCAGGCAGCACCAGACAGGGCCCGCACTGGAGACAGGTCAGTCATGTTGCACTGTTCCACGGCCACCAGGATGCGTGGGCGGCCCGCCATGTCCCAGCAGCACTGGCAGGCTGATCATGGGCCACATGGGGTGGCACCGATGGACCACCAGGGGTCCCACTGCGTGATCACGACCTTGTCCGCACGGGGGTGTGCAGCATGCCGAACATACCTGCACCAGGTGTGCTCGGGATGCCCACAGCAGAACCCGGTGTCGACAGTCTTGGTGTCGCACGACGCCGGGAACGGGGAGTGGAGAGTGTACTGTGTGGGGTGTGCAGTACAGGGGCACTTGACTGTGTGCCCAATGTGGCCACGACAGAGACCACTGCCTGGGTCAGCCTGTCAATGGTGGCGGTCACATCCGTCTGCAGTCTGACCATCTCTGCAAGGATCAATGCATTGTCCCTGCTGTTCTACTCCACAGCCACGCACAGTGCCTCCACACATGTTGCAATCCGCATCTGCTGCTCTACTGATGCCCGCAGCAGGCGAGTGTGCTCGTCCAGTGGGTCCTGTGCCACATCGGCATTCTGTCCCCCAGGGTATGGAAGGGCCTGATGCTCAACACCCCTTGAGGGTGGGCACTGTTCACCAGGACCAGGTGTGGGCAAGTCAACAGGCGGCGTGCATGTGCCACCGCTGGACCCTGTACCCCCAGATCTGGTGGGTGACTGCTGCTGCTGCCCCTCCAACTGCTGTGCCCCAGGGACCACTCGTTCCACTGCTGTGGCCGCAACAGTGCCAGAGACCTGCACAGCCACCGGTGCTGCCCCAACGGTGCTGACAGGCACAGCCTGGGACTGTGCTGACGTGCTTGCACACACGTTGGAACCAGCTAGGTCCAGGGGCATGTGCTGGCCTGCTGTGTGTCCGTCATGGGACACACACGTGTCACTGCCATTGCAGTCCTTGCATCATCAATGGTGCAGGTACGTGCTACAACCACAGTCACAGCGTGCTGGCATGCTTGCATGCCAGACTGCTGAGACACAGGCTATGCACCCCACACTGACTCACCGACGGCAAGGGTGGCAGCCAGGCATGCATGCTGGTGCAGTGCATGCCGGCTGGCGGACTGAAGGTGGATGGACCCTCCTCCACCTGTGGCAGGTCTTCCTCACTCCATGGTCCCACCACCACCATCCCCTGCAGATGAACGGGATCTGTAACAGAAAGTGAGGACATGTTAGTGCATGTGATCAACCTCCCCCAACACCACCACCATGTCATACTGTGCAGTGATGGGCTTCCACCTGTCAGGAATCCACCTCCTGGTACGCCCTCTACAGCACTCCACTGCATTGATGCAGCCAGTCGGTTCTCAGCCGGGGTCAGCTCCACCACCGCTGGCTGGCTCCCGCCTGTGCCAGCACGTGCCACCCTGAGGGCTGCCACCTTCTCCTTCACCCTTCTGTGGTCTGTCCCCATCTTCTTTTTGCATTCCTGCACGGAGGGCTGGTGGCTTCCGTGCAGGTTCACTACCGCTACCCCTCCCATGCAGCCGCGGGAGCCTGAGGGTGCCCGCCGTCCCACTCAGTAGTGGCTCCTCTTCAGGTAGGCCTGGAAGAGGGCCTCTGTCTCTGCCGTGGTGAAGTTGGGCCTCCTCCTTCGCCCACCATCCTCACCCTCACCTTGGCTCTGCTCGGTCATGTCAGTCTGTATGGGTGGAAGTGGACACCTGTCACTGTGCAGTCTACAGCGTTATCCCATGACCATTGGCCAGAACATCACACAGCATGCAACTCACCTCTCACCTGCAGTAACCGAATCTGGCCAGCACAGCCCAATGTCGCGTATTTATAGCGCAATGCATGCAAATTAGGAGTGGCACAACTTTAATGACATGCTACTCGCGCCACTGCACCTTTGAATAGCTGATCAGATGATTTGCATGTGTTGGCTGAATATCACGCCGTTGCGCTTTGCGCAATACGGTTGAGCTGGCTGAGCCAATGGCGCATTTCTGTGACTGTGTGGTACACTGCATTGCGCATGCCCAGGTAGCTTACGCAGGCATCTGCCACACTGATGACGTGCTGTGCGCGATCAGCAATTCAGGACATGGCTACCATTGTGCCAGTGGTGCTACAGCGCTGGTCACCATATGGCGCTGTGGCAGTACTGCACAATAGTCCACTGTGGCACTGGCACGCAGGTGACCGATTGCGCAGGACGTGTGGACGTCCAATGGTGCTGTGCGTGGCCTTGCGCCACTGACCCATGACCTTGTGTCCGACCTTTGCCCCCTGGCGCTGTACATCTGGCATGTGTACGGCTCTATCGCGCTGTTCGGTGACAGCACGATGTGGACCGATGGCGCTGTCTGAACAGCACGATAGGCAGTGATGGAGTTGTATTGCGCAACATTTCCACATGGGGTTGCCGCACTGCAGAGCACCATATTGCCACTGTACATTTTGAAAATGGCACGCAGGAGAGCTCCACAATGGGGGGCCTTGGAATTGGCAAACCTGGTGGCTGTGGTGGAGCCTCACCATGGCTCACTGTTTGAGGGAGTGCCCCTACAGATGCCATGCACCCATGTGTGGCAGCAGGTTGCCACTGCCCTGGAGCAGGCCACTGGGCGGAGGAGGACCCCTGAGCAGTGCAGGCACCACTACAGCGACCTGCGGAGGAGGAAGCGTGCTCTGCTTGAGCGCCTCAAGCCGCGTGCCAGGAGGGGCATTGTGCCCAGGCCAGGTGGATGTGCTGTGTATGCACCGGTATTGTCCGCATGGGTGACTGTGTAATGTGATCTGCGCATGGGGGTGGGTTGGGCTATGGTTTGCTGTGAGGGTGTTTGCAGGTGTGTGCTGTTTGGGTCTGGTTGTGTGGGTAGGCACACTCAATGGGGCAAGGGGCTGTCTGCTTTGGGATCTCACTGATGTGTTTCTCTTCATTTGTCTCCCACAGGCGTGGAGGAGCAGAGGCAGGCACGGGCTGAGGCCTGGGATGACGGTGCCAGGGTGGCTGGCGGAGGAGGTGTGCCACAGCAACAGCACCTGCTGCAGCGGCTTGATGAGGGTGAGTGTCATTACATCATGGATGCTATTGCATGCTGGGGGGGGCACGGACACCTTCCATGGATGACACTACCATGCATGCAACATGTGACAGTCATCACTGTCCAGTGGCACTGCATGTGTGTGTGTGTGCGTCACTGGTGGTCCATGCATGCACTGGGCACATGGCTGTGGCACTAGCATCCCACCACGAAGCCACATCACTGGGCAGCCTTGGTTGTGCTGTGCTGGACATGGGCGGTGTGTATGTGCAGTGGTACACATGGCCATTGCTGGCTGGTTGGGCATGTCTTGTGCACGGTCACTGTGGGTGGGTGCAGTCCATCACAGGAGCGGGGCACTGGCTGTATGCCATGCATGATGGGTGGCATTCAGGGATGTGGACAGTCACAGCCATTGACTCTGATCCCTTGTCCTAGGCATCCGGATCCTGCGCATGTTGGAGCAGGGTGTGTGAGGCTGACTCAGTGGCCATGGACTGCGCGCATACCATCCTCCTTGACCTACAGCAGCATGGCATGCGGCGCCGGAGGAGGCCACGTGTACAGCGCCAGGCAGAAGGAGGAGGGCAGGCTGCCAGGCGGTAGCCAGATGTTGGCAATCCCCACCTTCCCTCTCCCAGCTGTTCACCCCTGCCCCTTACCCACCCCTACCTCATACCCATACCCCAACCCCTGCTTTGTACATATGTTACTGTTTGTTGTTCTTGTTATGCATCTTTATTACATATATATTTTGATTTGAATACTGTGGTGGTCTCTGATTTGCAGCTGGCTATAGGTGCTCAGTTGCAGTGGAGTGCATGGCATCAGGTGTGGTATGGTCATGGGTTTGACCATACACACACAAGACCAGGACACCCACCTGCAGCTCCTTGGAAGCTGCTTGCCCCTGAACAGGGCTGCTTCAGCTCTCCCACGGTCGGCCGGCACCCAGCCAGCCACCGACCAAGACCAGGACACCCGCCTGCAGCTCCTTGGAAGGTACGGGACAGCGCAGCCAATCGGAACACGGGTGCTTCCAGCAAACCCACTCTGATTGGTCAGGAGTTTTCCCCTACTATAGACACCTGGCACTTTGTTAGATTTTCGATAGAACTAAGCACATTTCAGCTGTGTTATTAGGAGTTTTTCAACTGTATTAGCTGGATTGTAATTTCTACTACTGTTTTAAAGTGCTTACACCTCTTCTGTCTGACTGCTCTTCCTGCAGCGCCCCCATCCAAGCACTCTGCCTTGGTGCCGATAAGTCTAACTACCTTTTGTCTTACTAAACTGCTCAAATCTAACCCCCTTTACCTCTATGCTATTTAAGACCTGCTCTGTCTTCTTCTCTCTAGCTGCTTGCCCCTGAACAGGGCTGCTTCAGGTCACCCACGGTCGGCCGGCACCCAGCCAGCCACCGACCAAGACCAGGACACCCGCCTGCAGCTCCTTGGAAGGTATGGGACAGTGCAGCCAATCGGAACACGGGTGCTTCCAGCAAACCCACTCTGATTGGCCAGGAGTTTTCCCCTACTATAGACACCTGGCACTTTGTTAGATTTTCGATAGAACTAAGCACATTTCAACTGTGTTATTAGGAGTTTTTCAACTGTATTAGCTGGATTGTAATTTCTACTACTGTTTTAAAGTGCTTACACCTCTTCTGTCTGACTGCTCTTCCTGCAGCGCTCCCCCCATCCAAGCACTCTGCCTTGGTGCTGATAAGTCTAACTACCTAGTGGCTAGTTTTTCATTAGCAGGTTATACAGACCTGCCACTAGAGGGATTCTTGGTCTTCTACATAAATCACTGTATTCATTCATGGGCAATATGGCCTGCATTATCATTCTACTTCTTTCCCGGTGCTGCTACAAGGGGACTTGAGTCTGAAGGGGTGGATGGCCACTAACTAAGCTGCTCCTGCTCTTCTTGTTCCCCTTTCTGCTGTATTTTCTCATCTAGGTTTTAAGTGAGTACCTAGGTGGGCAAATTACTTGCCTAGAAAATATTGCACTAATACAAATCATGAGACCACTCAATCTGGGACCATGGCTCTCCTTATTGTGTTTTTATTGCTCCTAAGGTGCAGAGTTTTCAGCAATACAGTGCAATTCGAAGTACCTCAATGCAATTCAGTTCTCCAATGTACCTTATCAGTACCTAATGTTATAACAGTCTACCATGCAGAAACTATGTCATTCTCCTCTCCCCTTTTAGCCTATTCCCCGGTTTAGCCTACACCCCTTGCTACTGTCCTCACCTATGTCTACCAAGCACTTATATTGATCGATCAACTGTCATTACAGTGGTGCCGCCTCTTCGCAGCACGATATGGGTTGCTGTGAAGAAACAAAAAGCAGTCTCCATTCTTATAAGCTCCTTAAAGAAAGTTATACTTCTGCTTCTTCTCTGCTCAGGAAATGTGGAGCTCAACCCTGGCCCTCCCCTACAACTTACCTCACCTATCGATTTTGCTGAGGCCACAGGTCTCAAAATGATGATGGTCAACATTTTAAGCCTGCCTAAAAAACTTGTACAGCTGCAAGCCTGGGCTGCACATGTTAACCCAGACCTTATCATAATTACTGAGTCGTGGTTAAAAAAGACGAACACTGATCAACAAATATCACTGCAGGGCTACAATTTATTCAGAGCAGATAGAGAGTCTAGAGGCAGGGGTGTGGTTATCTACGCCAAATCTAAGTACTTGGTCACCAATATTAGTTGCAAATCTCTAGCCGAGGAATTTGAGTTAGTTTCGCTGAGCCTTCATCTCCCTCCTCGAATGTATCACTATCCTAGGTGGCTATAGACCCCGTCTGGTGGTGATGAAGTCCTTAATCTTTGAAATCCATGTTCGTAGATGCAAAAACTGAAACAATATTTCTAGGAGATCTAAATATGGACTGGCTGTCACCCTAAATCACCACGGCCTCAAATCCTTTGTGACGAGCTAGGTCTTGGGCAATTAGTCAGTGAACCTACTAGGAACAACACTCTAAACTACTGCCAACAGTTCCATTCTAGATGTGGTACTAACCACCCATCCACACAAAATATCTAATTTGGCAGTGTTTCATAACGCATGAGCGATCGTGGAATTGTTGCTTGCATAAGATCTCAAATTAAGGCCCGGCTGCAACCCATCTTTATAACAAAAAGATCCTTTCGCAAATTCAGTGCAGTAAACTTCCTATCTGACCTGAGCATGATCAGATGGCAAGATCTTTACCTAGCCAAAGATGTCAACAAGGCAGCTTGCATCCTTAATGACAAACTCACTACAATAAGAAATAAGCATGCCTCTTTCATCAAAGTAAGGGTACGGAACAATTCCAACCCCTGGTTCACCTCAGATCTCAAGGCAGCCCTTATAGCTTGAGATAAGCTCTGGGCTAAAGCTAGACATTCCAAAGAATCTTCAGATTGGCAGGCCTTTAGAACAGCCAGGAATAACTGTGTGAAAAACTTCGCCTGCTAAAGCTAACTATTATATTTCTACTCGAACAAGCTAAAGGTAACCCTCATAAAATATGGAAGACTATCAAAGCTATAGAAGGATGGCCCTGGCCCCTCTGTCCCAACAAAGATAGTTGCAAGTAGCAAGATTGTGGAAAACAAGTCCCTAATCCTGGAGGAACTTAACTCCCACTTTGCCACAGCTGGATTAGCTTTTGACTCATCACCTTATGCTGGTGCTGTGTTGAGCCAGCATACCCCTCCCGCCACATCTAGTCCTGCACCCAGCCCCTTCCAACTGCATGAGATAACTTATAAAGAAGTAGAAGATTCTCTTCTTAACTTAGACACCAAAAAAAGCGCAGGGGTCGATGGCTTGGAACCCTTTTTCCTAAGGTCAGGCTATGCCCATCTCACTGCCCCAATTCTCCACATCTTCAATCTTTCCATTACATCTGTCTACTGTGCCGTCCTGCTGGAAATCAGCACATATCTCCTCTATTTAAATCTGGTGACCCATGCAATGTAAACAACTATAAGCCTATCTCCATATTGCCTATCCTTTCTAAAGTTCTCGAAAACTGATCCATATTCAGTTAAATCTCACTTGAAACCTTCTCTCTCATTAACCCAGCTCAATCTGGCTTCGGGCTAATCATAGCACAATCACTGCACTAGCAAAAGTAACCAATGATTGGATCTCTGCTATAGATGCTAAGAAGGTAACTGGTGCAGTCTTTGGACCTCAGCAAAGCTTTTGATACTGTTGATCACAAACTATTAGTCAATTGCCTTGCAAAGTTGGGTGCCACATACCATACCACCCAGTGGTTCTCTAGATACCAACTGGAAGATTCCAAAAGTAAAGGCGGAAGGCTTTTTTCTGCTGCCTTTGTCAGTTGCAAGAGGAGTCCCCAAGGATCCATCTTAGGCCCTATCTTGTTTTCTGTACATTAATGACTTAGATGCTATCATATCTACGTCCAATCTGCACTTTTTGCAGATGATACTGTGTTGTATACTTCTGGCTCATCGTTATCTGAAGTCAAGGAGTGCTTCAAGTGGACTTCGCACAACTTGAGCATAATCTAATACAGGCAAAGCTTCTGCTCAATGCTAAGAAGACTAAAGCGATGATATTCTCCTGCAGTGCTGTCACAGGCCTCCCCAATACCCTTGCCCAAGACTTCATTGTCACCACGCTAAACGAGCCTCTGGAAGTTGTAACCAAATTTAAATATCTAGGTATCTGGATCGACAATAAATTATCTTTCAGTGACCACGTCGAAGATGTCTCTAGAAGGTTAAAAGCAAGGTTAGGTTTCTTCTACAGAAATAGGCCCCTTTTCCCCCTTGAAACTCGAAACAAGCTTGTACAGGCCACTTTTCTCCCCCTACTCGACTATGGCGATGTAATCTATTCCTCCACCACTCTTGCAAATCTGAGTAAACTGGACATCCTTTATCACCGTGCGTTATGGTTCATTACCAACTCCCTACTGTTCGCACGACTGTGACTTATATGCAGCTGTTGGTTGGACATCTCTTACTACTAGAGCCTGCTCCATGCTGGGCTATCCTTAAACTGCTCCTGCAGAAATTGCCAAGCTATCTCTCTTCCCTTATTAGTATCTCACATAGTGCATACTCGTTAAGAAAATCTGACTTTATTATGCTTGACATACCAAGGACACGGACTTCCTTTGGTAAACGTGTTATTGCATATGCCCTTCCTCCATTTGGAACCAATTACAAACTGTACTGAAACTAACTAGCACAGTTTCAATAAACTTCTACAAATCGCTAAGTTCAGCCAAAATAAAAGACACCTGTAACTGTCATAAAGTCTCTTCCTTCCCATGTGCCATATTTATCCACTGGTAAGGTATAATTGATTTGTCATATTAACTGCTTTCCTTCCCCTTCTACTCCTGGCTTTATCTTTGCTACGACTCCACTGCTACTCTATCAAATCTCCTCCCCATATCAGTTGTAGACTGTTGTTTTTCTAGCTGCCAAAATACTGTATATGTATTACACACCAGTCATCATGTTTCATTTATCAGTATGCAACCTGTAAGTTGCTTCCCTGTCTCATATCAGTGTTTGCCACACGGTCACCCTATGTGGTACCCTTGTATGTATATCCAGCCTGTATCATGTAACTGCATTTCATGTATATACTGTTATTACCTATCTGTGTTTGTACTTTAAGTGTTTATGTCACAGGACCTCCTTGTGAATGAGCTTGCTCAATGGAGTTTTCCTGCAATAAACTTGAACTTGTGTGTGCGTGTGTGTGGGGGGTGGTGTCTCTGGTGTGGGTGAGGCTTCCAGTCAGTATTGTTGTGTGCTGCCACCACTGCTGGGTGGTCATGGTGGGTTTGGCTTTGTGTGGTTCTGTGGTTCACGAGGTTGCAGTGTTCTGGGGGGGCTGGGGATTCCTGCAGTGCTGGTCACTGCGCATGGGTGGTGTCTTGGGGTCACAGTGCTGGGAGTGCTGTGCACAGGGGGGGCCGCTGGACACTGGGGTGCTCCGCCCCCTTTGTGTGACAGTCTTAGGTTGACAGTAGATGTGCTGCAGTAACATGGCTGGGATGTGCTTTGTTTGCTTGTCCCCATGGCCCAGTGGCTGCTTCATCCCTCCCCCAGTTATGCTGTGCTTGGGGTGTGGGGGTACATTGTTGGTTCGGTAGTGTGTCCCTGTGCCCATCTGTGGCATGGGTGGTGTGCCCCTGCCTACCTCCCTGGTTGTGCACTTCCATTGCTATGCTGCGGGGGTCTCTTTGCTTGCGCTATGGCTCCTCTGAACTGCTCAACTGGGCTAGCCTTGTTGCGCTATGGCGCATCATTTCTGCTCAGCTTCCCCTTCCTGGTTGCGCTATGGTGCAGTTTGTGCGATATTCAGACGTTGGCTGCTTGCGCAGTTGGCCTTGCTCCATGTTTGAATATCGCGACAATTGCGCATGTGCGTAACTGACTTGCGCTTGCTCCTGCTGTTGCGCACTTTTTGGGTGCAGTTTGAATATCCCACCCACTAAGTACTAAGTCAAATAAATATAAAACATCATTTATATACAGGATTCTGTTGAATTTTAATCGAAAGAGGCTCCATTCGTAGTCATGAAATGATGAGCTTATCGTGAGCTTAGTGACAATATTATGAACTCCGTGCAAACAGCAGGCCATCAGCAAAGTTCAATAAGAGCCTTTAAAACTTTTCCAAGCATTTATTTTTTGTACTAAATGCCAGGATTAGTTCATATAAAATGCAAAACCCTTTACTGATAATTCATTTTAACATTAGGGATACATCTCCACAACCGGAGTCCTTCAATTTTTTGAAAATCCTCAGTGTACTGTACACCTACAGTGGGAGACATTTGCTCTCAGAGCGTGGTAAATAATCTCAGTCAAAGGAAATTCAATCCTATCTCCCCTTGTTAAGTTTATGGTAGCTCAGCAAATGCAAAAATCTTTTAAAATGCACAATGTTACAAAAGTTCAGTAGAACTCATTCGTCATCTCCAGAAAAGTCCTGTGCAATTACTAGTTGCAAGTTCCTTTTAGCTCCACACATGTTTAGCACAGCAACACTCCCTGATGAAGTTTCCAGAGTTTCCCAGAGTAGCCATGGTGTACAACCGAAATTGTTAAAATACACCATGGCCCAGATATTCAAAAGGGTTGCGACATGCTCAACTCCAAAAATGCGCCATTCTGCGATATTCAGAAGGGGCCAGTTGCGCCACCAAAAACATGCTGAGCAACAGTGCAATGGAAATGAAGGCATGCGCAACCGAAGGGGGTGGGTCCATGCATAAAGTGTGCAATGCGATATTCGAACACTTGCGCAATGCGCAAGAGTGGCTCAGCCGGAAGTTGCGCAGTAGAGGAATTGAGCCAAAATAAAAAGGCTCAAGAAAGTGGTGCAAGAACCCTAGCAGGCCACAAACTGGGGGAGAGAGACAGAGAGAGAGAGAGACAGGAGCTGGAAGGGCAGAGAGGGACAGTGGGTCCAGGAGGACAGAGAGGCCAGTGGGGGTGCCCGTGCAGTGGAAGCAGCAGTGGGGCAGCGGGGTAACACAGGAACAGCAGCCGGGGGGCAGAAGCCAGGGAGATGGACAGTGCCAGCTTCCACATGGAAGCTGTAATGAGGGTGAGACACCATGCTGCAGGGGGCGTGTAGCACAGGAGGGCCCGTCGGCGGTATAGCCCCGACAGGCGGTATCGTGTCTGCATCAGCTTCGAGCTGTACACAGACGCCGAGATTGTGGCTGGTACCGCCTGAACAGGGCAATACTGAGATGGCTCTCGCGAGCTGTGCAGTGATGTGATGCAGGCACCCTCACGACGGAGTCACGCCTGTCCGTGGAGACCAAGGTGACAGCCTGCATGTGCCTGCTCACCACGGCACCTTCCAGAGGCCAACAGGGGACACCACAGGCATTACACAGTCGGCCACGTCACGCATCCTCACCCAATTCCTCAGCGCACTGCTGCCTCATGCTGTGGAGTACATCCATTTCCCCAGCACCATGGCAGAGCGTACAACAAACATGCAGGAGTTCCACAGGGTAGCATGTATGCCAGGCATGCTAGGGGCCATAGACTGCACCCATGTGGCCATTTGCATGCCACCTGGCCCCGACGGCCAGGCATATCGGAACCGAAAGGGGTTTTCCAGTGTCAACTGCCAGGTGGTGTGTGATGCCACTGGGCGCATTATCAATGTCTGTGCCACACACCCTGGCGGAGCACATGATGCCTTCATATGGCACCAGTCTGCACTGTGCCATCGATTCAAGAGTGGGGACATCCCCACGGGTCATCTAGTGGGTGAGTACACATGTATGGAATGCAACCTCTGGGCAAGGGTGGGAATGACACAGGTGCCATGGTAGTGGCACACAAGGATGTGGGCAATATGGACCTGACATGACACTGATCTCCACTATCTCCACACAGGTGACCGCGGATACCCACTCCGCCCCTGGCTGCTCACACCGCATCGGCGCCCACGCACCCCAGCGCAGCTATGCTTCAATGAGGCACATGCTGCAACACGAACATCATAGAGCGGGTGTTTGGGATGCTCAAGGCATGTTTCCGATGCCTGGATACCTCCGCGGAGCTCACAGTACAGCCCCAAAAGGCCTGTGGGATATTCCTGGCCTGTTGCATCCTGCACAACATGGCCAAAGACCATGGGATAGCCGACAGGTCCAAGAGGGGGACAGCGATGGGGACGCCAGTGGCGCCGGTGGTGTTGGTGATGAGCAGCCCCCCCTAGGATGGAGGGACCCCCGACTGACCCGGCAGGCCCAGCTGCACTGGGACACCATCGCAGAAGAGCACTACGCCCAACACAGGTAAGTCAAGGGGACATGTGCAGGCAACACTGTCCATGCGCAAACCACAGGCACACAGGGGAACACACCGTGCATGAAGGTCAGGGGAGTGGAAGGTTCCAGGCATACCAACATACCATCAGAGAGGGGTGAGCACTCATATGGACACACACACACACCAGGCAGCATACATGGGCAGCAGCACAGCACTGCGGAAACGACATTGCCAACACACAGCACCACCGACCACCCCCACCACCTGGACTGTCCACATACGTGTGTCAGGACCTGGGCACCCTTGCACCTTGGTGTACAGTGCAATGCAGGCATCATCATGCACACGCACCTGTGGACAGCAGTTGGGAGAGTGTGCAGGTGGTCCGTGAGTCAGCGTGGTGAGCAGAGCACCCAGCAGTGCACTGCCCACCATGACACACATTGCACACAGGGCAGCACCAGACAGGGCCTGCACTGGGAGACAGCTCAGTCAGGTAGCACTGTCCCACAGCCACCACGGATGCATGGACGGCCCCGCCGTGGCCCAGCAGTACTGGCAGGTTGAGCAGGGGCCACATTGGGTGGTGCTGGTGCACCACCAGGGGTCTCACTGCGCGAACGTGACCTTGCCCGCACAGGGGTCTGCATCCTGCCAAACAAACTTGCACCAGGGGTGCTCGGGATGCCCACAGCAGAACCCAGCATCGACAGGCCTGGTGTCACACGACACCGGGAACGGGGAGTGGAGAGTGCACTGTGTGGGGTGTGTGGTACAGGGGCACCTGACAGTGTGGCTAATACGTGCCGCAGAGACCACTGCCTGGGTCAGCCTGTCAATGGCAGCGGTCACATCCGTCCGCATAAGGACCAGCTTGGCTCGGTCCCAAGCACACTCCCTGCTATGCCGCTCCACGGACACAGACAGTGCCTCCACGGACCTTGCAACCCGCCCCTGCAGCTGTACCGAGTCCTGCAGCAGGTGGGTGTGTGTGTCCAATGGGTACTGTGCCCCAATGGCATCGTGACCCCCAGGGTGTGGACGGTCCTGGTGCACAGCACCCCTTGAGGGTGGGTGCTGTTCACCAGGACCAGGCATGGGTGGATCAAAGTGCGGGGGACATGTGCCACTGCATGACACTGTACCCCCAGACTTGGTGTGTGACAACTGCTGCCGCCCCTCCAACTGCTGAGCCCCCAGGTCCACCTGTTCCACCTCCGTGCTGACAACAGTGCCAGACACCTGCACAGCCACCGGTGCTGCCCACGGTGCTGACAGGCACAGCCTGGGACTGTGCCAGCATGCTGGTACACAGGTGTGAACCAGGAAGGCCCAGGGGCACGTGCTGGCCTGCCATGTGTCCGTCATGGGACACACACCTATCACCGCCCATTGCAGGCCTTCTATCATCTATGGTGCAGGTGCATGCCACTGCCATAGGCACAGCATGCTGGCATACCTGCATGCCAGACTGCTGAGACACAGGCTGTGCACCCCCTGCACCCGTATCACTGACACCGGAGTTGTTGGCCCAGAGTGCATGCTGCTGCAGTGCCTGCAGGCTGGTGGCGGAGGTGGATGGTCCCTCCTCCACGTCCAGCAGGTCTGCATCACTGTCTGGACCCACCACCACCACCATCTCCTAAAGACGAACAGGATCTGTAACAGAAAGAGAGTACATGTGAGTGCATGTGAACAACAGCCCCCCCCAACAACACCACCATGTCATACTGCAGTGATGGGCTTCCACCTGTCTGGAATCTCCACCTGGTACGCCCGCAATGGCACTCGGCTGCATGGCTGTGACCAGTGTCTCCTCTGTAGGGTTGCTGCAACACCACTGGTGGGCCCCACCAGTGCCAGCACATGCCGCCCTGAAGGCTGCCACCGTCTCCTTCAGCCTCCTGTGGTCAGTCCCCATCTTCTTCTTGCATTCCTGCACAGAGCGCTGGTGGCTTCCATGCAGGTTGACGGCCCGAGCTACCCCCTCCCATGCAGCTGCACGTTCCTGAGGGGTGCCCCTCCATCCACTCAATAGTGGCTCATCCTCCAGGTAGGCTTGGAAGAGGGCCTCCGTCTCTGCCGCGGTGAAGTTCGGCCTCCTCCTACGCCCGCCGTCCACACTCTCAGCTTGGCTCTGGTCAGTCATGGTGATCTGTATGGGTGGAAGTGGACACCTGTCACTGTGCAGTCGACAGCATTTCCCCATGAGCATAGCTGCCGTCTGGGGCGGAAGCCTCCATGTTTCCTCTCTGCATGGCAGATGCTGATAGAAAGGGTGCCCTTTGTCCCTTTCTATGCCCTTTCATGCTCAGCCCCTCAGCCTTTATCATCCTCCGCCTACGAGCATTGTCCTGAGCATCACACAGCATGTAACTCACTCCCACCTGCAGTAACCAAATCTGGCCAGCACAACCCACTGTCGATTTTAATAGCGCAACACATGCAAATGAGTGTGGCGCAACTATAATGACATGCTAATCGCGCCACTGCGCCTATGAATGGCTGATCGAATGATTTGCATATGTCAGCTGAATATAGCGTATTTGCGCTTTGCGCAATACGGAAGGTCCGGCTGAGCCAATGGCGCAGGTTTGTGGCTGCGTGCTACACTGCACTGCACATGCCCAGACAGCTTACGCATGCGTCTATCATGCTGCAGACCTACTGAGCGCAATAGGCGATTCAGGCCATGGCCACCATTGTGCCAGTGGCGCTACAGCACTGGGCACTATATGGCGCTGTGGCACTACTGCGCGATAGTCCACTGTGGCACTGGTGCACAGCTTGGCAGTCGCACAGGATGCCTATATGTCCAATGGCACTGTGCGTAGCCTTGCGTCATTGCCGTGACCTTGTGTATGCCGTCTGACCCCTGGTGCTGTTGGCATGCCATGTGTACGTCCCTATTGCGCTGTCTGGTGACAGCGCCATGTGAGGACGGCGCCTGTTCAAACAGCGATTGGAGCCTGTGGTGGTTCATTGTGCAACAACTCCACGGGGTTACGGCACAGCGGGCGCTTAATTGCCTGCTGTAAAGTTGGTGCCATGACTAGAGGAGGGCGGTGTCCTGGAGCCAGATTGAAGTGGCCAACCTGGTGGCCCTAGTTGAGCCACACTATGATGGCCTGATGGTGAGGCGCCCTCACCAGTGCCATGACTCAGCTGTGGCAGCAAGTGGCCACTGACCTGGTGGAGGTCACTGGACGGGGCCGGTCTGCTGAGCAGTGCCGGCACCAGTACAGTGACCTCCGCCGGAGGGAGCCAGAACTTTTGTCATGGCTGCGGTCGCATGCCAGGCGGGGCGTAGTGCCTAGGCCACATGAGTGTACCATCTATGCACCTATATTCTCTGTAGGGGTGTGTGTGTGCTTGGGTGGCTGTGCATAGGTGCCGGCTCGGACACGTTGGCTGTGTCAGTGTGTGCAGCTGTGCGATGGATGGTTATGGCTGTGTGGGCAGGCACTCTCACTGGGGCAGGGGGCACTCTGCTTTTGAGTCACACTGATGTTTGTCTCAACATATGTCTCCCACAGGCCGGAATCTGAGGACGCAGGGTGACGGTGACGTGGGCCGTGCCAGGGCCCCGGTGCCGGGGGGTGTTGTGCCCCAGCAGCAGCAGCAGCAGCAGCAGCAGCAGCAGCGGCAGAGCCAGCTGCTGGAGGAGTGTGAGTATCATTACTTCATGGATGATATTGCATGCTGGGGGGGGGCAAGACCACCAGCCATGCACAACACAACCATGCAGGAAAGGGGGAGGTCATAATTCTGCTATAGAAGACACTGGTGGGGCCCCACCTGGAGTACAGTGTACAGTTCTGGAGACCATACCTACATATGGACATGGACTGGGTAGAGCGGGTTCAGAGGAGGTCAACACGGATGGTGCATGGATTGCATCACAAGTCCTATGAAGACAGGTTGAAGGAACTGAACATGTACTCCCTGGAGGAGAGGAGGGAGAGGGGGATATGATGGGGACATACAAGTATCTTACAGTGGGGAACAGAGTGCAGGAAAACACTATTTTTAAGCGTAAAAGATGTTCCAGGACTAGAGGGCATGGGATGAAGTTGGAGGGGGGACGATTCAGAAGAAACATGAGAATGAATTACTTCACAGAACGGGTGGTGGACAAGTGGAACACCCTGCCAGAGGAAGTGGTGGGGGCTGACTTGGTCATGGGATTTAAGAATGCAGGATAGCCATAAAGGATTTCTGAGGTCAGGGGTAGGTGCAACAGACTTATAGGAAAACAGAGTGAACTTACAAGGTCAAATGGCCAGACTGGGTGGCACATAGGCCCTTATCTGCCGACACTGTCTATGTATCCATATGTAGGCACGACACAGGTGACATGCATCACTGTGCAGTATCACAGCACGCCTGTGTATGCGCCACTGGTGGTCCAGGCATGCACTGGGCACATAGCTGTGTAACTGGCATCGCACCACGTTGCCACATCACTTGCCAGCCTAGTTTGTACTGTGATTGGCGTGGGCAGGTGTGTGTGGTGGATGCGCATAGCTGGTGCCACCTGTTTGTGATGGCTATGCACGTTCACTGTGGGTGGGTGTACGCATCACAGGTGCGGGACATTGGGCTATAGGCTTGCAGGTTGGGTGGTGTTCAGGGTTGTGGTCAGTCACAGCCATTGACTGTGTTCCCTTTTCCTAGGCCTCATTGTGCTCCACAGAATGGAGCAGTCACTGCATCAGCTGACCCGGGTGTCCCAGGAGAACCAGCACATCCTCCAGGACATACAGCGCCATGGGCTAAGGAGGAGGCGCAGCCAAGAAAGACGGCACCAGGCAGCAGTGGACCAGTCTGCTAGGCCTTAGGCCAGATCCCCTTCTCTCTCACCCATCCCTCCCACTCTGCCTTCCCTCCAAGTTCTTCATCCCTATCCCTGCCCACCCCTACCTTGTACCCTCCCTCTTGTAAATAGTTATGTTGTTGTGGATTTTGTAATTATATTTTTCTAATACATTTCTATTTTGATATGAATACTGTGTTGGTCTCTGATTTGCAGCTGGCTATGGTTGCTCAGTTGCAGTGTGTGCCCATCTGGGCTGGTATGGTCCTGGGTATGTGTGTGTGTGTGTGTGTGTGTGTGTGATGTGTGCGTCGTGTGCTTGGGAGGTATCTCCGCATGGCAGTGACTTTCTGTTGGTCTTGCCATCTGCTGCCACCCACTGCTGGGTGCACAGGGTGTCTGGCTTGTATGCTTCTGTGCTGCACAGGGCTGACGTGTGCTGGGGGACACATGGTTCCTGCAGTGCCAGTCACTGCACATGGGTGGTGTCTTGGGGTCACAGTGCAGGGTGTGCTTGTGCATTCAGGGGGGCTGATGCACTGTGGTTGTCAACCCCTGTGTGTGCACTCTCCGCCTGCCAGTGGTTGTGCTGGGGTGTCAGGGCTCTGCTATGCTTTGTTGGCTTGTCCCCATGGGTACATGGATCATCCATCCCACCCCAGTGATGCTGTGCTTGGGGTGTGCAGGTGGTGTGGGTTCTGCAGTGTGTTCCTGTGCCCATGTGTGGCATGGCTGGCGGTGGGCCCCAGCCTGCCTCCCTGGATGTGCAGTTCCATTGCTCTGGGGCTGTGCTTAGCGCTATGGCAGCTCTGGAATGCTCAGCTGAAGCTTCCCTGAGATTTGCGCCATAAGCGACATTTTTTCAGCTCAGCTTCTCCTTCCTGGTTGCGATGGCGCGGTATGTGCGATATTCAGATGTTGGTTGCTTGCGCAATTTGCTCTGCTCCATGTTTGAATATCGCACCTGTTGCGCAATTGCGCAACTGGTTTGTGCTTGCTCCTGCTGTTGCGCTACTTTTGAGCGCAGTTTGAATATCTGGGCCCATGACTTTAGCTGAGTATTAAACTTTAAAAAAAAAAAAGGCGCACACACAGTAGCTCCATAGCCGAAAGTCCTGTTTCAGAGACTAGCCATTTTCTAGCAGATGCCCATTTTACCATATAATATCCTACAAAAGGAATACTTTGCCTATTTAGGCTAATATATTAAGGCATTTAGAGATGCAGAGGCATTTTTAAATTGAAATTGAGGGGCTCCATCTGTACTCTGGAGTCCATCCTCGCAAGCTGGGGAGTTAAAGGGCTCCGTGACTCTCTGAGTCCATTTCAGTAGAGTCAGACACCTCAGAACTTTAACTCCAAAAAACAATCAATCAGAAAATCAACATTTTGGGGGGAATTTTCCAATGAAGCGGACTCCATGGGTCACCTCAATAGCATCATTATTAAACCCAGAAAGGGAGTCAGAGTAAAAATAGGGCAATATCAAACATCAGCTTCAGGTTTCCCCAAGCTCGTACGGTCTCCCTTCTCAAAATTTCCATCTTGCTGCTACATTTTAATTTTGGGTCATGAGCTCCACCAGACTCACACCGCTCAACACTGCACACGATCCAGTAGACATTTAACCACCTGTAAACAAAACACAAAAAGAAGTGCTCTCTAACCGTAGTAAATGGGGGATGGGCAGACTTCAAATCCCAAATCCCTGGCAAAGTTGGCATACCTTTTGAAAGTTCAAGAAATGCATACCAGCACAACAAGTGCAGGCAGTCCTAGATCCCCATGCAGAGCACAGAGCCAAGTTCACAGACTTCTTACAGACTTCTGTCTCTAATGTTTGCCATGAGTCATTCTCTTCCCATTCAGTATTATCTGTGCCTGTTAGAAATACTGCTCTCTTACATTTACTGTAAGCAGCTGTATGGCTGATTATTACAAGTCCCTTACAAAAATAATACATGATTTATTCATGACATCTGAGAAAGCAGAGTTTAAAGCACCAAATCTTTAAACTTACACTTCTATTCAGCGGGCATGGCATTGTGTGGAGAGGAGCAGCAGCGTGTGAGCGATGGATGAATCTGCCTTTACACTTTGTGGCAGAATTGCCACAGTAAAAATGACAATATTGCCCCAGTGCTTATTATAACTCTTCCGTACTCCTCTTGTGCTGCAGTTATACAGCCTCTGTTACTGAGACTTCAATACGTCTGTCAGTCATTCTCCACGGTCAGGTGTAATTTCTACAATTTCCATGGCTGGGTGTGATTTCTGCGGTTGGGTGCAATTTCTGCGATCAGCGGTGAATTCTGCAGATATTTCCGTGGTCGGCCTCGGCCGCAGAATCGAGGAAAACCTGGGGCCTTGGTTGCAGCCAATCAGGCCCTCACATGCCCATGGAGGTGGATGGCAGGTCCCCCGTGGCTGGGCATGCCCCCACGGCAGCCACAGGCACCCCTGTCACTGTGTGCTGGTGAGCCAGTACTGTAAGAGAACAGAGCTGTTTTAGTGCTGCCATACCGACCGCAGCACCCCCCTGGCCACAGCCCTGCCATGCCATACTTACCATGCAGTGATGGGCACCCTCCTGTCTGGAGCCACTGCTCAGCATACCCTTGACTGCGGTGCACCACATGGTGGCCACCACCAGCTCCTCCTGTGCCATGAGCTGTGGCACAAAAGCCTGGCCCCCACCAGTGGCTGACCTGGCAGCCTGTATGGCTGCCACCTTCTCCTTGATCCAACGTTTGTCGGTGCCCACCTTCTTCTTGCACTCCTGTGCAGACCACTGGTGGCTGCCCTGCTGGTTCACAGCTGCCACCACCTCCACCCAGGCCGCGGCCCTGGCCTGGGGTATGCCAGTGGCACCACTAAGCAATGGCTCCCTGTTGAGGTATGCCTCAAACATTGCATCAGCCTCTGCCTTTGTAAAGTTGGGCCTGTGCTTGTGGGCAGGTCCACACTCCTCACCCTCCTCATGCTTAGACATGTTGCTACCTGTGGGCATGAACATGTGGTTACTGGCTGCAGTGGCCCACCCCAGCCAGCCATCCCGCAGTGCTGGCCATCCCCTTGGCAGGCATAACTTACCTCAGAAGGTTGCAATACCGGTCCATGGCCTGTGCTGTTGTGTGGCGTCTTTATAGTGCATCGCATGCAAATGGGCTGTTGCGCAACGGTAATGACATGCAAATTTCCCGAATGCACTGCAGATAGGCTGATGAGCTAATCTGCATATGATGGCTGAATATCACGGTCTTGCACCTTGTGCAATGGATTTGTTTCAGCACATGTCATGGAGCAATGCCATGCCATGCGCAGTGCCCCCTCAACAACACGCATGCACCACAGCATGTGCTACTGCCTATTGTGCACCATGCACTAGGAGCACTATAGGGGGCCATGGTATCTTATGCACCATGGACCTTATGGCACTCGAGTGCTACTGGGCCTATGGCATTCAATCGCTATTGGGCCTATGGCGTTTGGGCAATATTGGGTCTATGGCACTCGGGCGCTATTGGGCCTATGGTGCTCAAGCACTATTGGGCCCATGGGGCATGGTGCTATTTTGGCCCTATTGCACACTATGCATTGTGGGCCATATGACGCCCATGCACACATTGCACATGAAGACCCCTGCCCTGCCCTTTGCCCTCTTGGGACCCCTGCTCCACATGCCAGTGTGGCTATGCCCATGCTGCACATCTCCGGAGATGCGCAATTGCCAGAGGCCGTGCAACTGACTACGAGGCATGTATCCCATGCACGTTGTGCACGTGCACTACTGGGTGCCATTTTGTATCTGTCGATTGATGTAGCAGCATGGCATGCCATGCATTGTGATGGGTGAGGAATTGGAGCCAGGTAATTGAAGCTGGTAAACCTAATGGCTCAGGTAGAGCCCCATGCCCCAAGCCTGTTCAGGCAGCAGCCCCTGCAGCGGCCCATGACCGAGGTGTGGCAGGCCATTGCGGATGGGCTGGGCCAGGTCACAAGGGTGCAGCGCACCAGAAAGCAGTGCCACCATGGATACGGTGACCTGGCAAGGAGGGATCTGGAGTGGCTGAGGGTGTTGCAGGTGCATGTCTGCAGGGGGGTCATGCCACGGCCAGGTAAGTGGGCTCACACTGAGTCTGTGCATGACCACCATACCATGGTGTTGGCAGGAATGCATGCCATGCTGGGGGAGCCCTGTCATTGTGTGTCCTGTGACATGGCATTGCCTGTCACTGGCTGCACTGCGCCACCACCCTGCAGCCTTGCCCAGCTGGGGCACACACCGTGCTTGGGGTGGGGTGGTGGGCTCATGCTCTGGCTGTGTTATGATGTGTGCCTGTCTGTGTTCCTGTCCTAGAGCCTAAAGATCAGAGGCATGCCAGGGCAGCACGGGTGCCTGGTGGGCCACAGCAGGCCGCTGCTGGCCCATTGGCAGGAGGAGCAGGACCAAGTGGTGGCAGAGGAGCGGCTGCAGGACCGGTGCATGCAGCACCACAGCGGGCAGGTAGGCACTGTGCATTCCCTCATTGCTGTGCTGTGTGGTCGGCGGGGGTGGGGTACAGCCATGGCCTCCTGTGCCTTGTGCCGTGTCAGCTGTGTGCAGCACATGGTGCGGTGTGAGTGGCACCATGGGGCAGCCATTGCAGTTGTGTGGCAGCTGTTGGTGGGCTGGGTGTGCATCCATCTGCCACCAGTGCTGCTGTGGTTCTGCTGCAGCACTGTGCCACCCACCTGCCTGCCACTGTGTGGTCAGGTGGCCCTTGGGCAGCGGTGTCCAGCACTGTGCATTGTCATGACATGCCGGGTTGGTGGCAGGCATAGGCCCATCCACTGCAGGTGGCCAGGGTGCCACTCCAGAGGTGTGTGTTCCCACTGTCCACTGTGCACAGTGGGGGGCTAGGGTGTTATGGACGTGCACTGATCATCTGTCCCTTCCTTTGCCATAGGTGTCCAGAGGGGATCTTGCCTGCCTCTTACTGTTGCCTCCTGTAACAGATCATCGTGATTACCTCCCATACCATGGAGATTGCTGACCAAACCAGGAGAATCCTGCTCCAGGATCGGTGCAGGGGGAGGTGCCAGGTGGTGGCAGGCCGTGTCCAGCCGTAGTGGACACCTGCACCCTTCCTGCCCCTGACCTCCCTTCCCCTGCCTTCCCCATCCAACTGTACAGACCCTGTCCCCTGTCCCCTTCCCTCCCTCACCTACCCTATCCCTTGTTTTTTACTGTTGTTTACCAATCAATACATTTGTTCCTTGATTACCCATATGTGTCCATTTCTGCTTTGCAGCTGGTGAGTGGGACCATGCTGCAGTGGTGTGATAGGTGGCTGTGTGGTGCACCAGTGTCATTGTGTGGACTGTGCATGGTGGTGACCTGCCTCATGGTCAGTGGCTGTGCCTTGTGGTGGCCATGGGCTGGCTGTACAGGCTGTGTGGCGTGTATGTTGGGTGCTGTGTGCCAGGGTGTGACTTGTGGTCCGGGTGGGCGGAGGAGTGCCGTCTGGTGGGAGTGGCCAGTGAGGACTCACCCTTGGATGTCAGTGCCGCCTGTACCATGTGTCCACCGCTACGGTGCTGGGGAGGGTGGCTGGCTGCATGCCTGCCCTCCATGGGCAGTGTTCTCCTGTGGGCCAGCTGTGTGTCCCTGCCAGTGTTCTCAGCCTGGATCCACTGCCTCCCTGCGCTGTCCCCCCACCTTCCCCAATGCCTAGCTCCCTGCTATGCCTGTGGCTGGTCCTGCTGTGTCCTGGTGCTTCTTCCTGTGCTCCTTGTGTATCCCTGGTTGCACTATGGCACATGTCTGGTTGCTCCCTGGTACATCTCTGACTGCACCATGGTGCATCCCTGCGATATTTAGCGTGTTGTGCTGGCACATGTTGCAGTGCGCAACCACTGAATATCGTGGTCACTGTGCCATTGCGCAGTTGGGTTGCACTGCGCTGGGATTGCACCTGCCTTTGGTGCATTTCTGAATATCCAGCCCAAAGTGTAAACTGGGATCAGACTTACAGTTGCATGTGAGGCTCTTAGTGCTGACTGGTCCCCTTTAAGTGAATGATGATGTAATTCAAACAAAAAATATATTATTTTCATTACGGTCCTGTCATCTCAGTAAACACACACACTGCATTAAATTGTGAAGTACCAACAATCTTTGCTTCCAGTTGTTTGATGGGGACCTGTACTGATGGAAATATACCACTAAAACTGGATGGTTAATACTGAGCAAGTTCCCCAGGCAGATCACTAACGCACTGGACACAATATGAAGCCTGCCCCAAACCTGTCACACACTTATATGTGTGTTTTTGCCTTTGGGCCCCTCACCTAATGTATAATCTCTCAGAACTGTGCATCTCTACCCTGTTTCTTTCCAGAATCTGGATCTCCTCTCTTGCAAGTATTCCAAAACATGCAACTGTACCCTGCATCTCTCCAAAATTTGTAATTCTGCCTTACAGCACCTTCATAATTGTACCCCTTCTCATATGCATCTCACAAACATTTATACTTACTACCACACACCTCCTTCAACTTGTATCTCTGTACAGATCCACAAATGTGCATGCCTCCCTAAATCTGTACCCTCAGTCTTACAATCCTTTCAAAATATGTACTATTTCCACTACAGCCAGAACAAAATGTGTACACTAATTCCCTCATACCCTCCCACACTTTGTACCCCTAACTCCACTCTACCCCAAGATGTGTAACCCTTCTGCACCCTTCCCAGATTAATACCCCAACCCCTTCCACCTTCTCACAATTTCTACATTGCGTCCCTGAACCATTACAAAAATGTGAACCCCTGAAGAAATTGGTACTTTTCATTTGCTCCTCTCCCAGAATTTACACCCCTACAACTGCACCACTCCAATAATTATATGTACTGCCCTTGCACAGCACTCCAAACATGTATCCCCCACCTCTTCACAATATTTGTACCTCTTATCCCCACTCCCATCTTGAAATTCACATCCCTACCACTGCAAACCTCTTAAAATTGATACCTTACCACAGCACTCCCATGAAAATCTCTACCCTACCCCTCCAAGATTTGTACCCCTTGTTCTGCAATAGCCCCAAAATTCACACCACCACCTACCCAACTTCTCACAATACCAACCCTGTGCCCCATACTGCTGTGAGTTTGAACCATTCCCAAAAGTTGCACCCCTACTTTTTTACTCCTCCCATAATTTACACACCATACTCTTCAACATATTGTACCCTTTATCCCAGCATATTTCCCCAGATTTGTACCTTCCCTGCACTACTCCCCAAATCTTTTACATACCATCCAAAATTTATACTTTCTTGCCCTGCACCCCTCATAGAATTTGTACCTACTATTCCCACTTTTCTTAAACATCTGTACACCCGGCAATCCTCCCTCAATTTGTACCTCTATCCCCATACTCCCCTAAGATTTGTACCCTTTCTCCTGTGCCATTGCCAAAATTCATAACGTAATCTCTGTAAATGTCTAGCAATTACTTCTCATTATTACCATTTTGCAACCTTCCCAACATTTTCACACTTTCATCTGCACCCCTCCCAAAATTTTCACCCATACCAGAGCACCTCTTAGAAAATTTGTACCCCTTCTTCCACAAAACTCCCAACATATTTAATGCCTCTGTACTCCTAGCTAAATATGCTCCCATCTCAATATGTTTGTCCCTACCTTGGAACTCCTAATCAGATTACACTTTAAATTCCTATTCCCTCCCAAAATGTTGTACCAAATCCCATACCCCTCATACAAGTCACAACGTTTTTTTACCTCTAACTCCTCACTCCTTACAAAATTTGTACCCCTACTCTCAGGGCTACAAATACTTTTTTTTGGATGGCTGTCCACTGGACAGGTGATAAGAAAATGTTACCTGTCCCATGTAATTTATACCTGTCCAGTTAATTTTGAGGTAAATTTGGAAAAAAGGACAAACATGTTTTTAAAGCAGCAGTGCAACAAAAAAAGTTATTCCAAAAAGCTAATTTTCTGCGATGGCTATAAAAATTATTTGCAGAACTGTTGATTTGGGTTTTCTGGATGCTTCCTATGCTGTGTACTGTACATTTGCATTTTTGTCTGGACTCTTATCCTCCTTGGGTCCTCAGTATTATTTCTATGCAAAAATAAGGTGGCCATCTTTTTTTTCTTGAGAAATAATTACTTTAAAATATTTCTAAAATTCTTAAATGATAATGAAAACTGAAAATTTCACTGCCAAAATAAACTGGACGACATCTGGCATCAATT
This sequence comes from Neoceratodus forsteri, assembly GCA_016271365.2. Lineage (NCBI taxonomy): Eukaryota > Metazoa > Chordata > Ceratodontiformes > Ceratodontidae > Neoceratodus > Neoceratodus forsteri. The sequence continues at coordinate 490,632 of JADMNL010000032.1, read as the reverse complement.
AGGAAGAAAAAAGTGGGGTCACATTTTGACCCATTTTCATTGCACTGCTGCTTTAAATATGATCCTTGTTCAGCCTCAGATAGTCCTACTCAGTTTAAACGGACAGTGTCAACCTGTTTTGCATCATACTATTTATAGTTAAAAATCTACATTTTATGATTGCTTACCTACTCTAAAATCCATTGATGTTGATGGTTGTTTTGTCTGCCTCCTTGCTTAGTAGAACTGAAATGCATGCCAGTGTATAATTATAAACAACCTTGTTTTGTTTCAAATCCTGAATCTGTTCTTACTGAATACTTCCTGAACATTAGAAACACCTCCAAACAGTGCAGCCATTCATGATGCAATAGCCTCCTAAACTCCCATTGCATAATGAATGGTTAGACTGTGTTGAGGCATTCCCATATCCAGGAAAGATGCAGTGGCAGTTGATCAAGAAATGTAAATGAACATGTTTTTGTGTGGTAACACCAGTGTGGTGGGCAGTCCGTTTTTCACTTTTTAAAAGAAAATACTAATCAGAATCAAGCAACCAGCTACATCAGCAGTCTCTATAAAATGAGACCAATCATATCATGTTTTTTAAACTAGGGACACTTTGAGGCCTAAGGGGGTTGACAGTGTCCCTTTAAAGAGTAGAAATTCCAGATGTGGATGTTGCTGCAATGAAGTACTGGTCAGCAGTGTAGCAGTAATACATTTCATACCCCCCACACATTTTGAAGCAAATATAGCTAGAAAAGGCAGATTGGATAGACCGTTTTTCCTTTTCTGCCAGAACTATGTTTCTTAGAGAGCTTCTCTAACTGTATATTTTCCCTACCAGTGCCATGCTAAGGGAAGGGAGGAAGCCTGGGACAGCTGAGGACTTCAGCTGGAAAGGTAAGGAAAGTACCTTGTTACTGCTGTTCATATATTTATATGTAACCCCTAGGTGGCACTATCCCAAGGGCTTCTACCCCTGCCTGCTTGGCTAGTAACAGGTTAAGGGGCCTGGGTACTGAAATGGATGCCTCCACCCAGAGGTCAGGGTTGTTAGTGGTCAAGCTAACCTGGGCACAGCCCTCTGGGACACTGTAACCCCCCTCTGTCCATTCTAGTGGCCAGAACAATATACAGTAATCACTTTTGCAATGACCCTTATTCACCACGCAAGTACCCACACTGTTTGCACTTACCACCAGGGCTGGTTCCACCAGTTCGACCCTGGAGACCCCCTGTAAACAAGGTTAGGCACAGCAAACAACAACAGTACAGTGCTTTCAGTACAAACTGGAACCACAGTCAGGTTAAATGCAAAAAGAGTTAGATCTGATTTATTCAGGGGACTTGAACAAGGAAGGGGAATAATCAGGTTGATTGGTTTAAAAAGGCTAAATCAATCAGACAGTCATGCATGCACTTCAGAGTCCCTACACAGTCAAACACTCTGGGTACCCAAGTGGGGAAGAGGTGGGCTAGCCAGGAACGTTGCCCAGGATAGGCTGGTGTTGCAGCTGGTTGAGGCCCTGTAGTGGAAGGAAGCAACATGCACAACACACACTATTTGTAATCTGGAGCCAGAGGGCTCAGTTCATGAAGGAAAAGACAACAAGGCAATCAGATGACAACACTTTAGATTTAGCTGTTGTTGCAGGGAGCTACCCTGATGTTTACTCACGATACCCAATACAGGACACAGGCAGGACAAAATCGAGACAGCAGGTTGTTGAGCTGGAGTGCCTGGAGAAGCAGAGTCCACATGAATCACCGAGCTGTTGTTCCTGTTCGAAGTGTTAAGCAGGGGGCTGATCCCCAAGCAGGTCTCTCATCAATGTCTTTCTCTGCGTAGCGAGTAGTCTGGCTGGGCCAGTGTGGCCAGGCCCAGCCCAAATACAGATGAATACAGATTCAGTCTGTTGGAGCTGGATGCAGCCTCCAGCAAGCAGAACACAGTTCAACACACAGTGGGGAACCAAATCATGACCCACTAACAGCACACAGCACATTTACATGTAAAGAAATTCCACTGTACCAGGCAGATGGCTCTCCGATCACAATTACAGGGTCTCTACACAATCTGGGAGTTCAGAGGTGCCTGGAGGTCCTGACAGGCCAATCGCATTCAGCAAATCTTCGGTCTTCTTCAGGTTGACAGCCTGGTCACAGTTCAGTGGCTTATCTCGCTCTCACAATTTGCATGTAGTCCGATAAGATCATAGGTTCCCTCTCAGGGACAGCAGGCAGGCATGCAGGCCAAACTCAAGCCTTTCCACAGCTCTTCTGTACGAAACTACGCAGGACTGCTGCTTGACTATCTCGAACTGTTCACCCTTTCACTTCCCAACTCAGACTCACTGTAGCTGCAAGCAGCCTGGGACTTTTCCCAGGATCCAAAAGTTTTGGTTGACTGATCTGTCTGTCAGTCACAACAAGGGCTCCCCCTCCAGGTCCATTTGGACACTAAAGTTCCAAAACTACAATTCCTACAGAATTTTGCTCCCACAAGACCCCTGGGGACAGGCTCCATTTTAGAGTCCCCAAAGGTACTGATTGGACTATTCTGGCAGTCCAGAACCAAGATGGTGGTGATATAAATGAAACTGTCCATGCTGCAAAGAAGGCAGGTTAGATAAACTACAATATCTTTACCATTCTAATAGATAATCAGTAAATAAGTGCATCTTCTCATAGAGCTCCCTCTGCGCAAATAGCGATGGCAGAACTGAGCAATTATCTGGCAGCCCGGACAGGACTCAAGCATATAAACACTCAGTCCCCCTCCCAGATTAATTATAACTGTGATATAGGCAGCTCTTAAAGAGACAATACACAGAGGCTATACAGGCATTCTCTGGCAATAACGTTTAAACTGCTAAAACGCAGGACACCAGCCTGGCAGTGAGCATTTAGGCAAGCACAAGGAAGATTTTTCAGGAACCCCCATTTGTGGGGGGGTTACACATATTATATATATATATTCATTGCAAAATCTGCATTTAATGCATCAGTTAGGGTTAAAGCAACAAAAGTGAGGAATTGAGATGTTAGGGTTGAGTCCCTAACCCCCCCCACATCACACACCCCCATCCTCCACAGACTGACAGATGCCGGGGTGTGCCATGGGCTCATGTGGCCCAACTCTCACCCCATTCCATGTGTAAACAGGTTGACATGCTACAGTAAAGGAGAATGGGGTGAGAGTTAGGTCTCATGACCCCATGGGACACCCCAACGTCTGTCAGTCTGTGGAGGATGGGGGTGTGTGGTGTGGGGGTAGTTAGGAGCTCAATCCTAACATCTCATTTCCTCACTTTTGTTGCTTTAACCCTAACTGATGTATTAAATGCAGTTTTTTGCAATGCATTTCCTTACTTTTTGGAAAATTGTAATATAAGCAGTAAATAGCATGTGTTGGTGGTAGCATGGGGCCCGATTTGTGCATAACAATATGCATCTGTAGGAGTGCAGGCCCTCTGGGCCCTGCGCTCCCACTTACACATAGCTACAGAGCCATACAGCAGCCCTATAGGGCAATGAACCCTTGTTACACTAATTTGCCGATATCTCGGGAACCGAAGCAGCTAGAAAAAAAATTCAAGTGTTGTAATCGTGACAGTGAGTACTGCACACAACATAAGTCAAATGAACCCGTATCTTGCATTGAACTACGGGCACTGAAAAGGCACCCTTTGAACCCTTGTGACACTAATTTGCCAACATCTCATTAACCGTGCAACCTACAAAAAAAATTCCACTGCAGGTGTAGTCTACGGTCTCCAATCTTGATCCAGCAGGTTAGATCACCAAGCCACTGAGATATGGGTGCCGAAAAGTGCAATGGGCACCACAATGTTATCCTATGAAGAAAATCTTAACTTCGTGATGGAATATCTATGGAACCATTTAATTTTCCAACACCTAAACAGCATAATTCACACCAGTAGGGCATCCCCTCAGTACCCTGAAAATTGCAAGTAAAAAGATCAAACCATTGATTAGCATTGCAATGGTAACGTTTTTTACATCTTTTAAAATTCCTAGTCCGTGAGGTAGCAAAATCCTTGCCCGTCAGATCAATCCTCATCCGCGAGGTGTAAAAATCTCCATCCATGAGAGATCCTCAATCGTCAGATTTTGTCCATCTGGTCACAAAGTGATGGACAAGGGTTTTGCAGCCTCACAAAAGAGGATTGGCTGGCGGACTAGGATTTTGACAGCTTGCAGACCACGATTTTGTCACCTCACGAAAGAGGATTCAAAAACCCAATCCTGGTCTGCAATCTGACAAAATCCTAGTCCTTCAGCCGATCCTCTTTTGCGAGGTAGCAAAATCCTTGACCGTCAGCTTGATCCTGATCCGCGAGAAGGGCCATCTGGTCACAAACTGATGGACAAGGATTTTGTAGGCTCACGGATGAGGATCATCTCATGGACTAGGATTTTGACAGCTCATGGACTAGGATCGTTAGCGAGTAGTGGTCAAAGAATTTTTAAATTTTAAAAAGCTATTTTTTGACTAACATGAGCCAAACAAAAGGTATGACTTTGTAGAGGGTGTCACCCTGAACAAAACTCATACTCCATTTGGCCCAAATGTCACCCATGGAGAAAGCTACAACATTTTGTTTGGCAGGGAAAAACTGAAAACAAGATGGTGGCTGACAGACAAGGAATTTTCCTGATGGACTAGGATTTTTTAAAATCATAGTCCATGAGCTGACAAAATCCTTGACTGTGAGATCAATCTTTGTCCGAAAAATATATAAATCTCGGAGTGAACTGAGCATGCTCAGAACCAGAAAATGAAAAATGAAATAACTTTGGAAAAGGTTAATATGTTTTTACCAATGGTTGCAGCACCATGGGCAAAAAATGTGTCAAAAGTGGTGAAAAACGCGTCTTTTAGCGTTTTGCTGCACAGAAACTGTAAGTCTGACCAAAATGCAACTTGATAAATCAAGAGATCTACCATACCAGACCATGCATTCCAAATTCCATGCAAATCCATTGAACAGTTGCAAAGTTACTAATGTGCAAAAACTGAGGTTTAACATTAACACGCCTACTCAACCCTAACTATAGAGGCGACTGCATTTATAATATATATATATATATATATATATATATATATACACACACACACACACACATATACACATTTTTTTGTTGTTCTTCTTCCAGGTGTTGGGATTATTAGCTTTTCTTCCCTAGGTATTCTGCTATAGTATTTCAAGGTGTGTTGGGGCACTTTTTTGGATTCATAGAGGAACAGAAAATGCTTCTCTAAGTTAACAGTGTTTAGGATTTATTGCTAGACTTGCCTTGCTTATTTTATTGGATTGAGAATTTGCTGCAGGGAAGACAGCAGAGGGTAGTGCTGGGGAGAACTTTCATCTCTGAGGGCTGTGATGAGTGGGGTACTGCAGGGATCAGTACTGAGGCCAGTGCTGTTTGGAATATTCATAGCGGACAAATCATATGGCATCAGGAATAAGATCAGTCTATTCACTGGTAAACGATATAGCAGGTTGGCAGGGGCTTCAGGATGACCAGACCAAACTGGTGGAGTGGTCAGAAGTGTGGCAGTTGCAGTTCAATGTGAGAAAGTGCAAAGTCCTGCACTTTGGAGCAAAGAACCCAGGGAGGAGTTACCAGCTGGGAGAGGCGCAGCTAGCTTCCACCAAGGTGGATAAAGATCTAGGGGTGGTTGTAACAGGGAAGATTAACAATACAGTGCAGTGTAGGAGGGTGGTAGTGAAAGCCAACAGGATGCTGGGTTGTATCACGAGAGGGATCTCCTCCAGGAGCAGGGAGGTGATCCTGCCTCTCTACAGGGCACTGGTCAGGCTGCATCTGGAGTATGTATATATTGTTTAGTGGGTAATGGTTCTCTTCTAGGTTCTTCGGCCCCCAATCTAGGCTTTCAAATTTTGGAAAATTAAGAATATATACAAGGATGCACAAGCAATAATCTTTACTGAATGGCATGTGTATACACCAAAGAATTAAAAATGTAATAATATCGTATTAAAAAAATGCTGCTCAGTGACATAAAATAAATGTATTTACAGATGTGTAACAAAGAACAAACCCCGTGAACAAGCTCCAAGTCGAGCGAAACGTAGGGGGGAGACAAATAAAAAGAAAGATTGAAGAACAATAACTTGAGTGAAGAGTGGTTACTTCAAAGGGCCCCTCAACATTTCTTATATTTTTTCTTGCATCTGGAGTATCTAAAGAAGGATGTGAAATTACTGGAAGGGGTACAACGCAGGGCAACAAGGATGATCCAGGGATTGGAGGACAGACCATACGAGGAGAGGCTGAGAGCTGAACATGTACTCCTTGGAAGAGAGAAGGGACTGGGGGGATATGATTGAGATCTTTAAGTACATAAACGGGATAAACAAGGCAGGCACTGAAAAGATACTCAGGCTGGGGGGGTGGGACACGAGAGAGCATGGCCTTAGACTGGAGGGAGAAAAATTTACATAGAAACATAGAATTTGATGGCAGATAAGGGCTGCTTGTCCCACCTAGTCTGCCCATTTCCCTACCTAATGGATAAATTGCAGATCCTAGTTAACCAACAGCATACTTCCTCCTACCCCCCACTAGATTTGCCTTATGTTTGTCCCATACATTCTTGAATTTCCCCACAGTTTTTGACTCCACTACCTCCTCAGGAAGGCCGTTCCATGTATCCACAACCCTCTCTGTGAAAAAATGCTTTCTCACATTACCTCTGAGCCGTCCCCCCTCTATCTTCAAATTCTGCCCCCTTGTTCCTGTGCATCTCTTTTTTTAGGACAGAAATGAGGAGACACTCATTCATGGAGAGGGCCATGGCAGAATGGAATGCTCTGCTGGAGGAGGTGGCAGCCTGTAAGACAGTGGGTAGTTTCAAAAGGGGATGGGACAAGGTGAGAGGGAGGATAACGGGGAAGGGGAGTGGGGTGAGGCAGCTGCAAAGTGAGGGTGATAGCTGCACATTTGAGCAGACTTGATAGACCAGGTGGCCTATTTTGCTGGCAAATTCATGTGTTCATATATATGTTTCTTTTATTTCTGGTACTTGGCGTACTTGTAGAGTAAGATATTAGTTAAAAACAGCAGCATTTGTGTCTGACATCAGGGCAGCTCAGGGGAATTTTGGGAGGTTGTTGAGCAAACTTGTTCCCCTCCCCCCAGAAGCAGTCAGCAGCTGAGGCACAACTGAGGTGCACATAACTAGATACTGCTGCTTTCTCATGGAACCATATGGAGCTCTAGTGCTCTGAGCACTGTTGGCCTGATTGTTTCTTGAGGAGGCCTGTGTATAATCCCACCCACCCCACCCTCCCACCCCAAGGTTCACCTCTCCTTTATTCCGTTTACCCCACATCATATCCTGTTACATCACAGGATATTAGTCATAGCATGCCTGGTAACTAGGAAGAATATAAAGGAGTAAGGGGACTAGTGAGAATAAGCAGGGACCCTAACAAATTAAGCAGGATCTATGGACAAGACTGATACACTATGTAGAAGAAAATATTACAGAACAGCAATAGAATACCTGTAGCAGAAGTCTCAATTTAAAGGGCACTAGACATAAAATAAGGCAGTAGGTGACAGGGAGAGAGTAAGCAAGCAGATTTGCTTTCAAGTAAAAGTGTACAGTACATTTCTGCAAGGAGATTTGTTTTAAAGTAGTCTCTATAGTAGTGTTCTTTAGTAGTATATGACCCTGGTAGTTAGTTAATTACTCAACTGGATCAGAATATCAGGCTTCTCAGACAGTAACTAGACTCCCAGTGGAGATTTTTGTTTTTTGAGTCCATTGGAGGATGTTAAGAGACCAGGAAAGTAGGAGGATGGGGCGGATGGAGAAACCAGGAAGGAGGAACAAAGGGGAAAGGAGTGGGTGGAGTGGGCAAGAAAGTGGAGAGTGGGAGGAAGGGGTATAGGGATAAAATGTGGAGGTGGAGGGCGGGTAATGGACTTAGCAGGATAGTGAGATGTAGTGGATATGGAGCAGCTGTGCATATGGACGTGCTCTGGAGAGTAGGAGCATACCCTATATGTGTGAGGGTGTTTCATCTGGAAAGGGAGATTTGGGAGTTGAGGAGGGTGGAGGATCACTTAATATTGGAAGTAGGGCACAGAGGGAGAAAAGGTGGTGGTCTGGCAGCTCAGGGGGAACGTTTTGTAAGCTCCGATGTGAGGAGGGATAGTGTGAAAATTGGGGAAGGTAGCAAACCAGTCAATGTACAACACAGGAATGAACTAGAAGAGGGGAGTAAGTGGAGGGGCTAATCAAGGGCTCTGGGGGTGGGTCAAACAAGAGTTGGCAGAAAGTGGCCAGGAAGAGAGTGTGGGGAGGGAAGGATAGAGCCAAGAGGGTTGGTAATGTCAGCCTCCATAGGGCAAGGGGGGGGAAAGACAGCGGCGCTGCAGAGGGTGTTGTGGTTGAGAGACATGTATTCACCTCTACAAAAAAGAAAGGACACAGGGGAACCTATGGAAACAGGGAAGACTGGTGTTGCAAGGGGGGGCAGGAGGGAGATGGAGAGGTAGGTCAGAGGTAAGTAGGGCCCCTGAAAAAGAGCTGAAGATGGAAGGGCTGGGATTAGGGGTAATGAGGAGATGGAGAAAGCCAGTGTTGCAAGTGGGGGTCTGGAGAGAGATGGATAGGTAGGTCAGAGGGTAAGCAGGGCCCCTGAAAAAACAGCTGAAGATGGAAGGGCTGGGATTAGGAGTAATGAGGAGTTAGAAGCAGGGTTGAGCACAGACCCAGGGGAAGCAGTAGATGGTGAGAAGGAATCTGTAAGATCTGGGGTTGCAGATCGTACTCTGGGAGGGGGAGTGGTGCAGGTAGTGGGGGGGTAAACAAGGAAAGGGTACTTGGAGGGGAAGAGGCGAGGATGACATGCAGGGAAAAGGCAGTGGGTAAAAGTAGGCAAGGCACGGAGGAAGGAGAAAAGAGGGTCCTGGTTTTGGGGGACTCCATCATTAGAGGAATCAGATGGGGGAAACACCTGTCTCAGTAATACCATACGGCTGCTAAACCCACCCACTCCCCTGGCCTCTCATTCCCCATAGGGGGTCTATAACCTGCCCCCGGTCCCCTTCCCTTATCACTCTGTTACCTTACCCATCTTATCCATATAACCACATTCTCTCTCTCTACCCTCTCTCTCCCCTCCCTCACATGCACTCACTCTCTTTTTTCTCCCTCCTCATTCTCCCCTCCACCCCATCTCCCTCTCTCCAGCCCCTCTGCTACCTCTACCCCCTCCTCTACCCTCTCTCCACCCATGTCTCTCCACACTACCCAAGAACCACTCCCCCGGTACCCTCGAACCACTCCTCTCTGCCAGTGTGTACTCCACCTGCCCAATGCCCTATCTTCACCTCTCTCACACCTCCCCACCCCCATTCACATTTCTGACAATGCCTGCTGGGCTGCACCCTGTAATTCTTTGCCCCCCCACAATCACCATTAGCAGAACTCTGCTACATCCTACTCCAGCCTGTTTAGAGTATTTTTGAATAAGATGTAACTTCCTGGCTGAAATCACCTACATAGATGTTTATATGAAACTAAATGTTCAGTTAACTTAATATGTCTGTATCATGTTGTCTTTGCTTGTTTGATGTGGAACCTTTGTAAAAGAGACCTGTACTCAAAGGTTGTTTCCTAATCATGAAATAAATAAATAAACTAAATAAAATAATGGGGCAAAGGGAGCTTTATATGGGTGGAATTTATGCCAGGAATGACAGTGTTTAGGGTGGGGTACCTTGTGCACTCGTTAGTAAGAAAGCACGGAAGGGTGCCCCACATTGTGGTACACATTGTGGTGGAGAATAGTGTGAAAGAAGTGCAGGACAGATATAGGGAACTGGCAAGATTATGCCTTGCTGAGAACTACACTGTCACATTTTCAGAAATCTTGCCAATACCAAAGGGTACTCTGGAAAGAAGTAGAAGATTAGGGAAATCAACAGTTGGCTAAGGGAGTGGTATCCTGCTATGGGGTATGGGTTGGTGGGCATATGGGGGACTACATGGGAAAACAAATAACTATTTGCTAGGGACAGACTACACTTAAGTAAGGAGGGGAAGGAGGTCCTTAAAAACAAGCTAGAGGATTATATATCTAGGTGGTGGGGTTTAAACTAGATGGGGGGGAAGGCTGGAGAGTACATGGATCTTGAGCAAAATAGGAGGGCATAGGCTCTTCCCCAGTCTGGAGGAGTGCAAGAAGTGAAGACCAAACCTAGAGGAGTGGAGGCCGGGAGCAAGGGGGTTAGTAAGATAGGGGAAAATTATGAGAGGGGCTGGAAAGTTGTTCTGATAAATGCACAGAGTCTGGGAAACAAGATGCCAGAGTTGCATGCATTGTTGGTGGAAGGGGTGGTGGTGGATTTGGCTGCAGTCACTGAGACTTGGGCCAACCAGTACCATGACTGGGATTTGAAAATAATTGGGTATGCCACACTTTGAAAGGATAGGACAGTGGGTAGGGGGGTGGGGTTGCACTATTTGTTAGGGAAGGGATAGTGTGCAGCAGAGAGGAGGTGGGGAGGATAACGTGAACGCAGTATGGGCCACATTACAGGATAGTAAAGGGAGGAAGGTTAATCTGGGGGTGGTCTACAGGCCACCCGTGCAATCAGTGCACATGGACAGGGAACTAATCCACAATTTGAGAAAAAAACTGCAGGAGGGGGAGGAGTTGGAATGTGATACTAGGGGACTTTAACATGCCTGGGACAGCCTGGAGCCCCATGGCGTCCTCATCGGCAAAGGAGCAGAGTGCTCGATGCACTCCAGGACAAATATCTGACTCAGCTTGTCGAAGAGTCAACCAGGGAGGGAAGCATCCTGGACCTGGTGCTAGCCGATAGGGAGCAGGTCAGGGATCTGGTGGTGGAAGCCCCTTTGGCTGGCAATGACCACTCCACGATGTGTTTTACCTTGGACATAGGGAAGGAGAGGAACCAAATGAAGACCACGGTTGTGGACTTCAGGGGGGCAAACTTCGGGGAGATGGCAGATATCCTCAGGGAGCATATCTGTAAAATCAGAACTGGAATGGACACAGAGAAGCAGTGAGAAATCCTGAAGATGGGCATACTGAAGGCCACGAAAACCTGCACCAGAGCACAAAACAAGATGGCCTGAGCTAGGAAACCTTTCTGGTGGACAAAGGAGGTACAGGAGGAAGTAAGGAATAAGACGTTGGCCTTTAGAAGGTACAAATGCTCCTGTAGTGAGGCAGACCATGAGGAATAGCATATGATATCCAGGGAGGTTAGCAGAAGGGTAAGAAAAGCCAAGACTGATAAGGAGCTTAGATTAGCAAAAGGGATCAGGGAGGGAGGAGAAGGAATTCTTTTGATATGTTAGGGAATGTAGGAAGGGTGGGGAACAGATAAGCAAGCTGAGAAAGGAGGAGGGATGAGTTGGGGGGGTAGAACAGGCTGAAGTGTTAAATGATTATTTCAGGTCGGTCTTCACTAGGGAAGAGGTTGGGCCATTGCCTTAGGGAGGGAGCAGGAAAGAGAACACGGGGGGTTCTCACAGATGGGGAGATCCTGGTAGTGAGGGTGAGGGAGGCTCACAAGTCCTTGAGGCCGGATAAAGTTCCAGGGCCATACGGCATCCACCCCAGGGTTCTGAAGGAACTGGCAGATGTCCTGGCAGTTCCAGTGATGGAACGATTGAATTCCTCCCTCCAATCACGATGTGTCCCTTTAGGCTGGAGTTTGGTCCATGTCATGCTCTTCCACAGGTGTGGACCTCGGGATGAACCGGGGAACTACAGACCTGACATCCATAGTGGAGAATATGTTGGCGACCAACTTAAAGGAATGGTTGGTGGAGTTCCTGGAAGTAAATGGTTTTCAGGATGATAACCAACATGGGTTTGTCCAGGGGAAATCATGTCAAACTAACCTGGTCGAATTTTTTGACTAGTTGACAAGATTCCTGGATGGAAGAAAGCCGGTTGATGTCCTGTACCTGGATTTCAGCAAGGCTTTTGATTCAGTCCCACATGGAAGGCTAATTTGGAAAGTGAAGGAAATGGGGTAGGGAGATAAATTGGGTGTGTGTGTGTGTAGCTAATTGGCTAAGGAATAGACAGCAGAGGGTGGGGGTAAAGTCTTGACACCCAGAGAGGTCATCAGTGGGGTTCCACAAGGTTCAGTTTTGGGCCCTATCCTGTTTAATGTATTTATTGCGGACATCGGGGAAGGGGTTGGTAGTAAAATAAGTTTGTTTGCAGATATTCTAAATTGAGGGCAGTGGTAAACAGCGAGGAGGGTAGGAGGGCACTACAGGATGACCTGGGGAGGCTAGAAAACTGGGCTCATGTGTGGCAGTTAGGATTTAATGCACTTGGAGGGGTACAGCTGACTGTTGTGATGATGGAGAAGGATCTGTGGGTGATAATTAATGCTAAAGGGAACCACTTGGAGCAGTGCAGAAGAGCAGCGGCTAAGGCAAACAAAATGCTTGGGTGTATAGCCAAGGGTATAACGTACAGGAGAAGGGAAGTTTATACACCTAAATGTAGGGTGTATATAGTCCACCGAACGATGCTTTCCAATCACTTGAGACACTCACTAAAAACCTAACAGTCGAGTTTGCATCTGAACTCATCATCCTTGGAGACTTCAACCTGAACTGTGCCAAAGAGACCAGGTCCTCAATAAACGGTATGCTACACGAGGCAAACCTTTCCCAGATAATCACCCTACCCACAAGGTTGAACTACAAAACGGGAAGTCACTCAACCATTGACTGGGCACTGGTATCTAACCCAAAAAATGTTCAATCAGCTGGCACCATGGCCGATGCTCTCAGTGACCACTCGCTCATCTTCTGTGTTTGGGAAAACAGGGCAGAAAAGGTCCCACCCAGAATACTCACCACCAGGGACTACTCTAAGTTCTCCCCCAGAGCACTACAATATCCTCTTGGGCAACTTAGATTGGAGCCTGCTAAGAAGTCTCCCTACCCTGGAAGGGGCAGTTGACTTCTTTAACAGGTCTATCATGTGGGCCACGGACCTCCTGGCCCCAAATAAGACCTACTGGGTAAAAGGCCACTGCTATAAGTGGATTACCCCCCCCCAAAGGCCCTGATGACTAGCCATGACAAAGCCTGGAAAAAGTTCAAGGGCATGTCACTCCCCGGAGACCGGGTAATTTACTGAGCCCTCCAAAACCAATGTAAACAGGCCATCAAGCTAGCGAAAAAGGAGTACCTCAACCACCTCCAGAAAGCAAACCTCGGCAACCCTAGGACTTTCTGGTCCCACATCAACAAACTGATTAAGGAAAATAAAAAGACAGCCACTGGCCCTATCACAGCTAACGGGCAGGTACTGCATGATGAGGCACTAATCGCTGAAACCCTCAATACATTCTTCACAAACCCTGATAAACATCAGGCAGGGTCATCGGTGCCCAACAACCAGTCCGCTCCGCAGCATCCCTCAATTCTTAACCGCCCACTCTTTCACATGAGGCTGGCAAAGGTAAAAGAGGTCCTGGCCATCCTAAAAACCCTGAAAACAAGAGGTTCAGGATGCCCGGATGGAATCAAAGCTAGATTGCTAAAAGACGGTGCCTCGGTACTCGCACGGCCACTCACCTGGCTGATCAACAGGTCCTTACTAGAAGGATCTGTCCCAGAGCTGTGGAAGCAGGCACATGTGGTCCCGATTTCATAAGGGCGGGCCTGTGGAACCAGTTGAGAACTATAGGCCTATCTCCTTGCTGTGTACCCTGGCAAAACTACAGGAGAAACTCGTCTATGCCCAACTTAGGGAATACCTTGAGACACACACATGCTGTTGTCCCCATCGCAACATGGCTTTAGAGCCAAACATGGGACTGACACTACCTTAACTAAATTCTCTACTGATGTACTCAGAGAACTAGACTCTGGATCCAACACAGGTGCGGTTTTCATAGACCTTTCCAAGGCCTTTGACCTGGTGGATCACAGACTACTACTCCAAAAACTCCTCCACATAGGCCTTGACACCCACGCCCTCAAATGGGTGGAAAGCTACCTCTCTCTGGTTGCACACAGAGGGTTAGGTGGCAGGATAAACTCTCCAAACCTCAGTCCCTAAAGGAGTGAGTACCCCAAGGGTCGATACTTGGGCCCCTATTGTTCTCACTGTTCGTAAATGAACTGCACAACCACTGTGGGAGCAGCAATGGAATCCAATATGTGGATGACGCTGTTATTTACAAAACCTCAGACAACTTGGACGATCTAGGCACATCCCTCCAAAAGGATATCCGCATCATGGAGAAATGGCTCATCAAGAACAAAATGGTCCTTAATACCAATAAAACCAAAGCCATGCTGTTCGGACCTAGAGCCCTTGGACAAGATAGATCACAACTACTCCAACTTACATCCCTGGAGGGCAACAAACTGGAAGTAGTCTCCTCAACAAAGTACCTTGGCCTTACCCTCGACCAAGGTCTCGCATTCAAACAACATGTAGACCAAATCACAAGAGTAATCCATACAAAACTCAGATTACTGTATCGGCTCAAGGAACAGCTGACCCCCGGATCTAGGACTTCAATTGCATCTAGTGTCCTACTCCCAACACTAATATATGCTGCCCCAGTCCTTCAAGGTATCGCAAAGCTGGAGTACGGTAAATTACAGACTTTATACGACAAGGTGGTTCACTTTGCCTCCTTATCCCACTCTAGGATCCACCACTGTGAGGCGTTAGTGAAGCTTAACTGGTCATCCTTTGAAGCTCGCCTCAGGTACCCTGTACTCTGCCTGGCGAAAAAGCTAATTAGCCCCACGCCTCGCCCGAGTCTCGGTGGACTCCTAGCAGTAAAAAGGAACCTGAGCAGCCTTAGGTCCTCAGGCCTAACGCTACTAGAGGTCCCTAAGGTTAGGACTAAGGCAGGCTACAAATCCTTCTCACATGCTACCCCTTCCTTGTGGAACAACCTCCCTTTGGAGGTACGAGAAACCCCATCGGTACCGTGCTTCTGCACAAGACTCAAGACCCATCTGCTGTCAATGAGCAAATGCCAATGCCACCGTACCTGACACTACAACAATGACCCTGATAGCTCACTTACCAAACTAAAATCTCCAACCCCTGAACAGTGTACCACTAACTCTTCCTCCCCCTCTCAGAACCATCCTGAGGCTCTTAGAACTATGTTTACCTAAAGAATCCACAGTACTGTCTCTCTCCTGTGTATGACTGACATAGGATTAAATGAACAACAACTTACTAATTAGATATACGAAACCCATAGAAAATACTGCTATGTGTAAACAGCCGAATACTGTGTACCCATGACCTGTATATGTATCACTGTCTATAATTTCATGTACTGTTATTCCCGGGTCACCCCTGAAAAAGGACCTTCGCGGCCCAGTGGGCCTACCCGGTCATCAAAATTCAATAAATAATAAATAAATAAATACTTCCCCATTACACCTCACTGACAAGGCTGCATCTGGAGTACTGTGTGCAGTTCTGGTGCCCTCACCTAAAAAAGGACATCACACTGCTGGAGAGAGTCCAGAGAAAGGTGAGGAAGATGATTAGTGGTCAGGGGGTTTGTTATATGAGGCCAGGATTAAAGAGATGAACATGTACACTCTGGAGGACAGAAGGGATGGGGGAATATGATAGAGACCTTCAAATACCTGAAGGGGTTCAACAGAGGGAACAAGGAGGGTCTGTTCAAGTTAAGGGAGGAGGGGCTATGACAGGCCATAGTCTAAAGCTGGCTGACCTCCATGAAACACTGGCAGTTTATTAATACAAAACAACAAAGTGTGTCAATGCTAGCTTCTGGTTTCACTAATCTGCTAAATCAGCTCAAATACAGTTTCGCGATAACAGACATGATCCCTATTCACAGGAATGTCCTAGCAAGAATATACAGGGGAGGGGTCACTCTAAAAACAATTATTTGCTGGATCAGAAATACAGAACTGCAGTCTGTGCACTCCCAATCCTTCAGTGCCTCACAGTTCCCTACACTATTCCTAAAAATGCTGTGCAAAACAAACTTCCTCTTAAAAAATACTCCCACCTAAACAATCACGAGGGGAGAATTCAGATCACAAAGGGATGTACATATAATACAAGGGCCAGCCACAATCCTAGTTTCAAGTCCTCAGCCCAATAATATAATTTCAAACGCAGATTCGAAGTACTGAAAATAGGGTGAAGAGGGCGGGCAGTGTAAGTGATTGTTTACTAGGTAAAAAAATAGAGTGTTGTAATCTATGGTATCCCAGTCCTGTTAGTATCCGACAAGGTCCAATGATTCTCCCATGAATGATACACAATTTAAGGCATCCCCACTGAATATATTCCCACTAAAACTGACTTAGCAAACAGGAAATAATGGGGCTCAGTTTAAATTACAGAGGGGGAAAGCTTGTATAGCAAAACTTTAATTGCAGAGGGAAAAACTTTATTCACACCCCAGAAGCACGCATTGAGAAAGTCACAAATAATTGTAGTAAATGACTAAGCTGCAATTTTGATTAACTTATTGGGAGACAGTATTCCTAGGCCCACTATCCCACTTGTCCCGCTTGACACGTGTGCAGAAATAATGTGTCGATATGTCTCTTGTTGCCACATGATACAAGACAAGAATGGTTTTACTTGCATTGTCGCATGTCAGAACAGGTCATCTTCACTTTATTGTTCTCACACATGACGGACACATGTAAAAGTACTCTTATCCTGACAGAAGTGTCTCATGGAGAAATATTAACACACAGCAACATAGAAGCATAGAATTTGTGGGCAGATAAGGACTGCCAGGCCCATCCAGTCTGCCTGAACGCCCTATGCTAGTTTGTGGCCTCTGACCCTAACTGGACAATGGCTTTTTTTTTCGTACTTGCCTGGCTCCTTGGCTTCAGAGGGGGACTCATACCCTCTCCCACTCCATTCGTCAAGTCCTGCCACCAGGATCCCCCTGGTTTCACATTGCTCGTTGGGCCGGGGGTGTATTCATTTTTCCCATTTTCTCCCCATCCCTGAGGACATCGGTGTTGAGGCGTTTCATCTGATAAGCGACATGCTAACACATGCATAAATCAAGTACCAGCATCCTCCCTCCCCTGACTCTGAGCGTCCGTGTCCCTGCCACCGTGCTTTCACCAGCAGAGAAGCTACAGTTGGCGAAATATTTCCGGTAACCCACCCTCAGAGGAGGAGAGCACCCATTGGGACACTCAATCCTCCTCCCACATCCGACCCCCAATGGTCTGGGTCTATTACTGAACCCAGATCATTGGCGTAGCGTGAGATGTGGTGTCCAGTGCCTTAGCCCTCAGTGCCACTGGGCTGGAAGTCAATGGCTTTTCACCCCACCTTCCCACCTCTATGGTACCCTTATGCCTATCCCATTCATGTTTAAAACCCTCCTCTGTGCTGCCCTCACTACCTTCATGGCAGTCTAGTCTATGTGTCCACCACTGTCTCCATGAAGAAAAACTTCCTCACATCTCCCCTTAGCCTACCACCTTCCAATTTCATATTATGCCCCCTTGTTCTTGTATATATTTTATATTGGAAGATCTATCCCCCTTGCACCTTGTTCATGCCCTTAAGGTAGTTGAATGTTTCTATCATGTAGCACAAATGCCATCACTTTCGTTCTGCAACAAGCTACTTTGCATTTTGCTTACTTCTTTGGCTGAGAGTGTGATGGCATTTGAGAGAGTATCCTGGATTTTTCTTCATTAGCATCGGTGTTTGATTCATGTGTACATTGCTTTGTGCCTGGATTGAAACATTAGCACTGCCCTGTATGCTCCTGAAAAAAACAGCATTTTCCCACATAGCAAGTGATTTATAAGACAAAAAAGGAACAGAAAAATACATTTTTATACATTTTTGGTCTCATCTGCCACACTGATATTCAGGATGATTGCTTTGTAATTTGTATTCATGATTATGTCACATTTTTATATCTGACGATAATTTGTGATTCAAAAACTCTTAGTGGTAGTTAATCCATTGTAATGTCTTCCAGATAAAATACCCTTAGTTACAGGATTCATACTTTGAGAGAGAAAGCTGACAGTGGAATGTGAAGCTTTGGATAATCAGTTAGTCAGACAGCTCAGCTGGTGAAACACCAGAATTATTATCTGAGCCAATGTTGAACTGCCATTTAGGCAGCATAATAACATATTAGTCTGCTGACTGAAGGGGCTTAGGGTCCATTTTGTCTGCCCTACTGCTGCATTTCAAGGACTTTGTCTGCTTTGAGTATGAATACACATTCAAGCATGGCAGCCAGATTGCTGCCCCTATTCATGCTGTGTAACCCTCAATGCCAGTCTGCCTCACAAATCTTTTTTAGTTTTGTTCTGCCTTGAAATCCTGAACGATACTAGCTTTCACAACCTTATTGGGTAAGATATGTCACATTGTAAAGCACCAGTATTTGTTATTTTAAAACAATCCTCATAATGCATGTAAGCGGTCACCTTTCTGGGGCCCACCTCTCCTGTGGAAGCTGACCTAGGTTATCTGGCCTACTGTGGTGTGGTGCCTCCGCCTGGGAAGATGATATGGGGTACCTGGCTAGAGAAACATTAGACTATCACCCTCCAGGAAACAATGCACAAACTGCCTACACAGTCCCTACCCCAAAGCAAGTGACACAGGAAGCAACAGCAGTCCCCAAACCATAAAATACACTACAATTCAGACCAATTATTGATTTAAAAGGGATTGTATGGAAAGAACAAAGGGAAGCAGTGGGGTTAGGGTAGCAGTATATCAATAGTCTATTCAGACTTCAAAGCAATAGACAATCAAATACTTTGCCCCATAAACTCTGCCCACACCCTGGCAGTCCTTGAACTCCATTGCGGGCGTACCCATCTTAATTTCCCCAAAGGCCATTCCCAGTCATTCTCCCTGAGGTGTTACTGAACTGTTACAAACTTTTGAAAACAGACCCTTTTATGCAAGCTGAAACTCAATGCCTGATTGGCCAGGCTTGTTGACAGACAAACTGCCGCTGACTTGAGCTGCTTGTATGTTGGCCAAAATTCATAGGCAACATGGATCTGAACTTTGCCCCGCCCCCCATGGTACTTTGCTGATCAGCTTTCCGATGGGGGCCACCATGTTTGTTTATATTTAGTTCCTAGCTTCAACAGCTTACTGCTACTTTGTTTACAGTTTCCCAGAATTGATTTTGCCTTGTCCTGGCCCCAATTACAATTCTGGGACCAGGGATGTATTTGATTTATTGGGCCGGTAGCCCATTCGGCAGTTTAGTCATTTAGTTTTTGTTGCGTGCTTTGTTGCAGCAGGCAGTCATTCACACTGCTCTCCTGATCAGATGCGCATGTTCACTAGGTTCATTTTCTGGTTCCTGACCTGCTACCTGCTTTGGGTTGGGAACCCACTTAGATTGCACCCATGGTATGGTTCAGCTTTGATCCTGGCTCTACTTATCTCCATGGAGCCAGGATCCACACACGCAGTGGGTGCTCTGCCCGATCTTGTTCTTGGAGCACTGGCTCTGTTATGCACTTCTGCACATGTATGGCAGTCTCCATTGCTGTCACACTCTTCCTTCTCCTTGTTCCATGCCCCTGCATCTCTTGCACTCAGGGAACACAAAAACTGCTGGCACTTGTCTTTTCTTCCCCCTGCCTCGGTCACACTACCAGTCCTCATAGATGAGAACAGGGGGAACTGAATGATGATGGCCGTGGATCCTTGAGAAGAACCCTGGTTAAAATCCCACCAGGGCTCCTGACAACTGCATAAGTGCCTTGCTGGTCACCCCTTCTGCTGTCCTGTGGGCTGGAGGGTGAAGACAGCTCCAAGGATGCTGGAGGAGGCAGTCCAGGTAAGCCCTGGTTTGCAGAGGTGATACATGTATTTCTGGCAAAGACATCAAGACGAATATTTTATTGTTATTATATTTCACTCCTGAATAATGGGGTTTTAATGTTTTTAAAGTTCTCTGCTCTCTGGCCCTATCCACTATGAATAAATTAAACATTTTGATGTGGTGCTGTGCTGATTACAATCAGAAATGGGTGCTAGCATCTTCCTAACACATACACAGTATGAATCCAGTATGTAATGTCAAAAAGTAACCCCAAGAAAAGAGATTTTTAAAAATTACTAGTGGTGGCTATCTTTAATGACTTGAGTCATTGCTTATATAACTGGTAATAAAAGCCACTTTCAGAATATCTTAGAGAAATAAAAATATGTTGATAATGAATTGCACTATTGTCAGAAATATATTAATTCTGTAAAACTATATGATGAACTTTGTAGTCAGTTTACAAATACTGTTGCTTTAGGCACCTTTTGTGTAAGATAATGCTTTTGAAAGTTTCCCCTTATCTTTCTTCCACTCCGTTTGAGTGCATGCCCTTTACATCTGCTTACACTCACCAGCTCAGACACCTGTGCATACTTCATTTACTTATAGTGTATGGTGGAGCGTCGTTCTCCACCAAAATCGATCGTTTTCGAAACCTTGTAGTCACACACTAGTGACGTTCCCAGTACAACAGAATGATGTTTTCTACTGTACTGCGAACGTCACACTGTGTCCTTGTGCAGCATTTGACAGTTAGGGCTCACTCCATAGACAGGACACATGGCGAAAGAAGCAATACCGGGGGCAGTATTAATGGTTAGTGTGAAAACATTCACAATGTAAATTCTTTTTTCCTTCTAGTAACTGTTTTTTTTTCCCCCAAAAACGACGTTCCACCATACACTATAAAGAAAAGTGCATGGGGAACAGTTGACAACAGGGCATCTTTCACCTCGTTGGCACTATGACAACGGATTACCTCTTGAGCTGCGCTCTCGAGGTAATCCGTAGTCATAGTGCCAACTCGGTGAAAGAATAGCCCTGTTGTCAACCGTTCCCCATGCACTATCCTATATATGTAGTTTGAGCTAACCTGATAGGTGCAGTATGCAGAAAGTGCCTAATCACCCTGTCTATGCTGTTTTGTAGTCAGAACACTGTTTTCTGATTATTGATTTATTTATTTGGAATTTCAGATTAACACCTGTAAGCAAAAGCTCTTTTACATGGGTTCCATGGCAAGGTACAGACAGACAAAGGAATAAAGCAATTCAAATGATGTGTAGCATATGAGAATATAGCAACCAAGAAAAATAGTGCACAGAAACTGGAAAAACAGCCAAGGCGGCCTTGTCAGATTAGAACAAAGTTAACGTTGTTGATAAAACTGTCTTCAAGCATTGTACAATGTATGCCTAATTATACATTTATTCGAACATTAAATCCAAGTTATGCAGGTAAAGTAAACTGAAAACAGAACAGTGCAAGTTTATGTATTATTATGCCCCTCTCAGCCTGTTCTTCTCAAGACTAAATAACTGGATTACTGTATATCTCATCTCTCCCCAAGGCTCTTGCTCCTTGAGGTCGTATGCCTCTTTCACTACAAGTTTGTGCTTTGAATGCCTAGTGAGGCTAACAGAGTGCAAAAAGTCTCTGTCCCTATGATATTTCCAAAAACAAAATTTGAAGAGTGAATATTTACCCCCTCTAGGGCAATAACCATACTTGGGCTCAACTGAGTTTCTGGAGATTTCCCAGTGACTTGACTGAGATACTATATGAACTCACCCAGTGGAGTTTCATGCTGGGAAACAAGACAGCTGAATGCCATTGCTCCACATTTGTTTGTGATGTTATGAAAGTGCAGAGCTGGGTTAGCAGGGAGTCTGATGCCACTGATATATTTAGTTCACTATATGGTTTTTGTAATGATTAGAGCAGAAACTGGTAATTTGGATCAGTCCAGGTAGGGTTAGACCAAATCACTGCCTTGGTGTGTTGCTCAGCCTTTCATCAACTATACAGTCACCTCAACAAGAAAACACTCATAAAATAGCAAAGTTAGGTTATGATTAAAGAGGAGCATGGGAGGGCAGGCTCCCTTATAGTCTGAAAGTTGATACTAGGCAGGGTGTCTGTATTTTAGGGTCACTTCTGAGATGGAGCTACCCCTTGTTTTGCAGGTGCCAGCTGTGATCAGGAGAGGGTTCTATCATCTTTTTGTTTTTATATAGCTTTTTGCTCCTCCATTGCCACCTCTGCCTTACCATTGGGCTGCTTCAGCTCTCCCACAGTCAGACGGCACCCAGCCACCAGCCGACCAAGACCAGAACGCCAGCCTGCAGCTCCTTGGAAGCTGCCTGCTCTTGAACAGGGCTGCTTCAGCTCCCCCATGGTCAGACGGCACCCAGCCAGCCACCGACTGAGACCAGGATGCTAGCCTGCAGCTCCTTGGAAGGTACAGCAACAGTGCAGCCAATCAGAGCACGGGCGCTTCCAGCAAACCCGCTCCGATTGGCCAGGACTTTTTTCCCTGTTTTTGCCACCTGGCACTTTTTACAAATAGATTTAGCTGCAACTAAGCAAAATTCAAGCATCTCATAGAAGGATTTTCGGCCCTCCCACCCTCTCCCACTCCTTCCACTGATTAAATATACCTATTGCTCGCCCACATTCCCTCTCGCGCCATCATTGGTTAGTAAGCCTAGCAGCACTCGCTTCCTCATTGGCTAATAAGCCTAGCAGCACTGCTCATTCCCTCATTGGCTACCTAAAGCCCTCATTCCATCTGCTCCCACATTGGTTCCTAGTCCTTACAGGTCCCTATCATTTCCCTGCCTCCGCATCCCAGTCTTCCACCTTCTCCACTAAGTAGCTACAGCACCTACCTTCCCCGCTAAGTAACCACAGCAGTAGGGTCCTCCTAGCACCTGATCCGAGCCATGATCCTTCTACCAGGAGACCTGACCCTGCTCATCCCTATTCTCTTCTCCCTCCCTTCCTTTCCAACATGCCACTCACCTCTCCCATGCCCCCTCCCAAATTCTGCCAAACCTCACTGAGCTCTCCCACCCCTCCAGCCCGGCATCCACCTCCCCTTTCACCCAAGCATGGACACACTCTGCCACACGTCCCAGACCATTTCTTTTCAACCCATCGCTCCCCTGGGTCATTTTTCAACTTATTCCCCTATGCCCAGTTCATACATGCCCTCAATCTAAGAGATGACTGCTCGCAGTCAGTCATATACAGCTATTCGCTCACTATCTAACTCTCGCTCTCCTGCTCCTTGCAGCAGGTGATATCCACCCTAACCCCAGCCCCAATTCTACCCCCCCATGCCCCTCTCCAACATCGGCCTCTTCTTCACCTCACTCTGGGGACTTTCTCCCACGTGGCCTGCACCTCCTGCACCTAAATATAAGAAGCCTTGTCCATAAGCTTGACTCCCTTCAGGTTCTTGCCGTCCACTACACTCCAGATATCCTCACCCTGTCCAAAACCTGGCTCAATAAAAACATCAATGCCTCCTCTGTTGTTCTCCCAGGCCACACTATGGCCCACCAGGATAGAGCCTCTAAAGGAGGCGGAATAGCCATCTAAGTAAACTTGGACTTGCACTATTCGGTGGTCCTGACCAAGTCCAAACTAAAAGTCCTTGAAGTAATACTAATTCAGCTTGTCCTTCCCTTCTCGCTACCAATGTACATTGCTGGGATATACTGCCGACCTGGTACACCAGCTTCTGCTGTCACCGACCTCCTAAAGCAAATCTTCTGCCTAACCACGACAGGGGAACTCTACATTATTGGCGATCTTAACCACAATTGGCTAGCTCCTGCCCTCAACAAAACCAGGACTGAAATTTCCACCCTAAACCTCTCACAAATCATTACTGAGCCCACCCGGCTTAACCTAAAATCTGGTAACCACTCGCTCATTGACTGGGTCCTTACCACACACCCCCACCGGGTCAAAAAAGCCGGTATTCTTCCTGAGTCCCTCAGTTACCACCATGTAACCTTCTTAGTGCATAAAATCCACTACCCAAAATCCCCCATTAAATTTGTAGTCCAATGCTGCTATAAATCCCTCAATCTAGCCCCTGTATTAGATGACCTTGCGCTAGCAAACTGGGTCCCTGCCCCTCCTACGATCTCCATTGATGATGCCTTCCTACACTTTAAAAACACATTCCTCAGCATCTGGAACATACATGCCCTACTGCGTCGTACAAGAGTACGAGGAAACCACCTACCTTGGATCACCCAAGAACTGACTGCATGTCAAATTGCATGGGACAGAGCCTGGAAAACGCATAAATCCTCACGCCTCCCACAACACCTCTCCACATACTGCATGCTCCGTAACAAGTGCACCAGAGCCACTCATCTTGCAAAAAGCAGAGTACTTCAGCAGCTCCATCCAGTCAAACCTAAATAAACCCTCAAAATTCTCGAAGGTCATTCACTCCCTTTTCACCCCACTGGCTGCCAATCCCACTGCAATGCTAAATGTTAATAACTCTCTCCTATCAGAGCCCACAGCAGTCACCACTGAGTTCAATGTGTACTTCTCCACTTATGCTGACACCCTCCTCTCTTCCCTGCCCAACACTACACCTCTCGAACCGCCTACAGACATAAAGACCCAGACTAGGCCTCGCTCCTTTTCCTTCAAAGACATCTCTGCAACTGAGACCCTAGATGCATTACTTTCTCTCAACCCTTCAAAAGACAAATCCCTGGATGGATTAGACCCCAAACTTCTATACCTCTCTGCCCCCACTATAGCGACTCCGCTTGCCAAACTCCTAAACCAATCCTTTGCTGCCATCCCCATGCATGTAAGCTTGCCATTGTCATCCCTCTGCCAAAAGGAGGTGCCCCTACCTCCTCCTCTAACTACCACCCTATCTCCCACCTCCCAGCCCTAGCAAAACCACAAGAGCACCTTGTGCTCACCCAACTTACCTCCTTCCTCACTGACTCCAAATTCTTCATGCCATTCCAGTTTGGCTTCAGGAAGGGACACTCCACCACCTCCTCCTCCCTGATAAGGCTTACAGACACTATCCTGACAGGCATGGACAGTGGACTGATCACCTCAGCCATTTTTGTCGACCTTGCAAAAGCCTTCAACACCGTCTCCCACCCCATATAGCTCTCGAGTCTTGCTGAATCAGGCTTCTCTGTCGCAGCCACAAACTGGTTCAGATCATACCTCTCTGATAGAACTCAATCCGTTAGAGTCTCAAATGCGATCTCCACCCCCCTTCCCTTAACTACTGGTGTCCCACAAGGGTTGGTTCTTAGTCCCATTCTCTTCTCTATATTCCTAAATGACCTACCACTCATCTGCTCTACTTTCTCAATCCACATATATGCAGATGATACTGTGCTCTACTACTCGGGCTCCGCCCCTGATGTGGTACAATCAAACCTCCAAGCTAACTTCAGCAAGGTACAGCAATGGTTTAGCTTGCACCAGCTCTCCCTAAATGCAAACAAAACTGTCACTATGATCTTTGGCACACGACAATGCCTGGCCAGACTCCCCTCCCTTCCCTACTTCGCCACCCTGGATGGCCAAAAACTTGAAGATGTCTCCTCGTTCCATTACTTGGGGGTCTGGCTCAACAGCCATCTCTCCTTTTCTGACCACATCGATGCTATCTTAAAAAAACTATGCCCCATGCTCAGTGCACTACATAGGAACCACAGCAGCTTCCCTCCCCAAGTCCGACGTGAACTGGTCCTGAAGATGATACTGCCCTCCATCAACTACTGCAACACTATATATAGTGCAGCCCGTAAGTCCACCCTATCTAAACTGGACACGCTTTATAATGCCTTCTGCCGCTTGCTCTCGATGTCTCTCCCCTCACCCACCACTGCGACCTCTACCGAGTCTTGGCACTACCTTCCCTCGAAAACCGCCACATCTCTCACTGTGCTAAATTTGTCACCAACCTATGGCTCGGGTCCATCCCCTCTTACTTTGTCACCATGCTCACAGGTGCCCCGGCCCCTCCCATCATCTTAGATCCAGTGACTCCCGCCAACTTTCAGTTCCTAGACGGAAGACCTCTGCCGGTCAAGCTGCCTTCTCACACCAGCTACCCAAGTTCTGGAATGCCCTCCCACCACAAATTTGGCACTCCTCCTCTTCCTACTCTCTGTCTACCACCCTAGCAAACTTCCTTGCTACAAATTTCTCCTTTCCCTGAACCTGCCATGCCCCACTATCCCCTCCCCAATGCCTGACCAGTGGCCTTAGCCTTGCTACAGAAGCTGGCATATAACCCCAACCTTGCACTTATGTCCTGGGCCTATTTTGCCCTATGTACTGTGTATAACTGCATAACTGTGATATACATCCTCTGTTGTTTACAGCTGTTACTACTGTGCTAATTTACCTTGTCTGCCACTTCTTGTCACAAAAATTGTTATTTGGTACTATAATATCCTAAGCATTCAATGTGCACTGCTTTTATATTCATGCAATCGTGTATCCTTATGCTGCTTTTTTTTGCTTCCATTAACTGTTCACTTGATAACCTGCGTGTTATCATATCCATGTGTACCCTCCCCCCACCGGTCGCACCGGGAGACGAGCATCTTGTTGCTCAGTTTGCCTTTCCTGGTGAAACAAATGCAATAAATAAATAAAAAATTGGGCCTGTGGCAGCTCCCAGCCTTGTCAGCCGCTCCTTCCACCATTACACCAGTGGGGATCCACATGGAGCAGAGTCTGAGAGTGCTGCAGACCATCACACATGGCAACAGACAGACATCATTTTTCTGTGTTTTCTCCCTCCCTCCTCCCTCCCAACCCAGCGCTGTGATGGCATGGTGGGTGCATGTACATGGAAGTGTGCATGTGCTCCCAGATTCACAGTCTCCCTCCATCCTTTCGACATAACGTCAGTCTCCCAGACCCCTGCTCTGACACCCAGCATACAGCTTGTTTCCCCAATCTGGGAGATGAAAGCAGCTGAGCAGCCACTTCAATAATCTCCAGCCTTCTCCCCTGCCAATCCCTGGTGACCAAAGCTCATTCTCAAACCCGGGTCACTAGCATGGCATGGGGTGTGGCATTCAGCACCTCACCCCTCAGCGCCACTGGGTTGACTGTGGCTTCTAGCATCTTAACAGCATTTCTGGGTTGCAACCCTACTTTGATCCTGATGGTCTGTTTACAATAATACATGATTTTGGCATCTCATGCCTTGACTACTGCAATGTGTACTACCAAGGTCTTTCAATTGCTCATGTCTGCCATTTTCAATAAAGTAGAATGCTGCCGCTTTTTTTGTCTGCTTCACTAGAAGATGTGAGCATACCACCCTGTGTTGCTTTTGTTGCACTGGTTACTTACCAGATGGCAGGAAACATTGAGCTCAGTCCTGGCCCTATAACTCCATTAGAGTCACCTGCTGACTTCACCTCTGCTAAAGGCCTAAAAATAATGCTCATTAATATCTGTAGCATTCAAACAAAATTAACTGATGTGTAAGCATGGGTTTCTCATCCTTGGCCAGCTATCTTAGTGATGACAGAAACTTGGCTAAAGAAAACACCATTAAGGATCATGCCATAGGACTACCATCTTATTCCCTTTACCAGGCAGATGGGGCACAAGGGGCATCAGGGTGTCCCTCTATGTTAATGAGAGACTATACACCACTGTCCTGCACTCCACCTCTAAGCCAAAGGAATTTGAAAGCTTAGCATTAAAACTAGCCATCTCATCCACCGAAACTATCAACATAGTCGGTTATTACAGGCCTGCCTCTGGGGGTCTGGACCTACTGTCCCACCTAAGCAAATTCCTGAGTGA
The DNA here is from genome assembly GCA_016271365.2 of Neoceratodus forsteri. NCBI lineage: Eukaryota > Metazoa > Chordata > Ceratodontiformes > Ceratodontidae > Neoceratodus > Neoceratodus forsteri. The sequence continues at coordinate 462,909 of JADMNL010000032.1, read as the reverse complement.
AAATAATAATGAGACAATAATCCTAGGTGACCCAAAAGTAGACTGGCTCAGTTCCAAATTAATTCCTCTAAAACACCTATGTGATGAAATGGGGCTGGCACAGATCAAACAACAAAAATTGGCTTACTAGATCCCTTGTAGATGTAGTCTTGACTAACAGACCCCATAAAATATCATGCAAAGCTGTTCTCTGCACAATTATCTAAGTGACCACAATATTGTAGTGTGTATCAGATACTTATTAAAACTGCTCATCGCTAGTAAGTTTGTTACCAGGAGGTCCTTCAGGAAATTTAATCCAGACAACTGTTTGGCTGACCTGAGAGCGATAAACTGGCAAAGCTTATATCTGGCCCCCAACAATCAAAGAAGCCATCTCCATTTTTAACTCCACCTTCACTGATATCATAAACAAGCATGCCCCCATGGTCAGTCACAGAGTAAAAATAGCTTCCTGCCCATGGTTCAATGGGGAGATCAAAAAAGCTCTGCTAAAAAGGGATCGGTTATGGGCAAGTGCAAGACTGACCAAATCCACTGTGGATTGGGCAGTATTTATGGTATGCCGCAATGCCTGCACTAAACTGGTAAGAAACACAAAAGAGATTTACTATATAAACATACTCGACTCAGCAATTGGGAACCCAACAAAAATCTGGCATACCTCCAAATCAGTGGAAGGTAGCAAGGCACCTCCATCTTTACCAACTAAAATAATTTTACATGGCTCCCCTACAACAGACAAAGACACAATAACTAATAAGCTCAATGAGCACTTTGCAATGGCAGGCCTCACTTTTGATTCCTCCCTGTCAGTTTCACTGTGACCTTCAATTCTTCAATCAGCCACATCAAGCAGTCCCCCGATGCATGCTTCCTTGATCTTCTCTGACAAAACCTTTAAGCAGGTTTTTTTATTTTTTTTTTATTTAGTTGTTTAACCAGGTATAGCACACTAAGCTGGAAGCTTTTTTACAGGAGCGACCTGGGAGCACAGGTTGAAGACCAATTGCTCAAACTAGACACTAAAAAGGGCAGAGGAGCATGTAATATATATCCCTTCTTCCTAAAACCAGGCTATCATTACCTTATAGCTTCGATTACCTACGTATTCAATCTCTCATTAGCTCAGAGTACAGTATCGGGAGTTTGGAAAGTAGCCCACCTACTACCTCTCTAAATCGGGCAACTTTAGTGATCTAAATAACTATAGAGCTATTTCAATCCTACCTATCCTCTCAAAATTACTACAAAAGCTGGTAAGCATTCAAGTCAGAGCATTCCTGGATAAGCACCATTTAGCAAATCCCTTACAATCTGGGTTCGGACCACTTCATAGCACAACTTCTGCATTATCCAAACTAACAAGTGACTGGTTAGAGGCCATTGACAACAAGTTAGATACATGTGCTGTCTTCCTGGATCTGAGCAAAGCCTTTGACACAGTGGACCATATACTCCTCCTGGACAGTCTCAAACAATTGGGTTTTGGTAACTCTGTGTCAGACTGGTTACCAGGAGGATAGGCAGCAGCAAATCAAAATCAATGGTACACTCTCATCCTTACTCCCACTACAAAGAGGTGTCCCACAGGGCTCCATACTAGGCCCTCTGCTTTTTCTGATATACGTTAACAACTTGAATAAGAAGATCAGTGACCCTAATATCCATTTATTCGCTGATGACATGATACCCATCCTTCATACAAGCATGTTCAGCACTCCAGACTGACTTTAACCAGCTCCAGCATAATCTAATTTCATCAAAACTATTGCTAAATGCTAAAAAACCAAGGTAATGTTTTTCATTCACTGAAGTTAGCTACAGCTAGTCTTAACCATAGCATCACTATGCTACACCCATTACCTCACTCTTAGGTAATAAACTTGAAGTGGTGGACAAATTCCAATATTTAGAGTTCTTACTTGATTCCCACTTATCATTTGCCCTCCACATCAAGGCACTGTCCAAAAAACTGAAGCAGAGACTTGGTTTCTTTTTCAGAAACAAATCTCTCTTCTCTCACAACTCAAGAGTAAGGCTGGTACAGGCCACCTTTATGCCCCTACTGAACTATGCAGAGATTATTTATAATAACTGCTCAATCACCAGTCTGCATAGGCTAGATATTCTCTTTCATCAGGCCATAAAATTTATAATCAATGCTCCAGCCAAAACCCATCACTGCACATTGTATAAGGAGGTGAATTGGACCTCACTGGCAACTAGCAGACTTATACACACATACACCTGGGTATACAAAGCGCTTCTCAGTAAGTTGCCACCCTACAATTCTTCTATCCTACATTAATCGCAAAGCTCCAATGTGCTAATGAAATATGCTTATATTGCACTGGAGGTACCCAAAATCCATACTCAAGCTGACAAATCTGCCATGACATACATTCTCCCCATGGCCTGGAATAAACTGCAATCAACGCTAAGACTGCAAACCTTAATTCCCCTAAACGCATTCAAGTCAATCATTGAAAAAAAATTACTCCCAACACCTGTAAATACCACTAATGCTAATTCCTTGTTTGCATTCTAGCTCATTACATTACTGCCCCTACATTCTTTGATTGAAAAGTGACAAATGCACTTATCTAATTATACAGTTTTGTTAGAGTCCAGCTGCATCAGGTACTAGCTTGTGGTTGTAATAGTTCGTGTTGTAATAGTTTGCATTGTATTTTCTCATGTTATGTTTTCTCTGGGTGTTTTAATCATGTTTTACCAGTTTTTGGATATTACTGTATTTGTAGTTTATGTACAAGGGACCTCCTTGCAAATGAGCCTCCTCAATGGTTGTTATCCCTTCAAAATAAACTGAACTGAAAATGGTTACCTGCTAGTTGGTGGAATGATTTTAAAATCTTGTTATTGACCTTTAATGCTGTCTACCAACTAGGACCCCATTACCTTAGGGAACTTCTGACAACCTGTACAATGTCCAAGTCTTAAGATCTACAGGTTTTAGTTTATTTATTTATTTATTTAAACATCAGTTTAGAAACCTTTGAGCCAGAGGCTCATTTACAAAGGTACCTCGTCACAAAGAGGACATCAGAACAGCAGTACAAGGGACACAGTACTTACAAACAAAAAAGTTACAGTTCAATTACAATTTTGTTACAATAGAATACAATCTCCAACGACGCAAAGATAACAAAAGGTGCAAAACTTATGGTTGGGGAGAGCTGGTGGGAGTAGAAGGGAGGAGATGAGGAGGAGGAATTAGTAGGGAAAGGAAGGGGCCGCTCAGTGAGCATTGTCAAACAGAGTATATATATATATATATATATATATATATATTTTTACACTAGGCTAGCGGCAGTTGCATTTGCGAGCTAAGCAGGAAGTTTCTGAGCCTGGGCTTAAAGCAAGCTAAGGTTAGTGAGTTTGAGACACTGGCAGGGAGGAGTTATACCAGTGGAACGCAGTGGGGGAATGCCCTCTGACCTTGAGAGGTCCTGGCTCTCGGAATAACTAGGGTAGCTCTTGATGAGCTGCGCGTGATCAGGGTCAGTGCAGTACGGCGAATGGAGTTGGATAGGCCTATGGGGGATAGGCCACGCAGGGCTTTAAAGGTGAGCTGGCATGTCTGATACATGAGTTTGTTGGTGGTACCTACACCCTGGCTAAAATCTGATGGGGATCTTTTCATGTTGGTGTTCAGACTTGTGGAACAGCCTTCTGTTGGTCATTCAAACTGTCCTTTTGGTCCTCTTTCTGTTTTTATGGACATATGTTATTCATACCTCTCAACCTCTTACCTCATAAATGAGGGACAAGGCTTTAACAAATTAGGGACAAAGACCCCAAATCAGGGACACATCTTAAAAATTGGTAATATTCACTCAGAAGGTTGGCAGAATAAGGGAAGCAGTGTAAGATGCATTTTCTGAAGAAGAACAAGTCTGTAACTTTAATGTTTAACATTATTTTGTGCTTTCAATCCCCGCTGCTCAGTCACAGAAACAGAAATTTTACGAGGGACAGAGGAAGTCTTTAAGGCAAAATCAGAACATCCCTGAAAATCAGGGATAATTGAGAGGTATGATGTTATTGTTGTTTCACTTCATTGCATACATAGCTGCATGCTGTTTGCTGATCAGGTAAGTAAGGTAAAATGCAGGTGATAAAATAAAAAAGTCTACATAAAGTTAATTAACGTTTACAACTTATATTAACAGAAACCAGTTAACATTGGAAAAATAAGGAACTGTGATTTCCTAAAAATAACCTTCACATGGAATTAAAAGCCTGCTGTATTTAGTTAAATGAATCCATAGTCATACAGTGTCAGTAAAGAATATACATTACATCCAAGCATTGTGTGGACAATTATTGAGTTCCTTCTTCTTAGGACTTGGGAAGGAGGTTAGTATCTAGATATTCCTGTAATGATAGCCAGCAGACCCCATAAGCCTGAAGTCTGTCCCTTTCTTTGTGAATTAACTTTACTATTGATGCACACTGTGACAGCTGTTTAAACCAAACCTTACTCAGTGTTGTCTCTGCATTTTGCCAGTTGGTAAGAATACATAATTTGGCACAAATTATGGCTAATATATAAATCTCCATTACCTCTCCTTGAGCTGTAGATCATCCAGTTTTGCTACATCTCCTAACGGTCCACATTTTTTAAAATAAATTCTAAACATGGCTGTTTAGCCAAGCCTTTCCAGGTGCTTGATTAAATTGTCGCTTTGCACCCTGTAGTGCTTCTCTAAGATGTTCAAGTTTGTTTTTTGTTTTCAAAGTATTTAATGTGAACTTGGTTTTGTATTTTTATACTGTTGAAATGTTACCGTAGTTGTCTTTTTTGTACTGCACTGCACCTTTATTTTAAAAATGTGTATATAAATAATCTGACCAATCTATGTATGTATGTATGTATCTGTCTGTTGGTCAGTCTGCCTGTCATCTCTATCTAGAAAATATTTTTCAAATAAGGTATAACTTACTAGTAGTAGATGTCAACAGTTTGGAGGAATCCATATGTACCTCAGCCCTATATCAAATCATGGCTGCAGTTAGTCCGTAAAAGCCTGACACAGAAACAGATCTCACTGCTGGGAAATCTGCATCTTGCTAAACATGGTTTCCCAAACCATGACATGAGCATCTCTCCAAGGTGACATAAAATGGCTGCTGCCTTGAATGAATAAAGGAAATACATTGATATGGGATATGCAACAGGCAGACTCAAAATATGCAAAATATTAGTCTCAGGATGTGACAAGTTAACACACACATGTGTGCTCTGTAAACATACTGTCTAGTAAACTTCCAAGGCAGGCTTAAGTACTTTACCTACCTCCTTGCCAAAAAGATACAACTAAGCTACCCCCATTGGCCTCCACCAAATTATCCTCACAGCCCCCATAGGTGGATACAAAGGCATGCAGCTAACACTACCCTGCTAATCCCCCACTGTAGAACATCTCTTGGACAAAGATCCTTCTGCTATTGGGACCCTCTATGGCTAAGCAGCCTCCGTCCTCCATCTCCTTGACCCACAGTATCAACCAATTTAAGTCAGGTCTCAAAACCCTACTCCTTGACTCCACAACCTGTGACTGTAATTAAACCCACACACTCATCTCTCCCCGCCCCGCCCACCACCCCAGAGACAAAGTTTACTCAGGTGCCTACTCTAGCTCAGTAAATATCCTTTAACAATTTGGTTAAATTGTTAGCCTTCCTCCGGCACACCAATGTTTCCTATCCACCTATCCAGATATTATGACTCTGGGTCCCTCAAGATCCTTCAAAACTGTTTCCTGTCTTAACTCTGACCTGGGACCTCCCATATGCTCCCAGTTGATACAACCAACTAAGTAAACTTAAGCCAGGATTATCTAACCTTGTATTATTATACTATAACTGTATATGTATTTTCTCTTGAGTTTTACTCTGTACTTTTACTTTTATCTGACATGGAGCCTTTGCGAAAGAGTCTATGACTCAAAGGATTGCAATTCTGATTCTATTCAATAAATAAATAAATAAATAAAATGTGTGAGAAGACAGAACCATAACTAATAAGTGGTGGAGCCACAAGTGAGATCTGGTAGTCATGACCCCTCACAAGTGATGATAAAGGGCATATCCTGAGTGAGATCCTTGCATATTCAATTTATACAACATCAGTTTACCAGTTAAAGCTTTTAAATTTGCTGTTTGTATGATGAGCGAACTGTTTCTCTGCTGACTTCAGTACTGCATTTGGCTATTGGGGTATGATCAGCCTCACGAAAACTGCTCTCTGGTTGGTACAGTATTCCACTGTGATGTACCCAACAGGCAAGATATCTACTGCAGCATACCCAACTCACAAGATAACATGATAGCTTGTGAGATGGGATAAAATATTGCTTTTTATACAACACGTGTGTGCTGACAAATAACAAGATAAACAGTGTTGTTTTGACCTCACTTAACAAGATAAATGATGTTTATCCTGCACATGCTCAGAATTTTGTCTCACTCATTTTGGTCACACTGAGCATGCTCAGAAATTTATTCTCACATGTGAGATGCAATTACATTTTTGATCCTTTGAGTTCTGGTAATTAATTGGTTGCTCTTGTGCTGATCTGTCGAACAAGAGCAGCACAGTTTACATTTTGTTTTTTTTTCCATTGTAACTTTTTATCATTGTCTATCACAAAACCACCTAAACACTTTTGAATAAATTGAGTATGATATGACCTTGCTTAAAATATCATTCTTTTTTGTGTAAATTGTATATGATATGGCTTGGCTTAAGATATCATTCTTATCTTTATTTTTCATGCAATATGAACAGACCAATACCCTGTCATGAAGATAAAAAGAATATTTTAAGTTAACTCAGGACCTAGCCCCTATTTATCTTGGCATTGTTATCTCCACAAGTGTTGTATAAACAAGACTATCACTGGACTGCTTACATTTCTGGATTGGCCCAGTGCATACCTTGACTAACAAAACTTTCCACTGGCTTCAGATTTTGAAGAATTCTGCACAGCTTTGTTTCCCTTTCATACCAATATTGTTCTTTTGAAACAGTAGCAGAAATACAGCCTGCACAGTCAAATTAAAAGCAAATTACAGACCACTTTAATTACCAATGCCAGATCAGTGCAATCTAGCTTTGATGTTTTGAATTGCTGAACCTGAAACTTCCTGCATGTAATATCAGCTGGCATTATGCCTAGCAATTTTGGTTTAATGCGCATTGAGTCATCGCTACAGCATCACTTATCTTTCAAGCATAAATAACAAAAAGCACAAATTAACTGACACTCCCATACCAGCCAAAGAATCTCCAAATTATAGTTGTCACAAATTTTGAGATGCAACTGATCAGCTATCCCTATACTTTTATTTTATGAAATGCATACAAATAATTGTTTTTTCTAAAATCTACATAAGATCAGTTGACACAATGCAAGGAGAAGCATAATTTATTGCATCTGGTCAGATTATTACTCTGAGATTCAAATTTATTGATGCTCCACATGCTCTGTAGAGAAAGGTTTCCACAATTACACATCTCTATCTGATAGTGCAGATGTAGCAAAATTCTCTCTAATCTGAGCTCATGTTTAGGCTCAGCATATAAAATCATTTTGGTCCTGCCGACAGAAGATTGTATTATTTTCTATATCTGAGAGGTTTTAAAAACACAATACCTACTCTTTGTGCAAATCATAGAGTGCATGAAATAAAACATCAAGGGCCAAATATTCAAAGCTTTAGTATGGCACAAAACAAAATCACCTAATTTCATGCCAGACCAGAACGCCTTGAGTTCAATTCTCACAATTGGGGATTTAACGTGAGCTCATATCCACTGCTTCTAGTGTTATGCTTGGGGGTCCTGTCAAAATGTCACACTTCAGACAAAAGTTGAACCTGAGGCCCCTTCTAACTTCCTCTCAGGGTCATCCAAGTGGAAGTAAATATCTTCTGCCATGTTTCAGAAAAGTATTTACCCTCTGTGGTCTGACTAGCAATTTCCCATTTATATTCACTACCTTTTAGTGTAGTGCTGTTTTAAATTGTTTACAACACCGTGGTCCATCGGCTGTATTAATGCAGTGCAATTAGGAGGTAAAAGAACTTTAACATTATGCAGAGTCACAGGCTTGTGGGCAGGGCAAGGTTCACCAGAATGGCAATCTTACGGCATTGCTGTCTTATTTTTTATCTATGCCATGGAGCCACTCGTGGAATGACACAGATGTCATCCAGGCATTCGCATTGGCTGAGTATTGGACAGGTAATGCCTCAACAGTTACACCTTTAAAACACCTCAGTTTCTTAGATCTCCCCACAATCAATAGTGGCATTTTCACTGTCCCGATGCTGTTAGTGCAGACAAGCACTGAAACTCACTCTTTTGCCTTTCTGTGACCTAAAACACAGTCCTTCTTAAAAGATAGTGTGCCATCAGGCATGGCTCTGAAAAACAGTGCCGTCTCATCGACATTAAAGAGTCTCTCAGGGAAAAAGAGTTTGTGATTGTGGGCAGCACCTCTGTAATCCACCGCTCTGAGGTCTCAAAATCGCTCTCTGCTGGTTCCCCATGAACACGCTTGTAGCCAATTGAGTTATGGGCTTTCCAGCATGACAACCAGCCTGCAGTTGGTTCAAATGCAATGCCCATGCTAATGGAGAGACTCTTAGCCTTCTGTAGTAAAATCTGTCTAGACAGCAGCACCCCATGATCTCTGGCAGCAGTGAACCAGTGTAAAAGAGCATCTTCGACTCTGCTGTCTTTCCCGTCTCTTTTTCACTTTCAGTGTTTGCTGGCTCCAGTGCTCCACTCTTGAAGAATGTCCTCTTTATTTTTCAAAATTCTGCCAACACAAGACACATCAATGCCAAAGTCTAAAGCCAACTCCTTTCATGTTATGCTGGGTACCTGTGCTCAATCCAGAAGCTGGACCTTTTGCTCGAGTTTTAAAACATTTCTCTTCAGCTTCAGCATGCTGGCGTTCAAGGGCAGACAACAGAGAAATCTAGCTAGGATAGTTAAACTAGCTAATTTATAATTACACCACGCAGTAGCCCACAGCTGAAATTGATTAGGTGTTAATCACCGCTTAGCGAAAACCGGGAACCTAGTGCTGAACAAAGACACCGGCTAAGCGAGGTAATTAACACCTCTCAGAAACACCTTGAAACTGCTAAGTACTGGCAAAAAACAGTGCACACAACCAAAATTCAGTGTGCACATAACCAAAATATTTAACACTGTGCTACCAGCAATTGATTTGGGACCAGACAAATCTGTGCACACAAACGGAATGTGCACATATCCGAATGACACACAAGTGGAATCAACTGTAATTGTAATGCCACTGTTCCTCTATACCTGTGTGTAGATATTTATTTATTTATTTAAAAGTTGGTAACCAGAAATGGTACACTGAGCCAGATCTCGTTTCCAGGTGTGATCTGGAGAAGGGGAAGAGGAGTATATACAGATAAGTACAATCCAAAAGGAACTATGCTAAACAAATAGTCCATGTTACAGCAACTGGTGGGGAATATACAGATACTTCCATTCCAAAAAGATAGTTTCAATGAACAAATTATCCATGTTACAACAACATATCAAGGAACAATAAGGGAAAACAATACGTTTTGCAATTACGTTAGCCAATACATAGAGCGTGGATGTGGGATGTAGGGTTGAGTGGGATAGGATTTGTAAAGCTTGAAAAAGCTTAGGGATGAATGCAAATAGACCTAGACTAAGGCTAGAAGGCTAATGAGCATCAACTGGGAGCCAAAGCAGGGATGCAGAAGCAGGAGGGCTGGAGGCAGAGTTTTAGTTTGTATTTCAGGGAGGAAAGGGAGGAGAGGCATGAGGGGAGCTGATTCCAGAGTAGGGTGAGGCAGTAAGAGAAGGCCAATTGTCTGACACAGGAGTGCACATAGGGGATTGAGAAAGTGCGTGAGTCTCAGGAGTGGAGGTGGTGGTCAAATGCACTGGCAGGTGAGAAGAGGAAGGTTAGATAAATTAGGAGAGAGTTAAACCAATATGTAGCTATAAAGGATGCACCATGAAGTTGATGGCAGAGGGCAAGAGGAAGGACTGAGAATGCAGAGTAAAGTGAACAATGTTGAGTAAGGGGAGGGAGACTGGTGGCAAAGTGACAGAAGGTGTTACACAAGGGGTTGAGCTTGATGAGGGAAGAGAAGGGGGCTGAGCCATACACCACATCTGCATAGTCAAACAAGGGAAGAATTCATTTCATGACAAGCTCACGATGGCTAGGGAGGGTTAGACAGTCTTTGGAACAAAACAAAGCTCCTAGTTTGGGGCAGAGTTTGGTGTGTAGGGGATCAATGTGGTGGAAGAAATCCAGTCTGAGGGTGACTCAGACTCCCAAATATTTGAAGGCAGACACAGATTCCAGTTTGGTGCCATCAAGGGTGTGAAAGGTTAATGCCCAATGCTCCATTCTTGTAAATCCCTTGTAGGACAGAATGCCTTCTTTTACTGCTTTCCTAAAATCTGTAACTCTTTCCCACTTACAATTTGCTCTGCCTCCTCATGACACTTTATCTCCAAGTCCATACATCTCCCACCTGCAATTGTCCTTAGTCTAATGTCCTGTGCCCCTTTTTCTTTCCCCATCTGCTGCCAGTCCCCAAGCTACTACAGTATACTACTACTACTACTAAATGTTACAACCTCTGCACTCTTGCTCTTCCCTTTTTTCCTCCTTCTTTTCCCTCCCTCCTTCCACTACCTTCCTCCCTTCAGCTTTTTCCTCCCTATCTCTCCATCCCTTTACTACTACCTCCAGTTTATTCACATTCTCTTTCATCTCTCCCTCCTCCCCACTCCCTACCTCTTTTCTCCTCTTAGCCTATCTATATTTCTTGTTAAGTAATTTGCCATTTACGCTATTGTATATACTGCACATAACTGTGCCTTTGCTTGCCAGATTACTGCGCTTTGTTTATACTATGTATTTATTCCACCCCTTTCCCCAGGACACATCTGGAAATGAGATTTATGGCTCAGTATGTATTTCCTGGTAAATCTCTTTCAATAAATAAATAAAGGTTGGGGGTGGAGTTTAGACAACTTCTGGAAGGAGCCAAATGTCATTGAAACAGTCTTTTTAGTATTCTGTGTGAGCTGATTTGTGTTAACCCATTGTATAATGGTGAAGAAGTCAAGCTGGAGAGGGGCTATGAGTGCATTGCTAGAGGGGCCTGACAGGTAGAGCACCGTATCATCAGCATACATGTGAATGTTCACTGTGACGCAGGTGGAGGGAAGGTCATTTATGAAGATGGAGAAAAGAATTGGCCCCAAAATAGAACCTTGGAGGACACCTGCATAGGTAGTGAGAGGAGAGAATAACATGTCAGTGACTTGAACAGACTGCTGTGGCCTGTAAGATAGGACTGGAACCATTTCACTGTACAAGAAGAGAGGCCTATAGCAGCCAGTTTATTGAGGAGGAGGAGGAGTTGGTGGGACACTGAGTCAAAGGCTTTTGCCACATTTATGAAGATGGCAGCAGTGAGGTGGCCTTTGTCTATAGAGGTAAATATGGAGTCTGTGACGCAGAGGAGGGAGGATACTGTAGAGTGGGACTTTCTGAAACCTGACTGGAAGGAGTGAGGAAGGAGGTGCTGTCAAGGAAGAGGTGAGCCAAGAGAGTACGAGGGTTTATTGGAGTTTTGCCATGGCAGGAGTAGGGAGTTGGGACAGTAGTTCCTGGTGAGAGGTCACCATCCTTGTGTAGGGGTAGGACCTTGGCTATTTTCCAGTCTTGGGGATGGCTGAGAAAGAAGGAAAGGTTCAGTATATAGGTGAGGGGAGGATTATGACTGGAGCAGAAGACTAAGCAACCTGGAGTCCAGCCCATCAGGGCTTTGCTTTGTTGGGAAAGGAAGTTAATGCATTGAACACTTCCTGTGGGGATATCAGGGAAGGAGAATCCTATGTCTGAGGTAATGGGAATGATGAAGGGAGACTGGATGAGGTTGTTTGGGAGAGTGCAGATGGTGAAGAAGATATTGAAATAGGAGGCAATGGAGGGAGCCTCAGAGACTAGCAAACCATTCACTAGGAGAGAGGGTGGAGGAGTGGGCAGGGGGTCTAGTAGAGGTGGAGAGCTTTCCAGAAGTTGGACAGGAGCATAAGTTAGAGTTGAGTTGAGATTGGTAGTATAAGGCTTTAGCAGACTGGAATGATTTAGTACAAGCATTACATAGGGTCTTATAGTTCTAGAGGTCGACAGGGTCAGTGGAGGACTTATATTTGGCCAATGCTAGGTCCCTGGCTTTGAAATGGGCAACTAATGGTGGAGATATCCATGGGTGGTGTATTCTCTTGATATGCAGCTTTCTGCATGGGGCATGTGTACCCAGACCCGATGAAAGATATTGGTGAAGAGGGTGAGGGTTTTGTTTATGTCATAAGAAGCGCAGATGGGATACCAGTCAGAGGTGGAGAAGTCTATAATATGAATATGATATGAAGAGCTTAATGGTTTCAAATGGCTTTATAGAGTCAGTGTATTACCAGTATCTAACTCATTGCATTATACAACAGTCACAGGTGCTCTTGGAAACCAAAATTAAAATTCATTACACATAAAGACATTTAATCAGAAATGTACAACTGTGACAGCTGGGATTTATGCTGGGAATTACATTTATAGGGCTGGACTGCCAAAGGCCCTCTGGACCTACATAATAAACTATGTCACAATTGTAGCATAATTGCACAATGTGATTTAACCTTTTTGTCACGAGTGCTGCAAGTTGTCTTCAGAAAATGACTCATGCATCAGAGTAATGATATGTTACTCTGTTCTGTAAAGCAGCTAAACTGTCACACATGCACCCAAATAATTAAAAAATAGCAACCCAACAAGTTGGAGTATGTATTTGACACAGGTGCAGCAGAAAATTGGGAATTGTGCCTGCAGCAAGATTTTGAAAACACCACGGGCTGGATATTCAAAAGGGTTGCGCCTGTGCAAGTCCAAAATTGCACCATTCTGCTATATTCAGCAGGAGGCAGTTGCACCCCCCCAAGTCAAGCTAAGCAACAGCGCAATGCTAATGAATGCATGCTCAACCGGAGGGAGAGGAACCATGCATAAACTGCACAGCCTGATAGTCAGTGGGCTGTGCAGAGTTGTCTGAAACACAACCCCAACCTGCACCTGCACAACTTTGAGCCAAAAAAGAGTAAGTCCAGGGCCACCCACAGGTGAGCTGACGCTTGCAGGGTGCAACACAGCAGCTGCACCTGTGGATGCCCTCGACTTACTCCCTGCCCCCCTACTGGCCGATCACAGGCATAAGTGAAAAACATCCTCCACCCCCGACTGGCCTGATGGGCATAAGTGAAAAAACCCACCCCCACTAGCCCCGGTCGTGGGCGCAAGTGAATAATCCCCCACCCCACTAGCCCGATCTGGGCATGAGTGAAAAAAACCCACCCCACTTGGTTTTCAGGAATTCATTCATTCACATATTTGGACTGCCTTGTATGGTATGGGCTGCCGCCCATTGGCTCTTGCTCTGAACCAATGGGCGTGCAGCCCACCAGCTGATCAATGCAGTGGGTGGAGGGTTGTGGCGGGTGGGATGCTGCCGCCCAGCTGGCTGACGGGGAGGCGGGGTGGGTGGGGTGGGGCCACTAGATCACCAGGGTAGGTGGACCTTGGGAGGGTGGACTCTAATGCCCGCGATCGGCTCATGTGGTCCACTGGACCACCAGGGATATGTTCTGGGGTGGAACTCTTTTCTGCCCATGATTGGGCTAGTGGGGGTGGGGATTATTCACATATACCCACAATGGGCTAGTGGGGGGTGAAGTATTATTTTTCACTTATGCCCACGATCGGGCTAGTGGGGGCTGGGGATGCTTTCACTTATACACTTAATCGGGGTAGTGGGGGTGGGGATTATTCACTTATGCCTGATCGGGCCAGTTGGGGATGCTTTCACTTATGCCTGTGATTGGGCCAGTTGGGGTGAGAGATTTCAACAGTTATGCCATGATCGGGCTACAGGGGCATTGGTCCGACGGCTGCTGCCTGGCAGAGGCCAGGCGCAAGTCCTTGGGGATCGGCACACCTGCATGCTAATGGCTTGCAAATGGGGCCATAAATAGATGCAAATGGCCCCCCCCCGCACCTTGCATGAATTATGGCCCCATCTGCATATCACCTTTTGAATATCGGAAATTTGAGCATGGTGCAATGGGACTTGCACCACTGCATCTTGAATGCTCCACTCTGACCACTTGTGGTGGAGCAAGTTCCACTGCGCCATGCACAGTGGCTGTGGCCGGGGGGGTGATATTCAAAGGAGTTGCTCAATAGCGCAACTCTGTTGAATATCACCTCGGCCACACGTCTGCGCAACTATTTTGTGCAGCGCAAGGTCTTGCACCACAGAATAGCACAGTTTGAATATCCAGCCCCACCTATACTGTATTAAAGTAATTAAGAAATGGGAGAGCCCCTTGTCCTAGTGACAGAGCTGCCACATTGGACACAGAAGACCCAGGCTCAAGACTCCAGAGATACCCTCATGCCCCTGGGAATTATTGCAACAGATGTTGCTGCAAGACCAACATGGTGGCTCAGTCCAGCTGGGACTTATCAGTTTTCTGGCTCCTGAGATGCTGCTGACAGAATGGGTATAAACTGCCATGTAGTTGTGTAGTCATGCACAGCATCCCTTTCTGCCTAACAGCCAAGATGTGTAAGGGCAGTGATTGGGCTGGAATTGGAGGCAGGCTGTACAAATGCAGACTGCTTGTAGACTGGCATAGGCACCTAAAGTGAGGGAGGGTGGAATCTGTCTCCAGGTGCAGGGGACAAGAGCAGGTTGTTGTTTTGGTATTAGCACCAGTGTCCATGGTGTCAGGAGGCCATGACATGAGCCCTTAGTGAGGACTGGCAGCAGCAATAGTATCCCCAACCTGGGGCTGCTTGGGGATGAGAAAAGACAGAAGGGAGGAAATATGTCCTTATTGGGGTGCATGTCTGTACCACAGAAACAGCATCATGGAGTATACAAGGGAGTGGGCAGGCCTTGGCAGCCTGTAGAAATGGAAAGTTAAAATAAAAAATAAATATTCACATAATTGTACAGTGGAACCCACTTATAATGGACATGTTCATGTAAGCAGGTTTGTCCATTATATTTGGTGTCCACTATATCCTAAAACCTTTTTTTATGTTTAGAATTGTTATTGAGTCAGTTGTACACATATACAACAGATCATTACCATATTAAAGCATGACATATACATCTTGTGCTTACACAGTCATTTTACTTATGCTTACATTACAGCCAGTTTCTATCATTTACAGGAGGCTATATCTCTAAGTCAATGTTAGATATAAGCAATCTGGGAAGACCCTATCAATACCATTGTTATCCAGTACCTGAGGATCTAGGATCGGGATCTTGCTTACTCAGTACATAAGCAAAGAGATTAGTTCACTTTTCCCCATCTAGATGCATTCACAGAACAAATACATCATCAATACCCATAATGTATTGTATCCAGATTTGCCATTTCACCCCAAATTTGGGCGTTCTACCCTATAAATTTGCTGTTATTTGCTCCATCTGGTATATTGCTGTTTAACCTGGTGCCAGGCTGCTAACATAGGAGGTTGTTGTTTCATTTGTAGCCTAGTTATAGCTTTTTTGGCTGCCAGAATATACATACAAACATACACACATGTGAAGGAGCCAGCAGAAGAAGGCCATTTGGTCTAGCTAGTCTGCTCGTACTGCAGGGTACACAGCTTGAGCTACGGTCTCTGCCCTCCCTTCCCACACCTCCCATCCTCCCTACCCATGATCCTTACCTTCCCCCATGCCTATCCCAGCCTCTTAAAGCTGCCCACTTTCAATGAGATCACCTCTTCCAGCAGTGCATTTCAAGTGTCTACCAACATCTCTGAGAAGAAGAGCTTCCTGACCTCCCTCCCTCCAGCTTAAAACTGTGCCCCCTCATGTTATGGTTGCCATTCAGCTTAAAGAGACTCTCATTATCCACCTTATTTATCCCTTTCAAGTACTGGAAGGTACCAATCATGTCCCCCCTCTCTCTCTCTCTCCTGTCTTCCAGGGAGTACATGTTCAGTGCCCTCAGCCTCTCCTCATATGCCTTACCCTGCTGACCTGCTATCATCTTTTTAGCCCTCCTCTGGACCTTCTCCAGCAAGTTAATGTCCTTTTTGAGGTGTGGCACCAGTACTGAACCCCATACTCTAGATGACCTGTACAAGAGCAGTATAACGTCTTCTCTCCTACTACTGATCCCCCTAGATATGCATCCCAGCATCTTGTTTGCCATTGCTGCTGCTTTCTTGCACTGCATGGAGTGCGTCAGATCGCTAGTGATCATCACTCCCAGGTTCTTCTCCTTCTCTGATGCAGATGAGCAGACTAGCTAGACCAAATGGTCTCCCTTCCCACTATAGATGCGGCCCTCGAATATTTTTCCCAGACATTCCTGGGCATAGTAAACTGTCACGTCCCCTGGAAAAAACTAAGGGTTCAGGGCAAGGGCCATAAATGGCTATACCCAGAGCTAAAACACACCATGCGACTCCGGGACAAGGCATGGGGCTCTACAAATCTTCTGGCACAATATCTGACTGGAAGAACTACCGGGGCTTGCGAAACAAGTGTAAACAGGCCACAAAACTGGCCAAGTCAAAATACCTCAGAGACCTCCAATTGGGCAACCTCGTGACCCCAAGAAGTTCTGGGGCCATATAAACTCCCTCCTGAAGGGTTGCGCAGGAACACAGTGCTATGGTCTTAGCCGGGCAACCTCCTACTGAGTGACCCCACTAAGGTGGCTGAAGCATTCAGTGCATCCTTTTCCTATCCCCTGCCTGCTCTTCATCTGTGCCAGGACCTCCCCCTCTCACCCACCTTAACACAGAGCTCTCTCGACCTTTATTCCACCTGAAACTTGTGGACCCCTGCACGGTGCTACCACTACTCTACAAAATTAACCCTGATTCATCAACTGGCAGTGATCAGCTAGAACCTCGCCTACTGAGGGCTGCGGCACCAGCCATTGCCTACCCTTTAGCCCTGCTCATTAACCGATCCTTTCAGGAAGGGTCAGTCCCCAGTAAATGGAAATGTGCCACCATAATTCCAATACATAAAAAAGAAACCCGGGACAGGGTGGAGAATTATAGACTCATCTCCCTCCTCTGCCCTCTGGGAAAAATCCTTGAAGAGTAGTCTACGATCAGCTGCAAGGCTACCTGGAACAGCACCTACTCCTCTCTAAGGTCCAGCATGGCTTTCGGAAAGATCATGGCATGGACACTGCCCAAGTCAGATTAACAACCGACATACTCAATGCCATGGACCAGGGCACCCCTACGAGGCGCTATTCATTGACCTCTCCAAGGCCTTTGACATGGTCAATCATAAGCTGCTCCTCTCAAAGCTTCAAAGGCTTGGCTTGGATCAGCTCTCTCTCTCTCCTGGGCCACTAGCTACCTGACTAACAGAACTTAGATAGTACGCTGGCAAGGCACCCACTCAAACCCCAGACCGGTGATCGCTGGGGTACCAGGCTCCATACTAGGACCTATGCTGTTCTCTGTTTGTAAATGACATAGCTGGGGTGTGCACCCTGTAATCTACTGCTCGCTGATGATACTGTAATCTATCACAGTGACCCCAATCCTCCGTTATCCAACTGAACTTCAAGCCTGCCTGGCAAAACTCAAACATGGTTCACTGCTAACCACCTCAAGCTAAATGAGGACAAGACAAAGTTGTCCTCTTTGGGACCGGTGACTGGGTAAAGACCGTGGTGGTCTTCTCCCATAACATCAGCTTGAGGAATGAGTGTTGAGGTCACTGACCAGTTTAAGTATCTTGGGGTTACCCTTGACCAGGACCTAACCTTCAAACCCCACATAGATGTCCTAACTAAATCTATCCACCAGAGACTGGGCTTGCTATACCACCTTGGGAACTCCCTCTCGGAGAAGCACGAGAACCATTGCTAACTGCAACCTCCTCCCTCCTTACTCTCTACGGTTCTCCACTATTACAGTCCCTCAGAGAGACTGAGCTAACCAATCTCTCCACCCTCTACCACCGCATTGCTCGCTTTGCAACCCACTCCTCCCCTAGGCAGCATCACTGTGAAGCTCTTAAGGACCTAAACTGGCCGACACTCAAGCTTAAACTATCCTTTTCCCCTGCCTGCCTTTCCTACAAACTCCTCTCCACGCACCATCCACCTCACCTTAGAGACCTGCTTACCCCTAAAGTTCCCCTCCGCAACCTCCGGTCTACCTCAAGTCGACTCTTGAACATACCCCGCATCCACACCAATCAAGGGAAACGCTCCTTCCAGTTCACCACCCCTCATTTCTGGAATTCGCTCCCCTCTTCCCTGCTTGACAAACCCTCCCTCTCCTCTTTCAAGGCCGGTCTCAAAGTCTACCTCCTGGAACTGAGCCACTGCTGCTGTAACCACTAAATAAGCTTCCTACCCCTCATGACCTAATATGGCTATCTCGAATCCTTGGCACCCCATGTACCAACAAACCTTTATTAACTGTATACTTTACAAACCGTGTTATGTTTCTCCTCTTGAATGACCCACGGACATTTGTTTTCTTCCCCTGGGCAATGCAATTTTCTCTGAATGATGTTACTTGTTACATGCTCTCTGTCTCTGCCTTACTGTTGTACAATCCTCCTGTACAAATTGTATATATTTTTGAAGCTGTTCACTGTACCTTATGTACAAACTGTACATGTATTTTAAAGCTGTATACTGTACCTTATGTAAAGTTGGTGGTGTATTCACCCCAGGTCGCCCCTGAAAAAGGGACCTCTGGTCTCAGTGGGTCTACCTGGTAAACAAAATCTAAATAAATAAAATAAATAAATATTTGGACTCCACCCAGGTAGTACTCTGTCCCGGGATTCTTGGCTCCAAAATCCCTAACTTTGCATTTCTTGGCATTGAAGCAAAGCTGCCAGATCCTGGACCACCTCCCAGCTTTTCAAGATAATTCTGTAGGTCCTGTATCCTGTTAGCTGTGTCCACTCTCCCGCAGAACTTGGTGTTATCTGCCAATAGGCACATTTGCCCTTAATGCCATCCCCAATGTCATTGAGGGAAGACACTGAACAACATCGGCCTAGCACCGAGTCCTGCAGGACCCCACTGGTTACCTCTCTAGTGCTAGATAACTCCCCCACCCCACAACCTGTGCATTGGGGCAGAAGTTTGACTTCTTCACAGAATATTTAAACTAGCAAATGAGGAGAGGGTGGAGCACCCTCGTCAAATGGGAAGAACCCCCCTCCCCCCTCAGCTAGTGGTCAAACAGGGATTCAGCATGTTTGCAGTTCATTTGCATCACCAGGTAAGAAAAAAGGTCTGTCTCTCCATACAACGCACAGGGGAAATGCCAGACCTCACCCAGCAACTAACACACCGAAATCTGGCCAATGGAAAATCATGTACACAAATGCTCACAGCCTGGGAAATAAGATCCCAGACCTGCAGACAATAATGACAGAGGCTAAACTGGACATAGTAGCAATTAGTGAGATGTGACTTACCAGTAACCACACTTGGGAGACTTCAGTACTTGACTATGTACTGTTCAGAAGAGACAGAGGTGCAAAAAGGTGGGGTCTAGTAGCCCTGTATGATAATGAAAATATCAAAGCTACAGAAATTCACTATACATATAAGGAGCCAGAAGAACTGTGGGTCACCCTGGAAACAGGAAATGGGACAGCCATAAGTAATGGGGTTGTCTACAGGCCCCCAGACCAGGAGGAGGACATAGACACATTACTGTTAGAAGATGTACAAAACATGACAGCTAAAGGGGAGGTTCTGATAATGGAAGACTTCAACATGCCGGATACAGATTGGTCAATATCAGCAGGAACATCTGCCAGAACCAGACACATGGTGGATTCTCTGCAGGGGAAGGGCCTCAAACAACTGGTACAACAACACACAAGAGACAGGGCTATCCTAGGTCTAGTACTGACTAACAGGGAAGGGATCACAGATCTCCAGGTAGAAAGTCACCTGGGGGCCAGTGACCATCACATGGAATGGTTCAATTTGGCCACAACAACTAAATCATCCCATTCCAAAGCAAAAATATGGGACTTCAAAGGAGCTGATTTTGATGAGATGGCCAACAGAGTTAAGCTAGCCCTGGCAAAAAGAAACACAGGTGAGGGGGTACAGGCAAAGTGGGCAAGCATTAAGAATGCAAAACTTGAAGCAACATCCCATTGTGTTAGACAGAAAAGGAAGTGCAAAAGAAGACAGAAACCACTTTGGTTCTCAAATACAGTAGCAGAAAAGGTCAGAGTCAAAAGGCTGGCCTTAAGGAAATATAAGGGAACACAGTAGGATGAAGATAGGGAGGCATACCAAACTGCCCTAAGGGAAGCAGGGAAGGCTGTAAGGCAGGCAAAGTCCCAAACTGAGAAACACTAGCACAAACAGTAAAAGAGGTGACAAAACTTTCTATAGATACATTAGTGAAAGGAGAAAGTCCAGAGGGGTATTGCTAAGCTCAAGGAGAAAAGGGTATGTGTGAGGAGGAGGAGGACCCTGTTAAAGCATCTATCCTAAACAGATACTTTGCTCAGTATTTACTGAAGAGAAGGTAAGGAGGCCCACAGCTCCAACACCATGGACATGGGGAGGGATGGAGGTGAGCACTACTCCCTTCACAAAAGAAAGGGCCCTACAAGAGCTCACTAAGCTCAGGGTGGACAAGGCAATGGGACCTGATGGCATACATCCCAGGGTACTAAAGGAGCTAAGGGTGGAACTAGCAGAGCCATTAGCAGAACTGTTCAGTGAGTCTCTGGGCAAGGGAGAGGTCCCAGAAGACTGGAGAAGGGCTCATGTGATCCCGCTCCACAAGAGTGGTAGCAGGGAGGAGGTAGAGAACTACAGACCAGTCAGTCTTACCTCAGTAGTGGGCAAGATTATGGAGGCACTCCTTAAGGAAAGGATAGTGCAACACCTGGAATCCATAGGGGCACAGGATCCAAGACAGCATGGGTTTACAAAAGGAAGGTCCTGTCAAACTAATCTCTTAGATTTCATTGACTGGGTAACCAGAGTGGTGGACCAAGGGAGAACAGCTGATGTCACCTGCCTCGACTTCAGCAAAGCTTTCTACACTGTTCCACGTAGAAGATTGATAAACAAGCTCAGTAGACTCAGGGTGGGTCAGAAGTTGGTCAACTGGGTGGCTAACTGGTTGAAGGACAGAAAACAGAGAGTGGTGGTAAATGGTATGCAGTCAGAAGAGATGCAAGTCACAAGTGGGGTACCTCAGGGATGAGTCCTGGGGCCAGTCCTCTTCAATATCTTCATCAGTGACATTGCAGATGGACTAGAGGGTAAGGCTTGTCTGTTTGCAGATGACACCATGATCTGCAACAGTGTAGATGATCCAGATGGGGTGGGCAGAATGAGAAGAGATCTGAATAAACTAGCAAAATGGTCAGAAGAGTGGCAACTGGGATTTAATGCAAAGAAGTGCAAGATCATGCACATAGGGAAGAGAAACCCTGAAGCCACCTATAGGCTGGGAGGGGAGTTGCTGGCAGTCACAAAGGAAGAAAGAGATTTAGGCATCATCATCACCGATGACCTGAAATCATCCAAGCAGACCTCTAAAGCAGTAGGTAAGGCTAGCGGATGTTAGGATGTATTAGTAGGGGTATCACAAGTCATAAGAGGGAGGTAATAATCCTCTTTACAAGACACTGGTTAGGCCCCCATCTAAACTACTGCATGCAGTACTGAGGCCACACCTTCACAAGGACATTAACCAAATTGAGGCAGTCCAGAGAAGGGCAACCAAATGGTGCAGGGACTACATCAGAAGACATATGAGAACAGACTGACAGAGCTCAATATGTATACCCTAGAGCAAAGGAGGGAGAGAGGTGATATGATCGAAACATTCAAACACCTTAAAGGCATTAACAAGGTGAATTAGTCTAACATGTTTCAATACAAGAAAAATAGCAGGACAAGAGGATACAGCATGAGATTAGAGGGAGGCTGATTAAGGGGTAATGTGAGGAAGTTCTTTTTCACAGAAAGGGTGGTGGATGCATGGAACTGCCTACCTTAGGAAGTGGTGGCTATGAATACAGTGCAGGGCTTCAAACAGGCATGGGATAGGCATAAGGGAGCAATACAGATGAGTATGAATAAATAGGCCACTGTCAGCAAAGGACTATGGCACATTTATAAGGTAGAAAAAGAAATGGGCAGACTGGATGGGCCTTGAGGTCCTTATCTGCCGTCAACTTCTATGGTTCTATGTAACCACCCTCTGGGTTCTGTCCCTCAGCTAGTTTTCCACCCATTTGGCCTTCTTTTCCCCAACCCCGAGATCCACCAACTTCCTGATCAACTGTTTATGGGGTACAGAGTCAAAGGTCTTACTGAAATCAAGATAGAGGATGTCTACCACTTGGCCCCTGTCTACTGTCTTAGTGACAGAGTCAAAGAAGTCAATCAGATTCATTTGACACAATCTCCCCATGAACCCAAGCTGCCTTGCATCCTGGAGACCATGCTCCTCTAGATATTCCACCAACCTTTCCTTTAGTATGGTTCCTCTAGATATTCCACCAACCTTTCCTTTAGTATGGTCTCCATGAGCTTGCCCACAATGGAGGTCAGACTGACTGGTCTGTAATTCCCTGGGTTGTCCTCGGGACTGCTTTTGTGGAGGGGCATTACGTGTGCTGTTCTCCAGTCCTGCGGTACCATGCCTGACTCTAGTGAACTATTAAATAGGTCTGCCAACTCCTCAGCCAGTTCCTTTCTTACCCTTGGATGTACTCTATCTGGGCCTGGTGGTTTGTCTATCTTCAATGCCAGCAGCCCCTTCCTCACTCTATCCGCCTCTATTACTACATCTGTGTTCCCCTTCCCCCACTCCTCTTTGTCACTAGACAGCACTAGAAGTATTCATTTAGTATCTCTGCTTTTCCCCCATTATCCTCAACCCACTCTTCCCATTTCTTAAGCCTAACAATCCCTTTCTTTTTGTCCCTTTTCTCACTTATATAGTGAAAGAAAGCCTTCTCTCCCTTCTTAATTCCTTCAGCTATCTGCAGCTTCTTTTGTGCTTTTGCTCGCCGGACTTCCTTACTTTCCTTACTAGCCAATCTTAGGTAATTTTCCCTATCCACCTCTCTGTCCTGGTCTTCCTGAATTTTCTGTAGGCTAACCTATTTTCCCTCGCTGCCTGGGCAACTCCAGAACTGAACCAGCTGGGTGCTTTGGTCCATGTATTCTTCCCCCTGAGTCTAACACACTTATCTGTGGCAACCAGTATTCCTTCCTTAATGATGGACCATCTTTGGTCCACCCCCATATCTACTCTGATGCCCACCAGGTGACTCCTTAGCACTTTGCACATTTTACTGAAGTCCACACTCCTGAAATCCAAGATTTTGGTCTTAGTTGTGATGCTTTCCCTGCCCATATCCAACTGAAACCACACTGTGCAATGGTCACTTCCACTCAGTGGCTCCATGACCATTATTTCCTCTACATGCTCCCCATTTGTGAGCACTAGATCAAGAATTGCCTCAGCTCTTATTGGTTCTGTGATACCCTGAGTCAGGAACCCACTCTGCGGTCCTTCCAGGATCACCTGACTCCTAGCACATGTTGTGGATGCTATGCTCCAGTCCATCTTGGGAAGGTTGAAGTCCTCCACAATTACCACATCTCCTTTCCCTGCATTTCCAATATTTGTGAGCTCAGTTCCCTGTCCCTCTCCTCATCCTGATTAGGTGGTCTGTAAACCACCCCAACCTCATCTTTCTCCCTATATTGGACCTTAATTGAACCCATAATGCCTCCACTTCCCCTGCCTCCGACTCCTCCCTTGTGTAAGTTATTCCCTCCATGATATAAACTGCCACCCCCCTCTTCCCGACTACCCTATCCCTCATGTATAGTTTATATCCAGGAATAGCAAGGTCCCAGTCATGGTGTGATGATGCCCAAGTCTCAATTACTGCAGCTATGTCCACCCTTCTATCTGCTAATAGTGCCTGCAGGTCATCCATCTTGTTTACAAAACTCCACGGATTCAGAGACACCACCCTCCACTTAGAATCTGACCTTCCTTCTCTTCCCTCTATTCTTATATTCACATTTATCCCCTCTGTGTGTACTCCTCCATGCACCCTTGTTATGTGTCCCTCACCCCTCCACCCTTTGCTAACTGTGTTGTTGCCCATTCCACCTCATCCCTCCAGACCTCTTTCATCACTGGGGGGGGTCACTGATTTCCTCCTCTTGGAGTCTGTGGGCCTGCACACCTGCTGCCCCTCCCAGTAGTTTAAATTAAGTGTAGTGGTTATGTATTCCCCCAGTTTGTCCCAGAGTACCCTCAAACCCTCCCTACTGAGGTGTAGCCTGTCTGGTGAAAAGAGTACTTTGTTTGACCAGGTCTCCTCCCAGTACCTAATACAGATAAACATCTCCTCCCTGCACCATTTCCTATGTTTGCCATGGACCGAGGAGCCACCCTGTCATCAGTAGGCAGGATAGGCATGAGTACCATTATATCCTAAAATCTTAAACTATGAATTTTCTTTACCACAGTTCACACACCATAGTTAAAACTGGAACATACCCCCTCTTCTGCCAACCAAGGATATAGGGAACGGCTATTTGTGGCTGATTGGGAATTGACAATGAATGAGATTGGTAAGATTTTGCTGCATAGTACATGTGCTGATAGGGGGATGAGGGGATAAGCAGCAGCCATTGGGAGGTACATGGAAAGGCAATGTGCTCAGTGAAGTAATCACCTGGAGTGAGGTATCAGGTATCAGGCATCAAGTGAGGTGAGTGACACCTTTATAGTAACAGACAAACCAGCTAAACAATCAGGTGATGATTAACAGGCAATTCACAGCATGTAACGGGGCACAGAGGAGCTCGCAGTGGACAGCATGTAACGGGCACAGAGGAGCATGCAGTTCAGTGATACAGTGGTGAAAGAGTAAGGTATGGATGCAATCACTTCTGAAGGAAAGAATTGTTGAGTACCTAGAGGCCAGTGGGGCACAGGACCCAAGGCAGCATGGGTTCACAGTGGAAAGGTCATGTCAGATGAATCTAATTGATTTCTTTGACTGGGTGTCCAAAGTAGTAGACCAAGGAGGAGCTGTGGATATGGCCTACCTAGACTTTAGCAAGGCATTTGACATAGTCCCACACAAAAGATTAATAATCAAATTATCCAGCCTGGGAGTGGGTCCCAGGGTGGTAGCCTGGGTAAAACATTGGCCGGACAACAGGACACAGAAGATAATTGTAAATGGAGTCCGCTCTGAAGAAAGAGGGGTTACTAGTGGGGTATCACAGGGTTCAGTACTGGGTTCAGTCCTTTTTAATGTCTTTATAAGTGACATTGCAGAGGGACTGGAAGGAAAAGTATGCCTCTTTGCAGATGACACAAGGATCTGCAACAGGGTTGATATGCAGGGTTGATATGCAAGGTGTGGAAGGATGAGAAGGGACTTGGCAAGGTTGGAGGAATGGTCAGAAGTATGGCAGCTTGGATTCAATGCAAAGAAGTGCAAAATAATGCACCTGGGAAACAAAAACCCAGGCGAAGATTACACAATGCGGGGGGAAGTAGTAACAACAACAAAAATGGAAAGGGACCTGGGGGTAATCATACCAGATGATCTTAAGGCTAGCAAGCAATGTGAGAAGGCAGTAGGGAGGGCTGGGGGATACTGGGATGTATGGGAGAGGCATCCACCAGCAGAAAAACAGGAAGTTGTTATCCTCTGTACAGACAAAGACCCCATCTGGAGTACTGGTCCAGTTCTGGAGACCCCATCTCCGTAAGAACATAGACAGGATGGAGGCAGTCAGAGTAGGGAAACTAAATGGTGCAGGGTCTGCAGGAGAAGCCATATGAGGAGAGACTAATGGAGCTTAATATGTATACCCTTGAGGAAAGGAGGAGAGGGGACATGATAGAAAAATTTAAATACCTCAGTGGAGCCAACAAAGTCAAGAGGTAGCATCTTTCAGGAAAAGATATGTGCAAGAACAAGGGACACAATTTGAAGGCGGAGGGACAGCTCAGGAGCAATGTGAGAAAGTATTTTTTCTAGAGAGGTGGTGGATGCATGAAACAGCCTTCCTGAGGGAGGTTGTTGGGTTTTAAACTGTGGGAGAATTCAAGAATGCATGGGACAGACATAAGGCAATTCTTGTGGGGGGTAGGAAGAAATAGGCTGTTGGTTAACTGGGATCTGCAGCTAACCTGTAGGTAGAAATTGGGCAGACTAGGTGGGCCAAGCGGTCCTTATCTGCTATCAAAGTCTATGTTTCTATGTATAACTGGAATGTTTAACATTAGCGAAGCAACTTTTGGCAAGGTAGATCCAGCCACTAAAAGCAGGTGTCTGCTATAATGATGGATATTAGTTACTTGAACTTGCTGCAATCCACAAAGAAGAATTTTACCTCACAATAGTGTAACCCCTGGACCCTTGCCTTTTTGCAAACGACAGGTGGTATGCTGTTTAAGCTGACAGCAGTACCTGGTGGGAACTGGGTTCGGGGAGGACTAGGTTACTCGGCACAAGGGGCCTAGGTTTGACTACTCTGTACAGGGGGACCCAAGTAAATCTGAACACAGGAAGCAATAACTGTAATGTCCAATACCAGGAATGGGATTTAAAAGTGTGGCTTTTATTCACATCCAAACTGAACAAACAAAGCATAGTGGGACTTCCAGGGGCTACATTCCTGGTAATGCAGATAAGAGTAACAGAACACTTCTTCAACACTTCAGCCTCAGGCTCTGAACCCACCAGGCACACAGCCCAGACTCATGCTGCTTTGGGTACACAGCCCGACTTGTACACTATTTGGGTTTTTCCTGGCCCGGCTCCCCTGCCGACCACCCGATCCCTGTCCATATGGCAGTGGACACATTTTCTGTTGGTGGCTCCCCAAACCACCTTAGAGCCTTCGACTCCTTAAGGGAAATTTCCTTTCAATCCCATGTCTGGGTACTTCCCTCAGCACTGGCCAAGTGCCTGAGGGAAAGTAAAAGGGCCACAGAGCAAATCCATAGAGGTGAACCTGGTTACTAAAGGTGGGGGGTCTCCCACCTCCATCTCCCACAATTCATACCCAGCCATTTCTCTGGACATTAAACAGCTCTTTTTGAAAGCCTGGCAATGTAGATTAAAGGGTAAATGTATAGCACATTTCCTCTACATGTCTTGACTTTCCCCTCGTACTAAACTCGAACATACTTAAACATCTTTTCCTGAAAAGCTTGGTAGTGTAGATTAAAGGGTAAATGTATAGCACATCTCCTCTACATGTCTTGGCTTTCCCCTTGTGCTGGACTTGAACATACTTTACTTTGGCTAAGCCTATTCCTCTAGGCCACCCACTGATTCAGCAGTCCAATCCCCACTTTAACAACAGTTCAGGTGAAACATAGGCCCTTTGACAAGAGCAGAACTCACCCTTTGGTTGCAGGTGCCCCACAGGCGAATCTTGACAGCTTCTAGTGCCACACACACATTTCAGAAAATAAGGCAGCTTCTTCCTAGCAGAACCAGGAGTTGCCCTGGAATAACAGGCAACCCTTCCACCCCAGTAACAGCGGTCTCCACCACTTCAAGAACAACTTACTATGTTCTTCTTTAGGGGAAACACACCTCTCCCTAAAAGTAGCTCTATATCAGAGCTTAGACTCCAAGAGCCTGTGCACAGTCTGCTGTGCTCCTCTCTTCTAGACTGCTTTACACATGCTGCTCACTGTTCAAAAACTCCAAACTTTCTAACCTAACTCCCATCTGCAGGTTCCAATGTGGCTCATCCAGCTGCAATAGTTCTATGGTGATGTCATCCCTCAGTCTCAGCTGAGACTGAGAACAGAGTGAGACAGTGTGAAATCCATTTAACTGGAGTTTCACAAGCTGCCTTCCCTGCCTACCACTAGGTCTTACTGGGATTCTAGTAACCCCGGGTAACAGTGGGGTTACAATAGGAATATAACATACAGGGCAACAAGATTTGTATTAGAGTTTTCTAGGTCTGGAAAACATGTAAACTGAAGAGGTGTAGGAGATTCCCAGTACTAATTCCTGATTTTTAAAATGTTTGGCAGGAGCAGTGACTTATTTGCCCTCCTTGTCTTCTACATGTAGTATAGAAGAATGGTAACCTATGAGACATTTCTCTAATCCCAGCCTCAGACAGCACACAGTTCTTTCTTCCTGTTACTATTGAGTCATATATGTTGCATGCTTACATGCTAAAGCCCTGTCACTTGAGCCTAGAGTTGACATTGCCAGAACCCCCTGGATTTCACAATTTTTTGGCCGGGGTGGGAGGTGGAAACAAGGATAATGGGAGCTTGGTACTGGGGTAGCCTGGCTTCTTGTATCCAGAGCCAGTATTTAAGCGATAACACTCATTTAGTTGGAGTATAAAAAAGACATAACCCACTGATGTGGGTGATTAAATGCACAAGGCCAAAGGCTGAGGTGTTTTATCAACTGAAGAAGCAAATTATTCTGTAAATACTCTGGCTAATTGAA
Source organism: Neoceratodus forsteri (assembly GCA_016271365.2). Classification (NCBI taxonomy): domain Eukaryota; kingdom Metazoa; phylum Chordata; order Ceratodontiformes; family Ceratodontidae; genus Neoceratodus; species Neoceratodus forsteri. The sequence goes on along the minus strand of JADMNL010000032.1, from coordinate 434,223 downwards.
GGTAAGTATCTTTCTTTTTTAAACTAAATTTTTATTAATATCTCACCAAAAATATGTAACACCTTGTACAGTCAGTGGAAACCAGTAAATTCACCATTCAGTATGATTCTGCAGGTGTACAAGTGTAGCTATCTGTCAAGACCCTAAATTGTACAAATATATGTAGTGACTTTTAGGGAAATGCTTTTCCTCCCTCAGTCTTCATAGCAGTAGTCATCAGTCAGCTGGTTTGCAGCTCCTCTCTTCTCTATAAAATAAACACATTTTAACCTCTTGTTCTTCATTAAGAAAATGTTTTTAAGTGTAATATTTTATGGTTTATTCTGCTTATGAGAAAATAAAACGTTATTTGTGTAGAGAGGATAGAAAATGATTTTTTATGTTTGCTTGCACACATGTGCAAGAAACATAGTGCCATATCCGAGTTTTCAGAGGTGTGTCAGCCCTCTTCCAATTCAGTCAGTGTGTTTGCAAGTAGCGGCCGCAGTTCTCCAATGCCTGCTGGAGCTGTCTATGACAGCTTCAAAATGCAGTGGCCGAACAGTTGAAAGGGGGAACTACATTTCAGTGAGCAGCGATCAGATATCGCCTGCTCATGAGCACTCCCCCTATACACACACATATGCTGTGTGCTGCCTCCCCCCCATGCACACACTGTATAGCCGATGGGGGTGCCCAATACCCCGTCGGCTGTGCTGCGCCCCGCCGAAACACAGGTCTATATGCCATGCTGGGTGCCCACCCCAGCATGGCTACACCTTGTATAGCTGACGGGGGTGCCCAATCCCCCGTCAGCTCCACTGTCTCCCCCCAGTACAGCATGCCACGCTGGGAGCCCACCCCAGCGTGGCAACAAATGTTGTGGCCAATGGGGTGCCCAACTCTCGTTGGCTACATGCCCCCAACCAGCTGCCTTCAGCCACGCCGGGAGCCCACCCCAGCATGGCAAATGTCCCCTGTCGTCATCATAAAAAAAGAAAAACACCTGAAAACAAAAACAGTCCCTCGCTGTGTCTGCACCCACCAGCCACACCCACTGTGCATCTTGCCTCCCACACCCCTCACCCCATACTTACCTCCGGACTCGGTGCAACAATCTTCGTGGACCAGGAACACGTCTGCACTCTTCAAAGCTGACCACGAACTGAGGAAATGCCGGTAAGCTGTATAATGTATGATAGGGTTTTCAACTTTTTGCATATCTCAGGCATTTTTGGGAATTTTGGGCCCACATTTTCAACATGGGGTTTTTGGGACCCCTCCTCATGAATTATTGCACTGTCATGGCGTTATTTGGGCCGAAGGGTGATTTCGCACTCACTGCGCAAAATCACCTTTCCGGACTGAATAACAAAATGACACTGCCACTGTTCATAGAGTGGGCTCTCAAAAAGCCTATGTTGAAATTTTGGTGGAAAAATTCCTTAAAATGACTGTTTTATGAGCGTGCATTGCACAGTTCCTACGCACGCTCGTAAGTTCACAAATTTTCAATATTTTCACTCCAGATTTTCAACATTGCCATTCTACCACACCTCCTTATGAGCAGTACAGCTGTCATTTTTCACATCTTGCCCAAAAGGTGTTTCCACCCATGTAGCACACAATGGCACAGTCGGTGTGCGAAATCAATGTATGGGACACATTAAGAAAATCACAGTGACACTTTTAATGAGCAGAGGTCTTAAAATGGCTATGTTGAAAATTTGGTGAAAAAATTCCTAAAAATGACTGTTTCACGAGTGCTGTTGCAGCTCCACGCGCTCTGCGAATTTTCAATATTTTCACCCCAGATTTTCAACATTGCTATTTTATTACACTTCCTTGAGAGGAGTACAGCTGTCATTTTTCACATCTTGCCCAAAGCAGTGATTCCGCCTCATGTAGCACACAATGGCCAGTCGTGTCTTAAATCAATGTATGGGACACATTAAGAAAAATCACAGTGACACTGTTCATGAGCAGAGGTCTTAAAATGGCTATGTTGAAAATTTGGTGAAAAAATTCTAAAATTACTGTTTTTCGAGCGTGTGTTGCACAGTTCCTACGCATGCTCGTAAGTTTGCAAATTTTCTATATTTTCTCTCCAGATTTTCCACATTGCCATTTTATTACACTTCCCTATGAACAGTACAGCTGCCATTTTACATGTTGCCCAAAATGTGTTTCGCATGTAGCGATAATGGTGCAGTCGGAAAGCGAAAGCAATGTTTGGGACAGATTAGGAAAATCACAGTTATACTGTTCATGAGCAGAGGTCTTAAAATGGCTATGTTGAAAATTTGGTGACAAAAGTCCATGAAATGACTGTCTTATGAGTCAGCATTGCACAGTTTCCACGCACCCTCGTAAGTTCATGACTTTGTAAAATTTTCAGTCCAGATTTTCACCAGTTGCATTTTTCCACACTTCCTTATGAACAATACAGCTGTCATTTTTCACAACATGACCGAAATGTGTTTTCACACTTCCAGCGCAGAGATGCGTGGTTGCTGTGGGAAATCATTGTTTGGGACAGATGAAGAAAATCACAGTGACACTGTTCATGATCGGAGGTCCCAAAATGCCTGAATTGACAATCTGCTATAAAAAATGCCCACACTAATTACATTACGGGTGTGCGTTGCACAGTTTCTATGCATGCTCGTGACTTCACCTGTTTTTTTAATATTTTTACTGCAGATTTGCAACATTGCCATTTTTTCCACCTCCCCATGAACAGTACAGCTGTCATTTTTCACATCCTGTTCAGAATGTGTTTTTGCACCTGTGGTGCTAAATGCACGTAAGTCACTGTGCATAAGCAGCTTGGCTAACAAACTGATATTGCCCCTGTTCATGAGGTGGGGTCTCAAAAACATGTTGAAAATTTGGAGTGAAAATACCAATGAATGCCTGAGCTGTTAGTGTTCCAACCATAACTCCCCACCCTGTAGAGAATGACAGGCATCAGGGGTGTGACTTGAGGTTCTTGCCTGTAATGCTCCTTACCATTCCACACCTGCAACCAGTGAGGCATTGAGGTATGCCTTGGACTCTTCGACCCCAAAGTTCACCCCATTCTCCTATACCGCACCCCATCTCACCATATTTCCTGATGGAATGGGGTGCGCATAAGGGCCAAAGACCCCAAGGCACACCGTGACACTTGTCAGGTCTGCAGGGTAGGGTGTGGTGAAATGGCATGGCCGTTATGCCTGACGACCCAAAGGCACACCCCAATGTCTATCACTCTCTGCAGGGTGGTGGTGGGGTTGGTTTCAGTTTAATACTTCACTGCCATTCCTATTATGCAGCTCTGTAACTTCTGCACTACCAATGCCAATGCCAGCAAGCAAACATTCGGCATTGACAAATGCTTGTTTATTATTACTTTAAGATGGAAAAAGGTGACACTGCATATTTTATTACAGGTTTGTCATTGTGAACGCCAGTGCTTTGAGGAACATCTATAGCAAAGGAAAGAAAAAATGGTTTTATGTAACTGTTTAAGCCTGTAAACTGGGGACATAGTTCTGTGGGTACCAGCATGTGAGTGATAAGAGGGTGATAGCTAGCTATAGAGTTTTTTCATAGCTTTAGAGTTGATCTTGTCCATGGGTTATCTAGCTTCCTTATCATCCTGTCCTATAAATTGGAGGTATTAATCATTGAAGGGAGGTTTGCATTAGTCCATCAGCTTTCATGTTCACCTAGCCTGTCTCACCCTCTCCTTCTGTTACAAAATATGCTAATTTGCACTGAGCCCTGTGACCTCTGTGTAATCTTGGAGAAATTTACTGAAGTGAGGGTATGAGCTTTAAGGGTTATCCAGATAAATAAGGGTATCATCAGCATTCAATAAACCCTTATGTTCATGATCTCCTGCTGTTATTCCCTTTACACCCATGTGTGTCTTATTTGTTCCTGCCAATGGCTTAATACTGATGGCGAAGAGGAAAGGTGAAAGTGGACAGCCGTGCCTGGTGCTACATGTCGAGAACATTTATCTGATATGGTGCCATTTACTTTTATCCTTGCTGATGGGTTTCTATACAGTTCTCTTACTCATCCCTTGAATTGTTTCCCAAACACCATTTTCTCCAATGTCAGCCAAAGGAAGCTCCAATCCAGGCAATCAAAAGCCTTCTTGGCAAGTTATTACTATTATATGAGTAGGAGTATTAAACCAGGATTTTAAACGTTGTGCAATACCTGATGTGGAATGTGCCCCTTTCCCTATTTCTGTGGATTACATGTGGATTATTTAATCTTAGGCATGGCTGAAGTGTGGACAAACTATCATGAGTGTGTTTGAAGTATGGACAAACTATCATGGGTGTGTGAAAGACAGATAAACTATCATTGATGTGGCTAAAATGTGAATACATGACTAAGGAAAAGGATGTACAGTAGTAGTTTGCAGGATATTAAATGATGATTTTCCTGTATTCTGATTGGCTCTCAGGAGATTCCCATCATATACTCACTGTTATCTGGCCTGTCCTCTAAATGCGGCACAGATAATGGCTGGGTGGTCCTGGATAATTAATCAGGATAATGATCAAGATGCCTCATTAATTATTCATGCCTAAAATTTCTATTTTCTGGGGTATCCGGATATGTTATGATGGATAATGACTCCAGATATCAAGAATTTTCAATTCCAGATATGGTCAGGATTATCTGGAAAATTTGCAGTGGAGTGGATGTACTCCAGATAAGGTTATCCACAAGAAAACTTAGCTATTCAGCAGAGCGTGAATGGTGTGATGTGGTTAATGCACTGTCTGTACACCTCCACTGTGATTGTTTCCAGCTGTTAGGTTGCAGTAATTCATATGGATGTACTGAACCCTAATGGAACCTGCAGTAGTTTGTTCTACCAATATATACCATTGTGGCACATTCAGTCCTAGTACAGAAGTTCTGCATGCTATGGGGCATTTGTACTTGGCTCCTGGGGAGTGCTGTGAATGGTCAGTACTGTCTGGAATCTCTCACAGTGCAACCAACAGTATTAGCTTCCCAAACATAGCACAGTGGTCAGCCAAGGAGGAGGAGTCAGAATACTAGGGAAGAGCCTGCATTGTCATACTAGCTGTAGACATTCTGCAATGGAGAACCTATGCGTTTGCCTGTATTAAATGTATGACTTCTAGGCAAGATCCATCATCCCGTAGTCATGATCACGGTCCAAAATCTTCCCACCTGGATTAGGGATCAAGGATCTGGTAGAGGGGAAAGGCACAGGGCTGGCAGGCTTTATAACATAGCAACTGTGTGACCACTTGTCTGTTGGCAACCAGGTGTTTGCTTTTTGGGTGCAGGGCACAAACAGTCAACTGACTGAGGCAAGATAATAATAATAATAATAATAATAATAATGCTTTATTTATTATGCACCTTTCAAAAATCAAGGCACAATACAGTAAGACAATAGAACACCATAAAACAGAATCAACTTCATAAAATAACAATACAAATTAGCAACCAATGCTACCATATGCTTTGACCCAGAGAAAAGATTTTAGGTCTTGTTTAAAACTCCTCACGGTCGTGCACTCCCTAATCCGACGGGGTAGAGAATTCCAGAGGAATGGGGCTGCAAACATAAAAGCACGGGCCCCAGCAGATTTTAAAGTCACCCATGGAATCTCTAGCAACCCCTTGTCAGCTGAGCGGAGCGGTCTCACAGGGTGGTAAGGAATCAGGAGCTCTTTCAGGTAGTCAGTGCCCAGTTCATGCAGGGCTTTATAAGTCAGTAATCTGACTTTGAAGGTGATCCACCACTGAACTGGGAGCCAGTGCAGTTCCTGCAGCACCGGTGTGATATGGGAAGATCTAGGAGTCCCCCCCCCAACAACCAGGCTGCAGAATTCTGCACCAGCTGCAGGCAGCGGATATCAACCCCCGGAATCCCAAAGTATAGCCCAAAGATGTGTATATTCACTTTGAATGACACCTATCTGGGGGAAGAAGAATAGTTACTTTTGTTGCATGGCTGATCCCTGGTGGCCTGGGGAGGGAATGAATGGTTCAAAGGGTGCAGCTTTACATTAGTGTGTCCTCAGGTAGTAGATAACTAACATGGAAGCATAAAACATCTACTGGGAGGCCAGTGGGGTCATTGTGGAGGAGATACAGAGCAAGATAATCTCTTCTGTCTTCTAATAACATCAACCGGTGCTCTACTGGGCTCTTTGCACAAGTCACAGCACTGAGGGAGGCAGAGAAGGAGGAAGAGGTTAGAGGAGTAAACTCTTGTACAGGCAGTCCTGAGCAACTGAAATCCCACCTCTCAATAAAACTCAAAGAAAGCCAATCAGGCTCTATTCCCTCTTTGACAGCTTGTTCCACACTGTGCATAGTCCAGTTAAGAGTAAAGGCTCAATCCAGGCCAGGAGGATGTGACACTCCATGCAGTGAGTAAAAGCTCAATCAGTGCCAGAGGGAAGAAAATGTTCCTTGATGTGGCTGTGGGTAAAGGCCCAACTAGGACAAGGAGGAAGTACCACACAAAGCAGTTAGTAAAGGCCTGATTGCGGTCAGGAGGAAGACCCATTCTATACGACTGTAGGTAAGGGCCCAACTGAGGCCAGAAGGAAGAACAGCTCCAAATGGACTGTGGGTAAAGGTCTGGCCAGGGTCACACAGGAACCATACCCTGAGTGCTAAGAAACAGGCATGATCAGGATTAGGGAGAAGCCTGTGTTGGTGGCTGTGGCAAAAGTGCTTGGTGAAATGGAGGAGGAGTACTGGGCTCTCTACTATCAGGGAAGGAGACTCAGTTCAGTCTCACTTCCTTTTGTTGCTTCTGGTGATACTGAGTGGAGCTATGTGAGGCAGAGGTGTGTTGGGAGGTTGGAGTTACTACTAAAAAGCAGCTCATAGCTGGTATAGCAGCATAGAGAGCTGAAGTATCTAACACCTTGTCTCCTACCATGCTGGCAACCTGTGTTTCAGGAATGAGCATGGGTTGGTGTGGTCCCTAGGACAGCTTTCCTCTACCTTGGAAGGGGTGGCAGTCATATCGACTCTTGGCTGCCACTAGGTGTAGTGCTGGTGGCAGTGCAGGCTATAAGCAGCTTCAAGAGCCAGGTTATGGGTCTCAGGATGTGTACGCCCACATGCACATTTCAAAGTGAAGCCATAACAGGGAGTGAAAGAAAATGGAAAAGGGATCCTGAGACAGGATAAAGCCCTGCGCTGCTCCCCAAACCCGCTGCACCACCTGGATGCCTGGAGCAGAACTGCACTTGAGTACTGGGGGAGGACAGCCCTCCCCCCTCTTCACCCCACCAAACAGGGCAAGCCATGGAGGAACAATCTCTAAGGTCAGTCCAGGGGAGGTGGGTGCCAGCCGAGGGCAGAGGGGGTCAGGAGTCGAAGAGCTTGCCGAGGGAGTAAAAAGCCATATGAACTAAAAAGCAACTCATGCAATTTTTAGTGCAGTCAGGGGCTCAGATGCAAATAAAATGTTTGGGCTGGTTTGGGGATCTGAAGCTCTCTAGTCATGGAGCACTGGTAGACTGACTGATGTGACTGAGGATGTCCAAGCTGCAGCCAAAAGGAAATGTCTGAGGAACTAATTTAAAAAAAAAAAACATAAAATAAATATACGAAATTTTCCATGAAATAGCTACTGCCATAAAGCGAACTATCTGGAGTGTGGGCTTCTTTTTTTGCTGCACTGAAGAAGGAGGCTAGAGAAGCCTCATGGTTGCAGAGAAAAACATGGAGGGGATTTGAAATTTCAACTGGTGCTTTCAGCCAATGAGAAAGCAGGCTGGGCACCAGTATAGAAGAGGTCCTGGTGAAGTGGCAGTTGGACTGGTACTTGTTTTTACCTGGGCATCTATTGAAAAATAAATGCACAGGTTGGAGCTGCTTCGGACAATCAGAATGGAGAATCCATTCTTACCATTTTCTAATGGTAAGAATAACCAGTCAGTGCACGGGTTTATGCACACAATAGTTTTGTATTCAAACCTCAACAAAACTGTGATGTATTTATAAATAAGAAAATTAATTAAATGACTATTTTGCGTCTGTGTATTTATTGTGACATGGTACATACAGTAGTAGTAGAAGTTTGCATATTATTCTGGGGGACTTTGTTTGCTCACACCCCCATTAAAATTACTAAAAATCAACAGTTAGAAAGTAGAAAGTTGAATAATTTTGGAAATATTAGAGTTCAGTAAAAGTCCTGCATCTGTAATACAATCAAACAAGAAAAATAAACATATCCATAACTGACAAATGGAAAACTAGAAGTTTGAATGCCTGTGTAACTGTTTTCAGTTATCTGTAAACACTATTATATTTGTAGTGATTGTACCATAACTGAGTTGGATGTATATAATCTCTTGATATTTGAATGCCTGTGTAACTATTATAGGTTATCTGTAATCACTGTTTTATTTGTAATGTTTAGACTAATAACGACCTGGAACCTTGAAAACAAGTCCTGGACTCAAAGGTATTAATCCTAAACTGAAATAAATAAATCAAAAAATAGAAGTGTAAGGAATATTTAATAAATGCTACTTTATGTTTCAGTACCAGGAACGTGTGAACAATGGCCCAGATATTCAAACTGCGCTCAAAAAGTGCCCAATAGCAGGAGCAAGCGCAAGTCTATTGCGTCCATGTGCAACAGACGCGATATTCAAAAAAGGAGTAGGCCAAATTGCGCCTACAACCAACGTCTGAATATCGCACAACCTGTGCCATAGCGCAACTAGGGAAGGGAAGCTAAGCAGATATGATGCGCTATGGCGCAACAAGGGATGTTCAGCTGAGCAGTCCAGAGATGCCATAGTGCAAGCTGGGAGCCCCCCAGCTGCAGAGCAATGTAACAGCACAATCAGGGAGGTAGGGGCACCACCCATGCCACAGATGGGCACAGGAACACACAGCAGAACAGACATTGTCCCCCATACCCCAAGCACATCACAACCAGGGAGGCTGAAATAACCACTGGTCCATGGAGTCAAGCAACCAACCCACAGCCTGCCATGGTGCCCCATCACACCTACCGCAAGCTGTGACTGGCACACAAGGAGGGCGGACCCACCTGAGCCACACCATCCCCAGTGCACAGCACACCCTGCACCGTGACCCCAGACAACTCCCCATGAGCAGTGACCAGCACTGCAGGAATCCCATGCATGCCACCACCCCCACAATGGCAATGCAACCCTGTGCACCACAGAACCATGCAAGCCAGACCCACCATGAGCACCCATCAGTAGGTTGCAGCACATGGCAATGCAACAACGGCAGACAAAGTGCCACCATGCACAGTCCCCCAATGTACTGCTGAGACTGACCATGCGCTGGCACAAGAGTGACCCCATATTGATGGTCATGTAAGTGACACCTCCCCAGTGGTACAGCACTCCGCCAGTATTCCAGTAACACACCCGCCCACCACTGGCCACAACAGCCAGCACAGACACCCACAGTGGTGTGTGGAAGCATGCACCACACCAGATGCCATGCAGGGTCTGGACAGACACCCACCCCTACCCAAGGGCACAACAACACAGGGACACAGTGGTGGGGCAACCAAGCCCCCATCGTGGGCCCATGTAAGCCATGTACACACAACCTGCAGTCCACCATGACACTGGCATGCCAACCACCCTGCGCTGGCACCATGGACCAATACCCCACCATGATTCACCCGGAGTAAGCCACAGACAGTGGGGCACATCCCCTGCAACACGCACAAGCCACAGCATGGAGGTGGGACAATGACTGTGTTGCCCACAGTGCCACTTGAGCCAGGCATGCACCACACCAGTGACATGGGCAACCCAGCAAAGCGACGGGTACAGTGTCCACCATGCAGGGAATGCCACCACTGACATGCCAGCAGTTCATGCAGGTCACAGACAGGCATGGGTATCGGCTGCACAGGCCATGGACTGGCTGATGGGTGCACCATGGACACAGAGCACTCGCCATGGACCACTGCACACAGTCATCCAGTGCACGGGGAACAACACACACACCACAGACACTGACTGATATCTATCCCCACACCATAGACACCTCCACATGGACACACACACACATACCCATGACTGCACCACCCCTGATGCCATGCACACCACTGCAGCTGAGCACCTATAGCCCGCTGCAAATCAGAGACCACCACGGTATTCATACAAAAGTTAAATGTATTATAAAAATAAATAAACCAACTATTTACAATAAGAACAACTATATACATGGGTTGGGGACACAAAAAGGTGGGGGTGGTCAGGGGAAGGGGTGGACAAACAGGATGGGATAAGAGGGGTGGGAGGGTGGGTCCAGGGAGGGATGGGAGGTCAGGACAAGGATTAATGTTGGCCATGCTGGTCCAGGCTCTGGCCCCCTCACTCGGCACCTCCTCAGGACCCCCGCCTCATCAATCCTCCGCAGGATGGTCACTGTTTCCTGGGCCAGGGCCAGTAGCTCCCTCAGGGTGTCTCTAATATCCCTCAGATGTCTCGCACCTAGGACAAGGGAGCACAGTCAATAGGTGTGAATGCACAGCCCCATGCAGCCCACCCACTGTGCATGGCATACGGCCATGGGACATACCACTGTGATGGTGTGTGTGACCAGCTGCAGTGATCACGTCCACAGGACATGCCCACCCAGATGCATACAGCCATGCGGAACACTGCACACACCCACCAGCTAAGTCATGCACAGCACCACCGTGGCCGTCCAGTGACGTGGCTATGTGGTGCAAAGGCAGTGGCACAGCCATGCACCTGGTGCACGCATGCACCACCAGTGACGCACACCCAGGCATGCATTGCCACTGGACAGTGTTGACTGTAACCAGTGGCATGCATGGCAGTGATGTCAGTGAATGGTGGCCATGCCCCGCTGCCCACCTTGTCACACAGCAGGCAATATTAATCATGGATGTCTGTCACACCCCCTCATCAGGATGGTTGGGTGGCCATTGTGGACCCTCAGCCTGCCTGGCTGTGGCTTCCACCCCTGCACTCTGCCCTCAAACGGTGTACCTCTTCTGGGCCTGTGGGAACAAAAAGAGAGAACATCAGTGCGGTCCCAAAGCAAAGTCCCCTGTCCCAAGGAGTGTGCCCCCACATAGCCAGACCCACCCACCCCACACCCTGTGAAGATCGCCACGGCCAACCCCATACAGTCCCTCCCCTATGTGCTGGACACAAACAACAATGTGACTCATATGGACGATAACAGTGTGTTGACGGAACCACTACCTGGTCGTGGTACCATGCCCCTCCTGGCACATGACCGTAGTCTGGCCAGTAACTCCGGCTCCCTCCTCATAAGGTCACCATATCAGTGCCTGCACTGCTCTGCCATCCTGCCCCTGCCAGTCACCGCCTCTAGGGCTGTGGTCACCTCTTGCCAAACCTGGGACCTAGGCCTATCCAGGGGGGGCCTCCCCAAAGAGCTGCCCATGGTGTGGCTCCACTGTGGCCACCAGGTTTGCCAACTCTATTGCAGACCAGGGAGCAGCCCTTCTCCGCGCCATTGCGAATGCTATAGTAGGCAATATGGTGCTATGCAGTGCGGTACCCCACGTGCAGATGCTGCACAGTACAGCGCTGCCATTCCCTATTGCGCTGTTACCGAACAGCGTGATAAAGGTGCACCTATGCCTGACGCATGGCGCCAAGGGGGCAAAGGTTGGGCACAGGGTCAAGGGTCCCTGGCGCAAGGCCACACACAGCGCCATCGAATGACAATGCGTGTAGCGCAATTGGCTGCCTGTGTGCTAGCGCCACAGTGGACTATTGTGCAGTTGTGCCATTGCACCTATGAAGGCCCATTGCCACGGCTATACATGTAGTGACCTTCGCTATTGCGCCACTGGCACAATGGTGGCCATGCCCTGCATTGCCTACCGTACAGCGCACATCATCAGCACGGCAGACGCCTGCAAAGCAACCTGGGCATGTGCAGTGAGGTGTACTACACATGCCACAGAACTGCGCCATTGGCTCAGCATGTTCAACACAATTGCACAAAGCGCAACAGCGCAATATTCAACCGTCATATGCTAATCATCCGGTCAGCCATTCAATGGCACAGCAACGCGATTTGCATCTAATTAAAGTTGCTCTTCACCTAATTTGCATGAATTGCGCTATAAAGGTGCAAAAGTGCTGCAGAGGCCATGGTCGGTTACTGCAGTTTATTGGTGAGTTGCATGCTGTGGTGAGTGTGGACCATGGATTCAGGGACATGCATGGGACTGCACAGTCACACATAACAACTGCCATCCTTACAGGCTAAATAATGACCAAGCACATTCTTGGAAAGGAGGACAACAGTGGTGGGAGGAGGAGGAGGAGGCCAAATTTTACTAAGGCCAAAACCTTTTCGATGCCTACCTGGATCAGGAGCCATTGGTCAGTGGACGGCGGCACCCTTCAGGTCCATGCTGCTGCATGGGAGGAGGTGGCACGCTGCGGAACCTGCATGGCAGCCACCAGTGCTCCATGCAAGAGTGTAAGAAGAAGATGGGTACAGACAGGAGGAGGGTAAAGGAGAAGGTGGCTGCCATCAGGCGCACGGCTGCAACAGGTGGGGACAGCCGGAGGTGGTACAGCTCACCCCAGTGGAGGACAGGCTTGCTGCAAGCATGCACTGAAGTGTCATAGAGGGAGTTCCGGGTGGTGGCTTCCAGACGGGTGGTAGCCCATCTCTGCATGGTAAGTCATGGTCTGCCTTGGGAGGGCAGGTAGGTCACACGCAGTAATGCGACTTTGCTTTCCCTTACAGATCCTGAGCATCTGCATGGGTCAGCGGTGGTGGGCCTGTGGGACAGAGTCGGAGGTGGGACCATCCACCTCCACAGGTATTTGTGGGTCTGTACGACAGTGGGGCCACCTGTCTGTCCACACTGATGTCATTGAGACAGGTGTGGAGGAAGCCCTGCCTGTGTCCCAGCGTGCTGGTGTCCATGGATGCCAGCACACTGTGGCTGTGGCCAGGGCAGAGTCTGGCACCAGTGATGATGACACGACCGTCATGGGCAGTGACACGTGTGTGCCACAGGATGGACACACAGCAGGGCAATACGCGTCCATGGCTGTGGCTGGTGCCACCGTGGGGGCCTGCATGTCAGCACAGTCCCAGGCTGTGCCTGTCAGCACCAGTGGGGCAGCACTGGTGTCTGTTCAGGACAGTGGGACTGTTGCAGCCACTGCAGTGGCACCACTGAGTCCTGGTGTGTGGCAGCCGGAGGGGCAGCATCAGCAGTCGCCCACGGGGCCTGGGGTACAGGATTCAGTGGTGGCATCTGTGCACCACCTGTGGACATGCCCAGACCTGGTCCTGGTGCACAGCGCCCACCCTCAAGGGGTGCTGAACATCAGGCCCTTGCACACCCTGAGGGACAGGATGACGAGGAGGCTGATGACCTCTTGGACGAGCACACCCGCCTACTGCAAGCATCGGTCCAGCAGCAGATGTGGCTTGCGACGTCCATGGAAGCACTGTGTGTGGCTCTGGAGCAGGCAGAGGAGCGTCGCAGCAGGGACACCGAATGGATCCTGGCATGGATGGACCATTTGTGGGAGGATGTGACCGCTGCCATTGACAGGCATGCACAGTTGATCATTGCTGTCATGGACACAATGGGCACACAGTCAGGTGCCCAAGCATCGCTCACACCATGCAGTGCACTCTCCACCCCCCGTTCCTGGCATCGTGTGACTCCCACCCTGTTGACGCCGGGTTCAGCTGTGGGCATCCTGAGCACTCCTGGTGCAGGCATGTTCAGTGTGCTGCAGACCCCTGCGCAGGCACGGTCGTGTTCATGCAGTGGAACCCCTGGGGGACCATCAGTGCCACCCCATGAGGCCAGTGGTCAGCCTGCCAGTGCTGGTGGGTCTTGGCAGGGCCACCCACGCATCCGTGGCGGCCGTGGCACTGTGTCGCGAGACTGACCTGTCTCTCAGCGTGGCTACTGTCTGGTGCTGCCCTGTGTGCACTGTGTGTTTCAGTGAGCAGTGCACAGGTGGGTACCCAGCCCTGCATGCAGACACACAGTCCACCTGCACACCCTCCTGGCTGCTGTCTGCAGTTACGTGTGCATGATGATGCCTGCATTGCGCTGTACACCAAAGTGCAATGGTGCCCAGCATCTGACACACGCACATGGGCAGGCAGTGGGCGTGGTGGCCTGTGGGCGTGTGTGTTGCTAGGGTTGGCGTTCTGGGTCAGTGTGCCTCCTGCCCTCTGTGCATGTTTGGTGCATTGTGTGTGTGCGTGTGTGTGTGTCCGTCCATGTGGTGCGTTAATCCTCACCCATCCCTGGTTGTGTGTGTGCTTCTGTGCCCTGCCACTTCCCTTGATGGCATGCACCCCTGGTGTGTGTGTCCATGCATGTTTGTGGGTTGTGCCTTAGCCACTGGTGGTTGCATGTCCCCATGACTTACCTACTGGGTTGGCTGAAGTGCTCCTCCATGATGGTGTCCTGGTGCAGCTGTGCCAGCCGGATCAGTCAGGGGTCCCATCGGCCAAGGGGGGGGCTGCCCATCACCATCATCACTGGCATCCTCATCGTCCCCATCGCTGTCCCCCTCTTCGACCTGTACGGCTATCCCACGTTCATTGACCATGTTGTGCAGGATGCAACAGGCCAGGAATATCCCACAGGCCTTTGAGGGGCTGTACTGTAGGGCACCGCCAGAGGTGTCCAGGCAACAGAAACGTGCCTTCAGTATCCCGAACACCCACTCAATGACATTGCATGTGGTGGCGTGTGCCTCATTGTAGCGTTGCTGCGATGGCGTCGTGGGCCGGCGGTAGGGTGTGAGCAGCCAGGGACGGAGTGGGTATCCACTGTCACCTGTGTGTAGAGGGTGGAGGTTAGTTCAGTGATCAGCATCGCCCTGCCCCAAGCCATATAGGCCCCTACCCATGGCACCTCTGGCCATGCCCCCCCAGGCCCTAGATTTGTCCATTTGGTTTGCATACTCACCCACTAGGTGTCCAGTGGGGATGTCCCCACTCTCAAATCTGTGGCATAGTGCTGACTGGTGCCAGATGAATGCATCATGTGCTCCTCGAGGGTGCATGGCACAGACATTGATGATGCGCCCCCTGGCATCGCACACCACCTGGCAGTTGATGCTGGCATAGCCCTTGCGATTCATGTATGTGGCCTCCTCTTGGCCAGGTGGTGTGTGTATGGCCACATGGGTGCAGTCTATTGCCCCTAGCATGCCAGGCATACGTGCTACCCTGTGGAACTCCTGTATGTTTGCTGTGTGCTCTGCCGCTGTGCTGGGGAAATGGATGTACTCTGCAGCATGCGGCAGCAGTGTGCTGAGGAATTGGGTGAGGTGGCATAATGTGGCCAATTGGGTTATGCCTGTGGTGTCCCCAGTTGGTCTCTGGAAGGTACCCTGTGGTGAGCAAGCACATGCAGGCTGTTACCTTTGTCTCCACTGACAGGGCATGGCTCCATCGTGTGGGTGCCTGCATCACATCACTGCACAGCTCACAGAGCCACCTCAGTATTGCCCTGTTCAGGTGGTACCGGCCCACAATCTCGGTATCACTGTACAGCTCAAAGCTGGTGTGGGCTAGGTACTGCCTGTTGGGGGCATACCACTGAGGGGCCCTTCCATGGCCATGTCCCCCTGCCGCCCACCTTATCACCCCCCTCATTATGGCCTCCATGTGGAAGGTGGCACTGGCCATGTCCCTGGCTTGCGTTCACCCCCCCCGGCAGCTGTTACTTTATTCTCCCCGCTGTCCTGGCTGCTACCTCCCCTGCACCGGGTACACCTGCCTGTGCTGGCCTCTGAGCTGTGTGGCTCCCCACACCTTCCCTGTGCCTGTCTGTTGCTGTGGCCTTTCCCTGGCCTGCCCTGTTCCTGCCTCTTGCCCTGTCTGTGCCTCTGCCTCTGTCTCATGTGGCTTCCCTGTAGTGTTCTTGTGCCTCTTCCTTGCTCCTTTTTATTTTGGCTCATTTCTGCTATGGCGCAACTTCCGCTTGCTCCACTGTTGCACATTGCGCAAGTCTGTGAATATCACACTGCGCCATTTATGCATGGTTCCTCCCCCTTCAGTTGCGCATGCCTTCATTATCATTGCACTGTTGCTCAGCATGATTTCGGGAGCGCAACTGCCTCCTGCTGAATATCGCAGAATGGCGCAAATTCGGACTTGCGCAACGCAACCCTATTGCGCATGGCTCATCTCTTTTGAATATCTGGCCCAATGTATTCAATGTCTTTTGATTCAAAACTCTTACTATTTTAATATCTTAAATGTTTACTGCAGCAACTCTACTGCAACATGACATAGTACGGCACTGCACCCTGGCTGGCACCACTGTTCCTTATATTGCCAAAGGCCTTCAATCTCCTTCCCACTCCATTACTGATCATAAATTATTTTTTTCTCACTTGTGCTGATCTACATTATCTACTAAGTTTCATACTAAATTGCCAATAGTTCTCTTTGAAATACCAGTATTATTCAGATTCAGTAGATTTAGCGGAAACTTGAGATTTGAAAAGAGTGATTGCATGTGACAGAGTGAAAAGTTGAGTGAGCTAATCTAAAACCTCAACTTGGTGCCTGAAATCTCATCTGAATCTCATCCGAAATTGTCCAAAACTGTGTGCAAAATCTTGTACAACTCTCAAGTGTCATTCTGTGGGAATAAACTGCAGGCAAGCTAGTTTCATTATAAAACACTTGTGTTCAGCCGACCCGCTGGTGCAGTGGTTGGATTTCCGCTTGTGACGCCGGCAACCCAGGTTCAGGAATGGACCCGGGTCACTGGAGGGCCAGCTGAGAGGAGTAGGATCAAGCATTCAATGGACTGCTCTCCTTCTCTGGGGGGAGGGTCAGGCTTGGCGCTCGACAGACCCCTGGCGGAAGCTGGGGGTTTGTGCAGCTACCAGTGCCAATGTCAGAGGGATGGGGTGGACGCTGGATGTCATTGCATGTCCCTGCCCCTGCAAACAGCAAGGAAAAACTCCCTGCAGCTGGCTGTGCCAGTGAAGCCTGCCCCCAGCTTCGATTAACCTCCAGGACCTGCTCTTCCTAGACAGTCACTAATTATTTGGTACTCTGGTGCCGCAACCCCACCCTCTGGGGGGTAAGCCAGGGCTACTGGGAGAGAACAATGGGACATGATCTAAGGCTGCAAGGAGGGCAGTTCTTCACCAACACCAGGAAGTTTTTCTTCACAGAAAGAGTGGTGGATGCCTAGAACAGCCTGCTTGCAGAGGTGGTGGGGGCAAGCACAGTGGTAGGTTTCAAGAATGCTTGGGACAGATACAAGGGAGCCCTCAAACCCAAGGGCAGTTAGAAGGTTAGGCTAAAAGACAGTGGGCAGACTAGATGGACTTGGTGGTCTCCTTCTGCTGTCAACTTCTATGTTTCTATGTTACCTTCTGAAGAGGAACACCCGATCACTTTTGCTTCCAGGACATTGTCCCCAAGTGAAAGAAACTATGCTTAGATCGAGAAAGAAGCCTTGAACATAATTTGTGGTGTCATGAAGTTCCAAAAATACTTGTACAGATGGAAATTTACTCTGCTAACAGATCACAAGCATCTATTGGCAATTCTGTGGCCAAGGGCCACAATATACTCTCAGCATTCTGGATACAGCGATGGGCCCTGATTTTGTTGGCATCGTTTCACCACAAAGTAGTCTACAGTGTTACCAGAGCCATTAGATTCCCCAGTTGAGATACAGTGAAGTTAAACTTTGTTGGCAAGTTGCCACGATGTTGCTGAAACATCAACTCTGTGAAGTTCCCATTGGCATCAACAATTTCGACTTCACCAATTTTGCAACATTTTTCAGGTGAAGTGGCACTGGGAGAGAGCAACAAGAGCCCAGAAGGAAGCTCGGGGTGCCATGACCAGGCTGATGCCCAGTGACCAGCTGCAGGGCAAAATAGGATAAAAATAAAACACCTGTGTTCCAGACTAACACACAAAGCAATGCAGCTCATAGCTGTGGAGTAGAGATGTTAAGCTGAAAAACTTTGCTTCACTGCCAGAAGTTGGCCAGCTTTGCAAAGTTTAAGTGTCAACTCTACAAATTTTTCTGAGGCAAAGTGGCACTTTTTTCCACAAAGTGACCAAACTTCATTTCTGAAGTTGACACTGTGCAGAAAAAAGTGCCACTTCACCTGAAAAAAATGTTGCAAAATTGGTGAAGTCGAAATTGTTGATGCCAATGGGAACTTCACAGAGTTGATGTTTCGCAACATTGTGGCAACTTTGCCAACAAAGTTTAACTTCACTGTATCTCAACTGGGAAATCTAATGGCTCTGGTAACACTGTAGACTACTTTGTGGTGAAACGTATGCCAACAAAATCAGGGCCCATCGCTGTATCCAGAATGCTGGGAGAGTTGGTATTGTGGCCCTTGGCCACAGAATTGCCAGTAGATGCTTGTGATCTGTTAGCAGAGTAAATTTCCATCTGTACAAGTATTTTTGGAACTTCATGACACCACAAATTATGTTCAAGGCTTCTTTCTCGATCTGAGCATAGTTTCTTTCACTTGGGGACAATGTCCTGGAAGCAAAAGTGATCGGGTGTTCCTCTTCAGAAGGTAACATAGAAACATAGAAGTTGACAGCAGAAGGAGACCACCAGGTCCATCTAGTCTGCCCATTGTCTTTAGCCTAACCTTCTAACTGCCCTTGGGTTTGAGGGCTCCCTTGTATCTGTCCCAAGCATTCTTGAAACCTACCACTGTGCTTGCCCCCACCACCTCTGCAAGCAGGCTGTTCTAGGAATCCACCACTCTTCTGTGAAGAAAACTTCCTGGTGTTGGTGAAGAACTGCCCTCCTTGCAGCCTTAGATCATGTCCATGGTTCTGCTGCCTTCTTAAATTAGAAGAGATTGTCTATCTGCACCTGGTTTATGCCTTTTATGTACTTGAATGTTTCGATCATGTCACCCTCTCTTTCTCTGTTCTAGGAATACATGTTCAGTTCTTTCAGTCTATCCTTGTAGGACATCTTGTGCAGCCCCTGAATCATTTCTGTTGCTCTTCTCCACACCGTCTCCACTCAGTCAATGTCCTTTTTGAGTTGGGGCCTCCAGAGCTGGATGCTGTACTCCAGATGAGGCCCAACCAGTGATCTGTACAGCAGCAGGATCACTTTATTCTTCCTGCTTGTGATTCCCCTCCCAATACATGCCAGCATACCGCTGGCCTTTAATGCTGCCTTCTTGCACTGTTTACCTACCTTCAAGTTGTCTGAGATAATGATTCTCAAATCGCACTCTTGGGTAGAGACAGCTAGTCTTTCCCCTCCAAGGTAATATGCCTTATTTGGATTTCTTTTTCCTATGTGCATGACTTTGCAATTTTTGGTATTGAATCTCAACTGCCATGCTCCAGACCATTCTTCAACTTTCTTGAGGTCAGCTTCCATCTTGTCCACCCCCTGCTGGGTGTCGGACCTGTTGCATATTTTGGTGTCATCTGTGAACAGACACACCTTTCCCTGTAGTCCGTTAGCTATGTCCGATATAACAATATTGAAGAGCAGGGGCCACAGTACTGAACCCTGGGGCATACCACTGGTTACTCTACCTTCTGATGACAGTGCTCCATTTACCTGCACTTTCTGGGTTCTGCCCTGTAATCAGTTTTTAACCATCTAACTACTTCTGATCCAACTTCTGTGTGGTCTAGCTTCTTTACCAGCCTTCTGTGTGGAACTGAGTTGGAGGCCTAGCTAAAGTCTAAGTAGACCACATCTACTGCCCCACCATCTGTAACCTTTGTAACACAATCAAAAAACTCAATCAGGTATGTCTGGCATGACCTATCCACTGTGACACCATGCTGCTTGGGGTCCTGATGGCTGCTAGCCTCCAAGAATGCCATGATCCTCTGTTTGAGCAGTGTTTCCATTACCTTCCCCACTGTGGATGTGAAGCTTATGAGCCTGTAATCTGCAGAATCCTCCCTGCTGCCCAATTTGTGGATCGGGACCATGATTACCCTTTTCCAATCTTTGGGTAACACATGAGGGATGACAATTCCTATTCCATATGGTCATGCCAGCCTCAGAGGTTTGGCTGGGTCATAGTGCGCTAACCATTTGCTGCCTAGAAGATGTTTCTTGCAAGCCTGGAATGCTTCCTCACACTGTGGTGACCAATTCAATTGAGTTTCTTTTTGTAGCAAGTCATGGAGTGGTTGCAACAATGTGGACAGATGGGCTAGAAACCGTCCATAATAGTTCAAGAGGCCTGAGAATGATCTTAACTCGGTCACATTTGTTGGTGCAGGTGCCTTGACTATAGCATCCACCTTGCTGTATATGAGGCGTAGGCCTTGGGTGTCAATCCAGTGACCTAGGTACTCAACAGAATTTTGCAGAAACTGGCAATTGGCTAGCTTTACTCTCAGTTCATATCATTGCAGTCTGGTCAGAACTTAATCCAAGATTGTCAGATACTCTTCCACTGTGGGTGCCATTACCAAAATATCATCCATAAAATACACTACATGGTCCAGTCCATGCAGTATCTGGTCCATTGTGTTCTGTAAGATTGCTGGTGCTGTGGAAACCCCATATGCCAAGTGATGATACCGGTATAGTCCCTTGTGGGTGTTGATGGTTAGATACGGTTCCGACTCTGGTTCCAGTTCCAATTGCTGTTATCCAACTTACTAAAGAACTTGCCCCCTGACAGTGTGTCAAACAAGTCCTCTGCATTGGGTAATGGGTATGTATTTTGCTGCATACAGTGGTTCACTGTAAACTTGTAGTCACCACACAATCTCACTGCTTTGTCTTGTTTCGGTACCACAACAATAGGGGCAGCCCAGTCGCTCCTTTCTACTCGTGAGATGATACATGGCTTTTGAAATAGTTCAGTTTCTTCTGTACCACTTCACTTAAAGCATAAGGTACTGGTCAAGGCTCATGGAAAATTGGAGCAGCTCCCGGTTGCACTTGGATCTTTGCTTTGAAATCCTGGATCGTGCCATAACCATACTGGAAAATAGGATCATGTTTGTTCACTACTTTCTTTAGTGCATCTTGTGGTGCTTTGGTCACTGTATTTAAGCTGAAGATCTTTTCCCAGTTCAGTTTGATCTGTGTGAGCCAATCTCTGCCTAGTAATGCAGGTCTTTCTCCTTGTACCACCATCAGAGACAAGGTCCACGTTCCTCCTCATAGATGACTGGCACTTGATTTCCCTATCATGGGCATTTGCTCTCCCATGCAAGTTGAGAACTGAATATATGATGGTTGCAATGGGCACTGCTGAAGTTTCTCTGTAGATGTTCTCTGGCACAAGAGATACTGAGTCTCCGTGTCTAGCAGCATGCTCACTGGGTTGCCTGCTAGCTCAAGCTGGAGGTAAATTTCTGCTGCTTGTGCCGTGTTGCATAAACCATGAACAGGTGCAATGCTTCATCCTTTGTTTCAGTGGTTGAAATACCATCTGTGACATACCATGTAGTAGCAGTCTGTGATGTACTTTTGCACACTCTTTGTATGTGACCCACTTTCAGCAGCTGCGAATTTCTTGTGTTGAAATCAGCATGCACTTTGATTTTGGTTACCTCCACACTGGTAACATGGTTTTGACATTGCGGAAGTGCCCTGTGGTGCTGGCTTGCTAAATGTTTGGGGTTGCTGACTAACGGGTGATGAATCACTGCATGGTGTGGAATGTCCCTTTTGTTCTAGGGCACGGGTAACCTTGTGAACTCCACTTCTTTGGGGTTCAGAATGTCCCACCAGTGCTGCAGAGCCTTTCTGAGCAAGCTCCATGGCAAGTGCAAATTTCATGAGCTTTGTGAAGTCTAGTTTTTTTTCTTGCAAAAGCCTTTTTTTGTAAGCTTCCCCACTCAGACCGCAGACAAAGCAATCCTGGAGGCATCATCCGGGGACTGGTCAAACTCACAAGTGTGTGCTTGATGTTTTAATGCGATGATGTAGTTGGCAATAGAGTCCCATTCTCTTGGTTGCAATGATAGAAGGTGTATCATTCAACGCGAGAAGGTCTAGGGCCTAAAATGCTGTGCAAGTGCCTCAGTGACTTGCGCACATGTCAGGGTCAGGACATCAGCTGGGGCTGTTACATTTTGTAGAAGAGCATAAATGTGTGGTGGCAAAACTGGTAAGAATACATCTCCAGGCTCCCTAAGAATTCATCTTATAGATGCTATGGCAATGATGTAATAAGTCTTCATGAGTGGTAAGGATAACTGAAGCACCCACGCTCTAAGCCATCTCATCAAAAAAAAATGAAAAGAAAAAAAAGCTGAGAACAGATCTCCTTATTCAGCTTCTACTATTTTGTTTGCCTTCAGCCAGCATTGGAAACGCTTTACATATAAATCAAATGTTTCCTTGGAGTCACCAAATTCAGGTACTCTGCCAGTTGCAATCATGATGGCTGTGACAAGGTGTTGTGTAGCCGCAGTGTCCACACACAAAAAAAATCTTTGTCTTTTTATCTTCAAAGCTTTTCTGTATGTGCTGCAGTTTTGATATTTTGCCACAGGAGGCTTCTTTTACTGCTGTGGTCAGTCTCTGAGTAGATAGACCAGCTGAGAAGGAAATGGAATGTTAAGTTTCAGTTTCCAGCATACCTCTCAACTGCTATGAATTTCACATAGCGCTATGATTTTCAGACTCAAATTTTCCCTTGCTCCGCATCAGTTTACTGATGTTCTTAATAATGTTGAAGCTATTTCTGGACACACAAACTACTAAATCATTGAATTAAGTTGATGGAAACATTCCTTGTCATTAACTATATGGGGCCCACCATTTGTAGAAATTTTATTGTTTAAAATAAGAAAATGCCACACATTCTAGCCATTTGCTATAATTTTTGAAGGCCAGTGCAATGATCTTTAATGTTGAGAGGTTGAGAGGTATGGTTCCAGCCATAAGTAATGTGCCTTATGGCACCTCGATGGCAGCTGTGCTCTTTCTTTTTCAACACATCAAAGTAGTCAAACAGTGTACAGTTGCCCTTTTGTTTTTGTTTTCTTTAGATAAATCTGTAGCTAGAGTGTGCCCCTGAGCAGCTTATGGTGTTTTAAGTAGCCAGCCAAAGAGGGACAAATAAGCAAGCAGAATAGGCCTAAGGTATCTGGAAAGATTTACACAGCAGTTAAAAAAATACAAAACATGCACTAGTTTACATGACCCTTCTTTTACACTTGTAGGAGTTTTTTTCTGTGGCCTTGTTGCCAAATGTGATATATTGTGGGTCAGTGCAGGAAGAGACTCATACACGGTGTGTTAGCTCAGTGGCTATGTTTATCCTACTCAGAGATACTGGTCTTGCATCACTGGATATACACAAAGAAAAACTTACTGTGCATGACAGGAACCTACATATATAATGGACTACAATAATACATATGCATAAACTACAACTGCAATCCACGTCATACCATATATATCCATCTATATACTACAGTGCTGATCAAAGCAGAGTGGGCAGGAGCGCTGCAAGACACTTTCTGCTGCTGTGCCACCATTGTTATGTAATGTGCCAGAGGCTTAGCAACAGATTAACTTTGGTTTATTAGAACATACCACAGCAAGGTCCTTATAGCAATCACATCCCTATTCACATGGCTGTACAGGTGCTTCTTCAGTGTCTGTCCATAAAGGTCCTTCTATAGCACTTATCATCGCTTTGATTCCACCCATACCAGTACTTTGGTTCCACCTAGTGGTGATACATCAGAATACTATGGCAGATATAACCACATTTCCACTTATTTGAGTTACTAACTAGATAACATTCGTAAAGATGAATATTCTTTACACATTTAACATCACAGTTTTTGTTACCTAACATTTCAAAACACATTCTGCACAACAGTTAGTCTAACTTGAGGTACTGAGTAGACTATCAGTTGCCGCACACAATAGAAGATTATTCTGCCCCATTAAGTTTATGTCTATTTAGCTATAATAGTCTGTAGCATATAGGCTTCTTGATTGCTCTTCTGCAAGCTCCCAGGAGTTGCTCATCTGTTCAAACAGCTGAGTCCTCTCTTTGGGTTTTTTCATTGCAATTGATTCAACTGCACCCTGAAAAACTAAGCAGTTTCTGGCTTTCACAGTGATTTCTATTTTTTTTCAATTTCAGATATGTAGTTTGCATGGCTGACGCTGCTTCCATTGAAATAAAATTCTGAAGAACCACCTGTTATAACTCTTGAAAATGTCTTTTCCTCTCCACTTTCTTCACAGTATACCATGGTGACGTCTGCAGTGGAAGACACTGGTTTACCAATATTTTTATTTATTTTACTTATTTAGGACTTTGATTAACCAGGTGAGTGCACTGATCCCAGGGGCGTTTTCAGGCACAACCGGGCCATAACACATGGTGCAGGTGACAGTGGAGTACAAGGTAACAGTAATAGACATGAAACAGATTTGATACAAGCAAGAATAGTAGACACAATATACAGGTTTGATGCATAGGTCTATTTGAGAACAGTGAATATAAGGTTTTAATATCAGACATGAGAAGACTTGGTACAAACAAACAAATCATAGGCACAGTGTACAATGTGTGAGACTGCATCGTCCAGTGAGCAAGTAATAGACAGAATACTCAGTAAAAAAAAGTGTATACAATACATACAGGCAAGGAAGTCAAATATTACTGTGAAAAATGCAATAGAACAGTTGTAGGCAAGACAGTTGACTAGTGTGGGTAGGTGGGTAACCCCTGGGCTGGGAAGTTGACTAGTGTGGGTGGGTGTGAGACCCCTGAGAGCATCAGCAGGATGAGTTTTCCAGGAACCAGACTTTAAGGTGGGACTTGAAACTGGAGTGTGTGTCAATGGAATGGAGTTCAGCCAGTAGTTTGTTCCACTGCAAGGGGGCAGCTGCAGACCAAGCTCTGCTACCCATGTTGGTGGATACCCTAGGAACAGCTAGAGGGGGAGTACCATTTGAGCGGAGGTTGCGGAAGAGTGTTCGGGTTTTCATAAGGGCAGTTGGGGGGATTCTGGAGCCATGCAGATGACATTGTCCACCATGCAGCAGAGTGCTAGGTCAAAGCGACCTTGCAGCGTAGCCATCAAGGGTATTATAGAGGTACAGTGGTGGGTGGAAAACTGGGCCAATAAAGCAAGCAGCAGGCACTGTTGTAGGCAGTGGAGAGTTTAGCCATAGCAGTAGCTGAGATCCTGGCATAAATAGGGGCAGTAGTCAAGAATAGGGAGAAGATTACCCTGGACAATAACTAGTCTAGCTTCAGTGGTAAGGTATTGCCTGAATCTACAGGCGACACCTAACTTTTGATGGAACCTTCTGACAAGGGAATTTGCATGCTCAGTGAAGGTGAGGGAGGGGTTGAGCAGTACTCCTAAGTATTTGTAGGTGATGACATCCTCCAGGGCTGCACCATCTGGGGTGAGAATGTGTAAGGGGGGCGTGGCTTTTAGTTTTGGCCAGGAAGGACTTGGATACAAACAGCATGGCTTTAGTTTTTTTGGCATTTACTAAGAGGAGTTTTTTTTTGAGAACCAGCTGTGGGCTGCAGCATAGTTCTGTGAGAAAACTGAGGAAATTGTGGCCGTTGATTTGTCACTGTGGAAGAGGACAAGGTTATCGGCATACAGGAGAGAGTTACAGTTGAGGCAGCCGAAGGGAAGTGCATTAACAAATAAAGAGAAAAGGAGGGGACCCAGGATTCACCTTGAGACCCCCCACAGAGACAGGCAGGGTGGGGGGAGCAGGTTTCACCAATACACATGAATTGTGAGCAATCAGTAAGGTAACTAGTGAACCAGCATGTGACTTTCTGAGAACAACCAAGGAGGCTAAGCTTGGAGGTAAGGAGAGCATGGTTAACCATGTCAAAAGCCTTTGAGAGGTCAATGAAGACAGCCCCGGTGGCTTTACCATTATCCATGTTAGAGAGGATGTGGTCGGTCAGTAGAGTGAGGGCAGTGGCGGTGGAATGATTCTTGCGAAAGTCATGCTGTTGGTTGCGTGAGAGGGTGTATTTGCTTATGTACTCAGTGAGCTTATTGTGGACTGCTCTCTCAAGTAGTTTACTGAGATGAGGAGGATTGATATTGGATGGTAATTGTTGGAGGATTTGGGGTCACTGGATTTAAGAATGAGGATAACCTTAGCTATCTTCCATGGGTCAGGCATGGAGGAGGTAGAAGGGCAAGGTTAAAGATGAAGATGAGTGGCTTGGCAATCGCTGAAGAGATAAGCTTAAGAAAGACTGGAGATAGGCTATCAGATCCGAGGAGCCATGGTTAGGTAGATGTTTGAGTAGCTTCACTGTATAATGTATGGAGAGGGCTTTAAAATAGAATGGGGTATTTGCAGGTGGTGGCAGAGCTGGAGGAGGATGGCAGTGTGCCAGATATTAGGACCGGGCTTTGAGGTTGGGCAGTTGGCAGCTTATTTAGGTACATGGATAAGTTGGTGAACTTACAGTTGAAGACACTGGCCACATCATGAGGGTCGGTCAGCAGCCCATCCTGGGAGTTGAGATGTGGTGCAGTGTAGCTGGAGTGGGGTTTAGGAGGGGCTGATTGAGTCACAGAATTTTCTAGGGTCTCCAAGGTTGGCCTTTTGCAAGTTGTGGAAGTGGGTCTGTTTCAAAAATGTGGCCTGCTGTTTACATTTGTTCCTCATGTGCCTGTAGGCATCCCAGAGGGCAGGAGAGGGGTTGCTTTGAAAGTGGACCAGGTGTGATCTCTGACCTTCATAAGGGTTAGGAGGTCTTTAGAGACCCAGCATGAGCACCTGCCTCTGACCTGTCTAGTAGTGACAGGCAAAAAGTGGTCCTGGAGTGTTAGTAGAGTCTGGGTAAATGTGGAAATTGTCATGGCTACATTGGAAAGGGAAAAAAGCATGGACCAGTCCAAGGACTGGGCCTCCTCAAGGAGATTTGTGGAGACTGGGCAGCTGAAATTTCTTAGAAATAGGTATTTGGGTGGGGGGGCACTTTAATTTGGAAGACCAGAGGAGATCGGTCGGTGAATGATCACTTACCGAGTCAGCCATGATGCCAGTGTGTAATGCTCAGTCATCCCTGTTTATGAGGATCCAGTCTAGTAGAGTCTGGGTGGCTGAGCATGGATTAAGTCTGGTGGGAAGAGTGATCACCTGCACCAGGTTGTGCTGCTTTAACAGGGATACATAGTCAGGCTGGTGGCAGCTCAGCCAGTTTAGATTAAAGTCACCGAGAAGTCTAGATTCCCTATGGGAGTTAGAGAGCTCAGGCCTTGGAGGAGGCTGGTGAGTCCAATGGTTCCATTCAAGGGGGTTGTAGCAGCAGCCAATAAAGAGTTTCTTGCAGGATCCCAGGGTCAATTGGAGAGTAGCCATTCACTAGGTGAGGAAGGGTTGGAGTGTGGGACAATGCTAGCTGAGAGGGTTCCCTTAGGAGCAGGCCACACCACCAGCTTTTTCCTGCCTGGCCTGTCAAGACATAGGTAAGAGTAGCCAGGTATTTTGAAGGTGTTTTTGGTGTGGTGTGGCTTTAGCCATGTTTCAGTGAGTCCTAGAATATGGGGCTTGTGTAGCTCAATCCAAGCTTCAAGGTCAGTGAACTTAGATGGAAGGCTGCAGACATTGATATGTGTGATTTTAAGACCAGGGGTGTTTGTCCAGATGCTGGAGGTGGGGATGAATGGGAGTTTGTTGGGCCAGGGTTGCATTCAATGTCCCCAGCAAGGGAGAGTAGTGCTAGTAGGAGAATGTATGGGCAGGAGGGAATAGAAGGAGACCAGGAGAGGTTAATCAGGTAGTGGCCAAGGAGGCGGCATTCTCCTTTAGTGAGTAGGATGAGAGAGATATACCCCAGGGTGCACTTATCCCTAGTGGTGAGTGAAGAGGGTTGAGACAGGGGAGAGGGGGAGAATGAGAGGAAGGAGAGGCACTATTGATAGCAGGCCAGCACTGTCGCACAGAAGTTGGTCAATACCAGCGCAGTAGTTAGGGAGATGGCACATAATCTAGGTAGCGCCAGCTTCATCTTTCTGAGGGACAGTGGGAACAATGGAAAGTAGTAGGAGAATTAGCTTGGTTTGCCTTATGAAGGGAAGAGGAGTGAGTGGAGGCAAGGGGCAGTTAGAGATTGTAGTTCTCTGGGGCAGGAACACACTCTAGAAGGTGTTCTGTAGCTTTAAATTTGTGTATGGCAAGATGGCCAATGGGAGAAATGTGCACAGAAGGGGAGGGGTTTAGGTGTATTTAACAAGTCATGGAGGAGGGTGGCAGGGAGGGCAAAAAAAATCAGCTTCCACTGGTACCAAAATCCAAAAGTCAGGGCTAGTACCTTGCAGTATAGAGGATTTCTGAAAAACTGTTTAGGTTCCAGAAATTGAGGGGTCCATGCCCTGGTCAGGGCACGCTGGATCCCTGAAATAAAGTAGAAAAACTGGAGTTTTAAAGGCTGGAAGAGGAGGATTTTTACATCAGAACAAAGAGAATAATAGAAGTGGGCAGGGTCAGAGAGCACAGCACACTGTTTGGGGGTTGGGGAGGAGACAGAGTACAGGCCAGACAGCAGAAGGATTTACACAGTCAAGGCTCACAATTCACTTCTAACATCAACTCAGAACTTAAAATGACTGTAAGGATTAAACAAATTATTAAACCCTGCACACAAATTCAACTAGAGAGACAGAGGGAGATACAGTAGTTAGAGATGTGTTCAGCAAAATCAGCTTCCACTGGTACCAAAATCCATAAGTCAGGGCTAGTACCTTGCAGTATAGAGGATTTCTGAAAACTGTTTAAGTTCCAGAAATTGAGGGGTCTGTGGCCTGGTCAAGGCATGCTGGATCCCTTGCAGTATAGAGGATTTCTGAAAAACTGTTTAGGTTCCAGAAATTCAGGGTTCCATGGCCTGGTCAAGGCATGCTGGATCCCTTGCAGTATAGAGGATTTCTGAAAAACTGTTTAGGTTCCAGAAATTGAGGGTTCCATGGCCTGGTCAAGGCACGCTGGATCCCTTGCAGTATAGAGATTTCAGAAAACTGTTTTAGGTTCCAGAAATTGAGGGGTTTGTGCCCTGGGCTCCATGAATGAGATCCTGAATATTTTTCACTCTGAGATTAGCTGTCCTTCCAGCCATCATGAAACTAAGAGCATCCATTACATACTCTAACATACTAACATGCTAAGAAGCCAGTAGATTAGGCCCTATGGTCTACTGAGTCTGCTCAATGATCAGTGCCCTCCCAGGGCACCATTATTAGCCCCCCCCTCCCTACAAGGTCTTCCCCCACCCCCAGCGGGGCTCTGGGATGCACCCTTTCCCTAAACCTATCCCAGCCTTTCTTGAACCCTTCCACAGTTGTAGCAGCCAACTCCCTGGACAGTTCATTCCAGGGCTCCACAACCCTCTCACTGAAGTAACATCTCCTTATTTCTCCCCTCAGTCACCCCCTTGTCCAGCTTCATTGAGTGTCCCCTGGTGGTCCCTACCTCCCTCATCTGAAGCACCCCCTCAAGGCTTGCCCTATTTATTCCTTTGAGATATTTGAACACCTCTATCATTATCCCTCCTGTTCCTTCTCTCCTCCAGTGAGTACAGGTTGAGCTCCTCCAGTCTCTTCTCATAGGGCCTTTCCCCTAGTCCAAGAATCATCCTGCTTACCCTCCTCTGGACCCTCTCCAGAAGAGTAATGTCCCTCTTTAAGTAGGGACACCAAAACTGCATGCAGTATTCAAGGTGTGGTTTAACCAGGCAATTGTACAGTGGAAGGAGCACTTCTCAACTCTTTGAGGTTATCCTCCTGGCAAATCTATGATGGGTCGTTGACAAAATTTTTGTCGAATGACCTGACAGTGAAACCAGCAGGTCGACTGCATTTTGCAGCTGGCT
Organism: Neoceratodus forsteri; assembly: GCA_016271365.2. Classification (NCBI taxonomy): domain Eukaryota; kingdom Metazoa; phylum Chordata; order Ceratodontiformes; family Ceratodontidae; genus Neoceratodus; species Neoceratodus forsteri. The sequence goes on along the minus strand of JADMNL010000032.1, from coordinate 404,365 downwards.
GCCAGTTTTGAAGAATAAGTGTTTTCTTCAGGGGGGTTTGCCCCCAAACCCCCCATGTGGGGGGCTGTGCCCCATACCCCCCCACTTAGGATTCTCAACTCCAAGTTGGAGCTGATTTGAGGGGTGTAGGACCCCTGACAGACAGTGCCAAGTTTCAGCGGGTTTCCTACAGCAGTGTGGCACTGTGGTCGCTGTAGGGGACCCCACAGTCAAAATGTCACTGTCAAGGGTGTATACCCCCCAGCTATGCACCTCAGCATTTTATTTGCTTGGACCGCAGCCATTCTACATTGCTCTGAGTTATTCATTTTGGCATCCACCACCACCCTGAGGTCCTTCTCCCCCCTATAAACTTGCAGTGCCTCCCCCCCAAGGTGTATACATGAGCCAGATTTTTGGCTTCCAGGTGCAGAACCCTGCATTTCCCAGCATTAAACTTTAGTTTCCAGGCTTGTGACCACCTCCCCAGAGTCTCCAGGTCCTCCTGGAGAGCCAGCTTCCCTCTTCCCCTTTTACCACTGCCCACAGCTTCAAGTCATTGGCAAAGAGGCTCATCCAGCTCCCGAAACCGCTTCTGATGTCTGAGATATAGGTGCTAAACAGGAGTGGGCCTAGTACATCCCCTGTGGGACCCCACTAATGACTCTCCTAGAGGATGAGACCTCCCCCCATCCTCACCTTCTGTACACACCCCACTAGCCAGTTTCCTATCCACCTGACCATCTAGCCCCCACACCCATATCCTTCCCTAGTAGCCCAGAATGTGGCACTGAGTCAAATGCCCTGCTGAGGTCCAGAAAGAGGATATCCACTGGCCTGCCCTGATCCAGCACTCGTCATCCCTTCATAGAACTCCACCAGGTTGGTCTGACACAAGCTGCCCTTAACAAAGCCATGTTACTGTCCAAAGCCATGAAGTCCAAAGTACTGGCACTCCATACCTCAAACTATTCGTCGAGCGACCACCCATGCTAGTTTTAAGAAACTTCACCATGAGCATCTGCATGCTACCAGCCCCTGCACTTGCTTTAATCCACCTTAGACCATCTTTCCTTCCTGCCCTCTGTTTTTCCCTAGATAATCCACTTCTCTAACACCTCTTCCCCACCTCTCTTAATACCCTCCTTACATGTCTTCTCTCTCATCCCTTACCCTCTCTTCTCCGCTTTCTGCCACTCTCCCTTCCTCTCCCCCCTGTTCATTAACCACTCAATTGGCACTTATTGTATTGTTTTTATGTATGCTCTCTCTTGCAATGCCTGTTTTCTTACATTGTTTTGATCTTGTGTGTACTTGTCCAAACTGTATTGTAACTGCATTATACCGTACAATATTTTCTCTACACCCCAAGTTTGATTGGCTTGTCAAAGCAATGTCTCTCCATACCCTAAATTTGATTGTATGTGATTCCCTCTTAACTGTGCTGCATATCCCATGTGCTGCGTCACATGTATACTTATGTATTTCAAGCTGTTTTCTACCGGGTCGTGCCTGAAAATAGGCATTCTTATGCCTAGTGCACCTACCCGGTTACCAAAAGCAAATAAATAAATAAATGTTGGCGAGCATCTAGGTGACCCTGTGCCTTCAGAACCCCCTCCAGTCTCTCCTTCAAGATGACCTCCATCACTTTCCCCACTACTGACATCAGGCTAACCAGCCTATAGTTTCCCGGCTCCTCTCGTGAGCCACCTTTGTGTATAGGCATGATATGGGTTATTCTCCAATCATGAAACACCCACCCCAACTGCTAGGAGGAGTTTAAAGGTCTGCCAGGGGTGTGGCCATGGTATCAGTCAGCTCCTTAAGCACCCTGTGATGGATCCCATCTGGGACGGTGCTTTATCCCTCTTAGGGCCTTGAGGCATCCCCACCTCCTACTGGGGATTTCTACATCTCTTTCCCCACTTAATATGCTGGTCCCCTTCCCTCTCCCTTTGCGTGCCACCCCATTCTCCTTGGAGAGACCGAGGCAAAAAAGTAATTTAGTACCTCTGCCTCCCCACCTCCTCCACCCACCCACCCACTCCCCATCCTCCAGCCTACTAATCTGCCCCTTCCCTTTCTTCTTTCCTGATATACATGAAGAACCTCCCCTTCTCCCCTGTGCCAAGCTCAGCTCCGCCCCTGCCTTGGCCAGCCTCACCACCCTGGTGACCTCTCTTGACTACCTTATCATAATCCCCTGTTGGATGTAGTCCCTCAAGAATGTTTGTATTGGCTATAAGCAACCTTTTTTCCCTCACCACATCCTGGACCTCCCTGTCCATCAGCTTGGCTGCCTAGCTTTGTTAGAGCTTGTCTCTCTTGTGCAGGCCTTGGTAGCCTCCAGTAGCCCCTTTTTAATAATTTGCCACCGGGCTTCCATACCCATGCTTGGCCTGATCTCATCTAGATAGCCCCTAAGGATCCATTCCATCCCCCGAAGTCTGCCCCTCTAAAATCAACCACTGACATTTTTGTTTGTTCTACCCCACCACCTAGGCCAAGGGAGAACAAAACCGTGGTGTGATCACTTCCCACCAGTGGGTCCCCAACAGCTAGGTCCCTGATGAGCTCACCGTCTGACAGGACCACATCCAGGATGTGCCCTTCCCTTGTCGGATCAGTCACCAGCTGGGCAAGGAATGCATCCTGGAAGACGTCCAGCAGGCACTGCTCCTTGCCTGATGAGGACGCCATAGATCCCCAGTCTGCTCCTAGCATATTCAGGTCTCCCAGCACCACAGTTTTGGCCTCTCCCCTACCACAGTGATCCCTAATGTTAGCCACCAAGCCTTCCTCCTGTTCTTCCCCCTGCCTGGGTGGTCTATATACTACCCCCATCTTCACCCACTTGCCCCCGGAGCCTGTAGGGTGACCCATAAAGCCTCCACCTGATCCCTCACTTCCTCAACCTTGCTTATCCTTATGCCATCCCTAATGATAAATGCTACCTCCCTCCCCTTCCTTCCACCCTATCCCTTCTGCATGTGGTGTACCCTAGTAGGTTGAGGTCCCAATCATGTCTGGAAGTGGCCCAAGTGTCTGTGACAGCCACCACATCCACCCCCCACACACTAACTAATGTAACTAACATTACATTAGACTTCCCTTTTCTTATCAGTCCCTTGCTGCTGTTTTACAAGCTTATCCTCATATTCTCTAATATTCGCCACACCAATTTCTGCACAGAAATCTTGAAGAATTCTACCCTCAACCTCATTCGTTTCCTAACTTCTTCCATTCTCTCTTCTCTTGCAGTCAGTCTTCTCTCCTTCTTCCCTTTTAAGCAGTTTCTTTCACTTCTGACACCATGTCATGCAATGCTCAGGAGGCTTAGTAACAGATTAACTTTGGTTTTATTAGAACATACCACAGCAAGGTCCTTACAGCAATCACATTCCTATTCACATGGCTGTACAGGTGCATCTTCAGTGTCTCTCCATAAAGGTCCTTCTACAGCACTTACTAGCACTTTGGTTCCCTCATACCAGTACTTTGATTCCACTTAGTGGCGATACATTATTATACAATGGGCACAAAAAATACACAGAATCCTGCATTTTGATTGGCTGGCTGGCACCTTTTCAGCGTTGTAGGTCCTCCAGTGTACCCACTGGAAAGGTGCCAGCCACCAATCTGCCACATAAAGAACAATACTTCAAATCCCTCTGACCATCACCAGTCCAAAACTGGCAAACATGACAGACTGCACAAACACAGTCAGCAAGCGATGGAGACATGCAGAACTCAACACTACTACTGCTGTTACTGCTACTGGCTGGTCTCAGTCATGGTCTGCAGCCTCAAAAGTCACGCTTCCCACTATCCTAAAATCAAAAAACTATTCTCACAACTTGAAACCTTAACTGACCACCGCACCCACCTCACCTCTCGCACTCTGTGTAATTAACTTCCTTTCAATCACCATTCCGTTCCTCACTGCAGTGGCACTTTCTCTCTTGCTGTATCACAACTTGGCCAGGAAATATCTTAAAAAAAAAAAAAAAATTCTCCCACGAGTTGTACCATCACAAAACCTAATTAAACCCAGAAGCACATGCTCCGTGACTGCTCTTCATTAGCGCTCTGCATCGCACAATAACATAAACTATTTTTTCTGGTGGACTAACAAATATAATAAAAAATAATAAAAATTCACAAAAAACATTTTTCTTTGTTATGTTGTTCATCTGAGGAAGACGGGCATTGTATAATAGCAATATACTCCTCCAGGGAGTGGGTATACTGATGGATTTACCACTTCTGGTGTGGTTAAGTCACTCTGCTGCACCTCATGACCGAACAACACCAGGCATGGTAAATCCACCAGTATACCCAGTCCCTGGAGGGCATATCTAAGAAAAACTCTGGTATACAGCATCACATGCTAACAAAAAATTGGCAGATGGGCAGTTGGTGCTATGCTGAGCTGACCAGGGTGGGGAGGTCACTAACACCCATTCTTCTGATATAGCATTCTGCACACTGGAATTGATGACAGCACAGGGCAGACCAAGGGTGGCAGGTTGGAAAGGAACATTCTGATGACCCACAATCTTCCAAACAGGGACTGGTAGCAGTGCAGGGCAGACAGAGGGTGAAAGGATGGATCTGACACTGAGCTGCCAAATAAACAATGCAGGCAGGCAGCAACTGCCCTGACATTGAACTATATACACAGCACATTATGGTACCTCTGTACATTAAGGGGGTGAGTCACCATATTCTAAGCATGTTTGAAACCCCAGTTTGAAACACTGAGACAGACAAAATAACAAACAGCAAAAGAGCTCACACTGTGAAACTAACCACAACAACTAGAGTCACAGCACCACCTGCTGGCATTGGCTCATGACACTGCTCATTTCAATACAAAGACTTTTTTTTTTCAAAAATAAAATGTTTTACCTTTATATTATTATTTAAAGAATTTATTTACAAAATACAGTTCTTTATTCACTTATGATAGCAGTGAACCATTTTATAAGTGTAACTCACCTCCACTGGCCCCCCCTTGTCTAACTAGCAGGGCTGCTCCTGTCACCACATGGTGCCAAAGAGAGGGATGAGGTACTTACTACAGTTCAGTTTACAGTACATCTACATCTGAGCCTGCCATACATAGAACAGGCAAACCAAGTGTGGCAACTACCTGGCTCATACCTGGTGGGACCATTTACCATGGCCATCAACCTAGGTCCCTGGGAGGACATAGACACATTACTGTTAGAAGATATACAAAACATGACTGCTAAAGGGGAGGTTCTGAAAATGGAAGACTTCAACATGCCAGATACAGATTGGTCAATACCAGCAGGAACATCTGCCAGAAGTAAACACATGGTGGATTCCCTGCAGGGGGAGGGCCTCAAACAAGTGGTACAACAACCCACAACAGACAGGGCTATCCTAGATCTAGTACTGACTAACAGGGAAGGGATCACAGATCTCCAGGTAGAAGGTCACCTGGGGGCCAGTGACCATCACATGGTATGGTTCAATTTGGCCACTACATCTAAATCATCCCATTCCAAGGCAAAATATGGGACTTCAGAGCGCTGACTTTGATAAGATGGCCAACAGAGTTAAGCTAGCCCTGGCAAAAGAAACACAGGTGAGGGGTGCAGGCAAAGTGGGCAAGCATTAGGATGCAATACTTGAAGCAACATTCCATTGTGTTAGACAGAAAAGGAAGTGCAAAAGATTTGGTTCTCAAATACAGTAGCAGAAAAGGTCAGAGTCAAAAGGCTGGCTTTCAGGAAATATAAGGGAGCACAGTGGGATGAACATAGGGAGGCATACCAAACTGCCCTAAGGGAAGCAGGGAAGGCAGTAAGGCAGGCAAAGTCCCAAACTGAGGAAAACACTAGCATGAACAGTAAAAGAAGGTGACAAGACTTTCTATAGTGAAAGGAGAAAATCCAGAGGGGGTATTGCTAAGCTTAAAGGAGAAAAGGGGGCATGTGAGGAGGAGGACCCTGTAAAAGCATCTATCCTAAATAGATACTTTTGCTCAGTATTTACTGAACAGAAGGTAGGGCAGGGCCCACAGCCCAGCACCATGGACACAGGGGGGAGGGAGGTGAGCACTACTCCCTTCACAAAAGAAAGGGTCCTACAAGAGCTCGCTAAGCTCAGGGTGGACAAGGCAATGGGACCTGAAGGCTACATCCCAGGGTACTTAAGGAGCTAAGGGTGGAACTAGCAGAGCCATTAGCAGAATTGTTTAGTGAGTCTCTGAGCATGGGAGAGGTCCCAGAAGACTGGAGAAGGCTCATGTGATCCCCTCCACAAGAGTGGTAGTAGGGAGGAGGCAGGGAACTACAGACCAGTCAGTCTTACCTCAATAGTGAGCAAGATTATGGAGGCACTCCTTAAGGAAAGGATAGTGCAACACCTGGAATCCATAGGGGCACATGATCCAAGACAGCATGGGTTTACAAAAGGAAGGTCCTGTCAAACTAATCTCCTAGATTTCTTTGACTGGGTAACCAGAGTGGGGGGCCAAGGGGGAGCAGCTGATGTCACCTACCTTGACTTCAGCAAAGCTTTCGACACTATTCCACATAGAAGATTGATAAATAAGCTGGGTAGGCTTGGGGTGGGTCAGAAGTTGGTCAACTGGGTGGCAAACTGGTTGATGGGCAGAAAACAGAAAGTGGTAGTAAATGGTATGCAGTCAGAAGAGAAGCAAGTCACAAGTGGGGTACCTCAGGAATCAGTCCTCTTCAATATCTTCATTAGTGACATTGCAGATGGACTAGAGGGTAAGGCTTGTCTGTTTGCAGATGACACCAAGATCTGCAACAGAGTAGATGATCCAGATGGGGTGGGCAGAATGAAAAGAGATATGGATAAACTGGCAAAATGGTCAGAAGAGTGGCAACTGGGATTTAAAGCAAAGAAGTGCAAGATCATGCACATAGGGAAGGAAAAACCCTGAAGCCACCTATAGGCTGGGAGGAGAGTTGCTGGCAGTCACAAAGGAAGAAAGAGACTTGGGCATCATCATCACTGATGACCTGAAATCATCAAGCAGACCTCTAAAGCAGTAGGTAAGGCTAAGGAGATGTTAGGGTGTATTAGTAGAGGTACACAATTGTATAGAGGAAGTAATAATCCCTCTTACAAGACACTGGTTAGTCCCCATCTGGAGTATGTATGCAGTACTGGAGGCCACACCTTCACAAGAACATTAACCAAATTGAGGCAGTCCAGAGAAGGGCGACCAAAATGGTGCAGTGACTGCATCAGAAGACATATGAGGACAGATTAACAGAGCTCAATATGTATAACCTTGAGCAAAGGAAGGAGAGAGGTGATATGATCGAAACATTCAAACACCTTAAGGGCATTAACAAGGTGAAAGAGTCTAACATGTTTAAATATAAGAAAAATAGCAGGACAAGAGGACACAGCATGAGATTAGAGGGAGGCCGATTAAGGGGGAATGTGAGGAAATTATTTTTCACAGAAAGGGTGGTGGATGCATGGAATGGCCTACCTCAGGAAGTGGTGGCTATGAATACAGTGCAGGGCTTCAAACAGGCATGGGATAGGCATAAGGGAGCAATACAGATGAGTATGAATAGATATGCCACTGACAGTGCAAAAGGCGATGGCACATTTATAAGGTAGAAAAAGAAATGGGCAGACTGGATGGGACTTGCCGTCCTTACCTGCTGTCAACTTCTTTGTTTCTATGTTTCTATGCTAGGTTTGCACTTCTGATTGGGGCACCCAAGTAAATCCAGACACAGTGGAAGCAATAACAGCACTGTCCAAACAAGATTGGGATTCTAAAGTGTGGCTTTTATTCACACACAGAGAATAATCACAAAGCGAAGATGGACCCTCACAGGGCTACTCCTACTGGTAATGCAGATTACTGAGGTGCAGACATTCCTAAATTCCCATTTAGTGTAGGCATACTGAACACACACAGTGAACTCTATGGTTCTGAATCACACAGCAAACTCTTTGGTTCTGAATTACACAGTGAACTCTCTGGTTCTGAATTATACAGTGAACTCTCTGGTTCTGAAATGGAGACTGGCACACATGGCCAGAACTGGTACATTTCCTCTTGACTAGGCACACATGGCCAGTACTAGGAGACTTTCCCATATTTCATGAGGAAGCACTGGTGACATCCTCGACCACCAAAGAGCACATACAGGCTCACAGAAAATCCAACCCATGTCTAGGTAAACTATTTTCTTCAGGCACTGGCCAAATGCACTGAGAGAAAACACAGGTGTCCAAACCGAACTCGAAGAGGTAAACTAGTTGCTCGAGATGGCGGATCTCCCACCTTTTGCTTCCAAGTTTATACTCGGCCATTCATCTGGTTAATAACACCCTCACAGAAAACTTGTAGATGCTATCTTGAAATGTCTTTTATACTTAACATACTAGATTACACACCTCTGAGGTGTCAGATAGTTAAAAGTTCTGTAATTGGCACTATCTATACACTAGATCCCAACTTTAGCAGACTCTTTTAAACAGAAAACAGTCTAGGTGACAGGATCACTTTGACAGAGAAATTCACCACAAGGAATGCAGATGCCCAGGGCTTTTCCAAACAAGCGTCTGAGGTACTCACAGCACAGTTGAATCTCAGGCAGCTTCAGCACAGTCTAGACTGGGTGAGGGATTGCTCCTGAACCCTGAAGATCACCCCATCCCTCCTGGGATGGGGCAAAGAAAACCACTAGGAACAGTTTCCACCACTTCAATCTCTGTCTTCTATGTTCTTCTTCTAGGGTGAGAACAAACTACCCAAAACACAGTGGTAGCTCTCTGTCAGAGCTAAAACTGAGGAGCTGCTGCAGGCTGCAGCCTTCTCCTGGAAGTCCACTCTACAAACTCTCTACACTCTAACTGAACATTCCAAAGCTATCTTCCTGCAGCTAGGGTGAATGTGGTTTATGCTGCTGTGACAGTTCCACAATTACATCATCCTCCAGCTCAGCTGAGACTGAAACCAGAGAATGACAGTGTGAAATCCATTTAACCGACATTTCACTAGCTGTTTCTCCCTGTCTGCCACTGATTCTAATGGGATTCTAGTAAGCCCTGGGAACAAGTGAATTACACTCACCCTCAGCCAGGAAAATGACTGTCCCCAGTCATTGCCTACCCGGCACCAGACCATCCTACCCTATGTGCTACCTACGGAGAGGGGTGATCAGGCCCTCTCCTACCATGTGCCAGACACAGGCAATACTAAGGGCCCAGAGGCCATTGGCTGATGCATCAGCCCTTACACTATGATATTTCTATGGAAACCAGTGACCCTTGAAGAACCATCCAGAGCACAGCCCTAATAAACCAGCACTGCAGCCCCTACTGCAGGTCAGGACCACAACCTGTCTATCTCCCTAGCCCTCTAGGGAAAACTTTTCTAACCAAAACAAACCAACCCAAAACAGGGGAACCTCCCCCATCTCTGGACACCTGCAAACCAACCACTGGAGCTAACACTATACAGAAGCATTACACTCCCACACTCCCCCACAACTACACCTATGGAACGAAAAGGGTTAACACATGTTAACAACTACACAGTACTTTAAAAAACACTTTAAAGCACAGAGGAACTCTGATGAGTCCCTCCAATCCTCTTCTTGTCTTCTCTTCTTTCTTCACCAGGATCCACCTGAAAGAGAAAAATAAAGACAAACACACCCCAAATCTGCAAACACACAGTACAGCAGTAACCCTTACTATCAAAACACTGGAGAATCCTAAACATATTCTTTAGAAAAAGTAGAAAACAGTAGAAAACATCAACATTATGTACAATACACCTAATGGGGATGGAAGAACCTAAATGTCCCAGCTAGTGACAAACAGTGCCCGAAGGCAGGGTCCATGAAAGAGTCTCTCCTGGGACAGAGCCTGTCAAAGCACAGTTCTTGAAGTACTGTAGTCCCAAAGGGAGAGTCTTTGTGGGCAGTTCAACAGTCTGTAGTCCACCAAGTGTGGATGTGTATTGCAATGTCAATAAAGTAAGAAAAGTCTGTACTTACCAGTACCTTGAAGAATGAAAATGGAACAGCACCTGGATCTCCTGCAGAAGACTCTCCCTGGCAGCATTTTTGGAAACAGCTCGGCAGAAATCTTCTGAAAACAGGATGGACGTCTGAAACTGCTGGGTTGATGTCATCTCTGGCTGACATCATCTAGAGATGAAACCTTGGAACAGAAAAGGAACAGCAGGGTTGATGTCATCCAAAACCCAGGTGATGAATAAGGAAAACAGCTGGAGTGATGTTATCTTGGACTGATGTCATCTGGAAGGCCAGGCGATGGAACTGGAAGGCACACTGCAAGGCTGACAAATCTGGATGCACCTTTGGATCCTGGAATACCAGACTGGTGGAACAACATGGGTATGGCAACAGCTGGATGGCAGACACTGGCTACCACTGCTCTGCTTCCCTGAAGGTAGGCATGGGCACATTCACAGGACAATGGTAACATTGAGGTAATACCACAATGGGTCAGGTGCAAGAATCATGACCCGTCTGGTGCTCATAATTCACATTATGGAAAGTCTCATTTCCTTTATCATCCACAGAATGTACAGTGTCTATGAACAGTGTCCTGCCCAACTTCCAAAACTTGAGTTTGTCTCTGACAACTTTGTCTCTGACATATCGAGTTGCACCTGGATGCAGGTTTTTGGTTGCATCTTCCACTAGCCAGGCTCTCCTGTTTTTTTCAATCTCCTTCCAGACTCTCCAAGGAAAGGTAGGAAAGGACAATCCATAGATCTCGTTTGCCTTCCTACTAACCAGTCTTTCCTCCTTACTATTCTTCATCAGTCTGTGACCCCTGGCCTGGCTTGGGGGTGGCCAGTTCTGGTTCTGATGCTGAGACTGAGACAGAGAGAGTGAGAAAGCAGCCACAGCTTCCTTGAATCAAGGAGGTTATTTTCTAGACTATACCGAACTGAATTATTATTTTTTGGACCTGTGTAAGTAACTAGTATTGATTCTGTTTTTGGGGTTGACTTTTCTTAGTTTTAACTTTAATTTGCCTGGGAGGAACTGTAGCTGGGAGATATTTGCAGTCATTTGTGACTAGACCTGTTATTTAACCTCTGTGAAATAGGTGTCTGTTAAGGGAGGAGCTGAAAGGGCCTAGTTGAACTAGGATTTATAACAGGAGTTGTTTGTGGTCTATGTCTGCTGAGACTGAGGCAGAGACTGAGAGAAAGCAGCCACAGCTTCCCTGAATCAAGGAGGTTATTTTCTAGACTACACTGAACTGAATTATTACTTTTTGGACCTGTGTAAGTAACTAGTATTGATTCTGTTTTGGGGGTTGACGTTTCTTAGTTTTAACTTTAATTTGCCTGGGAAGAACTGTAGCAGGGAGATATTTGCAGTCATTTGTGACTAGACCTGTTACTTAACCTCTGTGAAATAGGTGTCTGAAAGGAAGGAAGGCATTCCCCGGGGTGGAGGGTCAGAGTTGTAGTTGATTGTTTCTAGAGGGCACAAGTTTACTCACCCACCTTGCCCCTCACCCCACCCTCCCAAATGCATAACTTCCTTTATAGCAGGGTTCTGACATCACTTCCCAAAATGGCTAACAACATACACCTGTCCATATTTTAAAGGCACAGCACACTGAATAGGGTACAGACACTACAAGCTTGCACACACTAAAACAAGAACAAGAAAAACAACAAAGAAAAGCATCTGGAACAGGAAGGGACACAGACATGTGGGGAGTAGTGCAATGCACTGGCTGTGGAGCAGCAGTCTTCTGGGAGACATTCTGGAGACTGTGTTGCTGCCCTAGTTGCAGGCATCTCTCTGGTCTGAGGGAGGAGGTTGTTCTTCTCCATGCTGACCTGGCAAGGATCCGGGAAAACTGCTCCCCCACCCAGGGACCACCCAGGCCACTGCCACTACCTCAGAGGTTGCCAAAAAAGAGGAGTGGTTGGACCATGGTGGGCTCAGGGAGGGTGAGGGTGGTGGAACAGAGGTGCATTCCTCCAGTTGTGTCTCTCCACAATTCATTCACCACTCTGGCAGAGCATGGTTCCTCTATGGAGGCACCTGCAGTGGAGACCAAGGAGGATGCTGGGAACCTCCACAATGGAGACCCACAGGAGGGTGGCACAGGACCCCATGGAAGGAAACAACTCCTGGTGGGGGACTCAGTTGTTAGGGGGATAGAACTGGGGGAGGGAGGGGAAAGGGAGGTAAGGTGTCTGCCTGGTGCAATGGCTTGGAGGGACAGGAAACAAATCCTCAGGATTGTGGGAGCAGCTGCAAGGGGGAAGGAGCTGGATGTCATTATCCACCTAGGGATGAATGACCTGGTTGAGAATGGGATCAGAGCAGTGCAACAGGAGTTTGTGGAGTTGGGGAGGGGCCTTAGAAGTAGCACACACAGTAACTTTCTCAGGCGTGCTACCTGTCTATGGCATGGATGAGGTGGGGTGCTCTGCACCATGAGATTCAACTAGTGGTTGAAAAACTGGTGCAGAGCTCAAGATTAGCTTCATTGGGGACTGGGGCTCCACTTGGAGGATACAGGCCTATACAGACATGATGGTTTGCATCTATCCAGGAGGAACCAGGATCCTAGGTGATAGGTTTAAATGCTTCATCAGCAAGCATTTAAACTAATGAGGAGGCACTGAAAGGGAAAGGAAATCCTAGCCACCCAAAAATCAGAGTTATTAGTGAGGTAAACACCAAGATAGAGCAGTCGATAGGGAGAAGGGCAAGGGTAAATGGAGAAAAAGGCAAAGGAAGTAAGGACAGGGATGGGGCAAAAAGAAATAAAGCCATAAAAAATGGAGGGTAATGAGTACCAATGCCTGTAGTCTAGGTAAAAAGCTCCCCAAAATGGTGGCCTTGATGGAAGAGGGATGCCTGGATATCATGGCAGTCACAGAAACATGGCACACAGAGAACCATGACTGGGATGTCAACATACCAGGGTACACAATCTACAGGAGGGACAGGAGAGGAAGAGAGAGGAGGAGTAGCTCTCTATGTAAGTGAATGGATCAAAGAAACAGAACTAAAGGGCAAACAGGAGGAGAGGAGGCACTGTGGGTCACCCTGGAGACTGGAAATGGCTCCACAATCCACACAGGGGTTGTATACAGACCCCCATCTCAGGGGGAGAAAATGGACAAGGAAATGATAGAAGGCATCCTTGGGATGGCAGAGAAAGGGAAGGTATTGCTGATGGGGGACCTGAATATGCCAGATGTTAACTGGAGCACCTTTGCTGCAGCCACATCCAAGAGCAGGGCCATTCTCGATGCCCTACAGGGGACATGCCTCAGACTGCTAGTGTTGGAACCCACTCTGGAGGGAGGAATCTTAGACCTGGTACTCTCAAATGGGGACGGAGAGAGGATCTCTGATCTGGAAGTGGGTAGCCATCTGGGAACAAGCAACCACCAAACAGTGCAGGTCACGATAAACTTAATCCAGTTCAGTTCATTTTATTGTTTGGTAGTTACCATTACAATATACTAAAAACATTAGAGTGTTAAGTCATAACACATACAAACACATAGCCATCAGATACATCACAATATAAATATTAAAGTCCATGGTACAAAATATTAATATACATAACCAGACAGAGGAGTTATTATCTCTCCCTTATTTTTTCCTTTCTATTTCCCTTTTACACAATCCCAGCCCTCCCTTTCTTAACATTTGTGTCATTTCACTAAGGGCCAACAGCTAACTTAATTTTAATTTATTTGAGCTAATAGGCTTCAGATTTATTTCTCAGAGGCAGGGAGATGTTTTTCTTTATATTTCATCACTTGATAAAAGAACCCTGAAGTCGTCTTAGCCTCTTCTAATGTATGAGGGTGTAAAAGCACAAATAATGGGTCATATTCTACATTTGCGTATTTGTTAAGAAAATTGTTAAGTAGTTTAAAACGTGGAATTTTGTATAATGGGCATTGTATCGTGATATGATAAAGATTTTCTACAAAACCCTATTACACCTACATGTTTCAGGGCAGGTGTTAGGGACAACTATTCTATTAAAGAATATGTATTTTGAGCAGATAATGCCCATGCTTGCCCATGTAATCATTTTCCTATCTAAAGGTGTAAGGGTAAAATTAGACAGGTTTCCATAAATACATCATTCTTATTTTGGGCCAACCAAATAGTCTGGCTGTGCTCTGAGAAGCTCCATTTGTTGCTTTGAGCAAATGTAAATTTTTTAACCAGTTCCTTAAATGAGGAGATATTATAATTAATTTTTCCCAATCTAGCCAAAGATAATACATAGCTATTTTCTCTAAAATACCTTGGATAGATTTGACCCAAGATGATCTAAAATTTTGATTTTACCAAGCAATTTTTCTTTCAAGCATAATAGCGGTAAACTATTAGCCTGATAATTAATCATTTTTAGCCAATAGCCCACCATACACATCTCAATTAAGGTGGCAATGGGTAATCTTCCTAATTCAGCCCTAACTATAGGATTAGATGTAGACAGAGGGACCTGTAATAATGATTTATAAAAAAGAGAGAGGTCTATAACCATAAAGGAGGTTTACACCCAAACCTCTACTCCTTATGTTAGAATAGGATTAATTTTGCCTCAGCAGCGATTAATGCCGGAAAACTAGATGACCTGCATATTTACTATTAAAGCACAGTAATGCTTTAGCCATCAATTTAGCCTTTGCCACTTGATCCTCAAAACTCTGATCATGCTCTAGTCACAGAAAACTTAACACCTAGGTATATGTAAGAGTTACACCTTCAGTCTGTGCTTTATTTAGATAGAATCTTGGTTTCTTTCCTTGACCCTGCTTTGGAGCAAAATCATGAACTTAGTTTTCTCATATTTATTGTTAGATCCAATTGTTTGCATTTAGGGTTAAGTTGGATTATTTTATTTTGCAGTCCCTGTATAGATAGAGCAAAAATAATTAAGTCATCTGTGTACATGAGACTGTGAATTGGGTAAGTCCTAATTTTAGGAGAATCTAAACTGGATACCTTACTGTAAGTCATAAGAGAATCAATATACAAGTTAAACAAAAGTGGGGCCAAAAGGCATCCCTGTTTGACTCCTGAGGTTGTTCTAAAGTAGTCGGTAAAATTACCTTTGTTATCATATCTAACAGCTGTAACAGTATGTGAATACAACATATAAATTGGGACCAGAAGATTCAAAGTTATTTTTTTCCCTATTAGAATTTCCCATAATTTATTTCTATTCACCAAATCAAATGCTGCCGTAAAGTCAACAAATAAAACATACAGCTTCATTCTGCGAAATGACCTATATTTTTCTGTTAAATGAGATAAGATATAAATATTATCTGTAGTTGCAAAATCCTTGTGAAATCCTGCTTGAAACATAGATAATGGAGAATTTGTCATTGTTCAGTTTTGTAATTTTTGTAATAAAATCTTGGACAAGATTTTTCCACTGATATCAATAAGACTAATTGGACAATAATTAGCTGGTGATTGCAAATGTCCTTTTTTTATGAATTGGCACAATTATAGTTTTTGTCCATGAAAGTGGTATAAATCTTTCTTTTAAACATATATTAAAAAAGTTTGTGAAAAAGATTACCTGGTAGTTTAAATGTGCCTTATAAATTTCCCCAGGGATCAGGTCAGATCCAGGTGCTTTGTTATTTGGGAGGTTCGAGATAGCATCTTCTACCTCACTTATTGTAAACATTAGGGCCCAGATATTCAAAAGGTTTGTGCCATGCACAACAGGGATGCACCAGCGCAAGTCTGAAAATGCACCATTGTGCGATATTCAGCGGGAGGCAGCTGCGCCCCCCAAATTGCAATGCGCAAAAGTACAATGGTAATGAATGCATGCACAACTGAAGGGGGAGGAACCATGAATAAATGGCACAGTGCGATATTCAACAGCATATGCCATGCACAATAGGGGAGCAAACGGAAGTTGCGTGATAGCAGAAATGATCCAAAATAAAAGGAACAAGAGAGAGCACAAGAACGCTACAGGAAAGTCAGATTTGGGAGCAAGGTGACAGCAACCAGGCACACAGTAGCAGTGAGCAGGACAGGGCAGGAGCAGGACAGAGCACCTGGAAACTACCAGGAACAGGGAAGGAATGGGGAGCTTGTGCCACTGTGCAGGAGGAAAGGAAGTGCCACATTGGACTGAGGGGCACTGACAGTGGGCAGGATGACCAAATCTGGGAGAGTGTTCCCAGTGCAGAGGAGTAGCAGAAATGACGGTGGGGGAATGGGAATACAGCTGCCGGAGTGCTAAGCCAGGGACATGGCCAGTGCCACCATTCAGATGGAGGCAGTAATGGGGGTGTGAGAAGGCAGGCAGCAGGGGGACATGGTCGTGGAAGGGCCTGTCAATGGTATGCCCCCAACAGGCAGTACCGAGCCCACACCAGCTTCGAGCTGTACAGTGACACCGAGATAGTGGGCAGGTACCGCCTGAACTGGGCGATCCTGAGGCGGCTCTGTGAGCTGTGCAGTGATGTGATGCAGGCACCCAGACGACAGAGCCACGCTCTGTCAGTGGAGACAAACATGACAGCTGTCGTGCCTGCTTACCATGGGCACCTCCCAGAGACCAACAGCCGGCTCCATGAAAGTAAGCCTGGCCAACTTTTTCACGTGGAAAGTGAGCCTGAAAAATTTATTTTACCACGTAAGTCCAAATTTTACCGTGTTTCTGCCATAGAAAAACAGCCGGCTCCAAGAAAGTAAACCTGATCAACTTTATCACCGTGGAAAGTGAGCCTGAAAAAATGTTAACCGTGCAAGTCCAAATTTCATCACGTTTTTGGCTTAGAAAAACAGCAGGCTCCATGAAATTAAGCCTGACCAACTTTTTCACCGAGGAAAATGAGCTTGAAAAAAATTTTCACTGCGCAAGTCCAACTTTCACCGCGTTTCTGAAATAGAAAAACAGCAAGCTCCATCAAGGTAAGCTAACCAACTTTTTCATATCGGAAAGTGAGCCTGAAAAAAATTTTCACCACGCAAGTACAAATTTCACTGCTTTCTGCCATTGAAAAACAGCCGGCTCAATGAAAGTAAGCCTGACCAACTTTTTCACCGCAAAAAGTGAGCCTGAAAAACATTTTCACTGCGCAAGTCCAAATCTTACCATGTTTCTGCTATAGAAAAACAACTGGCTGCATGAAAATTAGCTCAACCAACTTTTCACCGCTGAAAGTGAGCCTGAAAAATTTTCACCACGCAAGTCCAAATTTCACTGCGTTTCTGCCATAGAAAACAGCCAGCTCCATGAAAATAAGCCTGACCAACTTTTCACTGTGAAAAGTGAGCCTGAAAAAAATATTCACCGCGCAAGTCCAAATTTCTCTGTGTTTCAGGCATAGAAAAACAGCCGGCTCCATGAAAGTAAGCCTGACCAACTTTTTCACTGCAGGAAGGGAGCCTGAAAAAACTTCCAACGTGCAAGTCCAAATTCCACCACGTTTCTGCCATAGAAAAACAGCTGGCTCCATGAAGGTAAGCCTGATCAACTTAATCACTGTGGTAAGTGAGCCTGAAAAAATTTTAACCACGCAAGTCAAAATTTTACCACGTTTCTGATATAGAAAATCAGCCGGCTCCATGAAAGTAAGCCTGACCAACTTTTTCACCATGGAAAGTGAGCCTGAAAAACATTTTCACAGCGCAGTTCCAAATTTCACCGAGTTTTTGGCCTAGAAAAACAGTGGCTCCATGAAAATAAGCCTGATCAACTTTTTCACCACGGAAAGTGAGCCTGAAAAAAAATTTCACTGCGCAAGTCCAACTTTTACCGCGTTTCTGCCATAGAAAATCAGACGGCTCCATGAAAGTAAGCCAGACCAACTTTTTCACCATGGAAAGTGAGCCTGAAAAACATTTTCACAGCGCAGTTCTAAATTTCACCGAGTTTTTGGCCTAGAAAAACAGTGGCTCCATGAAAATAAGCCTGACCAACTTTTTCACCACGGAAAGTGAGCCTGAAAAAAATTTTCACCACACAAGTCCAAATTTCACCACGTTTTTGGCCTAGAAAAACAGCCAGATACATGAAAGTAAGCCTGACCAACTTTTTCACTGCAGAAAGTGAGCCTGAAAGTAATTTTCAAAGAGCAAGTCCAAATTTCACCACATTTCTGCCATAGAAAAACAGCTGGCTCCGTGAAGCTAAGCCTGATCAATTTTATCACCACGGAAAGTGAGCCTGAAAAAAATTCTCACCGCGCAAGTCCAACTTTCACCGCATTTCTGCCATACAAAAACAGGTGGCTCCATGAAAGTAAGCCTGACTAACTTTCTCACCACGGAAAGTGAGCCTGAAAGACATTTTTACCGTGCAAGTCCAAATTTCACCGCGTTTTTGGCCTAGAAAAACAGCTGGCTCCATGAAAATAAGCCTGACCAACTTTTTCACCACGGAAAGTGAGCCTGAAAAAAATTTTCACAGCGCAAGTCCAAATTTCAACACGTTTCTGCCATAGTAAAACAGCTGGCTCCATGAAGCTAAACCTGATCAACTTTATCACCACGGAAAGTGAGGCTGAAAAAATTTTCACCGCGCAAGTCCAAATTTCACGTTTCTGACATAGAAAAACAGCTGGCTCCATGAAGCTAAGCCTGATCAACTTTATCACTGCAGAAAGTGAGCCTGAAAAAATGTTCAATGTGCAAGTCCAAATTTCACAGCGTTTTTGGCCTAGAAAAACAGCCGGCTCCATGAAAGTAAGCCTGACCAACTTTTTCACCATGGAAAGTGAGCCTGAAAAAATTTTAACCGCGCAAGTCACAATTTTACCACGTTTCTGCCATAGAAAATCAGCCGGCTCCATAAAAGTAAGCCTGACCAACTTTTTCACCACTGAAAGTGAGCCTGAAAAACATTTTCACTGCGCAAGTCCAACTTTTACCGCGTTTCTGCCATAGAAAATCAGATGGCTTCATGAAAGTAAGCCTGACCAACTTTTTCACCACTGAAAGTGAGCCTGAAAAACATTTTTACAGCACAGTTCCAAATTTCACCGCATTTTTGGCCTAGAAAAACAGCTGGCTCCATGAAAGTAAGCCTGACCAACTTTTTCACTGCGGAAAGTGAGCCTGAAAAAATTTTTCAAAGTGAAAGTGTAAATTTCACTGCGTTTCTGCCATAGAAAAACAGCTGGCTCCATGAAGGTAAGCCTGATCAATTTATCACCGCGGAAAGTGAATCTGAAAAAATTTTCACCACGCAAGTCCAAATTTCACCGCGTTTCTGCCATAGAAAAACAGCCGGCTACATGAAATTAAGCCTGACCAAATTTTTCACCACAAAAAGTGAGCCTGAAAAACATTTTCACCATGCAAGTCCAAATCTTACCATGTTTCTGCTATAGAAAACCAACTGGCTGCATGAAATTAAGCCTGACCAACCTTTTCACTGCGGAAAGTGAGCCTGAAAAAAATGTTTACAGCCCAAGTCCAAATTTCTCTGCGTTTTTGGCATAGAAAAACAGCTGGCTCCATGAAAGTTAGCCTGACCAACTTTTTCACCACGGAAAGTGAGCCTGAAAAAAATTTTCACCGTGCTAGTCCAAATTTCACCGCGTTTCTGCCATAGAAAAACAGCTGGCTCCATGAAGGTAAGCCTGACCAACTTCATGAACGCAGAAAGTGAGCCTGAAAAAATTTTTCACCACGCAAGTCCAAATTTTACCACGTTTCTGCCCTAGAAAATCAGCTGGCTCTGTGAAAGTAAGCCTGACCAACTTTTTCACCACGGAAAGTGAGACTGAAAAAACATTTTCACAGTGCAATTCCAAATCTTACCATGTTTCTGCTATAGAAAACCAACTGGCTGCATGAAACTAAGCCAAACCAACATTTTCACCACGGAAAGTGAGCCTGAAAAAATTTTCACCACACAAGTCCAAATTCCACTGTGTTTCTGCCATAGAAAAACAGCCGGCTCCATGAAAGTAAGCCTGACCAAGTTTTTCACCACGGAAAGTGAGACTGAAAAAACTTTTCTCCACTCAAGTCCAAATTTCACATTTTTGGCCTAGAAAAACAGCTGGCTCCATGAAAATAAGCCTGACCAACTTTTTCACAGTGGAAAGTGAGCCTAAAAAAAATCTTCACCGCACAAGTCCAAATTTCACCACGTTTCTGGCCTAGAAAAGCAGCCGGCTCCATGAAAGTAAGCCTGACCAACTTTATCACCGCAGAAAGTGAGTCTGAAAAAATTTTTCACTGCAGAAGTCCAAATTTTACCACATTTTTATCATATAAAATCAGCCGGCTCCATGAAAATAAGCCTGACCAACTTTTTCACTGCAGAAAGTGGGCCTGAAAAAATTTTCACAGCGCAAGTCTAAATTTTGCCATGTTTTTGGCCTAGAAAAACAGCTGACTCCATGAAAGTAAGCCTGACCATCTTTTTCACTGTGGAAAGTGAGCCTGAAAAAATTTTCACCACGCAAGTCCAAATTTCACCATGTTTCTGCTATAGAAAAACAGCTGGCTCCATGAAGGTAAGCCTGATCAACTTTATCACTGCGGAAAGTTAGCCTGAAAAGAATTTTCACTGTGCAAGTCCAAATTTCACCATGTTTTTGGCCTAGAAAAACAGATGGCTCCATGAAGGAAAGCCTGATCAATTTTTCAGAGCGGAAAGTGAGCCTGAAAAAATTTTCACCACACAACTCCAAATTTTATCCTGTTTTATCATAGAAAATCAGCCAGCTCCTTGAAAGTAAGCCTGACCAACTTTTTCACCACGGAAAGTGAGCCTGAAAACAATTTTCACTGCCCAAGTCCAAATTTCACTGTGTTTCTGCCATAGAAAATCAGCCAGCACCATGAAAGTAAGCCTGACCAACTTTTTCACCAGAAAGAGAGCCTGAAAAAATTTTCACAGCGCAAGTCAAAATTTCACCACGTTTCTACCATAGAAAAACAGCTGGCTCCACGAAGGTAAGCTTGATCTATTTATCACCGCGGAAAGTGAGCCTGAAAAAATTTTCACTGCACAAGTCCAAATTTTACAATGTTTTTATCATAGAAAATAAGCCAGCTCCATGAAAGTAAGCCTGATCAACTTTTCACTGCAAAAGTGAGCCTGAAAAAATGTTCACAGTGCAAGTCCAAATTTTGCCATGTTTTTGGCCTAGAAAAACAGCTGACTCCATGAAAGTAAGCCTGACCAACTTTTTCACTGTGGAAAGTGAGCCTAAAAAAATTTTTCACTGCACAAGTCCAAATTTCACTGTGTTTCAGCCATAGAAAAACAGACAGCTCCATGAAAGTAAGCCTGGTCAACTTTTTCACCATGGAAAGTAAGCCTGACCATCTTTTTCACTGCGGAAAGTGAGCCTGAAAAATTTTCACCAAGCTAGTCCAAATATCACCACATTTCTGCCATAGAAAACAGCTGGCTCCATGAAGGTAAGTCTGATTAACTTTATAACTGCAGAAAGTGAGCCTGAAAAAATTTTTCACCGTGCTAGTCCAAATTTCACCACGTTTCTGCCATAGAAAAACAGCTGGCTCCATGAAGGTAAGCCTGACCAACTTTATCACCACAGAAAGTGAGCCTGAAAAAATTATTTACTGTGCAAGTCCAAATTTCACCGCGTTTCTGCCATCAAAAAACAGCCGGCTGCAGGAAAGTAAGCCTCACCAACTTTTTCACTGCAGCTAGTGAGTCTGACCAACTTTTTTAACACGTAAAGTGAGTCTGAAAAAATTTTTCACCGCGCAAGTCCAAATTTCACCACGTTTGTGCCATAGTAAAACAGCTGGCTGCAGGAAAGTAAGTCTAACCAACTTTTTCACTGAGGCAAGTAAGCCTAGCCAACTTTTTTACTGCGGAAAGTGAGTCTGAAAAATTTTTTAACCGTGCAAGTCCAAATTTCACCGTGTTTGTGCCATAGTAAAACAGCCAGCTGTAGGAAAGTAAGCTTAACCAACTTTTTCATTGTGCAAAGTGAGCCTGAAAAATTTTTTTACTGCACAAGTCCAAATTTCACCGCTTTTCTGCCATAGAAAAACAGCCTGAAGCAGGAAAGTAAGTCTAACCAACTTTTTCACTGTGGCAAGTGAGTCTGACCAACTTTTTTACTGCACAAAGTGAGCCTGAAAAAATTTTTAACCGCGCAAGTCCAAATTTCACGGTGTTTGTACCATAGAAAAACAGCTGGCTGCAGGAAAGTAAGCCTAACCAACTTTTTCACCTTGGGAAGTGAGCCTGACCAACTTTTTTACCGTGGAAAGTGAGTCTGAAAAAATTTTTCACCGCACAAGTCCAAATTTCACCATGTTTCTGCCACAGAAATACAGCCAGCTGCAGGAAAGTAAGCCTAAACAACATTTTCACCACAGAAAGTGAGGCT
Source organism: Neoceratodus forsteri (assembly GCA_016271365.2). Classification (NCBI taxonomy): domain Eukaryota; kingdom Metazoa; phylum Chordata; order Ceratodontiformes; family Ceratodontidae; genus Neoceratodus; species Neoceratodus forsteri. Next base: position 381,993 of record JADMNL010000032.1, on the reverse strand, counting down.
GACCAACTTTTTTACCGAGGAGAGTGAGTCTGAAAAAATTTTTCAAAGCGCAAGTCAAAATGTCACCACATTTCTGCCATAGTAAAACAGCTGGCTGCAGGAAAGTAAGCCTAACCAACTTTTTTACAGCAGAAAGTGAGCCTGAAAAAATTTTTCACCACGCAAGTCCAAATTTCACCACATTTATGCCATAGTAAAACAGCCAGCTGCAGGAAAGTAAGCCTAACCAACTTTTTTACAGCAGAAAGTGAGCCTGAAAAAATTTTTCACCGCGCAAGTCCAAATTTCACCCGCGTTTATGCCATAGTAAAACAGCCAGCTGCAGGAAAGTAAGCCTAACCAACTTTTTCACTGCAGCAAGTAAGCTTAACCAACTTTTTACTGTAGAGAAGTGAGTCTGAAAATTTTTAACCATGCACGTCAAATTTCACCATGTTTCTGCCATAGATAAACAGCCAGCTGCAGGAAAGAAAGCCTAACCAACTTTTTCACTGCAGAAAGTGAGCCTGACCAACTTTTTACAGCAGAAAGTGAGTCTGAAAAATTTTCAACGCAGAAGTCCAATGTCACTGCATTTCTGCCATAGAAAAACAGCCAGAAGCAGGAAAATAAGCCTAACCAACTTTTCCTCCGGCAAGTGAGGCGCGACCAACTTTTTACGGCGCAAAGTGAGCCTGAAAATATTTTTCTACACAAGTCAAATTTCACCATCTTTGTGCCATAGAAAAAGCCAGCTGCAGGAAAGTAAGCCTAACCAACTTTTTTACTGCAGCAAGTAAGCCTAATCAATTTTTCTACTGCGGAAAGTGAGTCTGAAAAAATTTTTAACTGCACAAGTCCAAGTCCAGCTGCAGGAAAATAAGCCTACCAAACTTTTTCACAGCGCAAAGTGAGCCTAAAAATATTTTATACCGAGCAAGTCCAAATTTCACCGCGTTTGTGCCATAGAAAAACAGCCGGCTGCAGGAAAGTAAGCCTAACCAAGTTTTTCACTGTGGCAAGTGAGTGTGACCAACTTCTCTACCACGGAAAATGAGTCTGAAAAAATTTTTAACCATGCAAGTCCAAATTTAACCATGTTTCTGCATAGAAAAACAGCCGGCTGCAGGAAAGTAAGCCACACCAACTTCATCACTGCAGCTAGTGAGTCTGATCAACTTTTTTAATGCGCAAAGTGAGTCTGAAAAAATTTTTAACCGCGCAAGTCCAAATTTCACTGCATTTGTGCCATAGAAAAACAGCCAGAAGCAGGAAAATAAGCCTAACCAACTTTTTCACTGTGGCAAGTGAGTCTGACCAAATTTTTTACTGCAGAAAGTGAGTCTGAAAAAAATTAATCACCGCGCAAGTCCAAATTTCACCATGTTTGTGCCATTGTAAAACAGCTGGCTGCAGGAAAGTAAGCCTCACCAACTTTTCACTGCAGCTAGTGAGTCTGACCAACTTTTAATGCACAAAGTGAGTCTGAAAAATTTTCACCGCGCAAGTCCAAATTTCACTGTGTTTGTGCCATAGAAAACAGCCAGAAGCAGAAAAATAAGACACAGTGGCAAGTGGTCTGACCAACTTTTACCGTGGAAAGTGAGTCTGAAAAAGTTTAACTGTGCAAGTCCAAATTTCACCACATTTCTACCTTAGAAAAACAGCTGGCTGCAGGAAACTAAGCCTAACCAACTTTTTCACTGCAGAAAGTGAGCCGGAAAAATTTTCACTGCACAGTCCAAATTTCACCACGTTTCTGCCATAGAAATGCAGCCAGCTGCAGGAAAGTAAGCTTAACCAACTTTTTCACGGCACGAAGTGAGCCTGAAAATTTTTTATACTGCGCAAGTCCAAATTTCACTGCGTTTGTGCCAAAGAAAAACAGCCGGCTGCAGAAAAGTAAGCCTAACCAACTTTTTCACGGCGCAAAGTGAGCCTGAAAAAATTTTTTACCGTGCAAGTACAAATTTCACGTTTGTGCCATAGAAAAACAGCTGGAAGCAGGAAAGTACACCTAACAAACTTTTTCACTGCAGAAAGTGAGTGTGACCAACTTTTTTACCACGGAAAGTGAGTCTGAAAAATTTTTTAACTGCGAAAGTCCAAATTTCACAGTGTTTCTGACATTGAAAAACAGCCAGAAGCAGGAAAATAAGCCTAACCAACTTTTCACTGCAGAAAGTGAGTCTGACCAACTTTTTACCAGAAAGTGAGTCTGAAAAATCTTTAACCACGCAACTCCAAATTTCACTGTGTTTCTGCCATAGAAAACAGTCAGCAGCAGGAAAGTAAGCCTCACCAATTTTTCCTGCAGCTAGTGAGTCTGACCAACGTTTTACCGAGAAAGTGAGCCTGAAAAATTTTTTCACCGCAAAGTTCAAATTTCACCATGTTTGTGCCATAGAAATACAGCCAGAAGCAGGAAAGTAAGCCTAACCAACTTTCTCACTGTGGAAAGTGAGCCTGACCAACTTTCTTGCCACAGAAAGTGAGTCTGAAAAATTTTAACTGCACAAGTCCAAATTTCACCACATTTCTGCCATACAAAACAGCCAGCTGCAGGAAAATAAGCCTACCAAACTTTCTCACGTAGAAGTGAGCCTAAAATATTTTATACCATGAAAGTCCAAATTTCACCACATTTCTGCCATATAAAACAGCTGGCTGCAGGAAAGTAAGCCTAACCAACTTTTTTTAAAGCGGAAAGTGAGTCTTAAAAATTTTTAACCGTGCAAGTCCAAATTTCACCATGTTTCTACCATAGAAAAACAGCCGGCTGCAGGAAAGTAAGCCTAACCAACTCTTTAACAGCGCAAAGTGAGCCTGAAAAAATTTTTCACCGCGTAAGTCCAAATTTCAATGTGTTTCTGCCACAGAAATACAGCCGGCTGCAGGAAAGTAAGCCCAACCAACTTTTTCACCACAGAAAGTGAGTCTGACCAACTTTTTCCATGGAAAGTGAGTCTCAAAATGTTTTAACTGTGCAAGTCCAAATTTCACCGCTATGAAAGCAAAAGAAAAACAGCCAGCTGCAGGAAAGTAAGCTAACCAACTTTTTCACGGTGCAAAGTGAGCCTGAAAATTTTTTACCGCAAGTACAAATTTCATGTTTGTGCCATAGAAAACAGCTGGAAGCAGGAAAGTACACCTAACAAACTTTTTCACTGCGGCAAGTGAGCGTGACCAACTTTTTACCACGGAAAGTGAGTCTGAAAAACTTTAATCGTGCAAGTACAAATTTCATGTTTGTGCCATAGAAAAACAGCTGGAAGCAGGAAAGTACACCTAACAAACTTTTCACTGTGGCAAGTGGCGTGACCAACTTTTTACCATGGAAAGTGAATCTGAAAATTTTTTAACCACGAAAGTCCAAATTACACAGCGTTTCTGACATAGAAAAACAGCCAGAAGCAGGAATATAAGCCTAACCAACTTTTTCACTGCAGAAAGTGAGTCTGACCAACTTTTTTACAGCGGAAATTGAGTTTGAAAAATTTTTTAACCAGGCAAGTTCAAATTTCACCACATTTCTGCCATAGAAAAACAGTCAGCTGAAGGAAACTATGCCTAATCAACTTTTTCACTGTGGCAAGTGAGCCTGACCAACTTTTAACAGCGGAAAGTGAGTCTGAAAATATTTTTATCCACGTAAGTCCAAATTTCACCATGTTTCTACCTTAGAAAAACAGCTGACTGCAGGAAAATAAGCCTAACCAACTTTTTCACTGTGGCAAGTGAGCCTGACCAACTTTTTTACTGCAGAAAGTGAGTCTGAAAAAATTGTTAACCATAAAACTCCAAATTTCACAGTGTTTCTGACATAGAAAAATAGCCAGAAGCAGGAAAATAAGCCTGAGCAACTTTTTCATGGCACAAAGTGAGCCTGAAAAATTTTTCACCCGTATAGTTCAAATTTCACCATGTTTGTGCCATAGAAATACAGCCAGCTGCAGGAAAGTAAGCCTACCCAACTTTTTCATGGTACAAAGTGAGCCTGAAAAATTTTTTACCGAGCAAGTCCAAAAATCACCACGTTTGTGCCATAGAAATACAGCCAGAAGCAGGAAAGTAAGACTAACCAAATTTTTCACTGTGGCAAGTGAGTCTGACCAACTTTTTTACCTCAGAAAGTGAGTTTTAAAATTTTTTTACCCGCGCAAGTCCAAATTTCACCGCGTTTGAGCCATAGAAAAACAGCCAGCTGCAGGAAAGTAAGCCTAACCAACTTTTTCACTGCAGCAAGTAAGCCTGACCAACTTTTCTACCACAGAAAGAGAGTCTGAAAAAAGTTTTAACCGCGTAAGTCCAAATTTCACCACATTTGTGGCATAGAAAAACAGCCAGAAGCAGGAAAGTACGCCTAACCAACTTTTACCGCGGCAAGTGAGCCTGACCAACTTTTTTACCGCGGAAAGTGAGTCTGAAAAAATTTTTAACCGCAAAAGTCATAATGTCACCATGTTTCTGCCATATAAAAACAGCTGGCTGCAGGAAAGTAAGTCTAACCAACTTTTCAGGGCACAAAGTGAGTCTGACCAACTTTTTACCACACAAAGTGAGTCTGAAAAATTTTTCACAATGAAAGTCAACTTTCACCAGTTTCTGCCATACAAAACAGCTGGCTGCAGGAAAGTAAGCCTAACCAACTTTTTACCGCGGAAAGTGAGTCTGAAAAATTTTTAACCATGCAAGTCCAAATTTCACCATGTTTCTACCATAGAAAAACAGCTGGCTGCAGGAAACTAAGTCTAACCAACTTTTTCACTGCAGAAAATGAGCCTGAGAAAATTTTCACCGCACAAGTCCAAATTTCACCACGTTTCTGCCATAGAAATACAGCCAGCTGCAGGAAAGTAAGCTTAATCAACTTTTTCATGGCGCAAAGTGAGCCTGAAAAAATTTTTCACCGCGAAAGTCCAAATTTCACTGCATTTGTGCCATAGAAACACAGCTGGAAGCAGGAAAGTAAGCCTAACCAACTTTTTCACTGTGGCAAGTGAGTCTGACCACTTTTCTACGCAGAAAGTGAGTCTGAAAAATGTTTAACCACACCAGTCAAATTTAACCGTGTTTCTGCCATAGAAAAACAGCCGGCTGCAGGAAAGTAAGCCTCACCAACTTCTTCACTGCAGCTAGTGAGTCTGATCAACTTTTTTAATGCGCAAAGTGAGTCTGAAAAGGTTTTTAACCACGCAAGTCCAAATTTCATTGCGTTTCTGCCATAGATAAACAGCCAGAAGCAGGAAAATAAGCCTAACCAACTTATTTACTGCGGCAAGTGAGTCTGACCAACTTTTTACACGGAAGTGAGTCTGAAAAATTTTTAACTGCGCAAGTCCAAATTTCACTGCGTTTGTGCCATAGAAAAACAGCCAGAAGCAGGAAAGTAAGCCTAACCAACTTTTTTACCGCGGAAAGTGAGTCTGAAAAAGCTTTTAAGCGTGCAAGTCCAAATTTCACCGTGTTTCTACCATAGAAAAACAGCTGGGTGCAGGAAACTAAGCCTAACCAACTTTTTCACTGCAGAAAGTGAGCCTGAAAAAATTTTTCACCGCACCAGTCCAAATTTCACCGTGTTTCTGCCATAGAAATGCAGCCAGCTGCAGGAAAGTAAGCTTAACCAACTTTTTCATGGTGCAAAGTGAGCCTGAAAAAATATTTTATCGTACAAGTCCAAATTTCACCACATTTGTGCCATAGAAAAACATCTGGAAACAGGAAAGTAAGCCTAACCAACTTTTTCACTGTGGCAAGTGAGTCTGACCTACTTTTCTACCGCAGAAAGTGAGTCTGAAAAATTTTTTAACCACACCAGTCCAAATTTAACCGTGTTTCTGCCATAGAAAAACAGCCAGCTGCAGGAAAGTAAGCCTCACCAACTTCTTCACTGCATCTAGTGAGTCTGATCAACTTTTTTAATGCGCAAAGTGAGTCTGAAAAATTTTTTAACAGCGCAAGTCCAAATTTCACTGCGTTTCTGCCATAGATAAACTGCCAGAAGCAGGAAAATAAGCCTAACCAACTTTTTCACTGTGGCAAGTGAGTCTGACCAAATTTTTTACTGTGGAAAGTGAGTCTGAAAAAATTTTTCACCACACAAGTCCAAATTTCACCATGTTTGTGCCATAGTAAAACAGCCGGCAGCAGGAAAGTATGCCTACCCAACTTTTTCATGGTACAAAATGAGCCAGAAAATTTTTACTGCACAAGTCCAAATTTCACCGTGTTTGTACCATAGAAATACAGCCAGAAGCAGGAAAATAAGCCTAACCAAATTTTTCACTGTGGCAAGTGAGTCTGACCAAATTTTTTACTGCGGAAAGTGAGTCTGAAAAAATTTTTCACCACACAAGTCCAAATTTCACCATGTTTGTGCCATAGTAAAACAGCCAGCAGCAGGAAAGTATGCCCACCCAACTTTTTCATGGTACAAAATGAGCTAGAAATTTTTTACTGCACAAGTCCAAATTTCACCGTGTTTGTGCCATAGAAATACAGCCAGAAGCAGGAAAATAAGCCTAACCAAATTTTTCACTGTGGCAAGTGAGTCTGACCAACTTTTTTACCTCAGAAAGTGAGTTTGAAAATTTTTTTAACCGCGCAAGTCCAAATTTTACCACATTTCTGCCATAGAAAAATAGCTGGCTGCAGGAAACTAAGCCTAACCAACTTTTTCACAGTGGAAAGTGAGCCTGACCAACTTTTTTACTGCAGAAAGTGAGTCTGAAAAAATTTTTAACCGCACAAGTCCAAATTTCACCACATTTCTGCCATACAAAAACAGCCAGCTGCAGGAAAGTAAGCCTACCAAACTTTTTCATGGTGCAAAGTGAGCCTGAAATTTTTTTATACTGCGCAAGTCCAAATTTCACCACGTTTGTGCCATAGAAAAACAGCCGGCTGCAGGAAAGTAAGCCTAACCAACTTTTTCATGGTGCAAAGTGAGCCTGAAAATTTGTTTTTATCTAGCAAGTCCAAATTTCACCACATTTGTGCCATAGAACAACAGCCGGCTGGAGGAAAGTAAGCCTAACCAACTTTTTCACTGCGGAAAGTGAGTCTGACCAACTTTTTTTACCGCAGAAAGTGAGTCTGAAAAAATATTTCACCGTGCAAGTCCAAATTTCACCAAGTTTCTGCCATAGAAAAACAGCCGGCTGCAGGAAGCTAAGCCTAACCAACTTTTTCATGGCGCAAAGTGAGCCTGAAAAAATTTTTCACCGTGCAAGTTCAAATTTCACCATGTTTGTGCCATAGAAATACAGCCAGAAGCAGGAAAGTAAGCCTAACCAACTTTCTCACCGTGGAAAGTGAGCCTGACCAACTTTCTTACCGCAGAAAGTGAGTCTGAAAAAATTTTTAACTGCACAAGTCCAAATTTCACCACATTTCTGCCATACAAAAACAGCCAGCTGCAGGAAAATAAGCCTACCAAACTTTTTCACGGCACAAAGTGAGCCTGAAAATTTTTTATACTGCGCAAGTCCAAATTTCACCGCGTTTGTGCCATAGAAAAACAGCAGGCTGCAGGAAAGTAAGCCTAACCAACTTTTTCAGAGCGCAAAGTGAGCCTGAAAAAAATTTTCACCGCGCAAGTCCAAATTTCAATGTGTTTCTGCCACAGAAATACAGCCAGCTGCAGGAAAGTAAGCCCAACCAACTTTTTCACCACAGAAAGTGAGTCTGACCAACTTTTTTCCGTGGAAAGTGAGTCTGAAAAATTTTTTAACTGCGCAAGTCCAAATTTCACCGCGTTTGTGCCAAAGAAAAACAGCCGGCTGCAGGAAAGTAAGCCTAACCAACTTTTTCACAGTGCAAAGTGAGCCTGAAAAATTTTTTACCGTGCAAGTACAAATTTCATGTTTGTGCCATAGAAAAACAGCTAGAAGCAGGAAAGTACACCTAACAAACTTTTTCACTGTGGCAAGTGAGCATGACCAACTTTTTTAACGCGGAAAGTGAGTCTGAAAAATTTTTTAACCACGAAAGTCCAAATTTCACAGCGTTTCTGAAATAGAAAAACAGCCAGAAGCAGGAAAATAAGCCTAACCAACTTTTTCACTGCAGAAAGTGAGTCTGACCAACTTTTTTACCGCGGAAAGTGAGTCTGAAAAATTTTTAACCGGCAAGTTCAAATTTCACCACGCTTCTGCTATAGAAAACAGTCAGCTGAAGGAAACTATGCCTAATCAACTTTTCACTGCGGCAAGTGAGCCTGACCAACTTTTTACAGCGGAAAGTGAGTCTGAAAATATTTTTATCCACGTAAGTCCAAATTTCACCATGTTTCTACCTTAGAAAAACAGCTGGCTTCAGGAAAATAAGCCTAAAAAACTTTTTCACCGCGGAAAGTGAGTTTGAAATTTTTTTTAACTGCGCCAGTCCAAATTTTACCATGTTTCTGCCATAGAAAAACAGATAGAAGCAGGAAAGTATGCCTAACCAACTTTTTCACTGCGGCAAGTGAGCCTGACCAACTTTTTTACTGCAGAAAGTGAGTCTGAAAAAATTTTAACCGTAAAAGTCCAAATTTCACAGTGTTTCTGACATAGAAAAATAGCCAGAAGCAGGAAAATAAGCCTAAGCAACTTTTTCATGGCACAAAGTGAGCCTGAAAAAATTTTTTCACCGCAGAAGTTCAAATTCACTGCGTTTGTGCCATAGAAATACAGCGGCTGCGGAAAGTAAGCCTCACCAACTTTTCATGGTACAAAGCGAGCCTGAAAATTTTTTACCGCTAAGTCCAAATATCACCGCTATTGTGCCATAGAAATACAGCCAGAAGCAGGAAAGTAAGACTAACCAAATTTTTCACTGCGGCAAGTGAGTCTGACCAACTTTTACCTCAGAAAGTGAGTTTGAAAAATTTTTTAACCGCGCAAGTCCAAATTTTAGCATGTTTCTGCCATAGAAAAACAGCTGGCTGCAGGACACTAAACCTAACCAACTTTTTCACCTTGGAAAGTGAGCCTGACCAACTTTTTTACTGCAGAAAGTGAGTCTGAAAAATTTTTTAACCGCACAAGTCCAAATTTCACCACATTTCTGACACACAAAAACAGCCAACTGCAGGAAAGTAAGCCTACCAAACTTTTTCATGGCGAAAGTGAGCCTGAAAATTTTTTCTGCAAAGTCCAAATTTCACTGCGTTTGTGCCATAGAAAAACAGCCAGCTGGAGGAAAGTAAGCCTAACCAACTTTTTCACCACAGAAAGTGAGTCTGACCAACTTTTTTACCGAGGAAAGTGAGTCTGAAAAAGTTTTTCACCGCACAAGTCCAATTTTCACCAAGTTTCTGCCATAGAAAAACAGCTGGCTGCAGGAAAGTAAGCCTACTAACTTTTCATGGCACAAAGTGAGCCTGAAAATTTTTACCGCACAAGTCCAAATTTCACCAAGTTTCTGCCATAGAAAACAGCTTGCTGCAGGAAACTATGCCTAACCAACTTTATCATCTGCAAGTGAGTCTGACCAACTTTTTATCACGGAAAGTGAGTTTGAAAAAATTTTTAACCACTGAAGTCCAAATTTTACCACGTTTCTGCCATAGAAATACAGCCAACTGCAGGAAAGTAAGCCTAACCAACTTTTTCACCGAAGAAAGTGAGTCTGACCAACTTTTTTACCACGGAAAGTGAGTCTGAAATAAGTTTTAACTGCGCAAGTCCAAATTTCACCATGTTTGTGCCATAGAAAAACAGCCAGAAGCAGGAAAGTACACCTACCCAACATTTTCACTGCAGCAAGTGAGCCTGACCAACTTTTTTACCGCAGAAAGTGAGTCTGAAAAAATTATTAACCGTGCAATTCCAAATTTCACCACATTTGTGCCATAGAAAAACAGCCGGCTGCAGGAAAGTAAGCCTAACCAACTTTTCACAGCACAAAGTGAGCCTGAAAAATTTTTCACCATGAGTCAAATTTCAATGTGTTTCTGTAATGGAAATACAGCCAGCTGCAGGAAAGTAAGCCTAACCAACTTTTCACTGCACAAAGTGAGCCTGAAAACATTTTTACCACGCAAGTCCAAATTTCACCACGTTTGTGCCATATAAAAACAGCCAGAAGCAGGAAAGTAAGCCTAACCAAATTTTCACTGTGGCAAGTGAGTCTGACCAACTTTTTACCACTGAAAGTGAGTTTGAAAAATTTTAACCACGCAAGTCCACATTTTACCACGTTTCTGCCATAGAAAAACATGGCTGCAGGAAACTAAGCCTAACCAACTTTTACTGTGGAAAGTGAGCCTGACCAACTTTTTACTACAGAAAGTGAGTCTGAAAATTTTTAACCGCACAAGTCCAAATCTCACCGCAGTTCTGCTATACAAAAACAGCCAGCTGTGCAGGAAAGTAAGCCTACTCAACTTTTCACAGCACAAAGTGAGCCTGAAAATTTTTTAACCACGCAGTCCAAATTTCACCACGCTTGTGCCATAGAAAACAGATGGCTGCAGGAAAGTAAGTCTAACTGACTTTTCACTGCAGAAAGTGAGCCTGACCATCCATTTTACTGCAGAAAGTGAGTCTGAAAAATTATTAACTGCTCAAGTCCAAATTTCACCACATTTGTGCCATAGAAAACAGCCGCTGCAGGAAAGTAAGCCTAACCAACTTTTTCACAGTGCAGCGTGAGTCTGAAAAAATTTTCACCGCCAAGTCCAAATTTCAACGTGTTTCTGCCATAGAAACAGCCGGTTGCAAGAAAGTAAGCCTAACCAACTTTTTCACCACAGAAAGTGAGCCTTACCAACTTTTTCACAGCAGAAATTGAGCCTGACCAACTTTTTCACTGTGGAAAGTGAACCTTAAAAAATTTTTCACTGCACAAGTCCTAATTTCACCATGTTTCTGTCAGAGAAAAACAGCCAGCTGCAGGAAAGTAAGCCTAACCAACTTTTTCACCATGGAAAGTGAGCCTGACCAAGTTTTTTACCACAGAAAGTGAGCCTGAAAAAATTTTTCACCGTGCAAGTCCAAATTTCATTGCATTTCTGCCATAGAATAACAGCCAGCTGCAGGAAGTAAGCCTAACCAACTTTTTCACCACGGAAAGTGAGCTTGACCAACTTTTTTACAGCAGAAATTGAGCCTGAAAAAAGTTTTCACCATGCAAGTCCAAATTTCACCGTGTTTCTGCCATAGAAGAACAGCCAGCTGCAGGAAAGTAAGCCTAACCAACTTTTTCACCACAGAAAGTGAGCCTGACCAACTTTTTTACCATGGAAAGCGAGACTGAAAAAATTTTTTACTGCGCAAGTCCAAATTTCACCGTGTTTCTGCCATAGAAGAACAGCCAGCTGCAGGAAAGTAAGCCTGACCAACTTTTTCACTGTGGAAAGTGAGCCTGACCAACTTTTTTACCGCGGAAAGTGAGCCTGACCAACTTTTTTACCGTGGAAAGTGAACCTGAAAAATAGTTTCACCGCACAAGTCCAAATTTCACCATGTTTCTGCCATAGAAAAACATCTGGCTGCAGGAATGTAAGGCTAACCAACTTTTTCAACGTGGAAAGTGAGCCTGACCAACTTTTTTACCACGGAGAGTGAGTCTGAAAAAATTTTTCAACGCGCAAGTCCAAGTTTCAACACATTTCTGTCATAGAATAACAGCCGGCTATAGGGAAATAAGCCTAACCAACTTTTTCACCGTGGAAAGTGAGCCTGACCAACTTTTTTACCGCGGAATGTGAGCCTGAAAAACTTTTTCACCGAGCAAGTCCAAATTTCACTGCATTTTTGCCATAGAAAAACAGCTGGCTGCAGGAAGGTAAGCCTAACCAACTTTTTCACCACGGAAAGTGAGCCTGACCAACTTTTTTACAGCGGAAATTGAGCCTGAAAAAATTTTTCACCATGCAAGTCCAAATTTCACCATGTTTCTACCCTAGAAGAACAGCCAGCTGAAGGAAAGTAAGCCTAACCAACTTTTTCACCACGGAAAGTGAGCCTGACCAACTTTTTTACTGCGGAATGTGAGCCTGAAAAACTTTTTGACCGCGCAAGTGCAAATTTCACCGCATTTCTGCCATAGAAAAACAGCTGGCTGCAGGAAGGTAAGCCTAACCAATTTTTTCACAGCAGAAAGTGAGCCTGACCAACTTTTTTACCACGGAAAGTGAGACTGAAAAAATTTTTCACAGCGCAAGTCCAAATTTCACATTTTCAGCATAGAAAAATAGCCGGCTCCAGGAAATTGAGCCTGACCACCTTTTTCACTGTGGAAAGTGTGCCTGAAAAAATTTTTGACCGCGCAAGTCCAAATTTCACCACGTTTGTGCCATAGAAAAACAGCCGGCTCCATGAAAGTAAGCCTGACCTACTTTTTCACTGCAGAAAGTGAGCCTAAAAATTTTTTCACTGCGCAAGTCCAAATTCCACCTCATTTCTGCCTTAGAAAAATAGCCGGCTCCATGAAAATAAGCCTGACCACCTTTCTCACCATGGAAATTGAGCCTGAAAAAATTTTGACCATGTAAGTCCAAATTTCACCGCTTCAGCATAGAAAACAGCTGGCTCCTTTGAAAGTGAGCCTGACCAACTTTTGACTGTGGAAAGTGAGCCTGAAAAATTTTTCACCACACAAGTCCCACTTTCACCACGTTTCTGCCTTAGAAAACAGCCGGCTCCATGAAAATAAGCCTGACCACCTTTCTCACCTGCGGAAATTGAGCCTGAAAAAAATTTTGACCGCGCAAGTCCAAATTTCACTGTGTTTTCAGCACAGAAAAACATCCTGCTCCATGAAAGTGAGCCTGACCAACTTTTTCACCGTGGAAAGTGAGCCTGAAAAAAATTTTCACCGTGCAAGTCCAAATCTCAACATGTTTCCGGCATAGAAGAACAGCCGGCTGTAGGAAATTGAGCCTGACCACCTTTTTCACTGCGGAAATTGAGCCTGAAAAAATATTTCACCGCGAAAGTCCAAATTTCACCACATTTCTGGCATAGAAAAACAGCCGGCTCCAGGAAATTGAGCCTGACCACCTTTGTCACCAGGGAAAGTGAGCCTGAAAAAAGTTTTCACCGTGCAAGTCCAAATCTCACTGCGTTTCTGGCATAGTAAAACAGCCGGCTCCAGGAAAGTGAGCATGACCATATTTTTTACTGCAGAAAGTGAGCCTGAAAAAAATTTTCACTGCGCAAGTCAAATTTCACCGCGTTTGTGCCATAGAAAAACAGCCGGCTCAATGAAAGTAAGCCTGACCAACTTTTCCACCGCAGAAAGTGAGCCTGAAAAGAATTTTCACCGTGCAAGTCCAAATTTTACCATGTTTTTGGCATAGAAAAACAGTCGGCTCCATGAAGGAAAGCCTGACCAACTTTTTCACCGCAGAAAGTGAGCCTGGAAAAATTTTTCAAAGCGCAAGTCCAAATTTTACCACGTTTCTTTCATAGAAAAACAGCCGGCTCCATGAAAGTAAGCCTAACCAACTTTTTCACTGTGGAAAGTGAGCCTGAAAAAAATTTTCACTCCGCAAGTCCAAATTTCACCGTGTTTGTGCCATAGAAAACCAGCCGGCTCCATGAAAGTAAGCCTGACCAACTTTTTCATTGTGGAAAGTGAGCCTGAAAAAAATTTTCACCGCGCAAGTCCAAATTTCACCGCTTTTGTGCCATAGAAAAACAGCCGGCTCCATGAAAGTAAGCCTGACCTACTTTTTCACTGCAGAAAGTGAGCCTGAACATTTTTTCACTGCGCAAGTCCAAATTCCACCTCATTTCTGCCTTAGAAAAACAGCCAGCTCCATGAAAATAAGCCTGACCACCTTTCTCAGTGCAGAAATTGAGCCTGAAAAAAATTTTCATCATGCAAGTCCAAATTTCACTGCGCTTTCAGCATAGAAAACAGCCAGCTACAGGAAAGTGAGCCTGACCACCTTTTTCACCGTGGAAGTTGAGCCTGAAAACATTTTCACCACACAAGTCCCACTTTCACCATGTTTCTGCCTTAGAAAAACAGCCAGCTCCATGAAAATAAGCTTGACCACCTTTCTCACACAGGAAATTGAGCCTGAAAAAATTTTGACTACGCAAGTCCAAATTTCACCATATTTTCAGCGCAGAAAACAGCCGGCTCCATGAAAGTGAGCCTGACCAACTTTTTCACTGTGGAAAGTGAGCCTGAAAAAATTTTGCACTAACTCAAAATCTCACCGTATTTCCGACATAGAACAGCCGGCTGTAGGAAATTGAGCCTGACCATCTTTTTCACCGCAGAAATTGAGCCTGAAAAATATTTCACATGCAAGTCCAAATCTCACCACGTTTCTGGCATAGAAAACAACCAGCTCCAGGAAATTGAGCCTGACCACCTTTGTCACCAGGGAAAGTGAGCCTGAAAAAATTTTTCACTGTGCAAGTCGAAATCTCACTGTGTTTCTGGCAAAGAAGAACAGCCAGCTCCAGGAAATTGAGCTTGACCACCTTTTTACAGTGGAAAGTGAGCCTGAAAAAGTTTTCACGCGCAAGTCCAAATCTCACCACGTTTCTGGTATAGAAGAACAGCCAGCTCCAGGAAATTCAGCCTGACCACCTTTTCACCACGAAAGTGAGCCTGAAAAAAATATTTCACAGCAAGTCCAAATCTCACATCGTTCTGGCATAGAAAAACAGCCTGCTGCAGGAAAGTAAGCCTAACCAACTTTTTCACCGCGGGAAGTGGGCCTGACCAACTTTTTTAACGCGGACAGTGAGACTGAAAAAATTTTTCACAGCGCAAATCCAAATTTCACCACATTTTCAGCATAGAAAAACAGCCGGCTCCAGGAAATTGAGCCTGTCCACCTTTGTCACCACAGAAAGTGAGCCTGAAAAAATTTTTCACCGCGCAAGTCCAAATCTCACCGTGTTTCCAGCATAGAACAACAGCTGGCTGTAGGAAATTGAGCCTGACCACCTTTTTTACTGCAGAAACTGAGCCTGAAAAAATTTTTCACTGAGCAAGTCCAAATCTCACCACGTCTCTGGCAAAAAAAAACAGCCGTCTCCAGGAAAGTGAGCCTGACAACCTTTTCTACCGTGGAAAATGAGTCTGAAAAAATTTTTCACCGCGCAATTCCAAATCTCACCACGTTTCTGGCATAGAAGAACAGCCAGCTCCAGGAAATTGAGCCTGATGACCTTTTTCACCATGGAAAGTGAGCCTGAAAAATGTTTTCACCACACAAGTCCAAATCTCACTGCGTTTCCGGCATAGAAGAACAGCCAGCAGCAGGAAAGTGAGCCTGACCACCTTTTTTACTGCAGAAACTGAGCCTGAAAAAATTTTTCACCGCGCAAGTCCAAATCTCACTGCGTTTCTGGCAAAGAATAGCAGCCAGCTCCAGGAAAGTGAGCCTGACCACCTTTTTTACTGCGGAAAGTGAGCCTAAAAAAAGTTTTCACTGCACAAGTACAAATCTCACAGCGTTTCCAGCATAGAACAGTCAGCTGTAGGAAATTGAGCCTCACCACGTTTTTCACCGCATAAAGTGAGCCTGAAAAATTTTTTCACCGCGCAAGTCCAAATTTCACTGTGTTTCCGGCATAGAAAACAGCCGGCTCCAAAAAAGTGAGCCTGACCACCTTTTTCACTGCAGAAAGTGAGCTTGAAAAATTTTTTCACTGCGCAAGTCCAAATCTCATCGCGTTTCAGGCATAGAAAAACAGCCGGCTCCAGGAAAGTGAGCCTGACCACCTTTTTTACCACTGAAAATGAGCATGAAAAAATATTTCACCGCGCAACTCCAAATCTCACAGCGTTTCTGGCAAAGAAAAACAGCCAGCTCCAGGAAATTGAGCCTGAGCACATTCTTCACCATGAAAAGTGAGCCTGACAAAATTTTTCACTGTGCAAGTCCAAATCTCACCATGTTTCTGGTGTTTCCCTAGCCTCTAAGGACTTACCTGGGCTTCTAGCACACTACCTGATGGGATCCTAACCCCTACTGACTGAGTTAGGCTACCGCCCTGCCTTCCCGATAGTTAGACAGTGCCTCATAGGGACTTACCTGGGCTGCTGACCTGCCTACCTGATAGGGTCCTACCCCTAGGGACTTTCTAGGTTACTAGACCACAGGCGGTAGCTGGGTAAGTCCCTAGGGTAGGACAATGGAAAGGAGGCACCAGCCTAGGTAAGACCCTAGGAGTAATCTCTGTCGGGTAGGCAAGGCACAGCCTAGGTAAGCCCCCTTGGGGTAGGACCCCATCAGGCAGTGTGCTAGTAGCCTAGGTAAGTCCCTAAGGGGTAGGACCCCATTGGGCAGGCAATATAGTAGCCTAGGTAAGTCCCTAGGGGTAGGACCCTATCAGGTAGTGTGCTAGTAGTCTAGGTAAGTCCCAAGGGGGTAGGACCCTATCAGGCAGGTGGCATAGTAACCTATGTAAGTCCCTATGGGGTAGGAACCTATTGAGCAGGCAGGGCACCAGCCTAGGTAAGTCGCTAGGGGGTAGGCCCTAACAGGTAGGCAAGGCACCAGCCTAGGTAAGTTCCTAGGGACTAGGACACAATTGGGTAGGCAGGGCACCAGTCTAGGTAAGTCTCTAGTGGGAAGACCCCTATCAGGCAGGCAGCATAGTAGCCTAGGAAAGTTCTGAGGAGGTAGGACCCTATCAGGTAGACCCCTATAGGAAGGTGGACTAGTAGCCTAATAAGCCCCTATGGGTTAGTGCCCTATCAGGCAGGTGGCCTAGTAGCCTAGGAAAGTCCCTAGGAAGTTGGACCCTATTGTGTAGGCAGGGCACCAGCCTAGGTAAGTCCCTAGGGGTAGGACCCTATCGGGTAGTAGCAGCAGTAGCGTAGGAAAGTCCCTAAGGGGTAGGACCCTATCGGGCAGGTAGGGCACCAGTCTAGGTAAGTCCCTAGAGGGTAGGCAAGGCGGTAGCCAAGGTAAGTCCCTAGGGGGTAGGACCCTATCAGGCAGGTAGGGCACCAGCCTAGGTAAGTCCTTAGGGGTAGGACCCTATTGGGTAGAGTGCTAATAGCCTAGGTAAGTCCCTAGAGGGTAGGACCCTATTGGGTAGTGTGCTAGTAGCCTAGGTAAGTCTCCAGGGGTAGGACCCTATCGGGTAGGCATGGCACCAGCCTAGGTAAGTCGCTAGGGGTAGGAACCTATTGGGCAGTTGGCCAGTAGTCTAGGTAAGTTCCTAGGGAGTTGGACCCTATCAGGTAGGCAAGGCACCAGCCTAGGTAAGTCCCTAGGGGGTATAAGCCCTACTGGGTAGTGTGCTATTAGCCTCAGTAACTCCCTAGAGGGTAGGACCCTATCAGGCAGGCAGGGAACCAGCCTACATAAGTCCTTAGGGGGTAGGACCCTATCAGGCAGGCTGGGCACTAGCCTAGGTAAGTCCTAGGGGGAGGACCCTATCATGTGGGTGGCCTACTAGCCTAGGTAAGTCCCTAAGAGGTAGGACCCTATAAGGCACCTTGCCTAGTAGCCTAGGTAAGTCACTGGGTTGTGGAACCCTATTGGGTTGGCAGGGCACCAGCCTAGTTAAGTCCCAGAGGTAGTACCTTATTGGGTAGGCAAGGCGGTAGTCTAGGTAAGTCCCTAGGAGTAGGACCCTATTGGACAGGCAGCCCAGTAGCCTAGGTAAGTCCCTAGGGGGTAGGACCCTATCAGGTAGTGTCCTAGTAGCCTAGGTAAGTTCATAGGGGGTAGGACCCTAATGGGCAGGTGGCCTAGGTAGGACCCTATCAGATTGTGTGCTAGTAGCCTAGGTAAGTCACTAAGGGGTACGACCCTATCGGGTAGTGTGTTAGTAGCCTAGGTAAGTCCCTAGGGGGTAGGACCATATCGCGTAGGAAAGGCACCACCCTTGGTAATTCCCAAGGGGGTAGGGCCCTATCAGGTAGATGGCCTAGTAGTGTAGGTAAGATCCTAGTGGGTAGGACCCTATCAGGCACATCACCTAGTAGCCTAGGTAAGTCCCTATTACCCTATCGGGTAGTGTGCTAGTAGCCTAGGTAAGTCCCTGGGGTAGATCCAAATTGGGAAGACAGGGCGGTAGCCTAGGTAAGTCAGTAGGTGGTAGGACCCTATCAGGCAGGCAGGGCACCAGCCTAGGTAAGTCCCTAGGGGGTAGGACCCTAGCAAGTAGTGTGCTAGTAACCTAGGTAAGTCCCTTGGGGAAGGACCCTATCGGGAAGAGTGCTAGTAGCCTAGGTAAGTCCCTAGGGGTAGGACATTATCGGGCAGGCAGCCTAGTAGCCTAGGTAACTCCCTAGGGGTAGGACCCTATATGGTAGTGTGCTAGTCCACTAGGTAAGTCCCTAGAGGGTAGGACCCTATCGGGTTGTAGCGGCGGTAGCATAGGTAAGCCCCTAGGTGTTAGAACCCTATCAGGTAGGCAGGGGGTAGCATAGGTAAGTCCCTATGGGGTAAGACCCTATCAGTAACTGTGCTAATAGCCAGAGTTAAGTCCCTAGGGGTGGGACTCTGTCGGGTAGGCAGGGCGCAAGCCTAGGTATGTACCTGGGGGTGGGACACTATCAGGCAGGCATGGCGGTAGTCTTGCTAAATCCCTAGGGGTGGGACCCTATCAGGTGGGCAGCCTAGTACCCAAGAGTGAAGTCCCAAGGCTGTAGGAACCTATCGGGTATTGTGCTAGTAGCCTAGGTAAGTCCTAAACAATAGGACCCTGCTCGGGTAGGCAGGGCACCAGCCTGGGTAGGTCCCTTGGGTGAAACCCTATCAGGTGGGTAGGGCACCAGCCTAGGTAAGTCGCTAGATGGTAGCACCCTATCAGGTAGGTATGGTGGTAGCCTAGGTAAGTCCCTAGGGGATAGGACCCTATCTTGCATGCAAGGGACCAGCCTAGGTAAGTCCCTAGAGGGTAGGACCCTATCAGGCAGGCAGCCTAGTAGCCTAGGTAAGTCCCTAGGGGTAGAACCCTATTGGGCAGGTGGCCAAGGTAAGTCCTGAGGGGGTAGGACCCTAACAGGCAGGCAGGGCACCAGCCTAGGTAAGTCTCAAGGGGGTAGGACCCTATCAGGAAGTGTGCTAGCAGCCTAGGTAAGTCCCTAGGGGGTAGGACCCTATCGAGCATGGAGGCACCAGCCTAGGTAAGTCCCTAGGGGTAAGACAGTATCAGGTAGGTGGTCTAGTAGCCTAGGTAAGTAGCTATGGGGTAGGACCCTATTAGGTAGGCAGGGCACCAGCCCAGGTAAGTCCCTATCAGGAAGGACCCTATCGGGTAGGCAGGGTGGAAGCCTAGGTAAGTCCCTAGGGGGTAGGAGCCTATCGGGTAGTGTGCTAGTAGCCAAGGTAAGTCCTTAGGGGTATAGGACCCTATCGGGTAGGCAGGGTAACAGCCTAGGTAAGTTCCTAGGGGGTATGACCCTCTCAGGCAGGCAGTGCCATAGCCTAGGTAAGTCCCTAGGGGGTAGGGCCCTATCGGGTAGTGTGCTAGTAGCCTAGATAAGTCCCTTTGGGCTAGGACTCTATCGAGCAGGAGGCATAGTAGCCTAGGTAAGTCCATTGCTGGTAGGTCCCATTTGGGCAGGCAGGGCACCAGCCTAAGTAAGTCCCTAGGGGTAGAACCCTATTGGGTAGGCAAGGCACCAGCATAGGCAAGTCCCTAGGGGGTAGGACCCTATCAAGCAGACATGGCAGTAGCTAGGTAAGTTTCTGGGGGTGCAGCCTCCCGGTGAGCATGGCGGTAGCCAGGTAAGTCCCCTAGGGTAGGAATCCTATCGGGTAGTGTGCTAGTAGCCTAGGTAAATTCTTAGGGGGTAGGACCCTATTGAGTAGTGTGCCAGTAGCCTAGGTAAATCCCTAGAGGGAAGGACTCTATCGGGTAGTGTGCTAGTAGCCTAGGTAAGTCGCTAGAGCATAGGACCCTATCGGGTAGGCAAAGCACTAACCTAGGTAAGTCCCTAGGGGTAGGACCCTACCGGGTAGGCTGGGTGGTAGGCCAGGTAAGTCCCTAGGGGGTAGGACAATATCGGATAGTGTGCTAGTAGCCTAGGTAAGTCCTGAGAGGATTGGACCCTATTGAGTAAGCAGGGCACAAGCCTAGGTAAGTCCCTAGGAGGTAGGACCCTATCGAGTAGTGTGCTAGTAGCCTAGGCAAGTCTGAAGAGGGTAGGACCCCATCAGGTAGGCAGGGCACCAGCCTAGGTAAGTCCCTAAGGGGTAGGACCTTATCGGGCAGGTGGCCTATTGTGATAAGCCCCTGGAGGAAGGACCCTATTGGGTAGTGTGCTGCAGCCTAGGTAAGTCCTAGGGGGTGGGACCCTATTGGTAGTGTGCTAGTAGACTAGGTAAGTCCCTAGAGGGTAGGACCCTATCAGGAAAGCAGGGCGGTAGCCTAGGTAAGTCCCTGGGGATTGGACCCTATCGGGTAGTGTGCTAGTAGTCTAGGTAAGTCCCTAGGGGGTAAGATGCTATCAGACAGGTGGCCTAGTAGCCCAGGTAGTAGGACCCTATTGGGTAGGCAGGGCAGCAGCCTAGGTAAATCCCTAGGGGAAGGACCCTATCGGGTAGGCATGGTGGTAACCTAGGTAAGTCTCTAGGGGTAGCAACCTATCAGCTAGTGTGCTAGCAGCCTAGGTAAGTCCCTGGGGGTAGGACCCTATTGCAGTGTGCTAGTAGCCTAAGTAAGTCCCTGAGGTTAGGACCCTATTGCAGCATGCAGTAACCTTGATAAGTCCCTTAGCTAGGACCTCATCGGGTAGTCAGGCACTAGCCCAGGTAAGTCCCTCAGGGGCAGGGACCATATCGGTAGTGTGCTAGTAGCCTAGGTAAGTCCCTATAGGATAGGACCATATCAGGTAGGCAAGGCACCAGCCTAGGTAAGTCCCTTGGGGAAGGACCCTATTGGGCAGGTGGCCTAGTAGCCTAGGTAAGTCCCTAGGGGGTTGGACACTATCAGGCAGTGAAACTAGGTAAGTCCCTAGGGGTAGCAACCTATCGAGCAGTGTGCTAGTAGCCTAGGTAAGTCCCTAGGGCGAAGAAACCTATCAGGCAGGCAGCCTAGGTAAGTCCCTAGGGGTAGGACCCTACCGGGCAGGCAGGACACCAGCCTAGGTAAGTCCCTAGGGGTAAGACCCTATCGGGTAGTGTGTTAGTAGCCTAGGTAAGTCCCTAGGGGGCAGGACCCTATTGCATAGTGTGCTAGTAGCCTAGGTACGTCTGTAGGGGGTAGGACCCTATCTGGTAGGCAGCCTAGTAGCCTAGTTAAGTCCTTAGAGGGTAGGACCCTGAAGGGTAATATGTTAGTAGCCTAGGTAAGTCCCCAGGGGTACGACCATATGAGGTAGGCTGGCTAGTTGTCTAGGTAAGTTCCTTGGGGGTTGGACCCTGTTGGGTAAGCATTGCACCAGCCTAGGTAAGTTCCTAGGGGGTAGCACCCTATTGGGTAGTGTGCTAGTAGCCTTGGTAAGTCCCAAGAGGGTAGGACCCTATCGGGTAGGCAGGGTACCAGCCTAGATAAGTCCCTAGGGGGTAGGACCCTATCGGGCAAACAGGGCAGTAGCTTAGGTAAGTTCCTAGGGGTAGGACCCTATCAGGAAGTGTGCTAGTAGCCTAGGTAAGTACCTAAGGGATAGGACCCTATCAGGCAGGTGGCCTAGTAGCCTAGATAAGTCCCTAGGGGTAGGATCCTGTCGAGCAGGCAGGGCACCAGCCTAGGTAAGACCCTAGGGTAGGACCCTATCGAGTAGGCAAAGCACCAGCCTAGGCAAGTCCTGGGGGTAGGATCCTATCGGGTAGGCAGAGCAGTAGCCTAGGGAAGTCCCAAGGGGGTAGGACCCAATCAGGAGGCAGGGCACCAGCCTCAGGTAAGTCCCAGGGGTGGGACCCTATTGGGCAGGCAGCCTAGTAGCTCAGATAAGCCTCAGGAGTTGACCCATCGGTAGCAGTGGCACCAGCTCAATAAGTCCCTAGTAGACCCTATCGGGTAGGAGCGGGCGATAGCTAGGTAAGTCCCAAGAGGTAGGGACCTCAACGGGCAGGTAGGGCACCAGCCTAGGTAAGTCCCTATGGGTTAGGCAAGACAGTAGCCTAGGTAAGTCCCTAAGGGGTAGAACCCTATCGGGCAGGGAGGCACCAGCCTAGGTAAGACCCTAGGGAGTAGGACCCTACCAGGTAGGCAGGGCACAAGCCTAGGTAAGCCCCTGGGGGGTAGGACCCTATCAGGTATTGTGCTAGTAGCCTAGATAAGTCCTAAGGGGGTAGGACCCTATTGGGTAGGCAGGGCACCAGCCTAGGTAAGTCCCTAAGGGGTAGGACCCTATCAGGCAGGCAGTACAGTAGCCTAGGTAAGTCCCTAGAGGGTAGGACACTATCGGGTAGTGTGCTAGTAGCCTAGGTAAGTCCCAAGGGGTAGGACCCTATCAGGCAGGTGGCATAGTAACCTAGGTAAGTCCCTAGGGGTAGGACCCTATCAGGTAGGCAAGGCACCAGCATAGGTAAGTCTCTAGTGGGTAGACCCCTATCAGGCAGGTGGCATAGTAGCCTAGGTAAGTCCAGAGGGGTGGGACCCTGTCGGCTGAGGCCCCTATGGCGGCATAGTGAGCCTGGTAAGTCCCTATGGGCTAGCACCCTGTCGGGTGGGCAGCCTGAGTAGCCTAGGTAAGTCCCTGGGAGTTGGACCCTATCGTGTGGGCAGGGCTCCAGCCTAGGTAAGTCCCTAGGGTGGGACCTATCGGGTAGTAGCTGCAGTATCATAGGTAAGTCCCTAAGGGGTAGGACCCTATCGGGCAGGTGAGGCACCAGTCTAGGTAAGTCCCTGGGGTAGGACCCTATCGGGCAGGCAGGGCACCAGGATAGGTAAGTCCTTACGGGGTAGGACCCTATTGGGTAGAGTGCTAGTAGCCTAGGTAAGTCCCTATGGGGTAGAACCCTATCGGGTAGTGTGCTAATAGCCTAGGTAAGTCTCCAGGGGGTAGGACCCTATCAGGTTGTGTGCTAGAAGCCTAGTTTAGTCGCTAGGGGGTACGACCCTATCGGGTAGTGTGCTAGTAGCCTAGGTAAGTCCCTAAGGGGTAGGACCATATCAGGTAGGAAGAGCACCACCCTAGGTAAGTCCCAAGGGGGTAGGGCCCTATCAGGTAGACAGCCTAGTAGCGTAGGTAAGTCCCTAGGGGGTAGGACCCTATCAGGTACATCGCCTAGTAGCCTAGGTAAGTCCATATTACCCTATCGGGTAGTGTGCTAGTAGCCTAGGCAAGTCCATGGGGGTAGGTCCCTATTGGGCAGGCAGGGCGGTAGCCTAGGTAAGTCAGTAGGAGGTGGGACCCTATTGGGCAGGCAGGGTGGTAGCCTAGGTAAGTCAATAGGAGGTAGGACCCTATTGGGCAGGCAGGGCACCAGCCTAGGTAAGTCCCTAGGGGGTAGGACCCTAGCAAGTAGTGTGCTAGTAGCAAGGTAAGTCCCTATGGGGTAGGACCCTTTCAAGCAGGCAGGGCAGTAGCCTAGGTAAGTCCCTAGGGGTTAGGACCCTATCGGGTAGTGTGCTAGTAACCTAGGTAAGTCCCTAGGGGGTAGGACCCTATCAGTTAGGCAGGGCAGCAGCCTAAGTAAGTCCCTAGGAGGTAGGACCCAATCCGGTAGGCAGGGCGGTAGTCTAGGTAAGTCCCTAGGGAGTTGGACCCTTTCAGGTAGTGTGCTAGTAGCCTAGGTAAGTCCCTAGGGGTAGGACCCTATCAGGTAGTGTGCTAGTAGCCTAGGTAAGGCCCTAGGGGGTAGGACCCTATCAGATAGTGTGCTGGTAGCCTAGGTAAGTCAATAGGGGCTTGGACCCTATTGGGTAGGCAGGGCACTAGCCTAGGTAAGTCCCTAGGGGGTAGGTCCCTATCGGGTAGTGTGCAAGTAGCCTAGGTAAGCCCCAGGTGGGTAGGACCCTATCAGGCACCTTGCCTAGTAGCCTAGGTAAGTCCCTAGAGGTAGCACCCTATCGTATGATAATGCTACTAGCCTGGGGATAGCACCCTATTGAGGCAGGCGCCCTAGTAGCCCAGGTAACTCCCAAGGGTAGAACCCATCAGCAGGCAGCCTAGTAGCCTTGGTGAGTCCCTAGAGGAAAGGACCCTATTGGGTAGGCAGGGCACAAGCCTAGGCTTGTCCCTAGGTTGTTGGACCCTATCAGGCAGGCATGGCGGTAGTCTAGCTAAATCCCTAGGGGGTAGGACCCTATCAGGTAGGCAGCCTAGTAGCCAAGGTAAGTCCCTAGTGGGTATTACCCTATTGGGTATTGTGCTAGTAGCCTAGGTAAGTCCCTAGAGGTTAGGACACTATTGGGTAGGCAGGGCAGTAGCCTAGGTAAGTGAATAGGGGTAGGACCCTGTGGGCATGCAGGGCGGTAGCCTAGGTAAGTCCCTAGGGGTGGGACCCTGTCTGGAGTGTGCTAGTAGCCTGGGTAAGTCCCTAGGGGGTAGGACCCTATCAGGCAGGCGGCCTAGTAGCCTAGGTAACTCCCTAGGGGGTAGGACCCTATATGGTAGTGTGCTAGTCCCCTAGGTAAGTCCCTAGGGGGTAGGACCCTATCGGGAAGTAGCGGATGTAGCATAGGTAAGCCTCTAGGGGGTAGGACCCTATCGGGCAGGCAGCCTAGTAGCCTTGGTAAGTCCTTAGAGGGAAGGACCCTATCGGGTAGGCAGGGCACAAGCCTAGGTAAGTCACTAGGGGGTAGGACCCTATTGAGCAGGCAGGGCACCAGCCCAGGTAAGTCCCAGGGTAGGGCCCTATCAGGTGGTGTGCTAGTAGGCTAGGTAAGTCCCTGGGGAGGACCCTATCCGGTGGCAGGGCCATAGCCTAGGTAAGTCCCTAGGGAATTTGAACCTCATCAGGTGGGCAAGGTACCAGCCTAGGTAAGTCCCAAGAGGTAGCCCCTATCAGGCATGCAGCCTAGTAGCTCAGGTAAGTCAATAGGGGTAGGAATCTCTCAGACAGGCAGCCTAGTAGCCTAGGTAAGTCCCTGAGAGTTAGACCCTATCGGTAGGCAGGGGCACCAGCCTAGGTAAGTCACTAGGGGTGGGACCTATCAGGTAGTGTGAAGAGTAGCCTAGAGTAAGTCATATGGGTAAGGACCCTATCGGGCTAACAGGGCACCAGCCTAGGTAAGTCCCTAGGGGTAGGCAAGATGGTAGCCTAGGTAAGTACCTAGGGGGTAGGACCCTATCGGGCAGGCAGGACACCAGCCTAGGTAAGTCCCAAGGGGGTAGGACCCTATCGGGTAGTGTGCTAGTAGCCTAGTTATGTCTCTAGGGGGTAGGACTCTATCAGGTAGGCAGGGCACCAGCCTAGGTAAGTATCTGGGGGTAGGCCTCTATCGGGCAGACAACCAGTAGCCTAGGTAAGTCTCTAGGGAGTTGGACCATATCGGGTTGGCAGGGCACCAGCCTAGGTAAGTCCCTAGGGTAGGACCTATCAAGCAGGCAGAGGCAGGACACCAGCCTATATGAAGTTCCTAGATGAGTACCCTGCTCGGGCAGGTGGCCTAGTAGCCTAGAGTAGGTCCATGGGGTTAGGACCTATCAGGCACCTTGCCCTAGTAGCCTAGGCAGAAGTCACTAGGAGTGACCCTATCGGGTAGTGTGTGCTAGTAGCCTAGGTAAGTCCTAGAGGGTGGGACCCTATCGGGTAGTGTGCTAATAGGCTAGGTAAGTCCCTAAAGAGTAGGACCTTATCGAGCAGGCAGGGCACCAGCCTAGGTAAGTCCCTAGGGGGTAGGACCATATCGGGTAGTGTGCTAGTAGCCTAGGTAAGTCCCTAGAGGGTAGGACCCTATCGGGTAATGTGCTAGTAGCCTAGGTAAGTCCCTAGGGGGTAGGACCCTACTGGGTAGAGTGCTAGTAGCCTAGGTAAGTCCCTAGACGGTAGGAACCTATAGGGTAGGCAGGGCACAAGCCTAGGTAACTCCCTAGGGGGTAGGACCCTATCAAGTAGGTGGCCTAGAAGCCTAGGTGAGTCTCTACAGGGTAGGACCCTATCGGGTAGGCATGGCGGTAGCCTAGGAATGTCCCTGGGGGTAGGACCAAATCTGGTAGGCATGGCGGTAGCCTAGGTAAGTCCCTAGGGGGTAGGACCCTATCAGGTAGGCAGGGCAGTAGCCTAGGTAAGTCCCTAGGGAGTTGGACCCTATCGGGTAGTGAGCTAGTAGCCTAGATAAGTCTCTAGGGGTAGGACCCTATCAGGCAGGCAGCCTAGTGGCCTAGGTAAGTCCCTAGGGGGTAGGACCCTATCAGGTAGTGTGCTAGTAGCTTGGGTAAGTCCCTAGAGGATAGGAACCTGTTGGGTAGGCAGCGCACCAGTCTAGGTAAGTCCCAAGGGGGTAGGACCCTCTCGGGCAGGTGGCCAAGTAGCCTAGGTAAGTCCCTAGGTGGTAGGACACTATTGGGCAGGCAGGGCGGTAGTTTAGGTAAGTTTCTATGAGGTAGGAACCTATCAGGAAGTGTACTAGTAGCCTAGGTAGGCCGATAGAGGGTAGGACCCTATCGGGAAGGCAGGGAACCATCCTAGGTAAGTCCCTAGGGGTAGGACCCTATTTGGCAGGTGGCCTAGTAGCCTTGGTAAGTCCCTAGAGAGCTGGACCCTATCGGGTAGTGTGCTAGTAGCCTAGGTAAGTCCTTGGGGGGTTGGACCATACCGGACAGGCAGACTAGCAGTCTAGGTAAGTTCCTAGGGAGTTGTACCCTATCAGGAAGTGTGCTAGTAGCCTAGGTAGGTCCCTAGGTGTAGGACCCTATCGGGTTGTGTGCTAGTAGCCTAGCTAAGTCCCTAGGCGGTAGGACCCTATCGGGTAGTGTGCTAGTAACCTAGGTACGTCCCTAGGGGTAGGACCCTATCAGGCAGACAGGGCACCAGCCTAGGTAAGTCCCTATGGGGTACGGCCCTATCGGGCAGTGTGCTAGTAGCCTAGGTAAGTCCCTGGGTGGTAGGACCCTATCGGGCAGGCAGGGCACCAGCCTAGGTAAGTCCCTAGGGGATAGTATCTTATCGGGTATTGAAGGCTTCCAGCCTAGGTGAAGTCTGGGGATAGAACCCTGTGTGGGTAGGCAGGCGGTAGCCTAGGTAGCCTAGGGACTTGGACCCAATCGGTGAGGCAGGGCACCAGCCTAGCTAAGTCTGAAGGGTTAGGACCCTATCAGGCAGTGTTCAAGTAGCCTAGGTAGGTCCCTAGAGGGTAGGACCATATCAGGTGAGGCGGCACAGTAGGCTAGGTATGTCCTTACTGGGTGGGACCCTATCGCGGGTAGGTTGGGCGGTACCCAGGTTAGTCCCTTTATGGTTGGGCCCCATCGGGAAGGCAGGGCACCAGACTAGGTAAGTCCCTTGGGGTGGGACCCTATTGGGCAGGCAGCCTAGTAGGCTAGGTAAGTCCCTAGGGGTAGGAACCTATTGGGTAGTGTGCTAGTAGCCTAGGTAAGTCCCTAGGGTGAATGAACCTTTGGGGAGGTGGCCTAGGTAAGTCCCTAAGGGGTAGGACCCTACTGGGCAGGCAGGGCACCAGCCTAGGTAAGTCCCTAGGGGGTAGGACCCTATTGGGTAGTGTGCTAGTAGCCTAGGTAAGTCCCTAGAGGGTAGGACCCTATCAGGTAGTGTGTTAGTAGATTAGGTAAATCCCTAGGGGGTAGAACCCTATTGCGTAGTGTGCTAGTAGCCTAGGTAAGTCCCTAGGGGGTAGGACCCCATCTGGTAGGTGGCCTAGTAGCCTAGGTAAGTCCTTAGGGTAAGGACCCTATAGGGTAGTATGTTAGTAGCCTAGGTAAGTCCCTAGGGGTACAACCCTATGAGGTAGGCTGCTTAGTAGCCTAGGTAAGTCCCTAGGGGTAGGACCCTATCAGGCAGGCATGGCGGTAGCCTAGGTAAGTCCCTAGGGGGCAGGACCCTATCAGGTAGGTGGTCTAGTATCCAAGGTAAGTCCCTAGGGGTAGGACCGTATCGGGTATTGTGCTACTAGCCTAGGCAAGTCTCTAGAGGGTGGGACCCTATCGGGTAGGCAGGGCACCAGCCTAGGTAATTCCCTAGGGGGTAGGACTGGTACCAGCCTAGGTAATTCCCTAGGGAGTAGGAATCTATTGGGCAGGCAGGGCAGTAGCCTAGGTAAGCGCCTGGGGGTAGGACCCTATCGGGAAGTGTACTAGTAGCCTAGGTAAGTCCCGAGGGGGTAGGACAGTACCAGGTAGGTGGTCTAGTAGCCTAGGTAAGTCGCTACAGGGTAGGACCCTAACAGGTAGGCTGGGCACATGCCCAGAGAAGTCCCAATCAGGAAGGACCCTATCGGATAGGCAGGGTGGTAGCCTAGGTAAGTCCCTAGGGGTAGGAGCCTATCAGGAAGTGTGCTAGTAGCCTAGGTAAGTCCTGAGGGCATAGGACCCTATCAGGTAGGCAGGGTACCAGCCTAGGTAATTCCCTAGGGGGTAGGACCCTCAGGCAGACAGTCGCGGTAGCCCAGGTAAACCCTAGGGGTGGGACCCTATAGGGTAGTAGTATGTTAGTAGCCTAGGTAAGTCCCTAGGGTACAACCCTCATGAGAGGTAGGTCATTCAGAGCCTAGGTAAGTCCCTAGGGGTAGGACCCTATCAGGCAGGAATGGCAGTTAGCCTAGGTAGAGTCCCTAGGGGCAGGACCCTATCAGGTAGGTGGTCTAGTATCAGGTAAGTCCCTAGGGGTGGGACCGTGTCGAGATTGTGCTGCTAGCCTAGGCAAGTCTCTGGAGGGTGGGACCCTATTGGATGGGCAGGGCACCAGCCTGGGTAATTCCTAGGGGTGGGACGGGTGCCAGCCTAGGTGATTCCCAGGGTGAGAATCTATTTGGGCAGGCAGGACGGTAGCCTGGGTGGCGCCCAGGGGTGGGACCCTGTCGGGAGTGTACTAGTAGCCTAGGTAAGTCCCTAGGGGTGGGACCCTATCGAGTATGGAGGCACCAGCCCAGGTAGAGTCCCTAGGGGTGGGACAGTACCAGGTGGGTGGTCTAGTAGCCTGGTAGAGTCGCTACAGGGGTGGGACCCTAACAGGTGAGCTGGGCACATGCCCAGGAGAGTCCCAATCAGGAAGGACCCTGCTCAGGATAGGCAGGGTGGTAGCCTAGGTAAGTCCCTAGGGGTAGGAGCCTAGTCAGGAAGTGTGCTAGTAGCCTAGGTAAGTCCTGAGGGCATATGGATTCCTATCAGGTAGGCAGGTGCCAGCCTAGAGTGAATTCCCCAGGGGTGGGACCCTCTCAGGCAAACAGTCACGGTAGCCCAGGTAAACTCTAGGGGTGGGACCCCCATCGGGTAGTGTGCTAGTAGCCTGGTAAGTCCCTTTGGGCTAGGACCCTATGAGGCAGGCATAGTAGCCTGGGTAAGTCCATTGGGGTGGGACCCTGCTCGAGGCAGGCATTGTGATAGCCTAGGTGAAGTCTCTGGGGTAGAACCCTGTCGGTGGGCATGGCAGTAGCCCAGGTAGGTCCCTAGGGTGGGACCCTCTCGGGTAGTGTGCTAGTAGCCTAGGTAAGTTCCTGGGGTGGGACAATGCTGGGTAGTGTGCTGAGTAGCCTGGGTAAGTCCGTGGAAGCATGGGACCATATTGGGTGAGCCAAAGCACCAGCCTAGGTAAGTCCCTGGGGGTAGTACCCTGCGGAGTGGGCAGGGGCACCAGCCTAGGTAAGAGTCCCTAAGGGGTGGGACCCTATCGGGTGGTGTGCTGTAGCCTAAGTAAGTCCCTAGAGGGAAGGGACCCTATCTGGGTAGGCAGCGCACCAGCCTAGATAAGTCCCTAGGGTGGACCCTTTCGGGTTGTGTATTAGTAGCCTAGGTAAGTTCCTAGAGGTCAGCCCTATCGGGACGGTGGCCTAGTAGACTTGGTAAGTTCCTGAGGGGTAGGATCCTATCAGGTGGGCAGGGCAGTATCCTTGGTAAGTTCCTGGGAGTAGGACCCTATCGGGGTGGGCAGGCGGTTGCCTAGGTAAAGTCCCTAAGGGGTGAGACCCTGTCGGTGGTGTGCTAGTAGCCTAGGTAGGTCCCTATGGGGCTGGACCCTAACTGGTAGTGTGCTAGTAGCTTAGGTAAGTCCCTAAGGGGTAGGACCCTATCGGGTAGGCTGGGCACCAGCCTAGGTAAGTCCCTACAGAGTTGGACCCTATCAGGCAGATGGCCTAGTAATGTAGGTAGGTCCCGAGGGGGGTAGGACCCAATCGGGCAGTGTGCTAGTAGCCTAGGTAAGTCCCTAGGGGCAGGACCCAATCAGGAAGGCAGCCTAGTTGCCCAGGTAGTGAGACATTATTGGGTAGGCAGAGCACCAGCCTGGGTAAGAGTCCCTAGGGGGTAGGACCCTATCAGTCAGGCATGGCGGTAGCCTAGGTAAGTCCCTAGGGGGTAGGACCCTATCAGGTAGGTGGTCTAGTATCCAAGGTAAGTCCCTAGGGTGTAGGACTGTGTCGGGTATTGTGCTAGTAGCCTAGGCAAGTCTCTAGAGGGTGGGACCCTATCGGGTAGGCAGGGCACCAGCCTAGGTAATTCCCTAGGGGGTAGGATGGGTACCAGCCTAGGTAAGTCCTTAGGGAGTAGGAATCTATTGGGCAGGCAGGGCAGTAGCCTAGGTAAGCGCCTAGGGGGTAGGACCCTATCGGGAAGTGTGCTAGTAGCCTAGGTAAGTCCCTGGGGGGTAGGACAGTACCAGGTAGGTGGTCTAGTAGCCTAGGTAAGTCGCTACAGGGTAGGACCCTAACAGGTAGGCTGGGCACATGCCCAGAGAAGTCCCAATCAGGAAGGACTCTATCGGGTAGGCAGGGTGGTAGCCTAGGTAAGTCTCTAGGGTAGGAGCCTATCAGGAAGTGTGCTAGTAGCCTTGGTAAGTCCTGAGGCATAGAACCTATCAGGTAGGCAGGGTACCAGCCTAGGTAATTCCCTAGGGGTAGGGACCCTCTCAGGCAGACAGTGCAGTAGCCCAGGTAAACCCTAGGGGGTAGGACCCTCATCGGTAGTGTGCTAGTAGCCTAGGTAAGTCCCTTTGGGCTAGGACCCTATCGAGCAGGTGGCATAGTAGCCTAGGTAAGTCCATGGGGGTAGGACCCTATCGAGCAGGCATTGCGATAGCCTAGGTAAGTCTCTAGGGGGTAGAACCCTATCGGGTAGGCATGGCGGTAGCCCAGGTAAGTCCCTAGGGGTAGGACCCTCTCGGGTAGTGTGCTAGTAGCCTAGGTAAGTTCCTAGGGGGTAGGACAAAATTGGGTAGTGTGCTAGTAGCCTAGGTAAGTCCATAGAGCATAGGACCCTATCGGGTAGGCAAAGCACCAGCCTAGGTAAGTCCTGGGTAGTACCCTACCGGTGGGCAGGGCACCAGCCTAGGTAAGTCCCTAAGGGTGGGACTCTATCGGGTAGTGTGTTGGTAGCCTAGGTAAGTTCCTAGAGGTCAGGCCCTGTCGGGCGGGTGGCCTAGTAGACTTGGTAAGTTCCTGGGGGTAGGATCCTATCAGGTAGGCAGGCAGTATCCTTGGTAAGTTCCTGGGGTGGGACCCTGTCGGGGTAAGCAGAGGCGGTTGCCTAGGTAAGTCCCTAAGGGGTAGGACCCTATCAGGTAGTGTGCTAGTAGCCTAGGTAGGTCCCTATGGGGCTGGACCCTAACTGGTAGTGTGCTAGTAGCTTAGGTAAGTCCCTAAGGGGTAGGACCCTATCAGGTAGTCTGGGCACCAGCCTAGGTAAGTCCCTACAGAGTAGGACCCTATCAGGCAGGCGGCCTAGTGGCGTAGGTAGGTCCCTAGGGGTAGGACCCAATCGGGCAGTGTGCTAGTAGCCTAGGTAAGTTCATGGGGGTAGGGACCCTGTCGAGCAGGTGGCTTAGTAGCCTAGGTAGAGTCCCTAGGGGCAGGACCCAATAGGCAGGCAGCCCTGGTTGCCCAGGTAGTAGCACATTATCAGGTAGGCAGAGCACCAGCTCAGGTAAGTCCCTTGGGGAAGGACCTTATCGGTAGGCATGGCGTAGCCCAGGTATGTCTCTAGGGTAGGATCCACCGGGTAGTGTGCTAGTAGCCCAGGTAAGTCCATAGGGAGTAGGACCCTCATCGGTAGTGTGCTAGTAGCCTAGGTAAGTCCCTAGGGGTTAGGACCCTATTGGGTAGTATGCTAGTAACCTAGATAAGTCCCTTGGGGCTAGGACCCTACTGGGTAGGTAGGGCACCTGCATAGGTAAGTCCCTAGGGGGTAGGACCCTATTGGGCAGGCAGGATGGTAGTCTAGTTAAGTCCCTAGTTCATAGGATCCTGTCGGGTAGGCAGGGCACAAGCCTAGGTAAGTCCCTAGGGGGTAGGACCCTATCAGGCAAGTGGCCTAGTAGCCTAGGTAAGTCCCTATTGGGCAGGTAAACTAGGAAAGTCGCTAGTGGGTAGGACCCTATCGGGTAGTGTGCTAGTAGCCTAGGTAAGTCCCTAGAGGGTAGAACCCTATCGGGTAGGCAGGGCACCCACCTAGAGAAGTCCCTAAGGGGTAGGACCTTATCGGGTAGGCATGGCGGTAGCCTAGGTAAGTCCCTAGGGGGTTGAACCCTATCAGGTAGGCAGCGTAGTAGGCTAGGTAAGACCCTAGGGGGTAGGACCCTCTCGAGTAGGCAGGGCGGTAGCCTAGGTAAGTCGCAAGGCGGTAGGACCCTATCAGGAAGGCAGGAGAGTAGCCTAGGTAAGTCCATAGGGGTAGGACCCTATCGGGTAGTGTGCTAGTAACCTAGGTAAGTCCCTAGGGGGTAGGACCCTATCAGGTAGGCGGTCTAGCAACCTAGGTAAGTTCCTAGGGGGTAGGACCCTATCGGGTAGTGTGCTAGTAGCCTAGGTAAGTCTCTAGGTGGTAGGACCCTTTCGGGTAGGCAGGGCACCAGCCTAGGTAAGTACCTAGGGGGTAGGACCCTATCGGGTAGTGTGCTCATAGCCTAGGTAAGTCCCTAGGGGTAGGACCCAATTGGGTAGTGTGCTAGTAACCTAGGAAAGTCCCAAGGGGGTAGAACCCTATCGGGTAGTGTGCTAGTATCCTAGGTATGTCCCTGAGGGGTGGGACCCTATCAGATAGTGAGCTAGTGCCTGGGCACATCCCTAGGGGGTTGGACCCCCTATTGGGTCAAACAGGGCACCAGCCTAGGTAGAAACTAGGGGTGAAATGCCCTAACTCGGGTAGTGTGTTAGTAGCCTAGGTAGGCCCCTAGGGGGTAGGACTCTATTGGGTAGTCAGGGCAGTAAGCCTAGGTAAGTCCCTATTGAGTTGGATAATATCGGGTAGTGTGCTAGTAGCCTAGGTAGGTCCCCAGGGGGTAGGACCCTATAAGGCAGTGTGCTAGTAGCCTAGGTAACTCCCTGGGGGGTAGGACCCTATCGGGCAGGCAGGACACCAGCCCAGGTAAGTCCATAGGGGATAGGACCCTATCTGGTAGGCGGTCTAGTAGCCTAGGTAAGTCCCTAGGGGTAGGACCCTATCTGGTAGGCTGCCTAGTAGCCTAGGTAAGTCCCTAAAGGGTTGAACCCTATTGGGTAAGCAGGGTACAAGCCTAGGTAAGTCCCTAGGGGGTAGGACCCTATTGGTAGTGTGCTAGTAGACTAGGTAAGTCCCTAGATGGTAGGACCCTATCGGGTAGGCAGGACAGTAGCCAAGGTAAGTCTCTAGGGAGATGGACCCTATTCAGAAGTGTGTTAGTGGTCTAGGAAGTGAGATATGGGGGTAGGGCGTCATCGAGCAGGCGACCCTAGTAGCCTAGGTAAGTCCCCTAGGGGTAGGAGCTATCAGGCAGGCGGCCTAGTAGCCCAGGTAGTAGGACCCTGTTGGGTAGGCAGGGCACCAGCCTAGGTAAATTCCATGTTGAAGGACCCTATCGGGTAGGCATGGCGGTAGCCTAGGTAAGTCTCTAGGGGGTAGCACCCTATCAGGTAGTGTGCTAGCAGCCTAGGTAAGTCCCTAGGGGGTAGAACCCTATCGGGTAGTGTGCTAGTAGTCTAGGTAAGTCCCTAGGTGTTAGGACCCTATTGGGTAGCATGCTAGTAACCTAGATAAGTCCCTAGGGGCTAGGACCCTATTGGGTAGGCAGGGCACCAGCATAGGTAAGTCACTAGGGGGTAGGACCCTATCGGGTAGTGTGCTAGTAGCCTAGGTAAGTCCCTAGGGTGAAGGAACCTATCGGGCAGGCAGCCTAGGTAATTCCCTAGGGGGTAGGACCCTACTGGGCAGGCAGGGCACCAGCCTAGGTAAGTCCCTAAGGGGGTAGGACCCTATCGGGTAGTGTGTTAGTAGCCTAGGTAAGTCCCTAAGGGTAGGACCCTATTGCATAGTGTGCTAGTAGCCTAGGTAAGTCCCTAGGGGGTAGGATCCTATGAGGTAGGCTGCCTAGTAGCCTAGGTAAGTCCCTTGGGGTAGGACCCTATTGTGTAGTTTGCTAGTGGCTTAGGTAAGTCCCTAGAGGGTTGGACCCTATTGGGTAAGCAGGG
Source organism: Neoceratodus forsteri (assembly GCA_016271365.2). Taxonomy (NCBI): domain Eukaryota; kingdom Metazoa; phylum Chordata; order Ceratodontiformes; family Ceratodontidae; genus Neoceratodus; species Neoceratodus forsteri. The sequence goes on along the minus strand of JADMNL010000032.1, from coordinate 347,650 downwards.
CACCAGCCTAGGTAAGTTCCTAGGGGGTAGGACCCTATCGGGTAGTGTGTTAGTAGCCTTGGTAAGTCGCAAGAGGGTAGGACCCTATCGGGTAGGCAGGGTACCAGCCTAGGTAAGTCCTTAGGGGGTAGGACCCTATCGGGCAGGCGGCCTAGTAGCCAAGGTAAGTTGCTAGAGGGTAAGACCCTATCGAGCAGGTGGCTTAGTAGCCTAGGTAAGTCCCTAGGGGGCAGGACCCGATCAGACAGGCAGTCTAGTTGCCCAGTTAGTAGGACCTTATCGGGTAGGCAGGGCACCAGCCTAGGTAAGTCCCTAGGGGGAAGGATCCTATCGGGTAGGCATGGCGGTAGCCTAGGTAAGTCTCTAGGGGGTAGGATCCAAGCGGATGGTGTGCTAGTAGCCTAGGTAAGTCCCTAGGGGGTAGGACCCTATCGTGTAGTGTGCTAGTAGCCCAGGTAAGTCCCTAGGGGTTAGGACCCTATTGGGTAGTATGCTAGTAACCTAGATAAATCCTAGGGGCTAGGACTCTACTGGGTGGTAGGACACCTGCATAGGTGAATCCCCAGGGGTAGGACCTATGGCAGGCAGGGTAGTAGCCTAGGTAAGTCCCGGGGGTAGGACCCTATTGGCGTAGTGTGTGCTAGTAGCCTAGGTAAGTCCCAGGGGTGGGATCCTATGAGGTAGGCTGCCCTGGTAGCTAGGTAAGTCCTTGAGGTGGGACCCTGTGGTGGTTGCTTCAGTGGCTTAGGTAAGTCCCTAGAAGGGTTGGACCCTATTGGGTGGCAGGGCACCAGCCTAGGTGTTCCTAGGGGGGTAGGACCCTATCGGTAGTGTGTTACAGCCCTGGTAAGTCGCAGAGAGGGTAGGACCCCACTCGGCAGGCAGGGTACCAGCCTAGGTAAGTCCCTAGGGGGGTAGGGACCCCATCGGGCAGGCTACGCCTAGTAGCCAAAGGTAAAGTTGCCAGGAGGGTAAGCATCTCATCGAGCAGTGGCTAGTAGCCCAGGTAAGTCCCTAGGGGGCAGGACCCGATCAGACAGGCGGTCTAGTTGCCCAGTTAGTAGGACCTTATCGGGTAGGCAGGGCACCAGCCTAGGTAAGTCCCTAGGGGGAAGGATCCTATCGGGTAGGCATGGCGGTAGCCTAGGTAAGTCTCTAGGGGGTAGGATCCAAGCGGATGGTGTGCTAGTAGCCTAGGTAAGTCCCTAGGGGGTAGGACCCTATCATGTAGTGTGCTAGTAGCCCAGGTAAGTCCCTAGGGGTTAGGACCCTATTGGGTAGTATGCTAGTAACCTAGATAAATCCCTAGGGGCTAGGACCCTACTGGGTAGGTAGGACACCTGCATAGGTAAGTCCCTAGGGGTAGGACCCTTATCGGCAGGCAGGGTGGTAGCCTAGGTAAGTCCCTTGGGGTAGGATTCTGTCGGGTAGGCAGGGCACAAGCCTAGATAAGTCCCTTAGAGGTAGGACCCTGTCGGTAATAATAATAATAATAACTTTATTTATTTAGCGTTTCAAATACCAAGGCGCTTTACATATAAATCATAAAATCAAAATATACATATAAAATCAACAATTTAAAACAGCATCAATCCATAAAAAGCCTTATTTCATAAAAGTCTTGAAATCCCGCTTAAATGTTTCCCGCGGTCGGCGCATTCTCCTAAGCGGTGAGGCAGAGAGTTCAGGCGTGAGACCCGCAAACTCAAAAGCCCTAGCCCCAGAGGACTTTAATATAACCCTCGGAACCTCAAGCAACCCCTCGTCGGCTGAACGGAGCTGTCGCACGTAGGGTAGTGTGCTAGTAGCCTAGGTAAGTCCCTATAGGATAGGACCATATCGGGTAGGCAGGGCACCAGCCTAGGTAAGTCCCTAGGGGTTAGAACCCTATCAGTCAGGTGGCCTAGTAGGCTAGGTAAGTCCCTAGGGGTTAGAACCCTATCAGTCAGGTGGCCTAGTAGCCTAGGTAAGTCCCTAGGGGCAGGACCCGATCGGGCAGGTAAACTAGGAAAGTCGCTAGTGGGTAGGACCCTATCGGGTAGTGTGCTAGTAGCCTAGGTAAGTCCCTAGGGTGAAGTAACCTATCGGGCAGGCAGCCTAGGTAAGTCCCTACGGGGTAGGACCCTACCGGGCAGGCAGGGCACCAGCATAGGTAAGTCTCTAGGTGGTAAGACCCTATTGGGTAGTGTGCTAGTAGCCCAGTTAAGTCCCTAGGGGTGGGACCCTATTGGGTAGTGTGCTAGCAGCTCAGATAAGTCCTCAGAGGGTAGATCCTATCGGGTAGAGAGGGAACCCACCCAGTAAGTCCCTATGGAGTAGGACCCTATCGGGTAGGCGGCCTAGTAGCCTAGGTAAGTCCTTAGGGGGTAGGACCCTATCAGGTAGTCAGGGTGGTAGCCTAGGTAAGTCCCTAGGGAGTTGGACCCTATCGGGTAGTGTGCTAGTAGCCTAGGTAAGTCCCTAGGGGGTAGGACTCTATGAGATAGTGTGCTAGTAGCCTAGGTAAGTCCCTAGGGGGTTGGACAATATTGGGTAGGCAGGGCAAAAGCCTACGTAAGTCCCTAGGGGGAAGGACCCTATCGGGTAGTGTGTTAGTAGCACAGGTAAGCCCCTAGGGGGTAGGACCCATTCAGGCAACTTGCCTAGTAGCCTGGGTAGCACCTATCAGGTAGTGTGCTAGCAGCCTGGGGTAGTACCCTATTAGGCAGGCGGCCCAGTAGCTCAGGTAACCTCTAGGGGTAGAACTTATCAGGCAGGCAGCCCAGAAGCCTGGGCAAGTCCCTAGAGGGTAGGACCCTATGTGCAGGGCACCAGCCTAGGTAAGTCCCTTGGGAGTAGGACCCTATCAGGCAGGTGGCCTAGTAGTCTAGGTAAGTCCCAAGGGTTGGACCCTATTGGGCAGGGAAACTAGGTAAGTCCCTAGGGGTAGGAACCTATAGGGTATTGCGCTAGTAGCCTAGGTAAGTCCCTAGGGGGTAGGACACTATTGGGTAGGTAGGTTACCAGCCTAGGAAAGTACCTAGGGGTAGACTATCAGGCAAACAGGGCGGTAGCTTAGGTAAGTCCCTAGGGTGGGGACCCTATCAGGTACACCTGAGCAGAGGCATATAATCCTTTAATCAGATTCAACAACCCCACCGGGACCTTAAAAAATTCTAAAGTAGAGAACAAAAAAATGACTAACTATCAAAGCCTTCTCTAGATCCAACGACAGTATATACCCTACCTCCCTAAGTCATTCAACTGCTCAATTATATCCGAATAAGACACAGAACGACTGAATTATTCTATTGGGTGAGTCCACATGCTGAACCGAATAACGTGACAGACATAACTTTCAATCTATTGTTGACCAAAGTAGTAAGAATTTTATAGTCTGAATTCAACAATGTAATTGGCCTCCAGTTCAAACTCCCCTATCCCTGACTTAAAGATATATATCTGCAAACCATCAGAAAAAACCTGGGATCACAGCAACCCTCTAAAAATAATTAAAGACCAAAACCAAACAATGAAATCAATTCACTGAAAAGTTTTATAAAATAAATTAGATAACCCATCTAAACCTGGGGATACATTGGATTTCAGAGTGTTCATTACCTTACTTATCTCAGAATAAGAAAAGGTTGATTAATGATTTTAAGAATCTCTAGATCAATTCTGTCACTAAGGGGCCTAAAAACTGCTTAACCTGTTGTAAGGTAGGCGTATGATGGGAACAAGCTCCTAAAATGCTCAGTGATCTTATCCCTATAGATTGTACTGTAAACACTCTCCCATTTCCGTGATTCAAAAAATTCTAACAAGGAATGATCTTTTAGAGATTTACACAACCAAAGGATCCCCAACCACAGATTTTGTCCATATGATTTGAAATCACTGCTTGTAAGGTTTTTGTTCGGATCACATTGTAACACTCTCATTTGTGCTTTAATAGCTGCAATTTGTATAGAAAAATCCTCTCAATGAGAATTTGACAATGTAAGCACCTGTTGTAATTGAGCCCTTAATTTTAAATAGGCAAAGAACTCAGTTTTCTGATGCTGTTTCCCATATTTTTTAAACCATGAGATGCAGTCATCTTTTGTTTCTTGCCACCATTTCCCCAAATCTAGATACAAAAAAAACGCAGATAATCTGGCTTGTAGAATCAGTCTGATAGAATTCAATACTAGCTTTTCTTGTAGGATAGAGGTGTTCAACTTCCATCTAGTCTGCTCTCTACCATGTCCAACCATTTCTCTACCTTTACTTGCTACAATAGAACATGATCCGAGAATTCAACAGGGATCGAGCTATGGGCTAGATGTCGGAATTGTTTTAGAAGTTAATAGGTAGTCAATTGCAAAGCCTTCCACCTTTAAAAAAGGTACCCTAGGACCAGTAGTCCTGCCATCATTACAGGACACTAAATCTGCCATTTTAATAATCTCCTCAAGCAGTTTGAATCATCACATATATTTTTATTTCCGGCCCTCTCCCAGGCCCTCCCATGCTGCAGTTAAATCCTCACCCCAAAGGATGGAATGATGGTCGTCACCAAAAGGTTGGATCCCTTTCAAACAAGTTACCCTTCCTAACTTTGTTTGGGGTTATAAATATTAATCAATCAGAAGGTATCAGTATACCATTTACCCTCCAAAATCAAGCACCCTGCCTGGGACTAAATCAACAATTATACAAAACAAAACCATAAGAATTGAAAAGGATCCCCACCCCATCAGCCCTGTCTTCCTAATGACCAAAAGGACTGGTCCCCATGCCAATCCCTAGTAAAAGAAGCAATGTGGTTTTGGAAAACATCCAAGTTTCCTGTAGAAAACAAACAGAGATTGCAGATCATAAATCAACTCGGAACACCGTCTGTCTCTTCTGCACATTTAAGAGACTATGGGTGTTTAACGTAGCCCATAAAAAAAACATTATAATTAACCAAGAGACACAAACCCACCGACTTCTGTTTATTTTTTCCTTCTTTTCTTCTTTTCCTTATACTCCTCCCCCCTAGGAGGCACCAAGGAATCCTGTAGTGACAGTTGGGAATCTGTATCCCCAACATCCATCTCTGAGTCCCCCCAAAATAAAGCTGCATAGGAGTTTTTAGATTCAATGGGCTCTGGTTTTGGAGTCAAATGAGACTTAGAATTTCTGCTAGACCTTCTAGGGGGCAAAGGCAGTTGCAAAGGTAGAACCAAATCAACCACTGAATCCTCATTTGGGGCTATATAACATACCGGCTGCAAAAGGTCAGAAACTTCCTCTACCAATTCCGTTTTCAGCTCTTTACCTTTGCCTGAGTTTCTACAGTGCTCTGAGGTACAGAAGGGGGCTTTGAGATATCACCCACCCCCTGCTGATATTCTCTGGCATCTTGAGCCTTTTGGATGATTAAATCCGAATTCCCACAGCTGGCCTTATTCTGTGCCACCCATGGACAATCCCGAAAAGCATGGTTCTGTTCTTCACAAAGATCACATTTTATTGAATTTACACAGAACATGGTGACATGTCCCACTTCCCCACAATTATCACAATGGGGCTGGTCACATGTACTGGATAAATGTGTCCTAGATCCACATTTATAACATGCTCTGGGCTGCCCGCCATCCCTTCCCAGCAAAAAGGAGTTAGGGATATGTTCCACACCCAAGGCAGATTGTCGTAATTTGACTTTAAATTTCCACCCTCCCATCCAAAACTGCTCGGAATCCAAAATCGGCTCTGGGTCACTCTGAACCTCACATCTCTGGGAGAGCCAGTATGAAATATCTTCGACATGTACCCCCTCATTTCTGAACATCACCTTAACGTACTTGATTAAAGGCTTTGAGAGAGGGATAACCAGAAAGGGGACCATAAGGAGAGAATTTCACCTTATTATACCTCTCCCAAAATAGCTCCAACAAAGCAGGGGAACGAAAACTGATATCAAGTTATCCTCCCCGAGATGTTTATAAAAGCAAAACATCTCGTGGGAAAATAACAAAGACTCTTTTATCAAAGTTTTACCCACAAAATACCTGTTAGGCCTTTCCTTAAACCTCCTTTATATCTAACACGCATTGCATTCCTCCGGGTGCAGCTTCTCCTTTGCTCTGAGCAAATAAACTAGACATAAGGGTTTCTGAAGTAGGCCCTATCTCATCATTTGTTCTCAGTACCCAGTTTTTGTGATGCTGGAAGTTCAGCCTGTTTAAATGAACTATCCACATTTCCCCCCCTTTTTTTTCCATCTCTTCTCTGCTTTCCATATGATTCCCTGCTACCATCCCCACACCAGGCTGCCATCCTGGAGATTTATCTAACTCTAATGATGAATCCCATGATAAATCCGGAGTCCATATCCCCTGTCCTAATTTTTTCCACCCTGCTGCCACTAAAGCCTCTTGTGGGGACCAATTTTCATCGTGAACTAAAGGGTAAATAGAAGAAACAGGATATCCCTTAGAATTTACAGGGGAAACTGTATGAACCTCCTCAGACAATTTTGATGCTCTTTGTCCCCGCTGTTCAGTTTTTTTAAAACTAAATTCAGTTACCCCATTTTGCACACCAACCTCAGTTTGATAAGTCACTGGGGGCTTTTCTTTTAACCCCACAACTCCCACTTTGGATGGTTGGAACACAAACCCAGTCTCTTTATCGATTTGAAATGTGGGGGAAACCTTTTTAGGTAACACAGTACTCATGACCTCTTGGCTGTGCAACAAGCCCTTAGCCGAAACAGTCCCAGTTCCTTTTAGCCCAAAATGCCTTTGGATCGCCAATCGTCCTCTTTCCATCGCCTCCACTGCAACGCTGTTCAGCCACGGAGCTAATTTCCCCGCTCGGTTTTCACCTTTCGACTGCAAAGTAGCTAGAGATAGATCCGCTAAACGGGCAACCTCTTTCTAGAACGAACACACTTCCACGTTCACTGTACCCAGCGTACCTTCACAAGCCGGTTGTAAAGGCACAGTACTATCCAACAAATCCAACCTTGCAAACGGAGCCTCGGCTTTTCCAGCCATCAAGGAACTCCCTGCGCACCTCGTCGTATATTCCATCTCCAACGCTTCTGCAGTGGAAACTGCATCGTGAAATAATTCGTTGGAATCCAAATCCACACCCTCGACCATACTCGTCGCTGTGTTCCGCTCCTCGCCGTCTCCATGTCAGTAGCCAACACAACCTCCTCCTTCGTGCTCCTAGCCACAGTGTCCATCCTGCAAACAGAAGCAAACTCTCCTACTTCAATTTCGGAATCATGCTGATTTTTAGAGAAAGCCTCTTGCCGAAAAGAATCAGGAGAGGAGGCTAGCCCTCCCAATTCTGCAGCGTCCTGCTGGTCTGACAACTCCCTCCGAGTGGCCATCGCAATGGCCAAAAGGCTCCCCTACTGGCCACAATGCAGAAACATCAGCACAGCAGCATGCAGTAGAGAATTTCCCGGTGTCCTGGCCAAATTTCCCTCATTCACTAAAAATTACCACCAACAGCTTAATCTGGTTCAAGGTCAGTTGGCATTCATCTGTATCCCCCTCCCAGGTCGTGCCTGAAAATAGGCAGAATTTGTCTAGTGCACTTACCCGGTCAAAAAACAACTAAATAAATAAATAAAAAATACCTCTTTTACAGACCTCAGTTCTGTCCTCTCCCTGACTTCTACAATGATGTTGTCCCCTCTGCACACCCTACAAGCACCCACCCACCCTTTCTACTTTAAAGCAGTCAAGGTGCACGAGACACACAAATACATCAGTAAAGCAACTGCCAAATCAAGAAATAGTGGGGACTCACTGGACAAAAAACTGCTGTCCTCACCTTGATGAAGTGATCCAACTGTTAACCAGATTTTCAACCTCTCCTTAGCCTCAGCAAGTTCCTGACAAATGAAATCCACTACAGTCACTCGGTCCATAAAAATGGACACAAGACCAATCATGGAAACTACTGCCCAATCTCCATAGTGCCTCTCCTCTCCAAGGCTCTCGAACACCTTGTTGCTGACCAGCTCACTGACTACCTTGACAAACACAGTACCCTCTATGCACAACATAGCTTTAGAAAAGGACACAGTACCTCTTCTGCACTCTTGGAATTTACTGGAGCCATCACACAGTTCCCTGGACAATGGTCACCTAGCTGGGTTGGTCTTCATTGATCTAAGGCCTTTGATACCATCCATCACTGACTGCTAATGGAACAGTTCTTAACTACTGGGTTCTCCCCAGACTCCATTGACTGGTTTAAAAGCTACCTGGAAAATAGATCTCAAAGGGTAAAAATTGCTGGTGTTCTTTCCAATACTAGGCCAATCCACTCTGGAGTCCCCAGGGTTCCATATTGGGCCCACTTCTATTCAGTCTTTTCTGAATAGACTCCCTCAATCTTGCCCAGAACAAATTACATTCTATGCTGATGATGCCGTAATTCACACCTCCTATAAGGACCCACAATCTTTGCAAAATAATCTCCAGCTTAGTTTTACCTATGTTGAGAACTGGTTCAGCAAACAGAGACTGATTCTCAATTATAAAAAAAAGTCCATGCTTTTTAGCAACTCCCACAGCATGCACAGGCTGCTTCCTCTGACCATCACAAATCACCTAGGAATGACCCTCAAACAGGTGCACTCCTTTAAGAATCTGGGGCTCACTCTTGACAGTAACCTGTCCTATGGGGCCCATATCAATGTCGCCAAGGCTGCCAATATGCGACTTGGTCTCCTCTACAGGCACAGGTCATGCTTAACCCTATCAGCCTTAAGTGTCATTGTTCAAAGCTTGGTTGTCTCCATTATCGACTATGGCCTCATCATATATGGCTTGGCCACTTCAACAGACCTCAGATGCATTTCTACAACACTCAACAAAGCCTGTAGACTTATCACTGGATCTCATAGACTTACCCATATGTGTGACCTCTATGCCCAAACTGACTGGTTACAACTCTCCAAACACCTAAAATATCAAACCTGCATTATGGCAAAAGAACCAACCATGGGCCTTGCCCCCCTAGGGGTCAAAGCCCTCCTCTGTCGAAGTAGTAACTCCTGCCATACTAGAGGCTCTTACACACAACTACTGATGGTCCCACAATGCAGAACCTCTGGAACTATGGTCATTTGCCTACATGGCCTCTAGCTGGTTGAATAGTCTCAACTTTGAGATCGCCTCTATTCCCAAGCTAGGCCCATTCAAAATAAGGATCTGACTCAATCTGTCTGCCATCAGCACCTGTGACTGCCTCACTAACCAGCCCTCCATACTAACATAGAAACATAGAATTTGATGGCAGATAAGGACCACTTGGCCCATCCAGTCTGCCCATTGCCCTACCCAATGGATAAGCTGCAGATCCTAGTTAACCAGCAGCCTACTTCTTTCTACCCCAACCCCCTAGAATTGCCTTATGACTGTCCCATGCATGCTTGAATTCAACCACTGTTTTTGACTCTACAACCTCCTCTGAAAGGCTGTTCCATGCATCCACAACCTTCTCTGTGAAAAAATACTTCCTTACATTACCTCTGAGCTGCCCCCCCATCTTCAAATTGTGCCCCCTTGTTCTTGCACACCTTTTTTTGAAAGATGCTACCCTCTTGGACTTTGTTGACTCCTTGAGGTACTTGAAAATTTCTATCATGTCCCCCCTCTACCTCCCTTCCTCGAAGCTATACATATTAAGCTCCTTTAGTCACTCTTCATGTGTCTTCCAGTGCAGACCCTGCACCATTTTAGTTGCCCTCCTCTGGACAGCTTCCTGTCTATGTCCTTGTGGAGACTGGGTCTCCAGAACTGCATGCAGTACTCCAGATGGGGTCTCACCAGCTGTCTGTACAGAGGATAACAACTTCCACTTTTATACTGGTGATGCCTTTCCTATGTCCCAGTATCCCCCAGCCCTCCTTACTGCCCTCTCACATTGCTTGCCCACCTTTAAGTCATCTGATCATGACCACCCCAGATCCCTTTCCATTTTTGTTTTTAGAATTTCACCCCCATTGTGTACTCTTCCCTGGGTTTTTGTTTCCAGGTACATTACCTTGCACTTCTTAGCATTGAATCTAAGCTGCCATACATTTGACCATTCTTCTTACCTCCATAGTCCTTCTCATCCTTTCCACCCACCTTGTGCATCAACTCTGTTGCAGATCTTTGTGTCATCTGCAAAGAGACATACTTTTCCTTTCAGTCCCTCTGCAATGTCGCTTATAAAGACATTGAAGAGGACCAGTCCCAATACTGAACCCTGTGGCACCCCACTAGTAACCCCCCTTTCTTCAGAGTGGACTCCATTTACTATTACCCTCTGTGTCCTATTCTCCAGCCAATTCTTTACCCAGGCTATCATCTTGGGACCCACTCCCAGGCTGGCTAACTTGTAACATCTTTTGTGTGGGACTGTGTCAAATGCCTTGCTAAAGTCTAGGTAGCACACATCCACAGCCCCTCCCTGATCTACTACTTTGGTCACCCAGTCAAAAAATCTATTAGATTCATCTGGCATGAACTTCCCACTGTGAATCCATGCTGCCTTGGGTCCTGTGCTCCTCTTGCCTCTAGGTACTCGACGATTCTTTCCTTCAGAAGTGATTCCATCTTTTTCCCTATCACTGAGATTAAACTAACAGGTCTGTAGTTTCCTGCTTCTGCCCTGCTCCCACTTTTGTGAAGGGAATCACATCTGCCTCCTCCAGTCCTCGGGTACCACCCATCCTCCCATGATTTGTTAAAGAGGGTAGTCAGTGGTGTCACTAGTTCTACCCTTAGTTTTAGAATTCTGGGATAATCCCATCAGGCCCCATTGCTTTGTCCACCTTCAGTTTTAAGAGTTCTTTCAGAACCCTTTCTTCTGTAAATGGGCTGCTATCAACTTCTGTATCCAGAGTGTTTCCATTGTTTGTTTTAGTTACCTCCCCCTCTTCATTTGTAAATACGGAGCAAAAATATTTGTTTAGTATTTCTGCCTTTTCACCGTCACTCTCTGCTCACCCCCTCTCTATTATTAAGCCTCACTATCCCTCCCTTGGTCTTTCTTCACTCCCTGATGTACCTAAAAAAAGTTTTATCCCCTTCTTAACTGAGTTGGCTATCTTTTCCTCGGTTCGGGCCTTTGCTGTTCTGACTGCCTTCCCAGCTTCCTTTTGCTTTAACTGATACAATTCTCTGTCCTGCTCCTTCTGCGATTCCATGTACTTTCTGAATACTTTCTTTTTCTCTTGAACCTTCACTGCCACCTCCTTTGATACCCATAGTGGTTTCTTACATCATTTTGTTTTGTTTATTTGCTTCACACAAAGGCTTGTTATCTCTGTGATGGCAGTTTTTATTATTCCCCATTGTTCTTCCATCCCTCCATCCTGCCCATTTGCTAGTGCATTCTTCAGGCACTCACCCAATTTGGCAAAGTCAGCCCTCCTGAAGTCCAGTACTTTTGCCTTTGTATGGCTTGACTCTATTGCTGTGTTTATTGTGAGCCATACTGTTAGATTGTCACTAGTTCCCAGATGGCTACCCACTTCTACATCTGTGATCCTCTCTGTCTCCATTTGAGAGAACCAGGTCTAAGATTGCTCCCTCTTGAGTGGGTTCCAATACTAGTTGTCTAAGACATGCCCCCTGTAGGGTATCTAGAATAACCCCACTCTTAGAAGTGGCTGCTGCAACTGCACTCCAGTTAACATCTGGCATATTCAGATCACCCATCAGCAATATCTCCCCTTTTTCTGCCATTCTAAGTATACTTTCTATCATTTCCTTGTCCATTTCCTCCCCCTGAGAGGGGGAGGTCTGTATACAACCCCTGTGCAGATTGTGGTGCCATTGCCTGTCTCCAAATTGACCCACAGTGCTTCTCCTCCTCGTTTACCCTTTTGTTCTGTTGTTTTGATTCCTTCCCTTATGTAGAGAGCTCCTCCTCTTTTACCCTCCCTGTCCCTCCTGTAGATAGTTTATCCTGGTATGTTTACGTCCCAGTCATGGTTCTGTGTGCACCATGTTTCTGTGACTGCCACAATATCCAGATGTTCCTCCTCCATCAAGGCCACTAATTCAGGAAGCTTGTTACCCAGACTACAGACATTGGTACTCATTGCTCTCCATTTTTGATGACTTACCTTCTGTAGCAGCATCCTCCACCACCTTTCTACCTTGGTCTTTTCTCATTTAGTACCCCGTTTTGTGGGGAGGCTGGGATTTTCCTGCTGCTTATCAGTGCCTCCCCCCTTGACTAGTTTAAAAGCTTGACAATGAAGCATTTAAACCAATTGCCCAAAAAAGACTTGTTCCCTTGCTGGACAGATGCAGACCATCCTGCCAGTATAGGCTGGTGTCCCTCCAGGTGGAACCCCAGTCCCCAATGAAGCCAAACCCCTGCGCTCCACACCATTTTTTCAACCATTCATTAAACTGCATGGTGCAAAGTACCCTCACCTCACCCATGCCACTGACAGGCAGCACCTCTGAGAAGGATACTGTGTGTGCTACTTGTCTTAAGCCACTCCCCAACTCTACAAAGTCCTTCTGCACTGCTCTAATCTCATGATGAGCCAAGTCATTTGTCCCTAGGTGTATAACGTCCAGCTCAGACTCCTGTGCAACTGCTCTCATGATCCTAAGGATGCGCTTCCTGTCCTCCAAGCCATGGCACCAGGCAGGCACCTTACTTCAGTTTTCCCTGCTCCCCCCAGTTCTATCCCCCTAATAATTGAGTCCCCCACCAGGAGCTGCTTCCTTTCCCTGTGGTGTCCTCTGCCTCCTTCCTGAGGGCCTCCCTTGTGACAGTTGTCTGCAACCTCCTTAGTCTCCTCTGTGGGTGCATCCATAAGGGAACTATGTTCCCCCAGAATGGTGTATGGATTGGTATGGTGTATACTACACCACAGTTCCTGCCCAAGGTCTTCACAACACACTTTCTTTCCCCTTATCCTCCCTCCTCCCTCCCCTCATCCCCAGCCCCACCACATGCACTTCTCTAGGTGTTGTGACAATTGCTCCTGGCGTATTACTACCAGTGTCTTACCCATTCTTGTAACCCTACTGTATTCTCTCTGCTGCTCTGATTGTTCTATCTGAAATGTACCCATTTATGTACATGTAACTGAGTGTTAATCTATATAGCATGCCTAAAACTCATCTTCTGTTGTATTCTGTTGTACTGTTCCAGAATTGACATGGAACCTTTATAAAAGAGCCTCGGCTCAAAGGTACTTGTAATCCTAGAATCAAATAAATACAATTGGCACCATTAGCTGCAATTTAAAATAACCACTGCCATATTTGTCATTATTCACCCAACCCAAGTTTCCATGAGTTTTGAATACTTCATCTAGAATAAAAAATTACTTACCATAGTAATCTTTCTTCCCAGTGATGCTCAGACATTCATAACTTTGTGCAGTCATCCTGATGGGTTGGACTGCCCGGAGAGATGGAACACATGCAAATGATGGAATTCTTTGCACGTGAGCATCTTTCAAATACTGCCTATGCCAACTGTAGTGTTCTAAGCCCTTCAGATTTGTAAGAAGCCTGAAGTCAGGCAACATGGAAAAATCGACAACTAATAAAACATGTTTTTAGATTAGCCTAATAAACAAATTATCTTCAAAACTCTCCAAGGGAGGAACCATAGAGATAGAGACAGAGATAGAGATAGAGATAGAGATAGAGATAGACAGAGATAGAGATAGAGATAGAGATAGAGAGATAGAGAGATAGAGATAGAGATAGAGATGAAGAGATAGAGATAGAGATAGAGATAGAGATAGAGATAGAGATAGAGATAGAGATAGAGATAGAGATAGAGATAGAGATAGAGATAGAGATAGAGATAGAGATAGAGATAGAGATAGAGATAGAGAGGAGAGATAGAGAGAGATAGAGAGATAGAGATAGAGAAGAGATAGAGAGAGAGATAGAGAGATAGAGAGAGAAGAGATAGAGAGAGAGAGAGGAGAGAGAGAGAGAGAGAGAGAAGAGAGATAGAGATAGAGAAGAGAGAGAGAGAGAGAGAGAGAGAGAGAGATGAGAGAGATGAGAGAGAGAGAGATAGAGATAGAGAGAGATAGAAGAGATAGAGATAGAGATAGAGATAGAGATAGAGATAGAGATAGAGATAGAGATAGAGATGAGAGATAGAGATAGAGATAGAGATAGAGATAGAGATAGAGATAGAGATAGAGAGATAGAGATAGAGATAGAGATAGAGATAGAGATAGAGATAGAGATAGAGATAGAGATATGAGATAGTGTTCACCATACAGTGAGAAAACTATTTAGAGACAAAACTGTTAAAATCTGTCTAGCATAGAGAAATGTATCCAGAAGGATATGGCTATGTGGCACTAGCATGCTGGAATGCAGAGGCTGAAGTTCTGATGGGGAGGAGGGAGGGATGAATGTCTGAGCATCACTGGAAGAAAGAAGATTACTATGGTAAATAATTTTTTCTTCTAACCCCAGTAATGCTCAGACCATTCATAAAACTTTGTGCAGACTACTAAGCAGTACCTCCTGGTGGTGGGCACAGAACTTATTTTGAAACAGACTTTGCAGGACTGCTGTGCCAAACTTGGCGTCACTTCTGGACAAACATCTAAATTATAATGCTTTGTAAAGGTGTGTACTGATTTCCAAGTAGCTGCTTTACAAATGTCCAACAATGGCACCTCCCTAGCAGCTGCAATAGTGGCAGCTGTTCCTCTTGTTGAATGAGCCCTCAGCCCAGCTGGGGACTCTACCTGCTTTAGTGTAGCAGAATTGAATACACTGGACAATCCGAGAAATTTATCTTTTTGAGGCTGGTTTGCCCATTTCAACATCCCCATATGTAAGGAAAAGTTGTTTTTTGTCTTGCCTATGGCCTTTAGTAGCTGTCACGAGGTAGCCGAGAGCTCTTTTCACATCCAGACTGTGAAGCCTTCTTTCACCAGAGCTTGCATGGTCTGTGAAGAAGACAGGCAGAGTGATTGGTTCAGATGGAAATCTGAAACCACCTTGGGAAGGAATTGTCTGTTTGTTCTGAGGACTACTTTATCCCTGTGGAAGGAAATGTAGTCCTGGTCGACACAGAGAGCCTGACGCTCACTGATTCTTCTTGCTGAAGTAATTGCTACCAGGAAAACTGTTTTCCAGGTAACACTTTAAATGGGCTGTAGCCATGGGCTCAAAAGGAGCCCGCATCAATCTTGCTAAACATACATTAAGATCCCAAGAGGGCACTGGTGCCCTGTGAGGAGGGTGCAAGTGCATTAAGCCTTTGAAAAATCTTTTAAGAAATGGGGTCTGAAGCTATAGACTCCTTTGTCCTAGCAGACAGGTATGCAGATACTGCTGCCAGGTGAACTCTTAAGGAACTGGGTTGCAGACCTTGTGAATGTAAATGAGTTAGATAATCCAATGCAGCTGAGACCCCTGCATTATTTGGGGTGAAGTTTCTACTAGAGCACCAGAAAGAGAATCTTTTCCACTTAGCAGAATAAGTTCTTAGTGGAAGGCTTCCTATAACCTTTCAAAATGTTTAATACAGCTTTAGAAAGGTTCAAGCCTGCATACTCTAACTCTTCAAGAGCCATGCCTTGAGGTGAAGAGACCGGAGATTTGGGAATAGCAATGTTCCCTGATTGGAAGTTAGAAGATTGTGCCTGAGAAGCAAGCTTATTGGCCTGCTCACTGCCATGGAGAGCAGAAGAGTACCATGGCTGCCTGGGCCAATCTGGAGCTATCAATATCAGAGAAGCTGAGAGGGATCTGAGTTTCAGCAGTACCCTGAAGACCAGAGGAAAAGCATCGAGAAACTTGCCCGACCAATGCAGTACCAGGGTGTCCAGAGGGATTGTGCCTTGGGCTGGTGGCCTGCAACAATACTGAGGCAACTGGTGGTTCTGGTGGGATGCGAACAAGTCTCTCTCTGGAATGCCCCACCTGCTGAAAATTACCTGTACCACCTGCCTGTTCAGTGTCCATTCGTGATGGGACTGATTGATCAGACTCAGTGTGTCTGCCAAGATATTCTCCTTTCCTGGCAGATGGATGGCTTGCAGGGACACCTTTAGAGAATATGCCAGAACCCAAATTCTCATGGCTTCTGTGCATAGGGGACCTGATCTGGTGCCACCCTGCTTGTTCATGTAATACATAGTAGTGGTACTGTCTGTTCTGACTTGTACCACTTTGCCTATTACCAGTGTAGAGAAAACTTTCAGTGCTAGTTGCACTGCTCTGAGTTCCAGCAAATTTATATGCTGGAGGGACTCTGCCCTGACCTGGTACCCTGAGTTGTGTGCTTGTCTAGATGGGCACCCCAGCCCAGAAGGGATGCATCTGTTGTAAGGACCAGTGAAGGGTCCTCCTCTGGAAGGGGACTCCTGCCTTAGGTTGGATTATTTTTCCCCACCACAAGAGGGTTTGTAAAGAGGACCTTGTCATGGAATTAGTTTTGAAAAGGGGTCTTTCTTTGACCCAATGAGTCCTGAGGTGAAACTGGATGTGTCTCATGTGAAACCTGGAACCCTGCACTGTGCCTGTGGATGCAGCCATATGACCCAAGAGTTGCTGGAATTCCCTGGCTGTTTTTTGACCATGCAATTTGAAGGAGTTTGCTATGGCCTGAAGACTTTGCACCCTGTCTAGTGGTAAAAAGGCCCTGGCCTGGAGGGTGCTGATCTCTGCCCCTATGAACTGTAAAGTCTGCGTAGGGGTGAAGACAGATTTGTTTCTGGTTTACTATGAAACCCAGAGACTCCAAAAGATCCTGTGTGAGCCTTAGAGAGGTTGTGACCTGCTCTGGTGATTTGACCACTATCAGCCAGTCATCCAGGTATGGGAAGACAGTCACTCCCTGTCTTCGAAGAAATGCCACCACAGCTGCTAGGCATTTTGTAAACACCCTCGATGCTGAGGAAAGGCTGAAGGGTAGGGCTGCAAACTGATAATGACCTGATGGAGTCTGAATCTTAGATATTGTCTGTAAGATTCTTTTATGGGGATGTGGAAATAAGTGTCCTGTAAGTCCAGAGATGCCAGCCAGTCACCTTTTTGGATTATTGGCAGAATCTGAGCCAAAGTGACCATTTTGAACTTTGGCTTTTTCAGGTGCTTGTTTAAAGCTCCGAGATCCAAAACTGGCCGCCACTCCCCATTTTTCTTTGTTGTTAGGAAGTATCTGGAGTAAAAACCTCTTCCTCTCAGGCTTGCAGGGACTAATTCCACTGCTTTGAGCTGAAGCAGCTTCTGAACCTCTGCCTCTAGCAATGAGATTTGTGCTAGGGGTGGGGAGGTGGAAACCCTGGGTTTTTTTAGAGGAAGAAGTTTGAACTGCAGAGACAGACCGTTGCCCATTACCTCCAATACCCACTTGTCTGTGGTGATGGTTGACCAGAGGGGGAGGAAATGGGACAGTCTGCCTCCAACAGGTAGGGAGGAGGTGGCTTGCATCTCAGGGGTTCTGCTTAGGCTGGGGCTGAGGTTGTGGCTGTACCCCTTGCCTAGAGCCTCTTCTACCCCTACCCCTTGAGTAGCCCTGTGGGGGGTACTGCTGGTATTGGGGCATGGCTACTGGCTGGAAAAGGTCTTGATAAAAGGAATGACCCCAACCCTTCCATAGGGCCTAGTGGATGAAGAAGCTCTGTCTCTAGCAGAGTTACTTCTATAAGTTGCCTTATATTCATCCACTTTTTCATATAGGCCACTGTGGATGCCCCAAACAGCACATTTCTTCTAATTGGAAACCAGGGCCTTGACTGGGTATCCTGAGTGAGGTTTATAGCCCAAGCCAAGCAAACCTCCTCTGAGCCACTGTGTCAGCCATCCATCTGGCTGCAGTGTCATTTAGATCAGCAGCCATTTGGAACTGGTACTTGGCTGACTCTAGCCCAAACCTGGCAGTTTCTGCCAGGTCATCTGACAAGGGTGGGGTGGCCTTCATGGACATTGCCAGTACTGACAGCCACAGGGATTTCTGATACCGGGCAGCATAAGCTTGAAAAGGGCCTGTCTCATGGCCAACGAGGCTGATAAATAGCCCTTTTTGGCCATACTGTCCAATTTTCTGGAGTCCTTGTCCGGAGGGTATGAGGACAGAGGGACCTTAGCCATGTCACAGGCAGCTTGCTGTATTACCCCTTGATGATCAGGGTGGGAGAAAAGGAATTCAGCTCCCTCCCTGTCCAGCTGATATTTTTTATCTATTCGCTTGTCAATAGGAGGACTAGAGTTTGGGGTCTGAAGGAGCTTCATAGCATCCTTCTTTAAGAATTTATATACTGGGAGGAGGAGGGCCTTTGTGGGTGTTAAACCCATCATATTGAGGTACTCAATCTCCTCCTCATACTCTACTTGTTCTGTTGTGTTGATGTCCAGAGCATCTGCCATTTTCCTTACAAAAGAAAAATGGAAGGAAAAATCTTAAGACACTCTGGGAGAAGAGCCAAATTCCTGCTCAGATGAAACCTCTGGGGGGATAGGTTCATCGTCCTTATAAGGCTCATCATCCCCTTCTAAATATTGTTGCTCTGGAGCAAGGGGCAACACAGTAGCAGTAACCTGGGGCCCTGGGAAGGGGCAGGAGGCTGAGGGATGATGCTTTGCAGAGCCTGGATAATTTTAAATGCCTGGGCTATGTATTGACCCGAAGGCATTACAGGCTGCTGCGCAGAAGTCCCTGGTTTAGCAGGAGAGGGTTCTGCATGTTTGAGCTTCTTTAATTTCTTTAAGGGAACAGGAGAGTCAGCCGGTTCTTTCCCTCTTTTTGGCCCTTTTTCACCCATATCAGGGGCAGGGGTATAAGCACTTGTTAATTCAATCACAACAGACTGGGGTGTCAGCTGGTCAGAGCTTGAGGGACCCCTTGGAAACTTTTTATTAAGCCTTTCAAGGTGCTTTTCAACAGTTTTTTCTGGGAATGTTTTACATACCTCACATTCCTGGTCCAAATGTTCAAACCCAGACAAGCTACACATAAGGTGTGATTGTCTGCCTTGGCAAACATCTCCACGCTTCAAACAGTTTTTAAAACCAGGCTCCCCTGTTCTCTTTTTAGGTTTCTCAGTCATGGTGAAATATAAATGAAAAACCTCAACCGTTAATTACCAAAAGCTAATGCGGTTATTTAAACAGCTTAAAAGGCTTTTTTTTTGTTTGCGGTTGGTTCCAGAACCGATGGAACTGAGAAATGGAGATTACAGAACTGCTGAACCGGTTCATATTTAATCGATGAAAAATGGTTATAAGTAAAAACTTTTAGGACCAAAATTAAATGAAATGAATAGGTTCTTTAGTTAGAGAACCAAGAAAAAATTACTCACCTTAGTAATTGCTTTTCTTCTCATGGAGTCTTGCTATATTATAACAACAGCAGCCACCGCAGCTGAACTGCCCCGGAGAGAGAGGAGTTAACCCAGAGGATCTGAGTTCCACAGCGAGGCTGTGCTCAAAGCTCTGGCAGTTTCAAATGAAACTGTCAGATCTTTACGAAGCTAACATCAAAGGATGGAAAGTCTGTGTGGAAAACTACACTAGCCCATGGCTACCTACTAGTAGTAACAACAAAAAATAAAGAACAAAAACACTCAGAGCCATAATAACAAAAATTGATGGTATTATGGTTCGTTTTACCACCCTTGACAAGACATATGAACCCCCTTCCCCAAAGACTCAAGTCCAGGAAGGGGCAATATAAATAACCTAAATGAAATAATCTAGATCCCCAACCCAAAGGAAAAGAGGTAAGGAAAAACTACAATGGCATGACACAGTGCTTGCACAATTCGCCACCCTACCCAAGTAGAAGTTCTGAGAGGGTAGGAGGAGGTAGTATAGAATAGCAAGACTCCATGAGAAGAAAAGCAATTACTAAGGTGAGTAATTTTTCTTCAAACATCATGAAGTCTTGCTATATTATAACAATAGCAGATTACACAGCAGTACCTCCATGAAGGAGGGTCAGAACCTACTTAGAAATAGGCTCTGAAGCACAGTTGTGCTAAACCGAACATCTCTCCTGGACTGACATCCAGGGAATAATGCTTGGTAAAGGGTGAACTGTCTTCCAGGTAGCAGCTTGACAAATCTCCAGAATGGGATGTCTCTAGCAGCCGCTAGAGACGCAGCTGTACCCCTGGTGGAGTGGGCCTCAACCTGAGGGGGTACTCACCCAGTTTCTGATAACAGAATTGGATACAAGAGACAATCCACCTTGCAATTGTTCTCTTAGTGGCAGGTTTCCTTGCCAACCTCGCCATAGGTAAGAAAGAGTTGGAGGGATTAGACCTATGACCTCTGGTGCGCTCTAAATAGTAGCTTAAGGCTCTTTGACATCCAAGCTGTGCAGTCTCCTCTCACCTGAGGAAGAATGCTCAGTGAAAATACTGGGAGAGAGATAGATTGATTCAGGTGAAATCAGAAACCACCTTAGGCAAAAACTTTCTATTAGTCCTAAGGACTACCTTATCTCTGTGGAAAGAGATAAAATCTTCTTCCACTGACAGGGCCTGTAGCTCACTTATGGCCTGGCAGAGGTGATAGCTACTAGGAAAATGGTTTTCCAAGTTAAATACTTGAGCTCTGCAGAAGACAGAGGCTCAAAGGGGGGTTGCATTAACTGAGCAATGCAAATATTCAGATCCCAGGTGGGAGCTGTTTCCCGAAAAGGAGGGTTAGTATGAAGTAACCCTTTAAAAAACTTGGAGAACACCGGGTGAGAAGAAAGGGAGGCAAGCTTCCCTGCTGAAACAAAAGCAGAGACAGCTGCCAGATGAACCTTCAGGGTAGCTGGTCTAAGGCCTAGGGAATTCAGATGGACCAAATAGTCCAGTAGAATGGGAAGATCAGCAGATTCTGGGCTAATCTGCCTCTCAGAGCACCAGATGGAAAACCTCTTCCACTTAGAATTATAAGTGGCCCTAGTGGAAGGCTTCCTTGAAGCCTTTAAAATATCCATGACACCTTGAGAAAGGTGTAAGTCAGCAATTCTAGCTCCTCAAGAGCCAAGCCTTGAGGTGGAGGGATTTGAGGTCCGGATACACACTCTCCCTGTGCACAGACCAGTAAGTCGTGGACTCTGGGCAGGCTCAGGGCAGGTGGACTGCCAAGGACAGGAGCAGAGGGTACCAGGGCTGTCTGGCCAATCTGGGGCAATCAGAATCACTCTGCAAGGTTGAGATCTGATTTTTACTAGTACCCTGAAAAGGAGAGAAAGGGGAAAGGCATACAGGAACTTCCCTTTCCAGTCCAACAGAAAGGCGTCCAGAGGACTGAGCCCAGAACTGGAGGCCTGCAACAGAAAAGAGGAAGTTGGTGGTTGTCTGGGGCTGTGAAAAGATCTATCTGAGGAGTGCCCCATCTGGCAAAGACAGACCCCAGCACTTGTGGATTCAGAGCCCATTCGTGATGGCCCTGAGAAATTCTGCTGAGGGCGTCCGCCAGGACATTGTCCTTCCCTGGGAGATGAACCGCTATCAGGGAGGTGTCTAGGAGTAAGCCAGAGACCACAACTTCATTGCTTCGTGCACAAGGCTGAAGACCGAGTGCCCCTTGCTTGTTGATGTACCACATTGTGGTGGTATTGTCTGTCCTGACTTGAACCACTTTGTTCTGGACAGAATCTGAAAACACAAGAGCTAAAAGACAGCTCTGAGTTCCAAAAGATTGATGTGGAGCAGAGACTCCTGAGGAGACCATACCCCTGAGTGGCAAGGTCGCCAGGTGAGCCCCCACCCCAACAGGGAGGCATCCGTGGTGAGGGTGAGGAGGAGAAATGGGAATGAAGGGAACCCCTGTCTTAAATTGCTCTGGACCTGCCACCAGTGGAGGGCTAGGATCAGAGTTTGAGTAACTGGGACCAACTTGGTAAGGGGTCCTTCCTTTGAGACCAATAGGCCCTCAAATGGAACTGAATGTCCCTCATCTGGAATCTTGCTCCTGCACGACAGCTGTGGAAGCAGCCATGTGCCTGAGGAGTTGCAGAAAATGCCTTGCTGGTCGAGAGACCTGCAGGGTAAAGGAGGATGCCAGGCGATGAGTCTGTCCACCCTTTCGAGGGAAGAAAAGCCCTGGCTAACCTTGTGTTCAATTCTGCGCCTATGAAAGTTAGGACCTGAACTGCTTCCAGAACTGACTTTGGTAAGTTTAGCAGAATCCCAGGAAGTGAGAAGCTGCTGGGTGACTTGCAAGTGGGATTCACCTGACCTGGAGACTGACCCACAATGAGCCAGTCGTCCAGGTAGGAAACACAGCAACCCTTGCCTTCTTAAGTGAGCCACTACTACAGCGAGACATTTTGTGAATACCCTTGGCGCAGAGGTAAGGCCAAGGGCATTGCCCTGAACTGGTAGTGGCCTGAGGGCAGTTCGAACCTGAGGTACTTTCGGTGAAAGGCCTGATCAGAACATGAAAATAGGCATCCTTGAGGTCCAGGAAGCTAGCCAATCCCTGGCCTTAGGAAAAGCAATATCATTGCCAGAGTCAACATTTGAACTTTGGTTTCAACAGATGCTTGTTCAAGTATCTTAAATCTAGAATGGGCTGCCATTCTCCTGTCTTTTGGGGTAAGAAAGTATCTTGAATAAAGCCCTTGCCCTGATGGCAAGGAGGAACCCTCTCCACTGCTTTGCAGTCCAGCAGAGCAGAAACCTCTGCTTCCAAAGCAAGGGCTTCTGAAGGATTTGCAGGTGGAAAATGCCTGGCTCTCATCTTTGGAAAGTGTTGAAGCTGAGAACCAGACCCTGGCCTATTACCTCCAGAACCCATCTGTCCGTAGTTAGGGACAGCCAGTTCCGGCTGAAATAGGCCAACCTGCCCCCCACTGGTACAGAAGAATCGGCCCTGGACACCCCATCAGGGTGCCTGCTTAGCAGCAGCCTTAGGCTGAGGGAAGGGGGACGGTCTACTTGTGCCACGTCTACCCCTGCCTCTGAAGAAACCCCTCTGCGAGACAGCAGAGGAGGCTTGAAATTGGTAAAAGGCCTGGAAAGGGCCTGCCTTACCTCTGGGAGCATGCCTTTGTGGCATGGCATGCTTCTCCTTAGCCTGGGCACTTTTGTAGGTAGTTCTGTATTCATCCATCTTTTCATATAGTTTTCTGTTTGCTCCCCAAAAGAGAATTTCCACTACAGGAAAATCCATAGCCTTTGACTGGGTATCTTGGGACAGATTAGTGCATCTGAGCCATGCCAACCTACGGGAAGCTACAGAAGTGGCCATGACCCTAGAAGAAACATCAGTAACATCAACAGCAGTATGAAATTGAACTTTAGAGGCTTCAATGCCATCAGCAGCCACCTGTTCAACTCACTAGCCAGCTGGCCATGGGCCTGCTTGGCTAACTGCAATACTGTGTCCCACCTAGATTTCTGATATCTAGCTACATAAGCCATATAATTTGCCTGCTTGAGTCCCAAAGAAGCTGCCATATACTGTTTCTTCGCCATGGCATCAATCTTCCTGGAATCCTTATCAGGAGGATGTGAGGCCAGAGGAATATTAGCCTTGTCACAGGCTGCAGCTTGTACCACACCTACATGACTACACTGCTCAGTAAGGAAGTCTGTATCCGAGCCTGACAAAGTATACCTTCTGTCCATTTTTTTATCTACAGGAGGGACAGAATGAGGATTTTTTAAAATCTTTGTTGTTTGCTTCCTAAATGACTTATGCAAAGGAATAGACAACCTCCTAGACTCTGGAATATCCATCATTTCCACATAATCAGGCTCCTCTTGCTCATCCACAGCCTCCTCTAAAGGAAGCTGGAGGGTTTCTGCAACCTTTTGTAAAAATAAAGAAGAAGGGACTCAGACAGAATAGGAGGAGATTCTAAAGGTCTGTCTGGAGAGATGTCGGTTCAATGGGCACGTCCAGACCCCCAGCCACACATATATTGATCAAATTCCTCCTCCCCTCCTGTGGTTCATAAAATCCTCAACTTCAAAATCCTGAACCACTGGGACTGAGCAGAACCAACCTTTTACCAGCTGTTGGTGGTTCTACAGATCCCTGAGACAGTGACTGGACAATCTGAATGGCTTTAGCTATCTCTGCAGCAGTTGGAGACACAATTTTGGACTCCAGACCTACTGATTTCCTTGTCTTTTTACTTGGGACTGGTTCCTCTGAACCATCCTTCCTTTTGCCTGAGGAAGTCTCGCCCTGGTCAGAGGGCACTCCCTCTGGTCCAGTGGGTACTGGACCGGGCTGGCCATCTGGATCAGTGGACTTTTTGGCCTCTTGTTCCCTGAGCCGGCCCAATCTCTTCTCCAGGGTGGCTGCAGGGAAATTTTTACACACCTGGCAGTCTGACAGGAGGTGGTCAGCCCCCAGACAATAAACACAAGTGGTGTGTGGGTCAGCCTTGGCAAAGGCGTCCCCACAAACATCACAGTGTTGAAACCCAGTGGCCCGGTTTTCCTTTTGGGTTTCTCAGACATAATGCCAGCCTAACCAAAACTTGCCCTTTTGATGGCAGTGCCAGGCAAGACACCCTTATCGGTTCCTAACCGTGTCACGGGTATTTGAAAAAACCGTTATAATTCCGTTTTTTTTAGAACCGATAAGAACTGGGAACCGCACTCTAAAACCCACTGTACACTTTTAAAATGCAGAAAAAACCAACCGATCGGTTCAAAACAGAACCGATAATTAATTTCCACACAGACTTAAATTTTAGTACTTCGGTTACCAGATAGAGCTTTAAACCGAAATGCGGTAAAAATAACAACTTTTGCGGTTCAAATGAACGAAAAAGCTTGAACCGAGAATGAACCGAGCTGAAGGAGCTGATCTCCGGGCGACTGTTCAGTGAAGCGGAGTAAAGAATCTGACAGTTTCATTTGAAACTGCCAGATAGAGCTTTGAGCACAGCGCCCTCGCGCTGTAGAACTCCAGATCCTCTGGAGTTAACTCCTTCCTCTCCGGGGCAGTTCAGCTGCAGTGGCTGACTGCTATTGTTATAATATAGCAAGACTTCATGGTGTTTGAAACAAAGTTACAACTAACTGATCCCTCACGGTTATACTGAACCTGAGAAACTGAAAACAACAATTTAAACAATAATAACTAATGTAAACTAACAATTAATAGAGGCAGTAAAAGAAACTAAAAATACTTTTGTTTTTTAAACTTTTCTCTTTATTCTTCACGCGAAAGAGGGTGACAGAGACTGAGCAACCAGACTTTCAGGTGGAGAGAAAAATCTGAAGGGCTTAGAACACTACAGTTAGGGGCAGTATTTGAAAGATGCTCACGTGCAAAGAATTCCATCATTGGCATGTGTTCCATCTCTCTGGGCAGTCCAACCCATCAGGATGACTGCACAAAGTTATGAATGGTCTGAGCATTACTGGGGTTAGAAAATGCTTTCCTTTTCTTGCTCGACTAAACTCTGGGCTGTCAGTCAACAGTACAGTAAGCTCAAGCACACAGTCCCATGGAAACTGAACATACAGTTTCAAATAACTCAGTTTAAAAAAAAAACACAACTGGTTCAGATCAATTTTTTTAACTAACTTGGTAAATCACAACAAAAGAACATCAACTGTTTAAAAAAACATTGTTCTTGCTCACTTTGGTAGACTTTCACAATAAAACGGCACTTAAATTTTTCAGCCCTTATGTAGCTGACAATGGTGGGAAACATAAAATGTGCTGTGCTGCGTTGTGGAGATCCTAAGCTTTCTATTAATACCAAATATAGGCATTTATTTTATGTTTATGGGGCAGTAAAACTATAAAAAGACAGGTGCACTTGGGGAAAAAAAGACACAGGGAGATGCAGCAGTCTGTCACTGTGTTAAAAGCAATGCAGAAGGCAATGTCAACAGCAGATCACTGTGTTTTCTAAGCTATGTAAACATAAAATAAAAGGATGACAGTAAACCAGTGTTTACTTTTCAAACTTCTTTATTCAATTTTAATTAACAATTAATGCAAGGAAACTATAAATGTAAAATATAAGATGAAACATGACAGTACCAGCTGCTGTAATGATGCGAAACATTGACAGTACTCAATCCAAGCACTACAGAGCAATGTGACATAGCTACATACTGTATAACAGCACAGTGCCAAACGACAGTGCAGCCCCAACTAAAAGCAGATTTTCCAGTACATATAGCAGCACAGTGCCGCCCCCTCAACTAAAAGCAGATTTTCCAGTACATATAGCAGCGGTACCAGAAGACAGTGCAGCCCCAACTAAAAGCAGGTTTTCCAGTACATATAGCAGGACAATGCAGCCCCCAACTAAAACAGATTTTCCAGCACATCTAGCAGCACAGTACCAGAAGACAGTGCAGCACCCCAACTAAAAGCAGATTTTCCAGTGCAGCGCCCCAACTAAAAGCAGATTTTTCAGTATATATAGCAGCACAGTACCAGAGGACAGTGCAGCTCCCCCAACTAAAAGCATGTTTTCCGGTACATATAGCAGGATAGTGCAGCCCCCCCAACTAAAAGCAGATTTTCCAGTACATATAGCAGCACAATACCAGAGGACAGTGCAGTCCCCCAACTAAAACCAGATTTTCCAGTGCAGCGCCCCAACTAAAAGCAGATTTTTCAGTATATATAGCAGCACAGTACCAGAGGACAGTGCAGCTCCCCCAACAAAAAGCATGTTTTCCAGTACATATAGCAGGACAGTGCAGCCCCCCCAACTAAAAGCAGATTTTCCAGTATATATAGCAGCACAATACCAGAGGACAGTGCAGCCCCAACTAGAAGCAGATTTTTCAGTACATACAGCAGGACAATGCTGCCCCCCAACTAAACGCAGGTTTTCCAGTACATAAAGCAGGACAGTGCAGCCCCCTAACGAATAGCAGATTTCCCAGTGCAGCGACTCAACTAAAAGCAGATTTTCCAGTATCTATAGCAGGACAGTGCCGCCCCTCAACTAAAAGCAGATTTTCCGGTATATATAGCAGGACAGTGCAGCCCCCTCAACTAAAAGCAGATTTTCCAGTACGTATAGCAGCACAGTGCCAAAAGACAGTGCAGCCCCCCCAACTAAAAGCAGATTTTCCAGTACAGCACCCCAACTAAAAGCAGATTTTCCAGTACATATAGCAGGACAGTGCTGCCCCCAACTAAAAGCAGATTTTCCAGTACATACAGTAGGACAATGCAGCCCCCCCAACTAAAAGCAGATTTTCCAGTATATATAGCAGCACAGTACCAGAGGACAGTGCAGCCCCCCTCAACTAAAAGCAGATTTTCCAGTACGTATAACAGGACAGTGCAGTCCCCAGTATATATAGCAGGACAGTGCAGCCCCTAACTAAAAGCAGATTTCCAGTATATATAGCAGCACAGTACTAGAGGACAGTGCACCCCCCAACTAAAAGCAGATTTTCCAGTATATATAGCAGCACAGTACTAGAGGACAGTGCAGCTCCCCAACTAAAAGCATGTTTTCCGGTACATATAGCAGGATAGTGCAGCCCCCCCAACTAAAAGCAGATTTTCCAGTACATATAGCAGCACAATACCAGAGGACAGTGCAGTCCCCAACTAAAAGCAGATTTTCCAGTGCAGCGCCCCAACTAAAAGCAGATTTTTCAGTATATAGCAGCACAGTACCAGAGGACAGTGCAGCTCCCCAACAAAAAGCATGTTTTCCAGTACATATAGCAGGACAGTGCAGCCCCCAACTAAAAGCAGATTTTCCAGTATATATAGCAGCACAATACCAGAGGACAGTGCAGCCCTTCCCAACTAGAAGCAGATTTTTCAGTACATACAGCAGGACAATGCTGCCCCCCAACTAAACGCAGGTTTTCCAGTACATATAGCAGGACAATGCAGCCCCCCCCAACTAAAAGCAGGTTTTCCAGTACATAAAGCAGGACAGTGCAGCCCCCTAATGAATAGCAGATTTCCCAGTGCAGCGACTCAACTAAAAGCAGATTTTCCAGTATCTATAGCAGGACAGTGCCGCCCCTCAACTAAAAGCAGATTTTCCGGTATATATAGCAGGACAGTGCAGCCCCTCAACTAAAAGCAGATTTTCCAGTACGATAGCAGCACAGTGCCAAAAGACAGTGCAGCCCCCAACTAAAAGCAGATTTTCCAGTACAGCACCCCAACTAAAAGCAGATTTTCCAGTACAGCACCCCAACTAAAAGCAGATTTTCCAGTACATATAGCAGGACAGTGCTGCCCCCAACTAAAAGCAGATTTTCCAGTACATACAGTAGGACAATGCAGCCCCCAACTAAAGCAGATTTTCCAGTATATATAGCAGCACAGTACCAGAGGACAGTGCAGCCCCCCTCAACTAAAAGCAGATTTTCCAGTACGTATAACAGGACAGTGCAGTCCCAGTATATATAGCAGCACAGTACTAGAGGACAGTGCAGCGCCCCCCCAACTAAAAGCAGATTTTCCAGTACATATAGCAGGACAGTGCAGCCCCCCAACTAAAAGCAGATTTTCCAGTATATATAGCAGCACAGTACCAGAGGACAGTGCAACCCCCCCAACTAAAAGCAGATTTTCCAGTACATATAACAGGACAGTGCAGTCCCCAGTATATATAGCAGGACAGTGCCGCCCCCAACTAAAAGCAGATTTTCCAGTACATATAGCAGGACAGTGCAGCCCCCAACTAAAAGCAGATTTTCCAGTATATATAGCAGGACAGTGCAGCCCCCAACTAAAAGCAGATTTTCCACGTATAGCAGCACAGTGCCAAAAGACAGTGCAGCCCCCAACTAAAAGCAGATTTTCCAGTACAGCACCCCAACTAAAAGCAGATTTTCCAGTACATATAGCAGGACAGTGCCCTCCAACTAAAAGCAGATTTTCCAGTATATATAGCAGTACAGTACTAGAGGACAGTGCAGCACCCCCAACTAAAAGCAGATTTTCCAGTACATATAGCAGGACAGTGCAGCCCTCCAACTAAAAGCAGATTTTCCAGTACATATAACAGGACAGTGCAGTCCCAGTATATATAGCAGGACAGTGCAGCCTCCCAACTAAAAGCAGATTTTCCAGCACATACAGCAGGACAGTGCAGCCCCCAACTAAAAGCAGATTTTCCAGTACATATAGCAGGACAGTGCAGCCCCCAACTAAAAGCAGATTTTCCAGTATATATAGCGGCACAGTACCAGAGGACAGTGCAGCCCCCAACTAAAAGCAGATTTTCCAGTACATATAGCAGGAAAGTGCAGTCCCAGTACATATAGCAGGACAGTGCAGCCCCAACTAAAAGCAGATTTTCCAGCACATACAGCAGGACAGTGCAGCCCCCCAACTAAAGCAGATTTTCCAGTACATAGAACAGGACAGCACAGTCCCCAGTATATATGGCAGGACAGTGCAGCCCCCAACTAAAAGCAGATTTTCCAGCACATACAGCAGGACAGTGCAGCCCCCAACTAAAAGCAGATTTTCCAGTACATATAGCAGGACAGTGCAGCCCCCAACTAAAAGCAGATTTTCCAGTATATATAGCGCAAAGTACCAGAGGACAGTGCAGCCCCCAACTAAAAGCAGATTTTCCAGTACATATAGCAGGAAAGTGCAGTCCCAGTACATATAGCAGGAAAGTGCAGCCCCCAACTAAAAGCAGATTTTCTAGCACATACAGCAGGACAGTGCAGCCCCCAACTAAAAAGCAGATTTTCCAGTACATATAGCAGGACAGTGCAGCCCCAACTAAAAGCAGATTTTCCAGTACATATAGCAGGAAAGTGCAGTCCCCAGTATATAGCAGGACAGTGCAGCCCCCCAACTAAAAGCAGATTTTCCAGTATATATAGCGGCACAGTACCAGAGGACAGTGCAGCCCCCAACTAAAAGCAGATTTTCCAGTATATATCTATTTATTTATTTACAAGATTTAACAGGAAGGCATACTAAGCAACATGCTCGATTCCAGATGTGACCTGAGGCCAAGACCCAATACATAAGAGTTTTGTTCATATACAGTATTAGAATACAGAAAAACATACTCTCTGGCAAACATATGGCAGGAAGTTTACGAACAGGGATAGATTTACAATTGCAAATGTGACTAGACCACAACATTAATGTAGTAAACTGTTAGATTAACAGGAGCAGCTGAAGGAGAAATGTGCCCCGAGTAGTAGGTTGTGATGATAGGGATTTTGTGCGTGTCTTATGGGGCAGGTAGATAGTTCCAAATCTGTGGGATTCTGTAGTTAAGCTGCCTGGCCTTTGGTTGCGTATAAATGGGACATGGAGTAGTCTAGGTCCGTGCTTCTAAGGGAGTATGCAGGTGGAGGTTGTTGGGAGGGTAGAAGCCAGGTAGGGAGGGAGGGAGAGGGATCAGTATTTGTCAGTGAACCTAGCACAATTAATTAATCTTCGATCATGGAGGGACGGCAGGGTTAGGGAGCTGTATAAGGTGCAGTGGTGTGTGGATTGTGGGCAGTAGAGGATGAAACAACAGAAGAAGTGGAACAGGGTGTCTAGGCTGGCCAGGGCGGACACGGGTGCAATAGTGTATATTATGCCGCCATAGTCGAGTACGGAAGTATCATTTTTTGGACAATGGCGTGCCTCATTTGTGTGGGGAGGCAGTTATTGTTTCGTATAGTGCGCCCAGTTTGGGGAGCAGCCTCTTATGTAGGGAGTCTACGTGAGAGGTAAAATCTAGGTGCTGGTCTAGCCAGACGCCTAGATATCTGTAGCTAGTGCATTGTTCCAGGGCTGACCCATCCAGGGCTTTGAAAGGAGGGCAGGGAGTTTGGCGGGAGAGTCCAGTTGGGAGCCAAACGTTAGCGACACTTTTTTTAGTGTTTAGAAATAACTGGTTTGACCTAAACCAGTTCTGGATGGCAGAGAAATCCTCCTGTGGGAGGGATGCCACTCTGCATGTTGAGGACCTGAGGCACACAAGACTGTGTCGTCCGCATACATTTGGATGGAAGAATGGGAGCATGCAGAAGGAGATCATTTAGAAAATGGAGAATAGTATTGGTCCTAGGACTGATCCTTGGGGGACACCAGATGTGACTGGTAGGGGGTTTGAGGTGTGCAAAGCAAGTCTGACTGCTTGTTTCCTGCCCACTAGGTAATCATGGAATCACTCAATGGCTCTGTTTGAGAGCCCTGTGTCAGTAAGTTTGGAGAGGAGTAGGGAATGAGAGATGGTATCAAAGGCCTTTGCTAGGTCAATAAAGATGGCCGAGGTGATGTGTCCTTTATCGATACTGGTGAGAATGTCATCAGTGACTCTTAGGGAGGTGATGGTTGAGTGGGATTTCTGGAAGCTGGATTGGAAGGGTGTGAAGAAGGAGGAGGCATAAAAGTACGGAGTCAGTTGGGACAGGACAAGTCGCTTCTGTAGTT
Organism: Neoceratodus forsteri; assembly: GCA_016271365.2. NCBI lineage: Eukaryota > Metazoa > Chordata > Ceratodontiformes > Ceratodontidae > Neoceratodus > Neoceratodus forsteri. The sequence continues at coordinate 316,349 of JADMNL010000032.1, read as the reverse complement.
TGGCCAGGATTGGGAGTAGGAGATGGGTCTATAATTGCCTGGGGAGGAAGGGTCACCATCTTTTGGCAGGGGTATGAGAGTGGCCATTTTCCATGCCGTTGGTAACTTGCCCAGCGAGAAAGAGGTTGAAGAGGGCAGTGAGAGGGGCGGCTATGGCAGGGGCTGACAGGAATAGCATCTTGGCGTCCAGAGATGTAGGGCATTTGCCTTTGCTAGGGTTCAGGGCCCTTAGGGAGTGGAGGACTTCTGCTGGGGATACTGGATGGAATGAGAACGGCAGGACTGGGGGGCCATGTGAGGGAGTGGGAGCAGTGGAGGGGGCCGGGGTGTGTGTACTGGAGGAAGAATAGGAGGTTGTCTGCACAGCTGGAGAAATGGGTGTTAAAGGCTTCAGCTATGCAGATGGGGTCAGAGATGAGGGTGCCCTGAGCTAATAGTGTCAGGGGTGGGGGAGAGCAGGGATTTGAGTGATTTCCAGAAGTCCGTCAGGTGGTTAAAGTTTTTACTAAAGGCTGATAGGAAATAACTCTTTTTGGATTGGCAGATGATGTTTGTGCATGCATTTTGAAGGGATCTGTAGGTAGTGAGGGAGACAGTAATCTTTCCAGGCATGGTCCCTGGAGTGGCATTTTCTGATTATGTCTGCTGTGATCCAAGGGAGATGTGCCCCTCTAGTTCTTTTTGTTCACAGGGGAGTGTGTTTGTCCCATACTTTTAGGAAGCTGGTTTTTAACGCAGCAAAAGCTTTGTCAATGGAGGATGCTTCGGTGATGCAGGACCAGTCTACACGTCCCAGGTCCAACAGGAGAGATGCTATGTTGAGGGAGTTATAGGACCTGGTGCTCAGCGTCTCTTGGGGGGGCAGTGGGGCTATGTACCTTCCTGATCAGGTAAATCATGTGATCATAAGGAATCAGGAAGCAGGCCTGCGCTTAAAATCCTGTGTGGGTGAGGGTGAGTCCAGTCCAGTAAAGAGTGGTTTTGTGTCTTGTGATTGAGTATGGTGGGCTCTGCTATGAGTTGAGTGAGGTTCAGGGCCTTTATTTTGGTCTTCAGGTGGGCTTTATCAGTACCTAACCAGTTGGAGTCATAATCACCGGTGGCATGGAGCTTGCCACCTACAGCTAGGGACTGTAAAGTGATTAGATGGGAGAGGATGTCATCAGTGGGTGTGCAGGGGGGCAGTATGAGCCTGCCATGTAAACAGGGGTGGTATATGGGAGTGATAGTTTAATGACTAACAAGTTGATGTTGGCTGGGAGAGAGGGGATATCCACTACAGTGAACTGACGACTGTTGGAGATGTACATTGCCATGCCGCCACCTCTCTTTTTGCCTCACCTGTCATGCCTGATGATTGTATACCCTGGTATGGAGACTTCAGCATCAGTATGATGTGGTTTTAACCAGGTTTCAGAGATGACCAGCATGTTGGGGTGCCGAGTTAGGGCAATTGGTTGTAGTGGCGAGATTTTAGATAACAGGCTGCAAGTATTAAGGTGCAGTATACGTAGGCCTTTGGGAGAGAGAAAGGGTGTGGGTATATGTTGTGTTGGGGTCTGGGTTAGCTCTATGTCCCTGACAGGAGCAGGAGTAGGGCAAAGAGATGCTGTATTTTGTCCTGGGATAGTTTGTGGAGCAAGTAGGGTTGGGTAGTAAGGGAAATAGAGGGGTGTCAGTGGGTTGTGGTGTATAAAACCAAGAGCCCTGGATGAAATTATGGAGGTAGGATAGTGGAACTGATATACCCATAATGGTTGTGAACGAAGTCTTGGGCAGGTGTGTGTGAGGAGGCAACATAGTATGGCTGAGGGGTTAGTCGAGGGGGCAGGGATGGTGGGGGTTCCCTGACTGAAAGGTCGGCGGGGGCAGGGTGGTTAGAGATGCCAGTGAAAGGAGAAGGAAGGATGTAAAACTTGCAGGCAGAAATAGAGAACAATGTGAAACGTGATTTGCAGTACTAAATGATTAAGGCTACAGGACTACTCAGAGAATAAGTAGGGTAAAATAAATTAATTTAGTCTTAAAGCACCATCACTAATGTGCATTTTCTGTGGAGCACAGCTGGAAAGTTAGAAGAAAAAACTATCAGCACTCCTATGCTGACAAATAAAAGCACACAGGCACTGGCAGCACCAAGTTGGCTTGATTAAGCAAATTTTCCAGTACACATAGCAGGACAGTGCAGCCCCCCCAACTAAAAGCAGATTTTCCAGTACAGCACCCCAACTAAAATCAGATTTTCCAGTACATATAGCAAGACAGTGCAGCCCCCCCAAATAAAAGCAGATTTTCCAGTACATATAGCAGGACAGTGCAGCCCCCTAACTAAAAGCAGATTTTCCAGTGTAGCGACCCAACTAAAAGCAGATTTTCCAGTATCTATAGCAGGACAGTGCCACCCCTCAACTAAAAGCAGATTTTCCAGTATATATAGCAGGACAGTGCAGCCTCCCAACTAAAAGCAGATTTTCCAGTATCTATAGCAGGACAGTGCAGCCCGCTCAACTAAAAGCAGATTTTCCAGTACATAAAGCAGCACAGTACCAGAGGACAGTGCAGCCCCCCAACCAAAAGCAGATTTTCCAGTATATTTAGCAGCACAGTGCAGCCCCCAACTAAAAGTAGATTTTCCTATATATAGCAAAACAGTGCAGCCCCCAACTAAAAGCAGATTTTCCCGTATATATATAGCAAAACAGTGCAGCCCCAACTAAAAGCAGATTTTCCAGCACAGTGTCAGAGGCTGGTGCAATCCTGCTACTGAAAACCGATTTTCCAGTGGAGCCCCAACTAAAAGCAGATTTTTCAGCACAGTGCCAGAGGACGGTGTAGCCCCCCCTACTAAAAAGAGATGTTATTAAGTTTGCTTGCACGCATGTGCAAGAAACATAGTGCTATCATCCGAGATTTCGGAGGTGTGTCACCTCCTCCTCCAATTCAGTCAGTGTGTTGGCAGGCACGGCCCCTGTAAGCCAATGCATGCTGGAGCTGTCTATGACAAACTCCAAAATGCAGTGGCATACAGTTGAAAGGGGGGGCTATGCTTCAGTGAGCAGCGATAAGATATCACCTGCTCATGCGCAGCTCACACACACACACACACACACACACACACACACACACACACACACACACACACACACACACACAGTGCTGCCCCCCCATGCACACACTCTATAGCTGACGGGGGCCAATCCCCGTCGGCTGTGCTCGCTCCCCAAAGCCTCCCAAATGCCGCTGGTTGCCTACCCCAAGCGTGGCAACTCAAATAGTATAGCAGGGGTGCCCAATCCCCATCAGCTTCACCCCCAGTACAGGGTGCCATGCTGGGAGCCCACCCCAGTGTGGCAAGTGATGCTTTGCCGATGGGGTGCCCAATCCCATTGGCTGAATGCCCCCAACCATCCTTGTGCCACACTGGGAGCCCACCCCAGCATGGCAAATGTCCTGTGTAGTCATGAAAAAAAAACCTGTAAAGAAAAAAAGTCCACGTAGTCTCCTGGCCCCCTCCCACAACCCACACCCACCCACTGTGCACCTGCCTCCCCACCCCACCCCATATCCTACCCGGAGCTCGGCGCGACAATCTTGATGGACCGGGAACACGTCTGCACTCTTCAAAGCTGACCGCGAACTGAGGAAATGCGGTAAGCTGTATAATGGGCTAGATAGGGGTTTTCAACTTTATTGCATATCTCAGGCATTTTTGAATTTTACCAAATTTTGCAACATGGGTTTTGGGACCCCTTCTCATGAATGATGTCACTGTCATGGCGTTATTCGAGGCCTGAAGGGTGATTTCGCAGTCATTCTGCGAAATCACCTTCAGGCCTGAGTGCGCCATGATCATCATCTATAAAGTGATGCAAAATGTGCATAAGATCGACTGTTCTGGCGTGCATTGCGCGGTTCCTATGCGCTCATAAGTTCGCAATTTTCAATATTTTCACTCCAGATTTCCAACATTTGCCATTTTACCACACCTTCTTATGAGTAGTACAGCTGTCATTTTTCACATCTCACCCAAAACGTGTTTCCGCCCATGTAGCGCACAATGGCGCAGTCGATGTGCAAAATCAATGTATGGGACACATTAGGAAAATCACAGTGACACTGTTCATGAGCAGAGGTCTTAAAATGGCTATGTTGAAAATTTGGTGAAAAATTTCCTTAAAAATGACTGTTTTTGAGCATGTGTTGCTCAGTTCCTATGCATGCTCGTAAGTTTATGAATTTAATATTTTCACTCCAGATTTTCAACATTGCCATTTTATTACACTTCCTTATGAACAGTACAGCTGCAATTTCTCATATGTCACCCAAAATGTGTTTTCGCACATGTAGCGCACAATGGTGCTGTTGGTGTCCGAAAGCAATGTTTAGGACAGATTAAGAAAATCACAGTTACACTGTTCATGAGCAGAGGTCTTAAAATGGCTATGTTGAAAATTTGGTGACAAAAGTCTATAAAATGACTGTTACGAGTGAGCATTGCGCAGTTTCCATGCACCCTCGTAAGTTCATGACTTTGTAATATTTTCAGTCCAGATTTTCACCAGTGGCATTTTTCCACACTTCCTTATGAACAGTACAGCTGTCATTTTTCACAACATGGCTGAAGTGTGTTTTCACACTTTCAGCGCAGAGATGTGTGGTCGCTGTGGGAAATCATTGTTCGGCACAGATAAAGAAAATCAGTGACATTGTTCATGATCGGAGGCACCAAAATGCCTGAGCTGACAATCTGCTGTAAAAATCCCCAACCTAATTATATTACGGGTGTGCGTTGCACAGTTTCTATGTACGCTCGTTACTTCACTATTTTTTTTTTTGTATTTTTACTACAGATTTGCAACATTGCCATTTTTTACACCTCCCCATGAACAGTACAGCTGTCATTTTTTACATCCTGTTCGGAATGTTTTTGCACCTGTGGTGCTAAATGCCGTAGTCACTGTGCATAAGCAGCTTTCGGCTAACAAACTGATATTCCCCCTGTTCATGAGGTGGGGTCACAAAAAAACATGTTTAAAATTTGGAGTGAAAATACCAAAGAATGCCTGCGGTATTAGGGTTTCCAACCATAATGCCCAACCCTGTAGAGAATGACAGGCATCAGGGGGTGTGACTTGGGATTCTTCCCTGTGATGCTCATACCATTCCACACCCTGCAGTCAGTGAGAGGCATCGAGGTATGCCTTGGACTCTTCGGCCCCAAAGTTCACCCCATTCTCCTATATCGCACCCATCTCACCATATTTCCTAATGAAATGGGGTGCACATAAGGGCCAAAGACCCCAAGGAACACCGTGACACTTGTCAGTGTCTGCAGGGTGGGGTGTGGTGAAATGGGCGTGGCCATTATGCCTGACGACCCAAACGCACACCCCAATGCCTGTCACTGTCTGCAGGGTGGTGGTGGGGTTGGCTTCAGTTCAATACTTCACTGCCATTCCTATTACGCAGCTCTGTAACTTCTACACTACCACCACCAATACCAGCAAGCAAACATTCGGCATTGACAAATGCTTGTTTTATTTATAGATATACCAGCACATGAAAATCACAAGCAGACAATGAGATGCGCTTGGCACACAGATGGGGGAAGGACAAAAACCAAATGAGTGTCTTTGAGAATCACTGCGGCATGAGTTTATGCTGTAAGAAAATGAAAACCATTTCTGAAACTTCATTCCACCTGCAATGGCAGTTAAAGAATGAAAAGGTCCCAAGTCTTAGTGGCACAATGACCCCCAAAAACAAATATTTTCTGGTGGCCTAGGCAGCCCACAGACCCCAGCCTACAGTTTGCATTTGGATGCATACACTTTAAGGCTGGTTACTCCACTAAATGTGATCCAAGTACTTAAAGGAGTTACAATTTATTCATGGTGTACTGTGCAAAGTATAGTGTTATTTTTTTTGGGAGGCCCAAGATTTCAGTTCTCCCCCCAGATATTTTATTTTCCCCCTCCACCTCTGGAGTCTCCTCTTACGGAGAGCCAATTGAGCCTGTCCCTACCCCATCCTACCTCACTGGTCAGGATCCTCCATCATGCTATGGTTTACCCCCCGTGAAGGGTTGGGGTAGGGGCACCCCGAACCTTCAAGTCTTGTCAGGACCCCGATTCCTCTGGGCAGGTGATGGCAAATTGGGACCCGGCTCGGCAGTCTGTCAACTCGACTCCAAGGGGCTTTTTTCTATTTTTCCCTTAGGTGGACTGCGTGCTCCAGCATGAAGGTGAAGGGGCCGAAACTCCCAAAGTCCCACCCCCAAGTTCCTGTTCCTGAAGCTGGTTGGTCCGTGGCCTACACCCCCGACCAATCGTGCTGCAGTGACTCCAGCAGCTGTCGCACCCCGGTCTCCGCCACGGGTCACCGCTTGCCGTGTAAGTAAATACCCTCCCCCGAGAAGGCAAGCCATCGTCAGATGCTCAAGCCTTCTCCCCCGGCCAACCTCCGGTGGCCTGAGCTCGCTCCAGAACCCAGGTCACCAGCGTGGTGCGAGGTGTGGCATCCAGCTCCTCAACCCTCAGCACCTGGCTATTTCAGTTTTTTGAAGGAGGCTCCAAATCTTTTCCATGGATTTGGGGAGGCTCACTGTGACAACATTTGAGAACTATTGGAGTAGATTACTGGCATTGTCTTAAGGCAGATTGTTTGTTTTGGTTTTGTAAAGTTCTGTGTTACTCAAATTTTATTTTATTCTTCCTTCTTTCAGCAAGCTTAGCCTTCTCACAGGTAAGCAGGCACTTTTGTTTAAGCCAACTTGTACTAACTAAATCCATTTCTTTGCCTAAACATCTTTGGTTGCAACTACTATCCTTTTCCTTCTAAAGGCTGTCCCTTTTATTCTGTATAGAGGCAGGCCACCCTCCTTACAAAATCCCTCTAACCCCTTTCTTATCCCTTCTGTTTATTTTCTCTTGTTTCCAAGGTCCCAAGTCTCCTTTGTGCTCCTTAAGATATATAAAGTGGGTGGCAGATAAGTTATTATTAAAACAAAGCACACCATCAGTTTCTTTTTTTTTTTTTTTTTTAAATTGGTGCATAAAGAAAACAGATACCACAGCAGCATTTGGAGTGCAGTTTAAAACGTATGGCTGGTTTAACTATGAAAGAAAGCCAGCAGTCTGAAGATAAAACCCCTTTTTATTTAGCTCTTTCCTAGTATATTGTGCAAAAGCTGTCTGTCCTAGGGTTTTCCTTTCTTTTGAGGAGAGTTGTTGCTCTGCTCCTCTGAATACCAGGACAGGACTGCAGCAGTTGCCATTTTGAGTCTAAAAGATTATCAGAAAGCCTGTCAGGGTAAAACATGCCCTTGTTCATTGAAGACCTGCTTGAACAAAAACTCAGCTTCTCTTTGATAAATGGTAAACAACATTTCCTGTGCCTTGTTCAGAGGTGGGACAATTTATAAGCAAACCTTAAGCAGCTTAAAACAGAACATTTAAAATAGTACAGACCGATTTTGCCTGAATAAAGCAATGCTGTGTAAGAAGAAGTTGTAGTCTGTTGCCAAGAAAATGAAAGGGGAGCTCTGACTGCTAGCAGTTCTTGCAGGAGAATGAGGCTCACTATAGGAGATCAGCGGCCCCTAGTGGCTCACTTTTAAACAAACCAAACTGTCAATCATTTTCTGAAATCCTGGTTGTACAAACTCGCTTAAGAGTTTTGTCATATAGAAATGTTTAGGGATTTTGTGCATTGTATAAATGATGTATTGACTATGTACACTAATTTTGAAGACGTATTAAACATATTTTAGTGCTTGAGAAGAATACTGGGTCACCTGACTAAGGAGGTGGGTATATCAATTCTACCTTTCCCAGCACCATTGTTAGATAGGGTCAGTTCCTTCTGACCTAACTGGAAGGAGGTTCCAGAGTGTGAGCCAAGGAAAGTCATTAGATCGCCATTGATGTGTGTTATTTTGCTTTCTGTAATTATTTTTTTGTTGTTGCCAAGTTGTTTATTATGTTGCTTGCACGCATGTGCAAGAAACATAGTGCCATCATCGGAGATTTCGGAGGTGTGTCACCTTCTCCTCCAATTCAGTCAGTGTGCTGGCAGGCGGGGCCCCTGTAAGCCAATGCATTTTGGAGCCATCTATGACACGCTCCAAAATGCAGTGGCATACAGTTGAAAGGGGGAGCTACGCTTCAGTGAGCACCGATAAGAGGCTGCTCACACGCAGCTCCCCCCCACCCGCAGGCATGCTCGCCCCCGCATGCATTGTATAGCTGACAGGGTGCCCAATCCCCGTCGGCTGAGCTGCGTCCCCTCCCCCCCAGTAGTAGTTGCCACGCTGGGAGCCCACCCCAGCGTGGCAAGCAGTCCTTTTGCCGAGGGGAGTGCCCAATCCCCCTCAGCTGAACACCCCCCCGTCTTTTTGCCACGCTGAGAGCCCACCCCAGCATGGCAACAAATTCCATGGCCGATGGGGGTGCCCAATCCCCATCAGCTGAGCGCCCCCCAACATCCTTGTGCCACGCTGAGCCCACCCAGTGTGGCAAAGGTCCATGTCTTTATTTATTTATTTTTAAATACCTGAAAAACGAAACGGTCCCGTGGCGTGTCTCCAACCCCTCCCACAACCCGCACCCACCCACTGCGCACCCTGCCTCCCCACCCCCCACCCATACTCACCTCCGGACTCCGGCGCGACGATCTTCGGTGGACCGGGAACACGTCTGCACTCTTCAAAGCCGACCGCGAACTGAGGAAATGCCGGTAAGCTGTATAATGGGCTAGATAGGAGTTTCAACTTTGTTGCATATCTCAGGCATTTTTTGGGAATTTTTGCACCAAATTTTCAACATGGGGTTTTGGGACCCCTTCTCATGAATGATGTCACTGTCATGGCGTTATTCGGGCCCGAAGGGTGATTTTGCGCAGTGACTGTGAAATCACCCTTCGGGCCTGAATAATGCCATGACAGTGACATCATTCATGAGAAGGGGTCCCAAAAACCCCATGTTGAAAATTTGGTGAAAAATTTCCAAAAAATGACTGTTTAACAAGCTTGCGTTGTGCAGTTCCTACGCACGCTTGTAAGTTTGCGAATTTTCAATATTTTCACTCCAGATTTTCAACATTGCCATTTTACCACACCTCCTTATGAGCAGTACAGCTTTCATTTTTCACATCCTGACCAAAACGTGTTTCCGCCCATGTAGCGCACAATGGCGCATTCGGTGTGCAAACTCAATGTATGGGACACATTACCAAAATCACAGTGACAGTGTTGATGAGCAGAGGTCTTAAAATGGCTATGTTGAAAATTTGGTGAAAAAATTCCTAAAAATGACTGTTTCCCGAGCGTGCATTGCGCAGTTCCTACGCACGCTCGTAAGTTCTCAAATTTTCAATATTTGCACTCCAATGACTTCCAAATACCTAAACAGTACATAGAAGCAAGCAACATTCGGCATTGACAAATGCTTGTTTTTCATAAATACCCCACTAAGCAAACAGTGGGTTGCACCTGAATTGCTGCCTCTGAGTATGTTATTGTCTACCTGTAGAACCCACCCTGTAACAGCCATCTGAAGCATAATTTGCTATCCTGTTACCCCCTCCCCATGCCCAGTAAGTTACACTTTCGCCCTTCCACAGAGTCTCCCCAAGTCCAGCATGTTGCCTGAAGCCTACTCCAGGAGCGCTGGGGCCATTCTAAAAGTGGGAAGGGGGTGCAAGTTCTCGGCATGAGGAGGTAGCCAGGAAAAATGTTTAAAAAAAAGCTGGGAGTCTGGGGACCAAGTGCTGGGGTTTTAGATGCTCTGTGGAGAGTTTTGGGGCTTTTATTGAAAATAACAAAAGCCTTTTGCCACATATTCCCTACCCTTAACTCCAGAGGAAAAAATATTTTTTCCTCCTGGAATCAGGGGTGCATGCATCTCTGGACTGCAGGATGAGGTAGCCAGACAGAGCGGAAGTAAACTGGGTCAGAAGTACCATCACCCCTATCCAGAGACCACCCAGTCCCTCACTGCTGCCTCAAAGGATGCCAAGAATGAGGAGCACTTGGATGACAGTGGGCTCAGGGAAGGTTAGGGTGGTCAGGCAGAGGCACATCCCAGATCCTATTCCACTCAGGAACTCATGCCACACTGGCAAATGGGGACAACCAAATAGAGGTACCCAGAGAAGTGGAAGGAAAGGATGTGGAGGTTAGCCAAGAATGTGACCTCAGTGGGGAGAGCAGTGGACCCCAGAGGAGGAGGAGTGAATCCTGGTGGGGACTCCAACATAAGAGGATCCAGCTAGGAACACAGCAGGGGAGGCCAGGGGTGGAGGTGCCTACCAGGTGCCATGGCATGGACGGATGGAAGATCCTGGGGATCACTGGGAAGGCAAGATGTGAGGGTGAGCTGTATGTCATTATCCACCTAGGTACTAATGACCTGGCAAATGGTAAGGCAAAGGAAGTCCAGGAACAGTTTAGGAAATTGGGGAAGGGTCTCAAACAAGTAACTACTTCTGTCACCTTCTCAGAAGTACTACTTGTGAGAGGCATAGGAGAGCATAGTGGTGCATGAATCAGGAACTTTAACTCATGGTCGAAGAACTGGTGCTGTGAGAAAGGGTTTGGATTCATGGGTGACTGGGGACCCACCTGGAGGAATGGAGGCTTGTTCAAGCCTGATGGCATACATCCATCCTGGAGATGAATCAAGCACTCAATTATAAGTTTAAATGCTACATTGACAAGCATTTAAACTAGCCAAGGGTGGCAGACCAGCAAGGGACGGTACCTAATTGCCCACCCCACAGCTAGCAATGGAACCAGTGAACCAGAGGAGTGGATATCTCTACAAAGCAGTGTGCAAAGATGGAGATAAGCACCCAAGAGGTAGATAGGCAGAAAAGGGCAAAATTCATCAAAGGGCAGACAGCAAGGAGAACCAGGTACAAATGACAACCATGGAAATGGCTGGAGTAGAACAGCTAAACAGTCTAGGGAAGTCAAATCATAGAAAGCCATGTGTGCCAATGAAAGGAGCCTTAGCAACAAGATGGAGGATCTGGAGGCTGTCATGGTGCAATCAGACCTGGACATTGTGGCCATCACAGAAACCTGGTGTAATGTTAACCATGACTGGAAGATGGCCATACCTGGCTACAACATATTCAGAAGGGACAGGGCAGTAGGAAGGGTGAAGGAGTGGCACTGTATGTGAAAAATGACATAAAGGCCACAGAGATCCAGGAGGAACAAAATGGGAGAGAGACACTGTGGGTAAAGCTGGAAAGGAAAATGGGGCCATCCATCCACACAGGTGTGGTCTATAGACCACCAGGCCAGGAGGAAGAAACAGATAAGGAGCTGATGCTAGCCATCCAAAGGATGGCAGACAAGAGTGAGGTAGTGCTAGATGTGGACTGGAGCATCCCAGCAGCAGCACAACTAGAAAGCAGATTTATCCTAGACTCCTTCAGGGTGCCTTCCTCAAGCAACTGGTCATGGAACCAACTCGGCAGAAGGCAATACTGGACCTAGTGCTCACAAAACAGGGACAGTGTGATGGGGGTAACAGTGGGGGAGCACCTGGGGAACAGTGACCAGTCATTGTGGTTTGAAATCACAGAAGCAGCAGAACCAAACCACACAAAAACATGCATCCTGGATTTTAGGGGGGCAGACTTTGGGAAAATGGGAGATGCTTGAAAGAGGGATTAAGGGGAATGGTACAGGAATCAGGGGTTGAGGAACAGTGGTCAGTATTTAAAATGGCGATTACAAGAGCAACAGAATTATACATTAAGCAGGTTAGCAAGGGGAAAAGGAAGAGGCGGACATTATGGTTTTCCAAGGAGGTAGCGGAGTGAAAGCCAAAAAGATTGCATTCAGGCAATACAAAAAGACACAGGCAGAAGGGGATAGGGAGAAGTACCAGGAGAAGCAAAGGGAGACAGGAAGGCCAGTGAGGGAAGCCAAAGCTCAGACAGAAGAGCACATTGCAAAATCAGTGGGTAGAGGGGACAAAACCTTTTACAGGTAAATAAGTGAAAAAAGAAAGGCAAAGGGAGGGATAGTGAGACTGAAGGGGGATGATGGGGGCCTCATGGAGGATGACAACAGCAAAGCTGACATATTGAACAGGTATTTCTGCTCAGTCTTTACTGAGGAAGAGGAGGGTAATGGGTCTGAAGGGAGTACAAGGGGTGAGAATGGTGCAGAAATGGACACAAGTCCCTTTACACGAGAAAGGGTCCTGAAGGAACTGGAAGTAAAAAGAGCTGATAAAGCAATGGGGCCAGATTGGTTGCACCCCAGGGTCCTTAAAGAACTAAGAGAGGTGGTGGCTGAACCTCTGTCTATCCTGTTTAGCCGATCACTGGAAACAGGGGAGGTACCCAAAGACTGGAGGACAGCAGATGTAGTCCCCTTATACAAAAGTGGGAACAAAGAGGAAGTAGGGAACTACAGACCAGTCAGTCTCACCTTGGTAGTGGGGAAGCACTATTGAAGGAGAGGTTGGTGGAACATCTGGTTGTCAATAGACTACAGGACCCAAGGCAGCATGGTTTCACCAGGGGGAGGTCATGTCAGATCAAGCTCATTTAATTTTTTGACTGGGTGACTAGGGAGGTGGATCAGGGGAGGGCAGTGGACATGGCCTATCTGGACTTCAGCAAGGCCTTTGACAAGGTGCCACATAGACTATTACACAAACTGGGGAATATGGGTGTGGGCAGGACAGAGTTGTGGTGGGTAGGTAACTGGTTGGGCGGCAGGACACAGAGGGTGGTGGTAAATAGCTGTCACTCCACAGAGGGAAGAGTGACCAGTGGGGTACCACAGGGATCAGTGCTGGGACTGGTCCTATTTAACATCTTCAGTGACATTGTGCAGGACCTAGAAGGCAGAATTTCCCCTGTTCGCTGATGACACAAAGCTCTGTGACAGAGTAGACACACCAGAGGGTGTAGACAGAATAAGGGACCTGTAGAAACTTGAATGGTCAGGAGTTTGGCAATTGAAATTCAGTTCGAAGACATGCAAGATAACGGATATGGGGCACAAAAACCCTGGCACAATATATCGGTTGTGGGGTGAGGATATAGCATGCACCAAGCAGGAAAGGGATCTTGGGGTTATCATCTCTGATGACCTCAAGGTAGGGAAACAGTGTGACAAGGCAGCAGGTAAAGCAAATAGGATGTTGGGATGCATAGGCAGGGGCATCACCAGCAGTAAAGGATGTAAATTCCACTATACTAGACACTAGTGAGGCCCCAACTGGAGTACAGTGTACAGTTCTTGAGACCTTACTTACGTAAGGACATAGACAGGGTAGAGAAGGTTCAGAGGAGGGCAAAGACAGTGCATGGATTGCATCACAAGCCCCATGAGGACAGGTTGAACAAATTGAATATGTACTCCCTGGAGGAGAGGAGGGAGAGAGGGGATATGATAGACATATACAAGTATTTAACAGGGAGGAACAGGGTGCAGAACTACACTGTTTAAGTGAAAAAGATGTTCTAGGCTAGGGGGCATGGGATGAAGTTGGAGGTAGGATGATTCAGAGGAAACATAAGGAAGAATTTCTTCACAAAATGGGTGGTGGACAAGTGGAACACCCTGCAGAGGAAATGGTGGGGGCTGAAACAATCACAGGATTAAGAATGCATGGAATAGACATAAATCAATTCTGGAGGTCAGGGTTAAGGGGCAACAGACTTCTAGGAAAACAAAGTGAACTTACAAGCTGAAATAGGCAGACTGGGTGGCCGTAGGCCCTTATCTGCAGACACTGTCTGTATCTGTGTATCTATGTGTGGCAGACTCTGGCTGGCCTTAAAATATGCAGCTGCAATACAACTGGGATTAGCAACTGCCTGATCAATTCCTTCGAGAACCCACACCAGAGGTATTATTGTAATGTACAATGAAACATTTTTATATAAAGACTGGTGGTATGGGGGCTGCTGTACCCTAGTGGCCCCCAGATCCCCATCCATTCTATAAAAATCTTTCACAGTACATACTACTTTGAATATCCTCTGTCCTAGTCCCAAAGAAGCTATTAACTGCCACAGCGTCAATACCTTCAAACACCCCATGTGTACCCCCCTCCACAACTGGTGGGCCAGTGGTCCTTCAAACATGAAGTCTTGCTATATTATGACATATGCAGTATAACCCCAGGTTAGAACTGCTCTGGAGGTGAAAGAGTTAACTTCCATGCAGGGCATGGAATCTTGAGCGACTTGGTTGAACACTGTCTGTTGAAGCTCAAACTTAAACTGTCAGATTCTTTACTCCACTCACTGAACAGTCGCTCAGAGATTCCTCCTGCTGCTCGGTTTGTTTGTCGGTTTTAAAGTGTAATTCTCGGTTTATTTTACCAAAATTTAACACATCGTCGAGTTCAAGCTCTGTCTGTGGTATTGTAAGTAATAGATAGGCTTATTATTATTTTTCTTCTTGCGGAACTTGAATGTCTTTTTAGTTCAGTTTGAACGATCAGAGGGTTTTAAAATTACTTTCTAGCCCTTTAGAGTGCGGTTCCCGGTTCTTATCGGTTCTAAAAAAAACGGATTTTATTACGTTTTTTTCCACGACCCGTGACACGGTTGAGAACCGATAAGAGAGTCTTGCTTGGTGGATTGCCATTAACGGGCAAGTTTTGGTTAGGCTGGCACTATGTCTGAGAAACCCAAAAGAAAAACCGGACCCACTGGGTTTCAGCACTGTGGCCTCTGTGGGGAAGCCTTTGCCAAGGCTGACCCACACACCATTTGTGTATATTGTCTGGGGTTTGACCACCTCAATGCAGACTGCCAGATTTGTAAGAATTTTCCTGCTGCCACCGTGGAAAAAAGAGTTAGTAAGTCAGGAAAGGGAGGCCAAAAGTCCGCTGACCGGATGGCCAGCCCGGTTCGGTTCAAGCGAACCGAGCGAGTGCCCTCTGACCAGGGTGATGCTTCCTTGGGCAACGAAGAGCCAGCTCTGAGGAGCCAGTTCCAACTAAAAGGGCTAGAAGGTCAGCTAGTTTGGGGCCAAATGTTCTTTCTCCAACCGCTGAGGAAATAGCCAAAGCTATTCAAATTGTCCAGTCTCTTTCCCCAGTTGCGTCCAAACGGCACGTTGGGCAAGCGCTCGTTGAGTCGGTTCCCTCAGTTCAAGATTATGATTTTGAAGATTTTATGAACCAGGGGAGGAGAGGAGTGCGAGGAGTGAGTGTGATTTTGAAAGTCTGATGTGCCCATTGAACCGGACATCTCTCCAGACAGACCCTCAGGAGTATCCCCTCCCAGGCTATCTGAGTTCCCTTCTCATTTTTTGTTTTACAAGAAAGTTGCTGACACTCTGCAACTCCCTGTTGAGGAAGCTGTTGATGATCAAGAAGAGATTGATTTTGTGGAAATGATGGATATTCCAGAGTCTAGGAGACTGTCTATTCCCTTGCATAAATCTTTTAGGAAACAGACAGTAAAAATTCTGAAAACTCCTCATTCTATCCTCCCTGTGGATAAAAGGATGGACAAGAGGTATCCTTTATCAGGCTCTGATACGGAGTTCCTATCCCAGCAGTGCAGCCATGTGGGGGTAGTGCAGACTGCAGCCTGTGACAAGGCTAATATTCCTCTAGCCTCTCACCCTCCTGAAAATGATTCCAGGAGGATGGATGTCATGGCAAAAAAGCAGTACATGGCAGCATCTTTGGGACTCAGACAGGTAAATTATATGGCTTACGCGAGCTAGGTACCAGAAACCAGGTGGGATACTGTCCTGGCCCTAGCAAAACAGGCTCCTGAACAGCTTGCCAGGGAGCTGGAGCAGGTGGCTGCGGATGGTATTGAGGCATCCAAGGTGCAATTTCATGCTGCTGTAGACTCTAATGATGTTTCATCTAGAGTTATGGCTACATCTGTGTCTCTTCGCAGAATGGCCTGGCTCAGATGTACTGCCCTGTCACAGGATACCCAGTCTAAGGCTATGGATTTTCCTGTTGTGGGAAATTCTCTGTTTGGGAGCAGACAGAGAATTATATGAAGAAAATGGATGAGTATAGGATCACCTATAGGGAGTGCACAGGCCAAGAAAGGCAAGTCACCCTCAAAGACAGCATGTCAGGGGCAGGGGCAGGCCTTTTCATAGGCCGTTTACCAAGCCCAGGCCTCCTCTTCTGCTTATGCCCAGAGGGGTTCTTAGAGGAAGGGCAGAAGGGCTCTAGTAAGCCTGCTTCTACCCCTCAACCCAAAGCCCTGCAAAACAGGCTCCTGATGGGGTAGCCAGGGCCGATTCTCCACTACCGGTAGGGGCAGGCTGGCTTACTTTGTCCAGGACTGGAAGTCTAACATCAGACAAGTGGGTCCTGGAATATGAAGCCAGGACTGGTTCTCAGCTTCAAAAATTTCTGAAGATGAGAGCCAGGTCTTTCCACCTGCAAACCCATCAGAGGCACTTGCCCTGGAAGCAGAAGTTTCTTCCTCCTGGCTCTCAGAGCCGTGGAAAGGGTTCTACCTATACACCAGGGCAAAGGGTTGTACTCCAGGTACTTCCTTACCCCTAAAAGACAGGAGAATGGCAGCCCATTCTGGATCTCAGGTATCTAAACAAGCACCTTTTAAAACCAAAGTTCAAAATGGTGACCCTGGGGATTATTTTACCTCTCCAAGGCCAGGGACTGGCTAGCCTCCCTGGACCTCAAGGATGCCTACTTCCATGTTCTCATCAGAAGCTCCCATCAAAAGTACCTCAGATTCAAACTGCCCTCAGGCCATTACCAGTTCAGAGCAATGCCCTTCGGCCTCTCCTCGGCTCCAAGGGTGTTCACAAAATGCCTGGCAGTAGCAGTTGCTCATTTAAGAAGGCAAAAGATTGCCGTCTTTCCTTATCTGGACGACTGGCTCATTGTAGGCCAGTCTCCAGAACAGGTCAAACTGCATCTACAAGTAACCCAGCAGCTGCTTACATCTCTAGGTTTCCTTCTCAATCTTCCAAAGTCAGTTCTGGAGCCTGTCCAGCTTCTCATCTTTATAGGCACAGAACTGAACACAAAAGAAGCCAGAGCCTTCCTTCCTCCCTCTGGAAAGAGCAAGGACCTTGGTGTCTCTGGCCTCCTCTTTCACCCTGCAGGTATCTCGACCAGCAAGGCATTTTCTACAGCTCCTGGGGCATGTGGCTGCTTCTACAGCAGTGGTGCAGGGAGCGAGATTTCAGATGAGGGACATTCAGTTCCATTTGAGAGCCTTTTGGTCTCAAAAGACAGATCCGCTAACCAAATTGATTCCAGTGACTCGAACCCTGATCCAGGCCCTTCAGTGGTGGCAGGATCAGAACAATCTGAGACAGGGGGTTCCCTTCACTCCGCAGTCTCATTCCTTGACCCTTACTACAGATGCATCCCTCTTGGGGTGGGGAGCTTACATGGGCGACCTTTCCACCGAAGGGCTGTGGTCCCCTCAGGAATCTCTGCTCCACATCAATTTGCTGGAGGTCAGAGCAGTTTTTCTAGCACTCCAGGTTTTTCCACATCTGTCCAGAACAAGGTGGTTCAGGTCAGAACAGACAATACCACTACAATGTGGTACATCAACAAGCAAGGGGGCACTCGGTCTATGGCCTTGTGCACCGAAGCAATGAAGTTGTGGTCTTTGGCTTATTCTCTGAACGTCTCCCTTATGGCAGTTCACCTCACAGGCAAGGACAATGTCCTAGTGGATGCACTCAGCAGGATTTCCCAGGGCCATCATGAATGGGCACTGGATCCCCTAGTACTGGAGGTAATATTTGCCAGATGGGGCACTCCGCAAATAGATCTCTTTGCAGCCCCAGACAATCACCAACTTCCCCTTTTTTGCTGCAGGCCCCAGTGTTGGGCTCAGTCCCTCTGGATGCCTTCCTTCTCAGTTGGGAAGGAAGTTTCTCTATGCTTTCCCCCTTCCCCTTCTTTTCAAAGTGCTAGTCAGAATCAGATCTCAATCCTGCAAGATGATCCTGATTGCTCCAGACTGGGCCAGGCAGCCCTGGTACCCACCCCATGTCCTTAGCAGTCCACCTCCCTATGTCTTCCCAGGAATCACAACCTGTTAACCTGTGCCCAGGGAGAGTTTGGTATCCGAACCTCAAATCTCTCAGTCTCAAGGCTTGGCTCTTGAAGAGTTAGAGTTTGCTGACCTACACCTTCTCAAGGTGTATTGGATATCTTGAAGGCCTCTAGGAAGCCTTCCACCAGGGCTACCTATAATTCAAAATGGAAGAGATTTTCCATATGGTGTGCTTGATAAACATATTTCCCCAGAATCTGCTAGTGTGCCCACAATCCTGGATTATTTGGTGCATTTGAATTCCTTGGGGCTGAGACCAGCTACCCTAAAAGTGCACTTGGCAGCTGTGTCTGTCTTCTTGTCAACAGGTAAGCCCTCTTCTTTATCAGCTCACCCTGTGTTCTCCAAGTTTTTAAAGGGTTGCTTCACCAACCCCATTCAGGGACCCTGCCTCTGCTTGGGATCTTAATATTTGCATCGCTCAGCTTATGCAACCCCTTTTGAGCCATTGTCTTCAGCAGAGCTGAAGTACTTGACTTGAAACTGTTTCTGTAGCCATCACCTCTGCCAGGTGCATAAGTGAGCTACAAGCCTCATCAATGGAGCCTGATTTTATCTCCTTTCATAGAGATAAGGTAGTCCTCAGGACTAACAGGAAGTTTTGCCTAAGGTGGTTTCAGACTTTCACCTTAATCAATCCATGTCTCTTCCTGTGTATTTCACTGACCATTCCTCCTCTGGTGAGAGGAGATTGCACAGTTTAGATGTCAAAAGAGCCCTTAGTTACTATATAGAATGTACCAAGGGTCACAGGTTCGAATCCTCAATTGTTCCTCACTTATGGTGAAGTTGGTAAGGAAACCTGCCACTAAAGATCCATTGCCAGGTGGATTGTCTCTGTATCCAATTCTGTTACAAAAAACTGGGTAAGGTTCCTCCCTCAGGCCTGAGGGCTCACTCTACCAGAGGTACAGTTGTGTCTCTGGCTGCTGCCAGGGACATTCCTATCCTAGAGATATGTCAAGCAGCTACCTGGAAAACAGTTCACACTTACTAAGCATTACTCCTTGGATATCCAGGCTAGGAGTGATGCTCGATTTGGCACAGCTGTGCTTCAGAGCCTATTTCCCAAGTAGGTTCTGTCCCTCCTCCATGGAGGTACTGCTGTGTAGTCTGCATGTCATAATATAGCAAGACTTCATGTTGTTTGAAGAAAAAATTACTCACCTTAGTAATGTTGTTTCTTCTAATGGAGTCTTGCTATATTATGACCTCCCCACCAGCCTGCCCCTCTCAGAACCTCTGTTTTTGGGATGTGGGTGGGCAGTGCAATGTTGGCACTTTTTTGATGCCCACTTTATTTCACCCTTCTAGGGTGCTTAGGTGTTATGCTTAAATTTTCCTTCTTGAATCCCCCGACTTGAGTCTTTGTTTTGGGATCAAGAACAAAAAAAGTGTTTTTGTTGTTAGTAGCCAGTGGCTAGTGTAGGTTTACGGCTTCCACACAAAACCTTAGTGAGTTTTTGCTCGTAAAGATCTGACAGTTTAAGTTTGAGCTTCAACAGACAGTGTTCAACCGAGCTCGCGCTCAAGATTCCATGCCCTGCATAGAAGTTAACTCTTTCACCTCCGGAGCAGTTCTAACCTGGGGTTATACTGCATATGTCATAATATAGCAAGACTCCATTAGAAGAAACAACATTACTAAGGTGAGTAATTTTTTCTTTTCTGCCATCAACTTCTACGTTAAAGTGATTTACCAAGTTTTGATATATGAACGCATATATTGCAAGGTGACTGCATACAGAACTGATTCGCAATGTATTTTGATAGATGCATAGCCTATTTTAGCAAATTAATCAGGTTTTTACCTCACAAACCAGAAAGTGTCATTTTGTGTATTGACCTGTATTTGGTGACCTTTGACACTCATTACCTTTGCAATGTCACCACAGGGAGATCTGTGCTCTGCAATTAAAATTAGTTCTTGGTCACAGTAATTCTGTCTTGATAACAGAGCTCTTGGTCGCAGCATGCAGCATTACATAATAGCAATGTCAAACAGTTCATTTTCAGGGTCCGATGATGAAAGCATTATGTTGTCCTGCACTAACAATGATCTTTCGGACACTGACATAGTGCCACAGTTTGACAGCCACTGCATAGTAGAGCCCCATAGGGATGACCCTATAACAGAAGCGAGAATGATGTGGGCAGTAGCTCAGACAGTCACAGCAGCAGTCCTGATCCATTCCAGTACAGCAGCAAGAGCAGACTTAGCAACACGGACTGTTATTATATTTTGCTACTTAATGCTACAGTTTGGTTCCCGTCATTGCTGTCATTTTACCATGCAAAATCAAGATATGGTGTGTGTTCTGTTACTCCCAGCATCGATGTGCCCACACAAATGCTAGCAATAGTACCCTGGGTTTTTATATTTCTTTTTTTTGGGGGATTACTTTCCCTATGGTAACAAGTTGTTGGCCACTCCAGCTTGACACTGAGAGCATGGCTCAATCTGGTGGCATTGCTTGAGCAGGATACATGGCTCACAATTTGTCCAAATCCAATTTGTCCAAACTCACCTGGTACTAGTTAGTAGTGACCTCCCACCAATTGATTTGTCAGTCACTCTGATGGAGCACAGAGTGGAAATTACAAGCAGGCACCTTGTACCCCAACCACTCCAAACCCCCCAGATGCACACACACTTAGAAAAATGCTGCAGCATAGAATTTTTATTATCAGTAAATTATTTATACTGTTTGGGTCTGTCTTTGCCCTAGTGCCAACTGGTCTATGCTATAGCTTTCTTCTGTGTATGTGTGTGTTTTGGGGTGGGGGGCCTGCTTGTACTTTCCCCTTTAGAGGTATTAGCGATTGAGTAATGTGTTGAAGTCACCGGTTCCCCAGTTTACAGCATGTTATAAATTTAAAACTGCAAATTATTGCACCAGCTTTGCATTACCTCTAAGTGTTCAGGAACTATACAGACTGCAGCTGGCATTAGTGTCTGCATAATGCATCTGTAATACCATCCTGGCATTGGCTTATTGCCCTACATGTGTGCCTCCAGGTGCATTATGAATTGAGCAAAAAATACACAGTACAGTCGGTGATCATCCCCAACCCCCCAAGATCAAAAATTACACTGCCAATACCCTTCTCATGGAGAAAGAGACCGCATTTATGTTTAGATAGCCTAAGTACCGTTTGATTGGTCCACTACAAAAAGGGACATATCCTCGCGGTAGGTACTCAAGTGTTGGACTGTATTTGAACCACCCTTCACTTATGTCACCATACTTCATTATCACTTCGGTCTGTGTCAAGCCATTTGTGTTTTCCTATTTTTTCCATTACAGTGGATCTCTGATGCACATGCATAAAGTGTACAGCAAATACAACAGATGCTGCACTATACTGTCTCCCATGCCTTACCGATGTCATGGTGCATTGTGTGGACACCCTGCATTCATTGCTGTGTAGCCCATATTTTGGTTCAGACATTATTCCCCAAGTATGCCAAACTGACTAGCACACTTTGCAATACAACACCACAGAAGCCATACATTGGTACCACAGTGTCGGGAGAGGATGGCAACTGCAGTCTCTTTTGCTGATGCTCCGGAGTACATACAATAATGCCATAATCCTAGTTATAAATAAAGACTGTATGTTGACATGTTAAAAAACTAAGTGTTTTTAATTTTGAGATACACTAATCTATGTACAGTATAAAACTGATTTTATTGCATTCATTTATAAACTTAGCGAGGAGCTGGCAAGCTGGAGAAACAATTCAGTGCACCATGTCCCTTTATTCATGCACATCTAAGCATACTTTGGTGATCAGTGTTATGGTGCTTGCATGAGATCATCAAATGAGCCCAAGAAAAACAGAGGAGCACAAGAAAAAAGTATAAACTGTCTAATGATGGTGACAATCAGAAATGCAATAGCAAATGCAGTTTACTGAAGCAATCACACTGAAGCAACACTTGCCAAAAATACAGTTTATTGCACTGTTCTGGGATTGGGCTGTGCAGCTCAGTGCTTATACTCTTGCTGTATATTACAATTCTGAACTGTTGAAAAAGTCATCCATTTAACACAGACCTCTATGTACCAATACTGAAAATCTTACTTCAATTTATAGATCTGCCCAGTTCAAAAGTCATCCTTGTGTCACAATATGCTACAGATTACAGCTCCACTCAGTTAAAAAAATTTTTTATGTTGCTTGCACGCATGTACAAGAAACAGTGCCATCATCCAAGTTTTCGGAGGTGTGGCACCCGTCTTCCAATTCAGTCAGTGTGTTTGCAGGCGCGGCCCCAGTTCCCCAATCACTGCTGCAGTTGTCTATGATAGCAGTTGAAAATGCAGTGGTTGTACAGTTGAAAGGAGAGCTTCGCTTCAGTGAGCAGAGATCTCCCCCACACACACGCAAGCACGCATACTGCGTGCTGATGCGCTCCCCCCATGCACACACTGTATGGCCGACGGGGGGTGCCCAATCCCCCATCGGCTCCAAGCCCCACTAGCAGCATGGCCATCTCCCATGATTCTTCATAGTTTCCAAATCTCTTGCTTCATGAGAGCTGCAAGCTGACTGGCTCTCAACTCTCGTGAGATCTTGGCCACCATCTCAGGGGAAGATAAACACACAAGATTTGACTAAATCCAGCATATCTTGCAATGGAGAATGGAGCTAGAAATTGTACAGCTTCTCAACCCAAGTTCCCTAACTTTTAACACTGACCATGAGGGAGAACTGAAGAGACATGTTTTAAAGAAAAAAAAAATGCTTCTGCCCCAAACTGTGTCCGTAGCATAGCAGCAATGCAGATTCCTTACTCAGCTTACCACATCCAAAGCAAGGATTATCCAAGACATCCTGTCCACCTCCTCCTCTTAAAGGCACATGCCTCCATTATCCCAAAGAATACCAAGGCATACGGGGGATAAATAAAACACAGTACTGTATTATATTGGCTCAACATACAAGGAGATTTGATGACAATAAAATAACTATTTGTGAAATCGTGAACTTTAATAGTTATTTAGTTTACTGATTTCCACAGTTTTTTCCTTCTCTTAAAGGCACAGTCACATATTAAGGAGCAGCTACTATGTACTGTGTACGACAAAGTAATGCATACTAATGTGAATGCATGACTTAGCCCCATTAATTTCATTAAAAAAAGGTCTTGAACAAGATAATTTATCACATTTCTGACATTTTTAAAGGATGCTAAATTTAAAGGATGCTAACAGCCATGTATTGTCTGAGATCTTTCACAGATGACCAAATAGATTCCACAGCCACAGTTACCTGGAAGCAAGTGGTCCCAGGAGCTCAGTACATCAGGGGCTACAACATTATTAAAGGCTCTCATTCCTTAAATGGGCATATACTCTTGAGTTCCCCTACATGCTGTTCAGAACAAGCATACCATTTTACTAAGGTGCCTGATGTCCTGGAGCCCCTGCCAGTGGCTCCAGAGTCTATCCACTATTAAATGAGCAAATGGCCACCTTAGAACATCGGGAGTACCCTGCCAGCATCCCAGATTGCTAAAATACTAAGTAATGTGCCAGAGTTCCTCATTACAAGCATTGTAGCACCATTAAGTGCTCACTCAAGACATAACACAACAGTCTCTGAAGCATTTTCACAGTCCCTCTGTGCCTCACCTCAAAATTACATGCTCTCAAGAGGTTTTTATGGTACATTAGGTCTTTTAAACTCACCACCTTCTTCTATCAAAAGATAGAGGAAACTTCTCATATCATCTAACCAACAGAAACACCACAAACAAAGTAGGTCTCATGAGGAGGAGGAGCATTGATGGACCAACTTAGCTTGCCTATCCATATCAGCAGCCACGAGAAATATCACCAAGAGACTTGCTGCTGTGTTCTCAGTAAAACTCTCCAATTCCCCCTTTTCTATGCAGATTTAGGGTATAGGTGGCCACCAGTGTAGATTGACTGACAATCACTGCTGCAATCTTGTGTAGAGCACAACGCGCTCACAAACATCCTACCAGCACAGAGGGTATTAACGCACCAACCGATCTGCAACAGCAGACCACAGTGCGAATAATTACATATACAGGCAATGATCGAAAATCAATTAATCGGGTAAATACATTGGGGCAGTACTATTACCACAGCTGTGGACAAGCAGCATAACAGTGAGTCCTCACTCACTCTATCCACATGTATAGGACAGTGCACACTTTAATGCACGGTACAATAGGGCTGAATAGTGCCGAGCATTACTGATTACTGTGCAGGGAAAGAAATTAAGGAATAAAATATATCTAATCCCAGCTACCACTCAAAGGGCAAACACTTAACCCTTATGATCACTATATGTTCAGCTAGATGCATAAAGCAAACTACAAGCATTATCCCACAGACTGTCTTATCTGGTATTTCATGAGGACAAGATCAACTAAAAGATGATCCCTTCCTTTCTGCATAAAATATGTCCACTTTTTCACATCAAATGGGATATCGAAATACCTGTCTATAAGCCTGCAGACACGGTAGATAGGGACCCTCATCATCTGCTAGCCATGAGGAGACTAATGTAAACTTACATCACAAGAAAGGCAGACATATTGCACATATTGGCTTAAGTCACCCATCAGAGAGGTGCAAAAGGCCTCAAATCATACACGAACAAAAATCAAGGTCATTCCACAACAGCAATAGCCACATCAGGGGCTGAGAGAAACATGGCCACAATAGAGAAGTTGTGCTGCCACTACATGGCCATCGACACACATTTACTAAATACTACAGAGATGATGTAGCCCTGGAAGCAAAAACTAACTTTACTTAAGTAGTGTTGTTAGAAGCAAGGTTGAACATAACATAAAGGACTGACTACCCACCCTTCTCACTAGGGTACTGCTTTTTACATTTAAATCATATGTAAGGAGTGCCTCAGAGATTATCCCCCACAATGGTAGTTTACTCACCTAGTAAAGGTGATTGTGGGAGTATACATCTCTGAGGTACTCCTCAACCCACCCAGGTAGTCAGTCAGAGACAAAGGACTCAAAGATGAACTCAAGATCAGCATGCCGTATGGGCCAGAAATGTTAGATTTGTATGCATAAGAAATACAGAGAGGACCCTCATGGGCCACAGGATTTTTGGTAAAAAATTACAAATGCCTCTACTACAATTTAACACGCTAAGATACATATCGGGAAACCTTGTGCTGCCTACTAACATGTCAAGAGTTACTTGTTACAAAATAGGTACAGCTTTGGAAGAATTCAAACTGATCCTGGAGAGGCAGAACCACAGGAAAAGGGGGTCAGACTTCTTTGAAGTCACATGTGCATCATGCAACCTATCAGGTGGACACAACCCATGTGTAAGGAGTGTGAAGTGCCTCAGAGATGTATACCCACACAATCACCTTTACTAGGTGAGTTAACTACCACTACCAGGTGAAATAATCTTCAATTTGAATAATATGCTATATCAGTATGGAAGCATGTTCCAGTTTTAACTAGAAACAAGGAGGAACTATAATTCAGCGAGTTCTGAGCTTCATTAAACTGTACAACATGATTTTGGGGGCATCACAACTGAAAAGACAACAGATGCATGCCAGGAAGTAAAACCTGTATTTGTGGTGCCCCAACTTCAGATGCTCACCAGTATGGGCTTCAGCTGGCAGGTCACTGTCCTTCGCCACTGCAGACTCCTCAACTCACCAGTATGGCTCAGAAGGAGTGGCAGTGGGGATGGAGCTCCTCTAAATTGTCACTACAGCAGACTAGGGAAAAATGGAGGGGTGATGAGAGCTGTGTGGTGCTGGTGGCATGGGTGGAGGTGGCAAAATGTTTACAGAACTCCCCCAACGCATGCCTCGGCAGCAGCACACCTGATTGGCTCAACAGGCTCAGAATCAGAGCAGCATCAGGACATCAGCATGTTACAGCTGCAGAAGTCTGACCCAGCTCCTGAGCCTTCTAGAACAAGGCCACCCCAGGGTCAGGACTCCTGCAGCAGCATACAGCCTGAGAACAGCCCGGTGGGGGGAAGGGGATTGATTGGGATGGGGACCCAGCTCGGGGCACTGGTCAGTGGGCAGCACAGCACCAACTGCACTGACCAGGGTTCAGGAATTGGGACCGACATGGAACAGAATTAAAAAAAAATAAAAGATTTTTGCTTGATTTTTTATGTACACACAAGCATACAATAAGTATGCGTGGTTATACCACTGCTCACATTCAGTTGTCTAACATAGAAACATAGAATTTGATGGTAGATAAGGACCATTTGGCCCACCTAGTCTGCCCATTTCCCTACCTAATGGATAAGCTGCAGATCATAGTTAACCAACAGCCTACTTCCTCCTACCCCCCATTAGAATTGCCTTATGTCTGTCCAATGCATTCTTGAATTTCCCCACTGTTTGTGACTCAATGACCTCCTCAGGAAGGCTGTTCCATGCGTCTACAAATCTGTGAAAAAAATACTTCCTCACATTACCTCTGAGCCGTCCCCCCTCTATCTTCAAATTGTGCCCTCTTGTTCTTGCACATCTCTTTTTCTGAAAGATGCTACCCTCTTGGACTTTGATTCCCTTGAGGTATTTAAAAGTTTCTATCATGTCCCTCCTTTCCTCGAGGCTTTACATCGGAAGCTCCTTTAGTCTTTCATGATGTATCTTCTGGTACAGACCCTGCACAATTTTGGTTGCCCTCCTCTGGACAGCCTCCACCCTGTCTATGTCTTTGTGGAGATGGGGTCTCCAGAACTGTACATGGTACTCCAGATGTGGTCTTACCAACTGTCTGTACAAAGGGCCAACAACTTCCTGTTTTCTACTGGTGATGCCTCTCCCTATGCAACCCAGTATCCCCCCAGCCCTCCTTACTGCCTTCTCACATTGCTGGCCCACCTTTAGGTCATCTGATATGACTACCCCCAGGTCCCTTTCCATTTTTGTTGTTGACAGTATATCACCCCCATTGTGTACTCTTCCCCTAGGTTTTTGTTTCCCAGGTGCATTACTTTGCTCTTCTTTGCGTTGAATCTAAGCTGCCATACATCTGACCATTCCTCCAACCTTGCCAAATCCCTTTTCATCCTTTCCATTCCACCTTGCATATCAACCCTGTTGCAGATCTTTGTGTCATCTGCAAAGAGACATACTTTCCCTTCCAGTCCCTCTGCAATGTCACTTATAAAGACATTAAAACAGACTGGTCCCAGTACTGAACTCTGCAGTACCCCACTAGTAACCCTCCTTTCTTCACTATGGACTCCATTTACTATTACCTGCTGTGTCCTGTTGTCCAGCCAGTGTTTTACCCAGGCTACCACCCTGGGACCCACTCCCAGGCTGGCTATTTTGTTTTATTAATCCTTTTGTGGGACTGTGTCCAATGCCTAGCTAAAGTCTAGATGAGGCCAAGTCCACAACCCCTCCTGGTCCACTACTTTGGTCACCCAGTCGAAGAAATCAATTAGATTTGTCTGACATGACCTTATACTAATGTGGAGCCTTTGAAAGAGCTCCTGTGCTTTAAGGTGTTATGTGAATAACAAATAAAACAAATATTATTCAGTTTATTGTAACCCTCCCCCCACACACACAGGCCAGCCTACTTGCTCTGCTATTTTCATTCTTGAACCATTGTTACTGCTTGCTGCAGTACCTTCATGGGTCACACTACTTTCTCCATTTCCTCTATATATGAAATAACCTTCCTACATACTTGTCTCTCCCCCTCCATCCCTACTCCTAAGCAACTTCTTGGGGATTGCTTTGTTCCTTCCTGTTATTGCTCTTAGCACGTCTATGCTCAACCCTTTATTTGGGTTGTTCTGCCAACAGTCTACACATCGATTAACCACTCATTTATTGTTCATATTTGCTTGCATTATTGTTCATTGTGTATTTCTTGATTGAATATATTTAAAAAAGTAACTGCAAAACACTCCCTACCCTTCCCGATGTACACCTGAAATGAGCCTTGGCTCATTCAACTTCCCTTGTCACCTATAGTACATAAATGCACAAAGTTCACCTACTATTATCCTCTTTCAGTTTGCTTCATCTCACCACACAAAATACATAAAACTCTAAATTTTAAATACAGTACTTTCAGACTTGCTTGAACCTCCCCTTGGAACAGGCTGGGACCTCCCAAGGGAGGCTGGCTTCACCATTTGAGAACCCCAGATCTACTCCAGTCCAACAAAGGATATTTAAAGCTTAAGAGAAGACCACAATTACTGCAAACAAAACTTCACAACAAAGCCAGCAAACTTTTGCTATACTCATGGCAATACTGATTCAGTTTGATCACAGCTCAAATGCAAGCAAATCTCTTCAGAGCAGTGAAAGAAGGGGAACACCAATTACAAACAAAACTTTAACACAGCAGTCAAACTGTTTGCCTTACCTGTAGCATAGCTGATTCAGTCTGCTCCCATCTCTAATCAAGAAAAATATCTTCAGCATAGCCACACCAACCAAGAACAGAACACCTACTTTTCCCATGAAAGACATTACAGTGCTCATTCAGAGTCCTCTTTTATATCTCAACTCCCAGTAACCCTCTAAGCACCTGACACCCACATTCCACAAGTCTGCATGATTTCTGGCCAATAGGAATGCTGCTCCAATCATCAGGTTACTGGCTAAATCCAACACGTTAAGTACTGAGCTTGGAGATCTGAGACACCTGGGTTTGAATCCCCAGAGCAAGTAATTTTACCTGCTCTGTGTCCCTGGAATGCAAACAGTACAGCATGCCTTTTCCATTCTAAAATAAGTTTTCATAATCTGGTCCCCACTTTCTGATTGTGAAAATTTATTTCCCACCCAGCCCATTTAAAGCATATTTGGTAGAGACCACCCTCTCCTCACCCTGCCTCTCCACACCCCCCCCATACTTACCTCTGGAGTCTGGCGCGATGATCTTTGATGGACTGGGAACAAGTCTGCACTCTTCAAAGCCGACCAAAAAACTGAAGAAATGGCGGTAAGCTGTATAATAGCAAAAATGGCATTCACGAAGTTCTGGCGTCGTGGAAACTGCTAGCATAGCCGCCGTAAAACAGCTCTTTTAGATTTTTCACAAAATTTGCAACATAGGTTTTGAGACCCCCTCATGAACATTGGCACTGTCATGGCGTTATTAGGTCCCGAAGGGATTCCGTATTCATCGCAGAATCACCTTTGGGACTGATTAAAAATACAGTGCTATTCTTATGTGAGGGGGCTCTCAAAAAGCCTATGTTGCAAATCTGGTGAAAAAAATCCAAAAATAGCTGTTTTAGGAGCGTACGTTGCGCAGTTTCCATGCATGCTCGTAACTTTGTGAATTTGTAATATTTTCACTCCAGACTTTCAAAATTGCCATTTTTCCAGACCTCCTTAAGAACAGTGCAGTTGTCATTTTACATATCTTGGCCAAAATGTGTTTTTGAACATCCGTCGCAGAATTGCGAGGTCGCTGTGCAAAATCAGTTTTTGGGACAGTTTGAGAAAATGACGGTGACACTGTTCATGAACAGAGGTCCTAAAATGCTTATGTTGAAAATTTGGTGACAAAAGTCCATAAAATGACTGTGTTACAAGTGTGTGTTGCGTAATTTAAACTAGGAGTGGGGGGTGGCAGTTGGGGAAGAGATATGCAGAGACCACAGCGTACATTGCGCAGTTTCCATGCACGCTCGTAACTTCGTGAATTTGTAATATTTTCACTCCAGACTTTTAAAATTGCCATTTTTCCAGACCTTCTTAAGAACAGTGCAGTTGTCATTTTGCATATCTTGGCCAAAATGTGTTTTTGCACATCCAGCGCAGAATTGCAAGGTCGCTGTGCGAAATCAGTTTTGGGACAGTTTGAGAAAATGACGGTGACACTGTTCATGAACAGAGGTCCTAAAATGCTTATGTTGAAAATTTGGTGACAAAAGTCCATAAACTGACTGTGTTACAAGCGTGTGTTGCGTAATTTAAACTAGGAGTGGGGGGTGGCAGTTGGGGAAGAGATATGTAGAGACCACAGGTTGGGAAACCATATGAGCTTACCCCCCATAACAGTGACAAAGGACAAATGGCAAGTACTGTTGGTGATGCTAGGAAAGGAGGGCAGGATGGGAGGGGAAAAGGGTGGAAGGTGGTTACCTTTAATGCTAGGAGCCTTGGGAGGAAAACTGCAGAGTTACAGGTTCTCATGGCAGAGGGAGAGGTGGACATTGCAGCCATCATGGAAACATGGGCTACCCAATACAATAACTGGGACCTGTCTGTACCAGGGTACAGGTTATTTCGTAGGGACAGGGTGATTGGAAAAGGGGGGTGGCACTATATGTGAAGGAAGGACTGAAGTGTGTAAGGGAGGAAGGGAAGGAGGGTAGTATGGAGTCACTTTGGATGCAAATCCAGGATTCCAAGAATAGGATTCTTAGAATGGGAGTGGTGTACAGGCCACCATCTCAGATGGAGGAGTTAGACAGGGAACTAGTGGGACAGATCAGGAGGACCTGCGAGAAGGGTAGTGTGATGATTGTGGGGGACTTCAACATGCCAGGAGTGGACTGGAGCACCCCAACAACCAGGAACAGAAGGGAGCAGGTACTGCTGGATGCCTTCCAGGACAGCTTCCTGCTGCAAATGGTCAGTGAACCAACCAGGTTAGGGAATACCCTTGACCTTGTGCTGGCAAATGGGGACTTTGTGAGAGAACTTACAGTGGAGGAACCGCTGTCAGGGAGTGACCACCACACTCAGTATGGCTCACATTGGATATGGGCAAGGAAGGAGTGGAATCTGGCACAATAGTGCTGGACTTCAGGAGGGCCGACTTTGGGAGGATGGGGGAAGTGATAAAAGGGTACCTGGCCAGAATTCAATCTAGTATAGACACTAACCAGAGGTGGGAGCTCATAAAGCTGGGGATAGTGGAGGCAACCAAAACCTGCTGCAAAGCCAAGAGCAAGAAGGCTGGGGCTAAGAAACCGATCTGGTTGAGCAAGGAGGTCATGGAAAGGTAAGGAGGAAAGAGCTGCCTTTAGGAAGTACAAGAAAACAGGGAGGGGAGGACAGGGAGGAGCTACTTGACAGAATCGAAGGAGGTGACAAGGGCAGTAAGGCAAAGCATCTATGGAACTCAGGCTGGCACAAGGCATTAAGAAGGGGAGAAGGACTTCTTTAAGTACATCAGGAGAAAAGGAGCTGTAAGGACCACATAGTAAGGATTAGGAAGGAGGGGGGTTGGGTGGAACCAGGGTGCGATAAGGCGGAAGCACTAAATGAGTACTTCTGCTCAGTATTTACTAAAGAGAAGAGGGGGTGACACCTAAGGTGGGAGAAATGGCAGAAGCAGGGTGGGAAGTGGTGACAGATGGGGAAATCATGGAGAGCAGAGTTCGGGAGGCTTTGAAGGCACTGAGGGTGGACAAGACACCAGGCCCAGATGGCATCCTCCCAGGGTACTGAAGGAGCTGGCAGAGGTCCTTGCAGGACCTTGTGCAGACCTATTTAATGCCTCACTACATTGGGTGTGTACCTCAGGACTGAAGGATGGCTCATGTGGTGCCCTCCACAAGAGTGGCCCAAGGATGAACTGGGAAACTACAGACCAGTGAGCCTCACATCCATCGTGGGTAAGCTAATGGAGACTATCCTGAAGGAGAGGCTGGTGGCCCTCCTAGAGGCCAAGGACTACAGGACAGCAGACAGCATGGCTTCATACGTGGCAGATCCTGCCAAACCAACCTGGTCGAGTTCTATGACTGGGTAACTAGGCAACTGGACAGGGGCCATGCAGTGGATGTCCTGTATCTGGACTTCAGTAAGGCATTCGACTCAGTGCCACATGGAAGGCTGGGAAGGAAGTTAGTAGGCACAGGGGCAGGTGCAAAGCTGGTGAGATGGGTAGGAAACTGGCTGCAGGGAAGGCAACAGAGGGTGGTGGTGGATGGGGAGCTCTCACACCCAAGGGCAGTGACGAGCGGTGTTCTACAGGGCTTGGTGTTGGGACCAGTGTTGTTTGGGATATTCATTGCAGACATATCATGGGACATCAAGAGCAAGATCAGTCTGTTTGCTGATGATACCAGGGTAGGCATGGTGGTGGATGACCTAGGGGGATGGCAGGGGTTGCAGGATGATCTGGCAAAGCTTGAAACCTGGTCAGACACCTGGCAACTGGGCTTTAATGCCAAAAGTGCAAGTGCTGCATTTTGGGATGAAGAACCAAGGAGGAGTTACCAGCTAGGGGAGTGCAGCTAGCCCAGACAGAGGAGGAGAAGGATCTGGGTGTGCTCATTACAGGGTCAATGAACAACTCGGCACAATGTAGGAAGGCAGCTGCAAAGGCCAACAAAATGCTGGGTTGTATTGCAAGGGGTATATCCTCGAGGAGGGAGGAGGTGATTCTGCCACTGTATAGGTCATTAGTTAGACCACACTGGAGTACTGCGTGCAGTACTGGCGTCCGTATCTGAAGAGGGACATTAAGTTACTGGAGGGGGTGCAGCGCAGAGTGACAAAGATGATCAAGGGGCTGGGGGACTTATCATATGAGAGGAGGTTGAAGGAGTTGAACATGTACTCACTGGAGGAGAGAAGAGACAGGGGTGACATGACTGAAACCTTTAAATACATGAAAGGAATAAACAAGACAGATACAGAGGGGCTGTTCAAAGTAAGGAAGGGGAGGGCCACCAGGGGCCATGATATGAGACTGGAGCGAGGAAGGTTCAGGAGGGAGATGAGGAGACACTTTTTTACAGAGAGGGTGGTGGCTGGGTGGAATGCGTTACCTGCTGAGGTGGTATGCAGCAGAGCAGTGGACTGCTTCAAATGAGGATGGGACAGGACAAGGGGGAGGGTTAATGAAGTGGAAGGGTGGAAGGGAGGGGCAGCTGCAGAATAAGGGGTGCTAGTTGCACATACGAGCAGACTTGATAGACCTCGAGGCCTTTATCTGCTGGCAAATTTCGTATGTTCGTAATTTCCACACACACTTATAACTTCGCTAATTTGCAAAATTTGCATACCAGATTTTCAACACTGGCATTTTCACACCTCCTTACAAACAGTACAGTTGTCATTTTCACAGCCTGCCAAAATGTGTTTCCGCACCTGTGGCGCACAATGGCGTGGTCGCTGTGGGAAATCAACTTTCGGGACACATAAACAAAATGACTGTACCGCTGTTCATGAGGGGAGGTCCCAAAATGCCTGTGTTGAAAATGTGGTTAAAAAAATCCCCAAAATAATTGGGTTATGGATGTGTGTTGCACAGATCCTATGCATGCTCATGACTTCACCAATTTTTCATATTTTCACTCCAGATTTTCAACATTGCCATTTTTTCACACCTCCTCTTGAACAATACAGTTGTCATTTTTCACATCCTGCCCAATCTGTGTTTTCATCCCTGTGTCACCAAATGGCATAGCTGCTGTGCAAAACCACCTTTCAGCTAACAAACTGACTGTGCTGCTCTTCATGAGGTGGGGCCACAAAAAGCCAATGTTGAAAATTTGGAGTGAAAATACCAACAAACGCCTACGACGTTAGGGTTTCCAACTGTAACACCCCACCCTGTAGAGACTTCCAGGAATCAGGGGTGTGACTTGGGATCATTGACTGTAATGCTTATGCCATTCCACCCCCCACCCTGTAGCCAGTGACAGGCATTGAGGTGTGTCTTGCAGTGTTCAGCCCTAAAGCTGACCCCATTCTCCTATACTGCACCCACCTCAGCATATTTCCTTATGGAATGAGGTAAGTATAAGGCCCAAAGACCACAAAGAACACCACAACACTTGTCAGTGTCTACAGGGTAGGGTGAGGTAAAATGGCATGAGCGTTATAGCTGATGACCCAAAAGCACACCCCAGCGCCTGTCAGTCTTTGCAGGGTGGGGTGGGGTTGGCGTCAGTTCAATACTTCACTGACATTCCTATTCTGCATCTCTAACTCCTGCACTACCAATGCCAGCAAGACAACATTCTGCATTGACAAATGCTTGTTTTGTTTGGGTGTAGATTTGTTTTCTTTATTTGTTTATCCCTTGCTTTTCTGATTGCCCTCTCAAGCACCATCACCCCCACTGTCTCCAGGACTTACACTGCACTGCCTGCGTCTTCTTCCAAAATTCTCCAACCCCCGCTGCTGCATGCATCCAGTTTTGTGGCAGTTGAGGGATCGTGGAATTCAGAGCCTGTGTGTGGTGTTCTTTTTTTTTTTTTGTGGCAGGGCTCTCCGCTAGATTTCTGCCCTGGTCAGCCCAGGACTTCCACCTTTGTTACTGCCGTGATTCCTCAGTCACCCCTGGCTTTCCCCTGGGGCGAGGCCGCAGAACTGCTCCCCTATCCAGCCCGCAGTACCAGTAACTGGTTGGGGGATCCGGTGACAGAGGCTAATTGAAGCACGGGGAGGGCTTCATAGAGGTGGAGGCCCCACTTGGATTTTCTGGTTGGCTCCCCTGTGGAACTGGGTGCATGCAATGATGCAAGCTGAGAGGGAGCCTGCATGCATCCATGCATGCTCCCCTCAAGGTGTTCACACTCGGCTCCCCCCATGCTCTCACCCGGCGCCATGCCCCCTGGCTTCCACCAGGGGGTGACGTGATGCTGGTGCGGTGCTTCCCCCCTCCCCGGAGAGGGAGAGCAGTCCTTCAGATGCTCAATCCTTCCCTTCCCCTGCTGACTCCCTGGCGGCCCATGTCCGTTCCTGAACAAGGGTCGCTGGCATGGCGCAAGGTGTGATGTCCCGTGCCTCAACCCCCAGCACCACTGGGCCAGCTTGTGTGTGGTGTTCTAATAGTAAATCTGAACTTCCCTCAAATTTCACTAGGGTGGTGATCCGTGACAGTGTGGTGTTGTAAGAGTAAATCTACTCTAGGGGAAAACTGTGTGCTGTTTTTCTGTACCTGTAGTTCGGATGCACAGTTTTGTCCATGAGTGATGAACTGTGCAGGTGGCCTTTTTCCATGTGCTGTTTTTTCCAGAGACTTCTTTCTGGAAACTTGTTTTCCTAGAACTAGCAGACCATGCATGCAATGACGACATCGGTGGTGGTGCTGTGCATGCTTCCACACACAGCACGCTGGAAGTCTGCCACTCTGTTGCTTCTGCTGTGTGGCCCCCTGCGCTCTGCCTCCCAGCCACCCCTAGGGACCAGGCTGATGTCAGGTGACATGCCACTTCATCACCAGAGGAGAGAAGTCCATCAGATGCTCACTCCTCCTCCCGAGGTTGACCACATCCCAAGTTCACTCCTGGACTCAGTTTTTCTTTTTTTCACCAATTCTCTGTATGCGCTCCTGTGCAGCGGGGATGGTACCTTGTCCCCTTTTCAGCCCTGGTACATGGATCCTCATCACTCCCCTAACCTGGCCTCCACCTCAGCAGCGAGACAGGGAGGACTGTAGCTCACCTTCCCCCAAGGTGGGTCCCCCCACACCAGGGAGGAACAAAAGGGGTGACTGAGATCACCCTTGATGCCCCGCTCTGGCTTAGGCCAGGCTTTGTTCGGGATGGAGAGAGAGAGGAATCCATTAGGGCATCCTTATTACTCACACAGAGGTTTTTAATCCTGCTTTAATCCCCCAGAGGTGCAGACTTGCAATGACATCCGGCGCATGATGGGAATGCTCCCATGCCCACCCGCAGGACGTCCGCCATTGTCTCCACTCATTTCAAGGTGTCCCCTGGTTGCAAAACCCCCCTAGTCTCCACTGGGAGGCACTTGTTGCTGGGGATTCATATATCCCACCCCCTCCCCTCCCCATCCGGCCCCCGATGACCCAAGCTGCCTCCCAAACCAAGGTCACCTGCGTGATGCAAGGTAAAGCGTCCAGTGCCTTAGCACTTAGCACCACTGGGCAGCCTCCTGGACTCAGGTTGTTGTTGCCACAAGCAGTTATTGATTTATTTATTTAAACATTTTACCAGGAAGGCACACTGAGCAGAGTTGGGGTAATGCTGCACAGAAGAGCCAGTTCTTGGGACATGGATATGTTGTTTATCCACACTGTCTGGCAGGTTCCTTGCCGCTTTAAATCTTGCTGGAAGGTCTTCAAGCTGGCTCCTTCCACCCATCGGGGTGGTAAAACTCTCGGCTCCACCCCATGACACCAGATCTTCCTTACCACTTGGAAGCTCAGGTTCCCTCCTTAACGCTCTTGTATAGACTGGATCCTAACTCTTTGGTTCACCCGAAAATAATTTTAAAATTTTCCAGACGTCGGTCTACTTCTTCCTTCACAGCTGCGATGGACAAATCGACTCCCTGGTTTTCGTCGGTGCCCATGCGGGCAGAAGATGTCCAGGACCAATCTGCACTCCACATGCATCTACTGCCTCGGCCTTGACCATGACCCGCAGACCTGCGAGTTGTGCAGGTCTTTTTCAGCTAACGTCCCTGAAGACCATGCTGCCCGGCTCCAACTTGGGCACCCCGAGAAAAGTTATTCGCTGGTGAAGTCCAAGGAGGCCCATTGGGCGGTGTCCATGGTGGCTGGCTCGGCTGAGCAACTTGAGCTGATGATCGCCCTCGAGGAGGAGGCAGCCCAGTCCGCATCCTCATCTTCCTCAGTTGCGGCATTTATCCCACTCTCTCTGGGATCCTCCTACACAGCTTCTTTTAAGGAGCTGTGCCAATCCTTCTCCATGAAGGGTGAGGGGCCATCGGGACACTCTTCTTGGTCAACAAAGAAGGACTCGAAGGGTAAGTCCCACTGTCGACATTCATGGGAGCAGGAGAGGTCCACTTCTCAGGACAGTCGACACTCGACTTTGGTCGAGGTTGCAGCTAAGGTTCCTGGCTTCATGGTGTCCCCTTCAGGTCAGCCAGTCGAGACACCCGTCGACACGGTCGAGATTCTTCTCGACCCATCAGATGGGCTGTTGACTGGTGAAGCTGACAACCCTTCATCACCGGTTCCCCCGGTGGAAACCGAGAACTTGCCTGTGCCTCCTGTGCCGGAGTCCCCGGTCAAGGTTCCTGAGCCGAGGGAGGAATGGGTTCCCCCGCTCCCTTCCAGATCCACCCTCGGAAGCTACCGAGGGTCTCAGTCTCGGACCTCATCTCAGTCCAGCCGATCCCACCGACATTGGTGGTCTCGGCACCGAGGAAAGTGGTGGTGCCGTTCGTCCTCGTCTTTCTCCTCAGAAGAGGAGAGACTTCGGCGCAAATTACGTCGATGCTACGAGGACCTAATGTGGCAGCAGCTCCTTCTGTCTGGGAACAAACCAATGCCGTCATCTTCCCTGGCCATTAAGTGGCTGTCACCTGAAAGGCCGAAACAACCCCACGTGGTGGTTGAGGTGCCCAAGCCTGGGCTGCTTGTTAGACCGAAACCAGCTGCCCCACTGATTGTGGTGGAACCTCCACCTCCAGAACCAAAGTTGGGGGCTCCGACCAAGGATTCTCGGTCGGGTCAGGGTCTGCCCCACCAGTTGTCAGTCACCCTCACTCCCGACCATCCTCAGCAGGTGAAGGGTGGCTCAGTCCCCAGGCAGCTCTTCGCAGACTCTTCGGAGTCTGACGATGACTCCTCCCCTTGACCTGGAGTCCTCTGGGGGCAGTTGATGGACGAGAGCCCATCATCGTTCATGGGTCTGCTTCAGCTCATCTCAGAGTCCACTGGGATGCAGCTCGAGCCTGTATCCAAGCGGGCCAAGTATCCCCTCATGGAAATACTGGACCAAGGGGATTCTCCCATGGAGGCCTTTCCAGTGGCTGAAGCCATTGTTGGCCCAGCCTTGGAGCTATGGCAGCATCCGGCTTCCTGTCCTGCGACTTCGGCCAGGATGGTCAGGAAGTATGCAGTCCCTACCGGCTCTTTGTTCATTTTTTCGGAACACCCCTCTGCGGAAGGGTTGGTCACCGATAGCATTTTCCGGCACTCCAGGAATGCTAGGGATGTGGATAAGCCCCTTGACAAGGAGTCCAAAAAGCTGGACTATGCTGGGCAGAAGGTGTATGCTGCATCCTCCCTCGGCCTCCGTCAGGGCAGTTCGGCCGTACTGATGGCGCACTTCTCCCATGCCCTCATGGGCTCCCTGGATGAGGTAATCCCTCATCTCCCAGCTGATCTGCAGACTACGGTCAAGCAGATGCAGGATCAGGGAAGGGCAGTGGTGAAACAGCAGCTCCAAACAGCTCTTGATATCGGAGGCTCCTGTGTCCAGTCAGTAGTGGCTGCAGTGGCCATGTGCCGCTGAGCCTGGTTAAGAATATCCACCTTTACAGCGGATAACCAGCACAAGATGGTGGATCCCTTCTTGGGGACCGACCTGTTCGACCCTGGGTGGAAGGCCACCTCAGAGGATCGAAAAGTCCAATGCCACCCTGGACTCGGTCACGTCCAATCAGAAGGACAAAGGCCATCGACAGCAACATAAGTCCTTTCAACCTTCTGTCCCTGCGGTACATCCGGCCCAGCAACACCAGCATCAGTGCCAGCAGGCTTGCACTTGGCACCCCAAGGCCAAGCCTGCAGTTTCCTCTAACAGGAAGCACAGAGGAAAAGGCCCAGGAGGTCCCTCAGCTGGTTCTTCCTCCAAGCCTGCCCAGTGACGGGGTGAGGGGTGTCACCCCCAGCAGCATCGCTTCCCCCTGGGTTCCCCCATTGGGAGATGGCTCCACCACTTCCTTTCTGCCTGGTCCACTATCACCATGGACCGTTGGGTGTTGGAGGTGGTAGGAAAGGGTCTGCCTCTGGAGTTTGAGCAGGCCCCACCCTTCCAAGCTGTCGCTCCACAGGGGGCTATGGGGTCCGCAGCCTCTCTGTCAGCTCATCGAGCCAACATTACCCTGCTCCTCAAAAAGGAGGTGATCAGGAAGGTGGTGGATCCTCCATAAGACCCAGGGTTTGTGTCCAGGTACTTCCTGGTCCCGAAACAGATGGGGGGGCTGGTGCCCCATTCTAGACCTGCACGACCTGAACAGGTTCCTAAGGTCTTGAACCTTCAGGATGGTCACACTGGCTCAGATCATTCCATCCTTGGAACAAGGCATGTGGTTCTGTTCTCTGGACCTCCAGGACATGTTCTTTCACGCCCAATCCATCCATCCCATAGCGATTCCTCTGCTTTAGAGCAGAGGTGTCCCTCGAGTTCCGGGCCCCTTGGCCTTTCCCTAGCTCCCAAGGTCTTCACCAAATGCATGGCAGTGGTGACAGCATTCCTGCGGTGCCGAAGGGTCTGGGTGTACCCCTACCTGGATGACTGGCTGATTGCAGCCTCCTCCAGAATGGAGGTGGAGCGGTCCAAAGATCTAGCCCTCCAGGTTTGCTCTCAAGTTGGCCTCCTTATC
Organism: Neoceratodus forsteri; assembly: GCA_016271365.2. Classification (NCBI taxonomy): domain Eukaryota; kingdom Metazoa; phylum Chordata; order Ceratodontiformes; family Ceratodontidae; genus Neoceratodus; species Neoceratodus forsteri. The sequence continues at coordinate 276,997 of JADMNL010000032.1, read as the reverse complement.
AACGAGGCCAAGTCAGAACTTGTGCCAAAGCAGGTGATCCAATTCATCACGGCAGAGCTCGACTCTCTGCCAGCCAGAGCACGGCTCCTGGTGGTCAGGGCCGAGATTCTTTCCTCTTTTGCCCAATCATTTCAGGTTGGGCAACTGTGCCCTGCCTGGGACTTCCTGTGCCTCCTGGACCTCATGGCAGCCTGCACCAGCATGGTCCATTGGGCTCATTGGCACATGCGTCCCCTACAATGGGGACTGGCCAGCCAATGGTCACAGTGCTCCAGTCCTTTGGATCAGCCAGTGACAGTGACCCAGGAGTTGTGGAACACTCTCCAGTGGTGGATTGTTCCAGCTCATCTGCAGGAGGGCATCCCATTTGTCCGCCCTGAGCCGATGGTCCCTCTATCTACCGATGCCTCTCTGATGGGTTGGGGTGTCTAGCTGGGGGAGCACAGAGCGCACGGCCTCTGGTCCCCTTGGGAATCCCGATGCCACATCAACCTGCTGGAGCTTCGAGCGGTTTGTCTAGCCCTCACCACCTTCGCTCCATTTGTATGGTGTCAAGTGGTCCAGACGGACAATACGATGACCATGTACTACCTAAACCGCCAGGGTAAGACGCACTCCATGCCTCTGTGCAGGGAAGCTCTCTGCATTTGGTCCCTCGTGCACAGCCTGGAGGCGGATCTCCTTGCCATCCATGTGGCAGGAGCCTCCAACATTCTGGCCGATGCCCTAAGCCGGATAGGAGCTGCGTCCCACGAGTGGTCTCTCCTGCTGGAGGTAGTACAAGATCTGTTCTCCCACTGGGGCATATCTCAGCTGGACCTGTTTGCCTCCAGGGAGAAAGCGAAGCTGAGACTGTTTCATGCCCACCCCCCTCAGCAGAGTTCGCTGCAGGGGGATGCCTTCTCGAGGTCGTGGACCCTGGACCTTTCCTACGCCTTTCCCCCATTTCCCTTAATCCACAAGGTGCTTCTCAAGGTGAAGAGGGACAAGGCGCAGGTGATTCTGGTAGCTCCAGACTGGCCCCACCAGTTCTGGTATCCAGATCTCCTCAGTCTCAGCTCAAGCTCCGGTGGCTTCCAGCCCACCCGGACCTGATCTCAGTCAATCAGGGGAAGGTATTCCATCCAGACCTTCAATCCCTGCACCTGACAGCCTGGTTCCTGAGCGGCTAGAGTTCCAGGCCTTGGGTCTTTCTGACGAGGTCCTCAACGTTGTTGAGGCTTCCCGTAAGGAGTTGACCAGAAAATGCTACACCTTTAAATGGAAGAGATTCTCCATTTGGCATCAGGACATGGGCCTGGACCCTTTCTCCTGCTCCTTGGCAAGCATTCTGGACTACCTATGGTCCCTTTCTCAGTAAGGGCTTCAGTCGACAACCCTTAAGGTGCACCTGGCAGCCATCTCTGCTTACCGGGCATGGGCTGGAAAGCAGTTGGTGGTGGAGGAGAAGGTGGTCGGGCACTTTTCCAAAGGCCTTGATCACATATCCCTCGGTGCGAGAACCTCCACCTCTGTGGGATCTACTGCTGGTATTGACTAAGCTCATGGGCAAGCCATTCGAACCAGTGCACTGGTGTGATATCTCTCACCTGGTTGTGGAAGACCACCTTCTTGGCGGCTATCACGTCAGCCAGAAGGATGGGAGAGCTCCAGGCGCTTTCCGTTGAGTCTCCTTATCTGGTCTTCCATAGGGACAAGGTTATCCTGCGCTCCCATCTGAAATTCCTTCTGAAGGCGGTGTCAGAGTTTCACCTTAATCAGGTGTTGACTCTGTCGATGTTCCACCCCAATCACACCTCAGAGGCCGAATATAGGCTCCATACTTTGGACCCTAGAAGAGCACTCGCTTATTATAAGGAGCGGATGGCTGAAGTTCGGGGAGAGGTTTTCCAGCTGTTTGTCACCTACGCTGAAGCCACACCTGGCAGACCTGCAGCCAAGTGGATGATAGGCAGGTGGGTCACCTCCTGCACAGATCTCTACTATAGGTTGGTGGGCATGGAGCCTCCCAGAGGGATAAGAGCTCAATCTACCCGCCATACCACTGCATCGGTGGCTGCTTCCAGGGACATCCCTATCCAGGAAATCTGCAGGGCTGCTACCTGGAAGTCAGTACACACCTTCATTACCCATTACCACATCGACCTTGAGTCATGCTGGGATGCTGGTTTTGGGCCTCAGTACTCCAGTCATTATTCCCTAAGTAGGGGTGTGCCTTGCCTCCCTCCTCCCGGAGAACTGCTAGGAGTCTGCCAGACAGTGTGGATGAACAACATATCCATGTCCCTAAATACAGGTTACTCACCTGTAACAGGAGTTCTTGGAATGGTATATGTTGTTCATCCTACATCCTCCAACCTCCCGGCTTGACGCACAACCTGGCTTCCAGCAGGCTAGATCTGGCATCATGGGGCAGAGCTGAGAGTTTTACCACCTGGGTGGATGGGAGGAGCCAGCTTGAAGACCTTCCAGCAAGAATTTAAAGCAGCAAGGAACCTGCCAGACAGTGTAGATGAACAACATATACCATTCCTAGAACTCCTGTTACAGGTGAGTAACCTGTATTTACTGACTGTCGTAACCTGGGAACATGGATGCTATAGCTGTCTCATGCCACCAGCAGCTGGACGAAGAAAAGGTTCAGTTCCTGTTAAGAGCACTTGTTGAGTCCAGGTGGACATTTTGGAACAGTGCCTTGCAACCCATTCAGATGTGTTTGAGGGCCAGGTTGGGATGAATATTCCCAGAGTAGCAAGAGTATGAAGACAATGCTGCAGAAATACTAATGAATCAGTTTGACACTGAGCTTGTGCTGCCTACTCTGGCATTTGTAGTAGTATCCTTTAACCTTGAGGATCCTGAGAAGAGGGCTATTGGGTGTGGGCACCATGGATAGCGATGCATGGAAATGCTTAGAGCTATTTGTTTTGTGCTCACTGATGGGAGTGGGTAGTAAAATACTGTAAGACGATGTTGCTGAGGAGTGCACATTAAGGGGAGTCCCAGGGAGGGAAGGAGAATGCTCTGAAACCTGAGTGCCATACAGGCAGTTATTTAGGTTCAGTAGAGTGAGAAAAAGAGTAGCCCACCCAGTCATTGCACAAGATGAAAAAAATACTCACCTTAGTAATGTTGTTTCTTCTAATGGAGTCTTGCTGTATTCTGACTATTGCAGTGATAGCCAACCTTTGAACAGCCCTGGAGAAAAGAGTTAACTTTCCATGCAAGGCATGGAACACTGACAAGCTCGGTTGAGACTCTGTCCGTTGTTGTTTGAACCCAAACCGCCAGATCTTCTGAGTTAAACTCACTGGGCATCCTGTGTGGAAACTGTAAACTCACACTAATAACTGGCAACTAAATTTAATAAAAGGTTTTTTTGGTTCCAAGGCAAAGACTCAAGTCAGGAAACCCAAAAACAAAACACAACACATACCCAAAATTAAGAGGGTGAGAAAAAGGGGGCACCTCTAGGGTGCCAGCACTGTTCCTGCCCACCCACATCCCAAAACCCAGGTTCTGAGAGGGGAGGCGGGGGGAGGTCAGAATACAGCAAGGGCTGGATATTCAAACTGCGCAATTCTGTGGCGCAAGCCCTTGCGCTGCACAAAATAGTTGCGCTGGGGTGTGGCCGGGGTGATATTCAAAGGAGTTGCGCTATTGAGCAACTCCTTTGAATATCACCCCAGTCACAGCCACTGTGCATGATGCAGTGGAACTTGCGCCACCGCAAGTGGTCAGAGTGGAGCATTCAAGTTGCGGTGGCACAAGTACCATTGCGCCATGCACAAATTTCCCATATTCAAAAGGTGACGTGCAAATGGGGCCATAATTCATGCAAGGTGCAGGGGCCATTTGCATCTATTTATGGCCCCATTTGCATGCCATTAGCATGCAGGTGCGTCAATCCCCGAGGACTTGTGCCTGGTGCCCTGCCAGGCAGCAGCCATCGGGGACCGACGCCCCCTGCAGCCCGATAGCAGGCATAAGTAAAAATCCCCACTCCCCGACTGGCCCGATCGTGGGCATAAGTTAAAATCCCCCACCCACCCCCACTGGCCCGATCATGGGCATATGTTTAAACACCCCCTCCCCGACTGGCCCGATCGCGAACAAAGTGAAAAATAAAACCCACCCCCCACCAGCCCGATTGCGGCACCAAAGTGTCCAACCCCCCCAAGAACATATCCCTGGTGGTCCAGTGGACTCCTAAGCCCGATTGTGGCACCAAAGTGTTTAAACCACCACCCCAAGAACATATCCCTGGTGGTTCAGTAGACTGCTAAGCCCGATCATGGCACCAAAGTGTTTAAACCTCCCCCCCAAGAACATATCCCTGGTGGTCCAGTGGACCGCTAAGCCCGATCACGGCACCAAAGTGTTTAACCTCCCCAAGACCATATCCCTGGTGATCTAGTGTCCCCACCCACGAAGCCCCACCACCCCGCTCCCCCCTGCAGCGGTGGGCCAGCATCCACCGCCTGCCGCCCGCTGTCCACCGACTGACTGCCGGTAGGGCTGTACGTCGATTGGTGCAGAGCAAGAGCCAATGGGCGTGCAGCCCATACCGTACAAGGCAGTCCAGATAAGTGAATAACGGATCTGCCACTACTACAGCACTTAGTCGCATTACAACATCCCTAAATAAGGCCTGTTGGCTGCTCACTGGTGCACATCGACGTACCCACACATGTGAACTCTATGCTGACTCAGGTTGGTTGCAACTCTCAATCCGGATAAAGTACCTTACCTGCCTGATGGTGAAAAATCCACTCTGGGCCTCACTCCACCTTGTATCCAAGACCTGTTATGCCCAAGCGCTAGCACCCGTCTTACCAGAAGATCAGAACACCAGCCTCTCCAAGTTCCCCGATGCTGGACTTCTCAGGGACAAAGATCATTTGCCTATCGTGCCCCCAGCTGGCTAAATGCCCTCAGCACTCATATTACTGTCTCCACCTCTCTAGGTATTTTCAAATCAAGGCTGTTCTCTCACCTTGCCACCTCCAGCTCATGTGACTGCCCTGATTAAACCTCCTATTTTCTCACTACCCACCCTGTTCCGTTATTTGGCAAAGACATGTATGGGAAACCTTTTCTCCTGCTATTGTCTGCTCCCCACACCTTTCACTTACCCTTTCTGTTCTGGACTTTTTCCCTAATTGATTCTACTAATCTGGCATGAACTCTTTCTTGTAATAATAATGTGATTATTGATATCTCAAGTCCTTTTGCACAAATGACTTGATATGTATTTATATATGTTTTCTCGCTCTTGACACAGCACAAATTGTTGTGTTATCTACGTAACCTTTTTTGTTACTGTACCTAATTGACGTGGAACCTTTGTAAAAGAGCCTCTGGCTCAAAGGTAGTAATTCCTAGAACAATAAACTAAAACTAAAACCTCCACGGAGGAGGGACAGAACCTACTTCGGGAACAGGCTCTGAAGCACTGCTGTGCCAAATCACTCCTAGCCTGGATATCCAGAGAGTAATGCTTGGTGAAAGTATGTACTGTTTTCCAGGTGGCTGCTTAACAAATCTCTAAGATAGGAATATCCCTGGCAGCAGCCAGGGAAGCAGCTGTACCTCTGGTAGAGTGAGCCCTCAGGCCTGAGGGTGGGATCCTACCTAATTTTTTTATATCAAAATTGTATACAAGAGACAATCCACCTGGCAATAGATCTCCTAGTGGCAGGTTTTCCCATACCAACCTCACCATAAGTGAGGAACAGTTGGAGGGAGTCAAACCTGTGACCCTTGGTGCACTCTATGTAGTAGCTAAGGGACCTTTTCACATCCAGGCTGTGCAGCCTCCTCTCCCCAGAGGAGGAATGGTCAGTGAAGAAAACAGGAAGAGACATAGACTGGTTAAGGTGGAAATCTGAAACCACCTTAGGCAAAAACTTCCTATTAGTCCTGAGGACCACCTTATCTCTATGGAAAGAGATAAAATGAGGCTCCACTGACAGGGCCTGTAACTCACTTATGCGTCTGGCAGAAGTAATGGCTACCAGGAACACAGTTTTCCAAGTCAAGTACTTAAGCTCTGCTGAGGACAAAGGCTCAAAAGGGGGGTTGCATAAGCTGAGCAATGCAAACATTAAGGTCCCAAGCAGGGGCAGGGGCCCTGAAGGGAGGATTGGTATGCAGCAATCCCTTGAAGAATTTACAGAATACAGGATGAGCTGAAAGGGAAGAGTGCTTGCCTGCTGACAAGAAGGCAGAGACAGCTGCCAGATGCACTCTAAGTGTAGCTGGTCTGAGTCCCAAGCTCTTGAGATGAACCATATAGTCAAGGACTGTAGGCAACCCAGCAGACTCTGGAGAAATATGCTTCCCAGAGCACCAAATAGTAAACCTTTTCCATTTGGAGTTGTAAGTCTTTCTGGTGGAAGGCTTTCGAGAAGCCTTTAGAATATCCAGAACACCTTGAGAGAGATGCAAATCAGCAAACTCTAACTCTTCAAGAGCCAGGCCTTGAGATTGAGAAATTTGAGATTCGGATACCAAACCCTCCCCTGAGAACATGTTAACAGGTTGTAATTCCTGGGAAGAGACAGGGGAAGGTGGACTGCTAAGGACAGCAAGAGAGGGTACCAGGGCTGTCTGGCCCAGTCTGGAGCAATCAGAATCACTTTGCAGGGTTGAGACATGATTTTGACTAGTACCTTGAACAGGAGGGGGGGAAGCATACAGAAACTTCCCTTCCCAATTGAGAACTAGGGCATCCAGGGGGACTGAGACCAACACTGGGGGTCTGCAGCAAAAAAGAGGAAGTTGGTGATTGTCTGGGGCTGCAAAAAGATCTATCTGTGGTGTGCCCCATCTAGAGAAGATCACCTTCAAAATCAGGGGATCTAGGGACCATTCATGATGGCCCTGAGATATCCTGCTGAGAGCATCTGCCAGGACATTGTCCTTCCCTGGGAGGTGCACTGCTATCAGAGAGATATTCAGGGAATAGACCAGAGACCACAACTTCATCATCTTTCAGAAAAAGAGGTGTGTGAGAACAAGGGGGCACAATTTAAAGTTAGAGAGGGGACAGCTCAGGGGTAATGTGAGGAAATTCTTTTTCATGGAGAGAGTGGTGGACGCATGGAACCGCCTTCCTGGAGAGGTTGTGGGGTCTAAAACAGTGGAGGAATTCAAACATGCATGGGACAGACATAAAGCAATTATAGTGGTGGGTTGTAGGAAATAGGCTGTTGGTTAACTAGAATCTGCAGCTTATCCAGTAGGTAGGGAAATGGGCAGACTGGGTGGGCCAAGTGGTCCTTATCTGCCATCAAAGTCTATGTTTCTATGTTTCATTGCCTCTGTGCACAAGGCCGTAGACCAAGTGCCCCCTTGCTTGTTGATGTACCCCACTGTGGTGGTATTGTCTGTCCTGATCTGAACTACTTTGTTCTGAACAGACTTGGAAAAAACTTGAAGTGCTAGAAACACTGCTCTGAGTTGTAAGAGATTGATGTGAAGCAGAGATTCTTGAGGTGACTACAACCCTTGGGTGGTCAGATCCCCCAAGTGGGCTCCCCAGCCCAAGAGGGAGGCATCTGTGGTAAGGATTAGAGAATGAGACTGAGTGACAAAGGGAACTCCTTGCCTTAGGTTGTCCTGATCCTGCCACCATTGCAAAGCCTGGATCAGGGTTTGAGTCACAGGGTTAAGCTTGGTCAGAGAATCCTTTCTCTGGGACCAGAAGTGGAATTGAATGTCACTCATCTGAAATCTTGCTCCTTGGACCACTGCTGTAGAGGCAGCCATGTGGCCCAGGAGCTGCAGAAAATGCCTAGCTGGTCGAGACACCTGGAGGGTGAATGAAGAGGCCAGTGTAACAAGTGTCCTTCCCTGTCCAGGGGAAGGAAGGCTCTTGCCCTTATTGTATCCAGCTCTGCCCTATGAAGGTGAGGAGCTGCACTGGCTCTAGAACTGACTTTGAAAGATTCAGGAGGAATCCTAGAGAAGTGAGCAGTTGCTGAGTTATCTGTAGGTGTGACTTGACTTGGTCTGGAGACTGACCCACTATGAGCCAGTCATCCAGGTATGGAAAGATGGAGATCTTTTTTCTCCTTAGGAAAGCAACCATTACTGCCAGGCATTTCATGAACACCCTTGGAGTTGATGTTAGGCCAAAGGGCATTGCTGTGAATTGATAGTGGCCTGAGGGCAACTCGAACCTGAGGTACTTTCTGTGGGAGCATCTGATGAGAATGTGGAAATAGGCATCCTTGAGGTCCAGGGAAGCTAGCCAGTCCCCTGGCCTTAGAGAGGGTAAAATTATTCCCAGAGTCACCATTTTGAACTTTGGCTTTAAAAGGTGCTTGTTTAAGTATCTGAGATCCAGGATGGGCTGACATTCTCCTGTCTTTTTGGGATTTAGGAAGTACCTGGAGTACAATCCTTTTCCCTTGTGTAGGGGTGGAACCCTTTCTATGGCTCTCAGAGCCAAGAGGGAAGAGACCTCACTGCATTCAGGGTGCTGCAGGATAAACATGCCCCCCTCATCAGATGGAGGGTCAGGGGCTCAGCAACAAAGTGGCTGCAGGGCAGTCTGCAAACCCTTATGAAGTAGAGTTAAGTGCTCGGTAAAATTCAAGGCCACGGCAGAACAGGCCGTATTTCTGCAGTACAGGATGCTCAGAAATCAGTGTAAGAAGGCTATTAGGGTGGCCAAAGGGGAATTTTGTAAATCTGTGCTGCTGCACACAGCTAGGGACCCCAGGAGGTTCGGGAGTAACATTAAGAATATAGTCAGTGGGACCCCGAGCGGTGAGACCTCAGATATGATCATCGATGGTGCCAGTTGCAACAACTCCCTGACCATCACAAATGCATTCAACCAATACTTCTCAGACCTATCTACCTTTACCTCATCACTCCCCCATGGGGAAGGGGAGAAGGGTGAAAAATGGGCCGCACCATCCTCATCTAACCCCCTCCTTTTTAAGATGGTGGCGGTGCAAGAGGTGCAGAGACTGCTCTCGGGTCTCTCCCACTTCTAAAGTGCTGGACATGATGGATTGGAGCCGAAACTTCTGAGTCTTGGTGCCAATGAGATTGCCCCCATGGTAACCCATATCTTCAATCTGTCCCTGTCATCAGGTGTCATTCTGAAAGCATGGAAAGTTGCCAGGGTGGTCCCAATACTTAAACAAGGATACCCCAAACTCCTAGAAAACTACCGTCCAATATCCATACTGTCAGCGGTCAGCAAACTTCTTGAGAAGATCGTGGCAGGGCAACTCTCGGAGTACTTGCAGTCTCATGACCTGTTGTCCCCCGAGCAGCATGGCTTTAGGAAAGGGCACAGCACAACTTCTGCCCTTGTCACGGTCTCATATTGGATCAGAGTGGCTATGGACCAAGGCAAACTCTTTGGAGCCATCTTTATAGATCTCTCTAAGGCCTTTAATCTTGCTGATCACACCATGCTCTCCACCCAGCTCAGTTCCTATGGTCTATCACCTGAGGTGCTCAACTGGTTCTCCAACTATCTAAGCAGCAGATAGCAACTTGTTAAGTATGGGAAGGAGTTCTCAGACACTATCCCTGTTACCATGGGTGTCCCACAAGGCTCCGTCTTGGGGCCCCTGCTTTTCTCCATATTCATGAACAAACTCCCATCTGCTGCTAGCCACTGCAAGCCTATCCTTCATGCAGATGACCTGGTCATCCTGACTCAATCCCCTGAGATACTGTAGGGGTCATAAATCACCACCTGAGCGAGGACTTGAGGAACATCCAATCCTGGATATTGTCACATAAGTTGGTTATAAATCTCAGGAAAACCCAGGCCATGCTCTTTGGGTCTCAGGCCAAGATTAAGGCCGTCCCTACTCCACTATGTGTTTCTGATGTCGACGGGGTCAAGATCCCAGTTACTGACAACTTTAAATACCTTGGGGTGACGCTGGACCTGCAGCTTGACCTTGGCCGCTACATTCAGAATACTCTCAAGACTGTAAACTGCAAACTGGGTCTGGCATACAGAGCAAAAAGTAATCTAACTCTGGCAGCTCGGATTGCACTTGCCAGAGGGGTGTTCCTACCCTCGCTCTGCTATGGGCTGTTCTTGTTTGCCCGCTCATCCAAAGTCCACCTCACTAGGTGGTCCATTGCCTACAATAATGTCTGCTGCTTCGCACTGGCTGCCCCCAGTCTCACTCACCATTGCGACCTCTATAACAGGCTAAATTGGCTCTCACCCACTAACCACATAGACTTCATCTTAGGGTGCTTCACGGAAGGTCCTTGGCACTGGCACCCCTCCAGGGCTTGCAAAATTTCTTGTCCTGTCTGTCTCCTCGTCCTACTCCCTCAGGTCCCAGGGACAGGTCCTCCTCAAGACACTGGCTACACAGACTCAAATGGGTGGCGGGACTTTGCTGCATTCGCTCCCAGACTGTGGAACTCCTTCCCTGCCCAGGTCTGTGCCACGCACTCACAGATGTGTCTTCGTTCCTCCCTATGGAACCATCTCAAACTTGCCTCAGACTGTGGCTGCCCCAAACCCCCCATGAATTGATCCATCACAGCACTCTTCTGCTCTGGAGCTACTCCTGGACAAAAGACCAGACTCCAAGAGGTTGCTAAGCTTTTTGGTGTCACACCTGAAGGATTTTGATACTGTGCCCCTGGAACTGCTCTTGGCTTCCATAAGGTGTTTATGTTGTTATGTTAATACTGTATAATCTATGCCTTGCCATGCTCATACACTGTGTTGAATCTGTAACATTACTGCTCTTATCTCCCACAAGGTGTTTATCTCTTGTCATGTTAATACTGTATAATCTATGCCTTACCATGTTTCGTGTGCTGTGTTGAATCTGTATCCTCACATGAACTGTAACATGTCTAATTTGTACAATGTCGTTGTATGTACCTAAATCTATTATTCCTGTACTCTCCCCGGGTCATACCTGAAAATAGGCATTGTCTTGTCTAGTGTACCTACCTGGTTAACAAAAGCTAAATAAATAAATGTCCCTCTGGTCCCTTCTCTCTTCCAATGTGTACATATTTAGCTCTTCGAGCATCTCCCCATAGGTCCTATCCCCCAAGCCCCAAATCATTTTGGTTGCCCTCCTCTGGACCCTCTCCAGGAGTTCAATGTCCCTCTTTAAATGTGGCCTCCAAAACTGTACGTAGTACTTGAGGTGCGGCCTCACCAAGCAGTTATACAGTGGGAGTATCACTTCCCTCCTTCTGGAGGTGATCCCCCTAGCGATGCATCCAAGCATCTTGTTGGCCTTTGCCACTGCCCTCCTACAAGTCTCTGAGTTGTACATCTTGACATCCACCACCACCCCCCTAGGTCCATCTCAGCCATCGAGACTTGTAGCATTTCCCCTGCCAGGGTGTACACTTGGCCCCGGGTTTCTGGCTCCCAGGTGCAGTACCTTGCACTTCCCCACATTGAACCTCAGCTTCCACTTTCTAGATGACCTTTTCAGAGCCTCCAGGTCCCCCTGTAGGGCCACCCATCCACCACCTCCCCCAGTTTTGAGTCATCCACAAAGAGATTCATCTTACTCCTGATATCTGTCCTTATGTCAGAGACATAGGTGTTGAACAGGAGGGTCCCAAGGACCTATCCCTGAGGGACTCCACTAATGACCCTCCTTGGGGATGAGAATATCCCACCAACCACGACTCTCTGGGTCTGGTCCTGAAGCCAATTGCCTATCCATCTGATCATCTGGTTCCCCACCCCATTTCTTCCAGCTTATCCAACAGGCCCCCGTGAGGAACAAAGTCAAACGTCTTGCTGAAGTCAAGAAAGAGGACTTCCACTGGTCTACCCAGGTCCAAGGCACTTGTCACCCAGTCATAGAACTCCACAAGGTTTGTCTGATATGATTTCCACAGGATGAATCCATGCTGTCTATCGGCCAGGCATCCCAACTTTTCCAGGCCCCCAGTCTCTCCTTGACAATGCCTCCATCACCTTGCCCACCACCAATGTCAGGCTGACAGGCCTGTAGTTCTCTCACCTCTTGATCCCCTTTGCGGATAGGCACTATATGCACCACCTTCCAGTCCTGGGGCACCCACCCTGTCCTCAGAGAGATGCTGAAGAGCTCTGTCAGAGGTTTTGCCAGTACATCAGTCAGTTCCTTCAGCACTCTGGGATGTAATTTATCCAGTCCTGGCGCTTTCTCCATCTTAAGGGACCTGAGGGCTTCCCTCACTCTCTCTGCTGTGATTTCCACTTCTGCTACCTCGTCCCCCTGCTTTTTCTTCCCCCACCTGCCAGTGATGCCCCCCTCCCCAGACCCGCCAATCAGTAAGGGGCCCCCGTTGTCAGTTTCACCTTCTCCTCCCATGTATGAAGCAGCCCCCCCATTTTCCTTGGTAAAAACTGAGGCAAAGTACTCATTTAGTACCTCAGCCTGCTCCCCGGGTCTTGTGCTCATCCCTCCCTGTTTTAATCCTGCAGATCTTCCCCTTCACCCTTCATTTTCCCCAATGTATCTAAAGAACCCCTTGTTCCCTCTCCTAATTCCACTGGCCAAGTTCTGGCTGTCAGCTCATACTCCCCTCGGTTCCTTTCACTCCTTGAGCACTTGAATTGCCTATAGGCCACCTTCTTTCTCCTCACCACCTCCTGAACCTCCCTGGTCAACCAGCAGGGTTTTCGGACCCTACCGCATTTTTGTCTTACTCTTGCGCAGGTGCTGGTAGCATCCTGCACCCCCTCCTGATGATTTTCCACCTACTGTCAGCATCCATGTCTGGCCCAATCCCATCCAAGTGCTTCTTAAGGATCCTTCCCATTTCCTTTAAATCTGACCCCCTGAAGTCAGTTACCTCCATCTTTGTGCAGCCTTCTACCCCTCCTAGGTTCAGGCAGAACCAGACCGTGGCATGGTCGCTCCCCACCAATGGGTCCCTTACCTCCAGGCCCCCAATTTGGTCACTGTCTGCCAGGACCACACCCAGTATCCGCTCCTCCCTGGTCGGTTCCCCCACCTGCTGAGTTAGGAACGCGTCCTGAAAGACATCCAACAACCTCTGTTCCCTGGCCACTGAGGATGTCATAGTCTCCCAGTCTGTTCCTGGCATGTTTAAGTTCCCCAACACCACCACCCTTCCCTTTCCCAATCTGCAGTGTCTCCCAACATCTGCCACCAGACTGTCCTCCAGCTCTTCCACCAGCGCAGGGGGTCTATACACTACTCATATTTTTACTCTCTTACCCCCACAGTTATCAAGGTGACCCAAATCGCTTCCACAGTTCCCTCCACCTCCTCCACTCCTCCTATGGCAATGCAGTTTTTGACTATTATTGCTACCCCTTCTCCCCTTCCCACCCTCCTGTCCTTCCTGAACATGGTGTAACCCTCCAGGTACAGGTCCCAGTCGTGCTCTGCGGTGGCCCAGGTCTCAGTGACAGCTGCCACATCCACCTCTCCCTCAGTTAGCATCGCCTGAGCCTCGGGCATTTTATTGCTCAAGCTCCTGGCATTTGGCAGGACTACCTTCCACCCTTTCCATATACTTCCATTTCCCCTGCTCGTGTTCCCATGGGGATTCTGTCTTCCCCTGGTCCGCATCTTACCAGTCGACCTTTTCCTGCATTCCTCCAGCTCCCTATGGGGTGGAAACATAGAAACATAGAATTTGACAGCAGATAAGGACCGCTTGGCCCACCCAGTCTGCCCATTTCCCTACCTAATGGATAAGCTGCAGATCCTAGTTAACCAGCAGCCTACTGGCCTGAACCTCCCTGGTCCACCAGCAGGGTTTTCGGGCCTACCGCATTTTTGTCTTACTCTTGCGCAGGTGCTGGTAGCATCCTGCACCCCCTCCTGATGATTTTCTACCTACTATCAGCGTCCATGTCTGGCCCAATCCCATCCAAGTCCCCCCTCGACAGCCTTTTCTCCCATCCCTCCCCCTTCACAAGTTTAAACCCCACTTTTCACCAATGAACCCCTCTATTTTCAACTTAAGGATTTCCTTCCCCTCTCAGTTGAGATGGAGCCTATCTCTAGCATACAGCCCCTTATCCTCCCAGGTCTCCCCCCAATCCCCCATCAACCCATACCCTCTGGCCCCACACCACTCCCTGAGCCACTGGTTTATCACCCTAATCTTTCTCTTGTGTTCCCCACTAGCCTTTGGCACCAGCAGGATTTCCGAAAAGGAAACTGCACATCCTATATCATGACAGACCCTGGCAAGATCCCTGAACCTTGCCTGTATCTCTAGCTCACTATTTCCCTCAATGTCATTGGTACCCAGGTGGACCAGTATGTCCAGGGAACCTCCACAATCCTTTGCCAGTTGATATACCTCATGCTTGGCCCTGTGCACCGTTAGCCCAGGGAAGCATTTTGTTCTAACTGGGCAGGCTTCTCCCCTCCCTATCCTATTTAATACCCCTGATCATGGAATCACCCAACAGGAGCACTCTGGCTGCCCCTTTTCGTCCATTCCCCCCTTCCATGTTACTTATCCTTTCTACCAGCCCCTGCCCCTAGCCGGCTCCTTGCTCCTCCCCCTATCTGGGTGCCACCTGCCATCCCCTCCTTCTTTACCCTGGTCACCCCCTCCCCTCCAATCCTAAGCCTCTCATCCTCCTGAGTATCCTTCTGTGCCTCGCTACCCCCACCATTACTGCTCACGACTGGTGCTTCCCCCCATCTGCTAAACTAGCCTGGCTTGTCCTCCCTTCCTTCCTGTCTCTGTTCAGACCCTCCTTGCCTCTCATGCACCCCCTGGCCTAAACCCTCAGCTCCCTTTACTGTATCCTCCTTGTACTTCTGGTCCTTCTCCTTGCCCTTTCCTCCCAACTGGTCCTTCTCCTTGCACTTTCCTCCTTCTACCTCCTCCTCCTCCTCCTACTCTAATCCCCTGCTCCCCCAATTTTCCCACATTCCAAGTTCCCCGTTCCTCCTGCTAGCCGGACCCCGCCTCCTGCCCTCTACTCCCTTTCCATCTCTAACCACCCCTGTCATGGCTACATCACCTCCCTCATCCTCAAGCAGAAGAAGAGAACTGAAGTGGTTACTGAGCTTAAGGTCTGATCCACCGCCTCCCATTACTTCCTTCCACCAGCCCCAGCCATCTGCCTATTCCCTGAGAATGTCCTCCCTAAAGGGCAGCTCCAATTAATTTCAGGATTTTGAAAATGGTGCCAGGTGCCTGAATTGGTTCAGCTGGCTACCTTTTACAGATGAGCTGCTGCTGGGTCCAAGGGAGGGGGCTTGTAAATGTGAACCAAGGTGTCCGAAGGGGACCCTTTTACAGATAAGCTGCCACTGGGTCCAAGAGAGGAGGGCTTGTAAATCTGTCCAAAGGGGACCATTTTACAGATGAGCTGCTGCTGGGTCCAAGGGAGGGGGCTTGTAAATGTCCTCAGAGGTGTCCAAAGGGTATACACAGGGTATGATGTATGCTATAACACGAAAGGTGTTCAAGAGAAGATGGACTGGTGAATCTCCTCATAAGTGGTGAAAGTGGAAGAGGGGAATGTTAATGCATGCCTTAGAAGCATATAGAGTTATGTATTTATTTTTGTCAGTACTTTGGCCTGAGTCAAACCAAAGGATGATTTTATTTATTTATTTTATTTATTTTTGAAATTTGGATTTACAACCTTTGAGTCAGGGATCATTTACAAAGGCACCTCATCGCAGGGAGGGTAGACATGGTTACAGTGCGAGATACAACAGAGGTAACATACAGGTGCAATACAGATAACAAAAGAACACAATATAACAGTGGTTTACAAAATAAAGTTACATGCAGTAAATTGCAATCGTATAAAAGTATTACGATAGTAGAAGTCGCAACCTAGTCGTACTGGGGAATACCTATGTGGGAGGGTGGGGGACCAGGGTGAGAAAAAGAAAAAAAGGGGGGAAGCAGTCCAACGGACATTGTCAGGCTATGGGCCAGAATCAGGGAGGGACCCCAACATTAGGTTGATTAAGGGCAACTACAGCTTTGGGTGCCAAAGAGGTGGTTATGGAGAGTGACTTTAAAGAGACCAATTTTGGTAGACTTAGTGACAGAGGGCGGAAGGGAGTTGACCCATGTAGGGGCACGATAGTGGAAGGACCTTTGGGCTAGGGAGGTCTTGGTATGGGGCACCAGAAAGATGGCCTTAACTGAGCTATGGGTGGCAACAGATGGGGATGCAAGCCACAGGGATGTGGTGATCCCTGGGGGGAGAGTCCTAGCAGGGATTTTTTGACAAGTAAGCAGGTTTGGTAGTGCAGGTGCTCCTCCGAGGTGAGCAGGTTGGCAGTGGAATAGAGCAGGCAAGTATGGGTGAGAAGGGATGTGCCAGTCAGAAGCCTGCAGGACTTGTTTATCGAGGTCTGAATTCTGGAGAGGCGATATTGTCAGCCGCAGCCTAGATAGGTAGGCCATAGTCCACTAGGGACAGGATGGAGGAGTTGATGGCCAATCAGAGAGCAGTTTGGGGGAGGCAATGTTTGCGGCAATAGAAGGCCAATCCAATGGTTTATGGCTGCGGACAGGGTATTGAGGTGGGTGTGGAATGTAACAGCTAGTCGAAGGTGATGCCCAGGTACTGTAGGATGACACCTGCTCGAGAGGGTGAGCATTACTGGGAGAATCCAGAGGAGGGGCATTTTGGCTAAATGATTCAAAGAAAACATAGATTGCTTTTTGAGGTTAATGACCAGCCAATGGCTTGGTTGAATGTGCTGCAGAGATTCCTGTAGAGATGCAGGGTCAGGGTGGAGGCAAAGAACTGCATCATGGCATAGAGTACCATTGCCCAAGCAGGGCTGGGGTGTGTTGAGAAATAACCGAACAGAATGGGGCCCAGGATGGAACCTGGGGACCCCAGTGAATGGGCAGGGTATTGGACAGGGTGCTGTTGCCTTCATGCACTGTGATCTGGTGAGATCTGGTAACCAAGCCAGTAGGCATTCATTCACATATCGGGCCTGTGTACAGCGTGGTCTGCCGCCATTGGCCACACAGTGGACCAATAGGCGTACCGAACAGTACTGTAATGCTGTCAGTCGGCGGGTGGCTGGGCAGCATGCAGGCAGAGTGCCGCCATCCACCGCTGACTGGGGGTGCTGTGGCAGGGAGCTCAGTGGGCAGGTGGGGGAGGGTACCACTGGACCACCAGGATTGGCTGCATATCCACCCTGGCTCGGTGCTGGGGTTTCACTGGACCACCAGGGTCACTGCTATGCCGTGATGGGAACTGAAACTTCCACTGGACCACCAGGATATTTAAACATGTGTCCGTGATCAGGCAATGGAGTGGTCCTGGACCAGAGGATGTTATACATATGCCATGATTAGAGATGGAGAGCAGTCACTGGGCCTGGTTCATGTACATGCCCTGATGGTGAGCACATACTCCCAGGACAGGGCTTGGGTCAATGTTTTGGGGTTGGATGCCACTACCAGGCGGCGCTGCTGTGTTGTGCATACAATATGGCCAGCCCACCTGTGGGTGTCCCTGACTTGTTCCCTGGCCCAGGGCATAACTTTTGCATCCCTACTTTGACACTGGTGAGGTCATGCCTGCATATGCACGCACATCCAGGCTGAATATGGGATGTGCTGCACTCCTGAAACCCCCACTAATAAGTATACATTACAGATACCCAGTGCATTGGGGTGACGCCATGCCTTCCCCTCAATAGCGCTGGATGCATTGCTGGGTTGCGCGCTGCTGCATCATGTGCAATCAGGATTCTGTAACCCTTTTGAATACAGGCCTGTGTTCTATAGACACCCGGGTGTGCCATTATAGTGATAAATTACTTCTCAGGTGCATTTAGCCTTGGCTGTGCAGCGTGCATAAGATCACTGAGGTGTGCAATTATCTCACCGTGCCCACATACCTGTCTCTAATGCTTTCTCAAAAACATGTATGCACCAAACTATATGCACAGTAGCAATGTAATACACAGAATACCAAAGCACAGTATACAGTATATGTGTGCGATTATCTCACCATACCACCTCTACCTTTTCTCTAATGCCTTCTACTATCAGAAACATGTGTTTCAAACCAACATCTGCACAGTGTGATATAATACAGTGCAATACTATGCAGTATCCAGTATATCGTGTGCGATTATTCACCATGCACACACTGTCTCTCTAATGTCTACTATCAGAGACATGTTTGCACCAAACCAACATCTACACAATAGTAATAGAATACACTGTGCAATACCTATAGTATACGGTATATCGTATGCGATTATATCACTGTACTGCACTACACAGCTCTCAATACCTTCTATCAAAACATGTTGCACCAAACTAATGTCAGCAGTAATGTAATACACAGTGCAATACTATGTACAGTATACAGTATATCGTGTACAAGGGTGGGTCATCTGAAATAAACAGGACAAATGATTTTGTTACAAGGTGCTTTGTAAAGACATTAACTAAAACAACTGATGCAGAAAATAAGTTGTGGCAGAAGAGACTTTATTTTCTTTTTGAGGCATCACTGTTCCAGGACCTGAATTTCTTAAATCCCAGTCTCATTTCAAGGCATTTTCAAATAAAGTCCCAATCTCAGGTTATGATAAGGCCTGCTAATCTGGTAAACTATGTGCATTTTCATAGCCTCATCCAGCTTGCTTAGCCTTCAGCTCCTCCTCCAGATTAGCATAGCCCACCTGTCTGTGATTTCCTATAAAAAGCAGCAGGTGAGGGCCCAACAGTCCTCTATAATTCACTGCAGCATGAGGTTTCCCTGATCAGGCATGGGGCCTAACACTGAAGCAGAAAGTGAAACCTGTTGGGTTGTTCCTTCAACATACTGCAAAAATATCCTTCAGGGTTTCTCCTCTTTTCATTATCTTCTTAGTTCATTCACCTTTAAACATGCATATATAGGATATTGTCACTCCTGCAGGTAGCTCTGGATACCTCACTTGAGTGCAAAGGCACAGGTGAGTATCCTCCTGACAGGGAGTGATATTCATATCACACTCAGCTTGCATCGTGTATTCGATATATACAATAGGGCCAAAAAGTTTATTATGCTGCTTGTGTTCTGTTCCTGTTTATGTGTTGCTCATTCTGTGTGAGCTTTCTGAATGGGCAGTGTTATAAACTCGACACAGATGTGTGTCTGAAGAAATACTAAATGAGTTAGTTTAGATAGGAGTAGAAACATACTTTTGTGAGCTGTATTGTAGCAGTCTGGCTACAGTGAAGTTAGAACATCACAGTAATTGTAACAAGCTGAAACGAGGGTACGAACAGCTGATACTGTTTCAGTGATAAGTTAGCACAGGCAGGTGCAGTGTTCTGTGAAATTGTGCTCTTTAAGTTCTGGCTGCAGTGAATTTGAATTGTCACAGTATTTGTAATGGGTGAGAGTCGAGTTTGAGGAACAAGTGAAAGTGTGTTTCAGTGGTAGTTGAATTAGCTGCAGGCAGTAGTTTAGACTGTTCTGAGTTATACTGTTTGGAATTCTGGTTGCATCAAGTTGAGACCATCACAGTATGGATGAAAGTTTGGGGATCGTGTGTTTCTAATCTCCTGAGTTGCTATAGCAGCAGTAAGACCCTCAGTTAGTTCTGCATTTGTGTCTATGGTAGCAGCACAGGTCGCTTGCATACGAAAGTGAAAGCTGCCTAAGGTGATGATATCGGTGACACTGTGACCTGTGTGTAAATAGTGATATCATCACAGTAGAGCAGAGGGTAAAAATATCACACTGCAGTGGATGATATGCTGTTTTCTCACTCATTACCACTCACCTTTTGTATATCTTGCTACCAACCTGTTTCTCATACCTCATTGTTTGCTTTTATATATCTGTGGTTTGCCTTACATTTGTACTTAATCCATCCTTTCTTCTCTCAGTCAGAGTTCGGCGATAAAGGCACTGCTATATTGTATGTACATGGCTATCTGTTTAACACTACTATGAGTTGAACAATTGTCTGCAATTTGTCCCTCTGCCACATGTGCACTTACAGCTGAGGAGGATGGTTGAAATACAGGAAGTCCAGAAAGCTGCTTCTGGGCTGGAACCTGGGGTTTGTCGTGAAATGATATAACTCAGACTTTATCTTATTGCTGAACTCTTATGTCCAGCAGGAAAGGCATCAAAGTGCAGGAAGCAGCAAAAAGCAGGTCCTTCTCATTCTGTTAAAGTGATGGTGCTTATTAGCGCTGGTGAATTCTTATATTGACTAACTAGGCTGAATATTACATAATAATATATTTGGGTATTCAGTAATATGATTATTAACAAATAAACAAAAAGAACAGCTCTGCCCTTTTTCCTAGTTCAAGCCTCTTTCCTCCCCAACAGCTCTCCTTCGAAATGCATAGCCCAGTCACACAACATCACCAGGAATTACCTTATCATCCATCTTCCACAAAACTTGCCACTGGCAGGTCCCCCAAAGTCCTACCAAGCAGGATCCTGTTTGAGCATCTGTGCTCAGCTGGTCAGTCTGAGGCCTGTGATCCTCCTCTTCATCCTGCTGCCAGGCATTTCTGTTTTCTACACGCAGGTGCATGCACTGACAAGGTGCACATGCCAATATCACCACCTCCCACCTTTCTGCTCAGGATGCCTCTCCCATGGCATGTGCAGGAACACTCAACACAGGTCTTCACACCCCTGGGGGAGGCTGTCCACAGATGTAATCCTTCCTCCCCACAGGCGTCCTCCAACACCTCGAGCTCACTTCTGAACCTGGATTGTCAATGTCTCAAGCAGCAGTGGTACCACTGTTACAGTGGACAGCTCGGTCAATCACAATACAACCCACTTGCACCCACCTGTGCTAGATCTCAGTCAACCTCCTCCCCAGCACCTACAATTTGATGTATATCATAATAATTCATATAATATTAATATATATTTAAAAATAATTTCATGATGGGCAAACAACCTGCCGACCTCCAGCTGACGTCATCTTTACTTCATATTCTGCAAAATAGATATATCCCCAACCTAACAGTACCACCCTCAAACATAAAAGAAAGCCAGGCATATCATGAAGGTGTCAGATACAAACACCCTCCTCCAGTAATCACTGTCTACTACTGATGAAGGCTCCCACACTTGTGTACACCAAAACAATGGCAGCCTGAGCAGCTGGTTTTTAACCTGTCCTGAGACCATGTGGGATAAAGCATTTAACAGTAGATAACGTTGCAGAGACTGAACATTACAGTGAGTACAGTCAGTTCTGACCAGAAACAGTGTAGGGTGATAGCTCTGGGCAGTGATTAGTCAGGAAAGTGGAGATCTGTTGGTGCCTTTGCACTCACCAAGTGCTACAGGCCGACTGGCAGGGACTCTGCCCTAGCACTGTCTGCCCCACCTGACTCACGAGACTCCAGCTCTCAGGGCTGACTGGCAGAGTCCTGCCCTAGCACTGTCTGCCACACATGACTCAGCAGACTCCCCTCACGGCTGGCTGGCAAGACTCCTGCCTAGCTATCTACACCACACACAATCAGCAGACTCCCTCTCAGCTCAAGCCACTCAGCTTAAGCCCCACTTGTAGGGGTCACTGGGGTCAAATAACCCATAACAGGTGAGGAGGATGGGTGGATCTTCCCGCAGCCTGATTGGCTGAAGAAAGAAGCCACCAAGATTTGAAAAGTTTAAGTCCATTGGCTTGCTGGCTTTAAATCAACATTTTTTTCTGTAAATATTTTATCCTTCCTAGAGCCCTGGCAGATGGCTTCAGTCCTCTGACTGAAGGAATCTTTAGATGCACCACAGTATTCACCTGCAAATGCCTCTGCAATAGGTCCAGGAAAAGAGGCTGCATGCTACACCTCCCCATGGAGACCCAATCCAGAAGCTAGGGTCAGCTCTCAGGTGCAAGCACCATTGAGCAATACTGAGGCTCACTTTTCCTCTCCTTTTCTCCCATCCCTCTCCCACCAATGTAAGACATTGGAGTGTACTTCCGACCAGTACTGGCCTCTGGCAGTGGCCTGGGCCACGTTTTGAAAATGGGGATGCTGGTGTAGCATGAGGTGCAGTGATCAACGTCAACCTCCAGCACCACATGGCGGCTCTAAAGCAGCAGTGCAACAATCTGGTGAAATTTTGACTTATACTTTTTATACTATTTAGATTTCACTACCTCCTGACTTGTATACCTTCTTTACACAATTTGAGTCTGAATCTACCGTTTCATGTCTGAATAATAAAATAGAGCACTCCTCTTAATATAGCTGGGACCAGGTTTTCATCAGTATTTGCAGCTGTTTTGAACAACTTGATCTGTAAGGTCAAGCAAGCGACTGCTGCATAATAGTTAATTTAGTCACAACAGAAGTAATATAAACACCTGATGGACAAAACAGCTGAAAATGAGTGATGAAATGGTCATACGTATTAAAGATAACAGCCTTTCAGACTAACAGCAATTCAGTTCACACAACACCGATATAATGTGGCAGTGTTTGACAGCCCATCAACAAACTGGCAGCTGTGTGCTCCCCCTAGCTGCAGCAGCAGAGGGTACCTCACAAGACCATGAGGATGAGCACATTAAAATAATCAAGCCTGGACATTACGAAGGCATGTACCAAGGTGGGGAGGTCCATGGGTGGAACTAGGGGCTTGATCCTGGCAATATTTCTAAGATGGTAAAAGCTGATCCAGACAATGGATGACACCTGAGCTTCAAATGTCAACCCGCTGTCAAAGGTCACACCAAGATCACACACCCTAGAGGAGGCCTTCAATGGTACAGATCCTAGGAACAACCCTGTTGCTGCACCAGAGGCCATCCTATCACACCCTTTGTTTGACTCCACCACCAGTACCTCCACCTTATCAGGGTTCAAGTCGGAACCAAGCTGCAGACCATCCAGTCCTTGATCTCCGCAAGGCAGCTGTTCAGCACTTCCACTGCATTTGCTGTCCCAGAGGCAAAGGAAAGATACAGTTGGGTATCATCAGCATAACAAAAACACAAACTGCATTTCCTAATGAGCTCGGGGCAGCATATATACAACAAACAAGTATTGGTGACAGGACCGAATCCTGAGGTACTCTACATGACAGAAGGCTAGGACAGGAGGAGAAATTCTCCATCACTTCCTGTTGCCTCCTATTCATGAGATAGGACTCAAACCAGCAGATGACAGTGCTGGCAAGTCCACAAAATTCCCTCAGGCAGTTGAGCAACACACAATGGTCTACCATGTCAAATGCTGAAGAGAGGTCGAGGAGAACGAGAATTGTCCTTGCTTCTTCATCTCCAGACCTCAGGAGGTCATTATGCACCTGAACTAATGTGGTTTCCATGCTATGCCTCACCCAAATCCCCTACTGGAGGAGCTCGTAAAGCAGAGGTAGTATTAAGAATTTAACATGGCACGATCTTCTGAAACAGAGGAGCACATTTCACAGAACTTGTGCCATGAAATATGTGCTCCTTCAGACCATGACACTGCTCTTAACTACATTTATATTTCCTGATATTAAATCATCAGTTGTTTGACAGTACTGGAGGTTCATTGGGACCTACTAATAATTTACAGCCCCATATTACAGTACATAGCATGGAGCTGACATGGTCAAAACCTTTTAAGGAAATGATGAGTAGTATATAGGCCCCACGGGATGGGTGATGTTCTGGAGGATGGTTTGCTGGAACACATCATTGCCCAGTGTGGACCAAAGGGAAAGTTGGTGTTGATGGGGCACCATAATACATGCCAGGCACAAACTGGGAAACCATGTCTCTAAGGTGGCCAGAAGCAGAGGCTGCTGGTTCAAAAACAGCTGCAAATACTGATGAAAACCTGGTCCCAGGATGTGTTCTTAACAAAGCATGTGATGGAGCCCACAAGGAAGGGGCATGTCCTGGATGTGGTACTGGCAGATTGGGTTCTGGTAAGGGACCTGATTGTAGAGGATCCCCTGACTGGGAGTGACCACCATACTGTCTGGTTTCAAATAAGCATGGATCGAGGTGGGGAGAGATCTAGGACACTGGCAGTGGACTTCAGGGGGGCAAACTTTGTGGGCATGGGAATATTCTCAAGGATCACTTGAAGGGGATTTTATCAATGACAAATGTGGAAAGGAGATGGGAGGTCATAAAACGGGAACTTCATGAGGCAGTCAGGACCTGAGATAAGGTGAAACGTAAGGAAGCAAGGTCACATAAACCATGCTGGTAGTCCAGTGAGGTTTAGGTAGCGGTCAGAGAAAAGAAGGTGGCCTAAAAAAATATAAAACAACAAGAGGGGATAGGGAAAAGGAAATGTACCATCTTGCATCTAGAAAAGTCACCTGAATGGTCAGGAGGCAAAGTCCAGTAAAGAGCAATGGCTGGCACAGGGGATACATGGAGGGGAAAAGGGGTTCTTCCGGTACATTGGGGAGTGGAGAAAAACTAAGGTCCATCTCGGCAGATTGAGATCAGAAGGAGGGTGGTGGAAGAGCGAGGGACCAGGCAGAGGTATTAAACAAGTACTTTGCCTCTGTGTTCACTAGGGAGGGGGATGGGATATCTACAAAGCAAGGCACAATGGGGATAGAAGTGGTAGTAAGTGGGATCAGGGGAGCAACAGAAATGGAGCAAGAGGGAGGGAGAGGTACCCCAGGGGTGTCACAATAGGATAAGGATAAAAAGGCCAGTGGTGGAGAGACGGATGATGCTATCTCCACCCGAAATGGGTCTAGTTAGCCCTCAAGGCTCCAAAGAAGATAAAACCTGGGCGGATGTCATTCATCCGAGAGTACTATGGAATTGGCAGACATACTGGCTGCACCCTGTTGGAGCTCTTCAACAGGTCGCTTGAGACAGAAGGGTACTTAGGGATTGGCGAGAGACACATGTGCCAATCCACAAATGGGGGTCGAGGAAGTACCAGGGACTATAGACCCATCAGTTTGATCTCGTGGTGGAAAATTAATGGAGAGTATACTAAAGGAACGATTAGTATACTTGAGGAGGAGGAGGAGGTTCGGATAGTCGGCAACATGGGTTTGTGCCAGGTAGATCATGTCAAACCAATCTTGTGGAGTTCTAACATGGATAACATCAGAACTGGATGGGGAAAGCCTATGGATGTATTATTCTTGGACTTCAGCAAGGCATTTGACTCTGTTCCCACAATGGTCTGGTGGAGAAACTGACGGGGTTGGGAGTAGGCCCTTTGGTCAGATGGATTGAAAACTGGCTAGCTGGATGCACCCAGAGAGTAGTGGTCAGTGGGGAGCTCTCGAACCCTAGAGAGGTCAGTAGTGGGGTACCGCAGGGCTTGGTCTTGGGTCCAATCCTGTTTAATGCATACATATCGGACATCAGGGAGGGTATAGGGTGTGAAATTAGTCTCTTTGCTGATGACTCCAAGATGGGAGCAGCAGTTGAGGGAGAAGAGGGGAGGTTGGCCCTGCAAGGGGACCTGGGCACCCTGGAAAGCTGGGCTCACACATGGAAATTAAATTTCAATATCACCAAGTGCAAGGTGTTACATCTTGGGTGGGGATACCCTAAACACAGGTACACCCTGGGAGGTGAGGCACTGGAGGCCTCAATGGGGAAAAAGACCTAGGGGTCATGGCGGATGCATGTATGAATAACTCTGAGCAGTGCAGGAGAGTGGCTAGCAAGGCAAATGGGATGTTGGGATGCATCGTAAGGGGGATCACTTCTAGAGCAGGGTAGTGATTCTGCTGCTGTACAATGGACTGGTTAGACCACACCTTGAATACTGTGTACAGTACTGGAGACCACACTTGAAGAGAGACATACAGCTCCTGGAGAGGGTACAGAGGAGGGCAACTAAGATGATACGAGGACTAGGGAATTTGACGTATGAGGACAGACTTGAGGAGCTCTGCCTGTTTTCATTGGAGGAGAGGAGAGAGGGGTACATGATTGAGGTCTTCGAGTACCTCAATGGAATAAATAGGGTAAACATGGAGGGGATCTTTAGACTAAAGCAGGGAGGTATCACCAGAGGGCATGGTTTGAAGTTGGAAGGGTGAGGGGGAAAAGGGGAGGAGGTTTTTCACTGAGAGGGTGGTGGACCATTGGAATGTGCTGCCTGGCGAGCTGGTTCAGAGATCCACAGTGAAGGGCTTCAAGAGAGGGTGGGACAGACACAGAAAGTGGATGTATCAGATAATGGCCTGGCCAAGGGGGGTGGGGATGGATGATAGGGGTTTCTGGAACACAAGGGGGGGAGGACCTCGGCACCCAACTAAGGATCTGAGTTTTGAGCAGACTCGATAGACCATGAGGCCTAATCTACTGGCAATTAGTATGTTAGTAGCTGGTGGCAAAATGGAACAAGTTGCCAGAGGAAGTTGTCTCCCTGAAGTCTTTAGACAGCTTCAGAAGAAGCTGGGACAGGCTAGAAGGGGAAAATTACATGGAATGGGGAAAGGTGGGGGGCATCAAAGTGGAGGCACAGATTGATGGGGGAGGAAGATTCAGCATTAATTACTGGGGGTATGCAAACTTGAGCAGATTAGCTAGACCGTATGTCCTTTTTCATTTGGCAATTTTGGTGTAGTCGTATGTATATTCTAAAGCTGGTTGTATTGAATTACTTTGATTAGCTGACTTTTTTCACCCCCTGAGTGAGGAGGAAACATAGAAACATAGAATTTGATGGCAGATAAGGACCGCTTGGCCCACCCAGTCTGCCCATTTGCCTACCTAATGGATAAGCTGCAGATCCTAGTTAACCAGCAGCCTACTTCTTTCTACCCCCACCCCCTATAATTGCATTATGACTGTCCCATGCATGCTTAAATTCAACCACTGTTTTTGACTCCACAACCTCCTCCAGAAAGCTGTTCCATGCATCCACAACCCTCTCTGTGAAAAAATACTTCCTTATGTTACCTCTGAGCTGCCCCCCATCTTCAAATTGTGCCCCCTTGTTCTTGCACACCCCTTTTTTTTGAAAGATGCTACCTTCTTGGACTTTATTGATTCCCTTGAGGTACTTGAAAGTTTCTATCATGTCCCCCCTCTCCCTCCTTTCCTCGAGGCTATACATATTAAGCTCCTTGACTAGATGGGCCAAGCGGTCCTTATCTGCCATCAAAGTCTATGTTTCTATGTTTCCTTTAGTCTCTCTTCATATGTCTTCCGGTGCAGACCCTGCACCATTTTAGTTGCCCTCCTCTAGACAGCTTCCATCCTGTCTATGTCCTTGTGGAGACTGGGTCTCCAGAACTGCATGCAGTACTCCAGATGGGGCCTCACCAGCTTTCTGTACAGAGGGATGACAACTTCCTGTTTTCTACTGGTGATGCCTCTCCCTATGCATCCCAGTATCCCCCCAGCCCTCCTTACTGCCCTCTCACATCGCTTGCCCACCTTTAAGCCATCTGATATGACTACCCCAGGTCCTTTTCCATTTTTGTTGTTGTTAGTATCTCACTCCCCCATTGTGTACTCTTCCCCTGGGTTTTTGTTTTCCAGGTGCATTACTTTGTACTTCTTAGCATTAAATCTAAGCTGCCATACATTTGACCATTCCTCAAACCTTGCCAAGTCGCTTCTCATCCTTTCCACCCCACCTTGTGCATCAACTCTGTTGCAGATCTTTGTGTCATCTGCAAAGAAACATACTTTTCCTTCCAGTCCCTCTGCAATGTCGCTTATAAAGACATTGAAGAGGACCGTTCCTAATACTGAACAGTGCGGTACCCCACTAGTAACCCCCCTTTCTTCAGAGTGGACTCCATTTACTATTATCCTCTGTGTCCTATTCTCCAGCCAATTCTTTACCCAGGCTATCATTTTGGGACCCACTCCCAGGCTGGCTAACTTGTATATTAATCTTTTGTGTGGGGCTGTCAAATACCTTGCTAAAGTCTAGGTAGGCCATGTCCACAGCCCCTCCCTGATCTACTACTTTGGTCACCCAGTCAAAGAAATCTATTAGATTAGTCTGGCATGACCTTCCCTCTGTGAATCCATGCTGCCTTGGGTAATGTGCCCCTCTGGCCTCTAGGTACTCAACAATTCTTTTCTTCCAAGAAACCTAGAGAGATAAGATCAAGTCTGCTTATTTGTCTCTGCTGCATCACTGTGCTTTTGTAATGTGTGAAATTACTTTGAAGCCACTACACGCAACAGTACCACCTGCACCTGGCCAGACTTGATATACTGCCTTTCACTGTCAAAGTATGGGCAAACTGGTGCCTCTTGCAGTGCAGACCAATCCCTCTGCAGTTCTGCACCGTCAGTGGTCAAAATTTAGTCTTGCAGCTGCTAGGCAGCAAGACCAGTAGTTGGGGAAATACTGTCCAAGTCTTTTCCACAAGCCCAAGTTAGGAGGCCCAGCTAAAAAAATAATTTTATTGGTCCAATGCAAAATCTTCCAGCATGTGGCTAATGGAGGGTCAGTGCCAATTTCAGCCCCCAACCTTTGATCACCCTGTGAGGATAGCCCAGTCTGGACTATCCAGTTCAGTTTCACCTTCCTCTGCTCCTGCCCGTATGTCCACTCCTGACTAACGTAAGAAGCCGCCGTCACACAGACAGAGGTTGGACACAACTGGTCTCTAAGTCAGAGAAACAGAGCATACAAGGGCTGCCATGGTAATTTTTGAATGGCCAAGTACTGAAGTCCAGTGCAATTCTCGATATTCTTGGTGGTGAGCCCTTCCCTAAATCTACAGTCTTTGGGTGGGATATACAAAGGGATTGCGCATGGCGCAACAGTGTTGCACCATGTGCAACCCACTGATGCACCCCGGCACAATATTCAAAAGAGGAATGTGCGCCGCACAAATCCCGATGTGCCGGGGTGCACCAGTAATGTATGCAGCGCAAGTGCGGGGGGGTGCCCATGCATATTCGACACATCCCGATATTCAGCCCGGGATGTGCAGTGCATATGCAGGCACACACCCGCCATGCGCCATACAGGAGGGGGTGCAAAGATGTGCCCCTGATAAAAAAACAGGAGCAAGGACTGGATACCCACAGGCTTGCCACAATATTGTTGGGTGCAACATGGCAGCCACCTGCTGTGGGTGGCTACCCAAGCTCCCAAGGCACAGGCCAGGTGTCGTGCCCCCCCATGCCTGATCGTGGGCTTAGTAAATATAATATAAGCCTTGGTCATCCAGTGGACCTGCCCCCCAGCCCGATCATGGGCATAACTAAATAATTCTAGTCCCTGGTGGTCCAGTGGACCTGCCCCCAGCCCGATCATGGGCATAACTAAATAAATCTAGTCCCTGGTGGTCCAGTGGACCTGCCCCCCAAGCCCAATTGCAGGCTTAGTCTGATAAAGTGATTCCCTGGCAGTCCAGTGCACTGATTCCCTGCCCAACTGTGGGCATAAGTGAAGAACTTTAATCTCTGGTAGTCCAGTGGTACCCCTCTCCCCACCCGCCCACTCAGACCCTCAACCCTGCTCCCCCTCAGTCAGCAGCAGGCGGCAGCTACCCACCCGCCGGCCGGCCGCCAACTGACAGCGTATAGTACGGCTGTACGCCCACTGGTCTACTGAGTGGGCTAATGGGAGTGCAGACAGTACTGCACTACACAGTCTTGATATGTGAATGAAGTCCATTTACATATCGGGACTGTGTAGTACAGTGCATTCTGCATGCCCACTGGCCCACACAGTGGACCAATGGGCATACAGCCATACTGTTCGCTGTCAGTCGGTGGGCGGCTGATGTGTGGAAGCTGCTGCCTGCCGCTGACCAAGGGGAGCAGGGTGGCGGGTGGGAAGGGGGTTCCGCTGGACTACCAGATATTGGGGTTCTTCACTTATGCCCATGATCGGGTAGGGAACTGATCCAGTGGACCACCAGGAAATCTCTTTATCACACTAAGCCCGTGATCGGGCACAGAATCAGAACACTGAACCACCAGGGAATCTTTTAATCACACTAAGCCTGAGATCGGGCTGGGGGGGCAGGTCCACTGGATCACCAGGGAATAGACTTATTTCTCTAAGCCTACGATCGAGCATCGGGGCGCGTTGCCGCCGATAGGCGGGGGCATCGGTCCCCGGCAATGGCCTGGGGCGCCAGGTGCAAGTCGCCAGGGATTGGCACTCCTTCATGCAAATGGGGCCATAATGACATGCAAATGGCCCCATTTGTGCCTTGCATGCATTATGGCCCCATTTGTATACCCACCGCTGAATATTGCGGTTCCTGTGCATAGCACAACCGCACTAGCGCTGGCACATCCCCCTGCTCCTCTCTTGCCACTTGCACTGGTAGTGCCACTGCACCATGTGCAATGCTGGTGGCCACGGTGCCATTTTCAATAGTGCTGAACCATGGTGCAGCACCATTGAATATCCCCCCAGTCCACGCCCTGGTGCATCCCAGTTGCGCTGTGCCCGGCTTGTTCCCCTACCTGATGCATTTCTGAATATCCCACCCATCATCTCCTGTACCACAGCCCCAAAGGTCTAAGGAAAAAAGGCCCAAGCCAGGCTTGGCTTACTTCCGGTCTCCACTGAATGACCCCGTCTCAAACACATTAATGAATGGTTATAAATACAGGTACACTTGGCCGCTCCTCCCGATAGCACCCTCACCACCCATTCCATCCCACACAGCCAGCCACTTGTTTTGAATACCACAGACAACCTTGACTTCTGCTGGCAGTAGTTGTGCATGCCTGCCTCTGCTAATCTGCTTTTCCAGCACAATTTAATCCACTATCACAGCAGAATCCATCTTTTCCAAGAGTTTTAACTGAAAAAATGTGTGACTCTGGCCACCCTGTACATGCACATATTAATACTGCTCACATCAGGAAAAACATACAACAAAGATGGGGTGATTGGGTATAGTTGGTTTGAATGGCTGTATTAGAACTAAAATGAGTACAAGTCATTCTGGGTCATGTACTTAAGTCACAGAGCCATGTACAATAATGCAAAATGAACTATGATTCTGGTACTTTGCAAGAGCACAACAGCACTAAATTTAGATTTAAAATATGTGCTCCTAATGTTAGCAGATGTGCTCTGAGCATGGAGCATACCCTTATAGCTACCCATGTTGTAAAGGTCAAAGGCCATGAGGTACAAGGTGACTGGGACAGGCACAAGGGACTAGTGCATAAAGGGGCAAATTGGGGAGCTGGGCAGGCTGAGAAGGACAGGCACCAGGAAATAGTGTGAAAAAGGACAGATGGAAGGAGTATAGAGACAGGGACACACACCAGGGAATAATGTGTACAGGGGCAGATGGAAGGAGTACAGAGACAGGGACCTACACCAGGTAATAGTGCATAAAGGGGCAGATGGAAGGAGTACAGAGACAGGGACACACACCAAGGAACAATGTGTAAGGGGGCAGATAGGAGTACAGAGACAGGGACCTACACCAGGGAACAGTGTGTAAAGGGGCAGATGGAAGGAGTACAGAGACAGGGACCTACACAAGGGAATAGTGTGTAAAGGGGCAGATGGAAGGAGTACAGAGACAGGGACCTACACCAGGGAACAGTGTTTAAAGGGGCAGATTGGAGGGAGTACAGAGACAGGGACCTACACCAGGGAACAGTGTTTAAAGGGGCAGATGGAAGGAGTATAGAGACGGGGACATACACCAGGGAATAGTGTGAAAAAGGACAGATGGAAGGATTATAGAGACAGAGACAAACACCAGGGAACAGTGTGTAAAGGGGCAGATGGAAGGAGTACAGAGATGGAGACCTACACCAGGGAACAGTGTTTAAAGGGGCAGATGGGAGGGAGTACAGAGACAGGGACCTACACCAAGGAATAGTGTGTGAAGGGGCAGATGGAAGGAGTACAAAGATGGGGCCTACACCAGGGAACAGTGTTTAAAGGGGCAGATGGAAGGAGTATAGAGACAGGGACATACACCAGGGAATAGTGTGTAAAGGGGCAGATGGAAGGAGTACAGAGACAGGGACCTACACCAGGGAATAGTGTGTGAAGGGGCAGATGGAAGGAGTACAGAGACAGGGACCTACACCAGGGAATAGTGTGTAAAAGGGCAGATGGAAGGAGTATAGAGACAGGGACCAACACCAGGGAATAGTGTGTAAAGAGGCAGATGGAAGGAGTACAGAGACAGGGACACACACCAGGGAATAGTGTGTAAAGGGGCAGATGGAAGTAGTACAGAGACAGGGATCTACACCAGGGAATAGTGTGTGAAGGGGCAGATAGGAGTACAGAGACAGGGACCTACACCAGGGAATAGTGTGTAAAGGGCAGATGGAAGGAGTATAGAGACAGGGACCTACACCAGGGAACAATGTGTAAAATGGTAGATGGAAGGAGTACAGAGACAGGGACACACCAGGGAATAGTGTGTAAAGGGGCAGATGGAAGTAGTACAGAGTCAGGGACCTACACCAGGGAATAGTGTGTAAAAGAGGCATATGGAAGGAGTACAGAGACAGGGACCTACACCAGGGAAAAGTGTGTAAAGGGGCAGATGGGAGGGAGTAGGTGGTGCTAGCAGGGACAGGCACCTAGAAATAGTGCTAAAGGGGCAGATGGGGGAGTAGGGAGAACTGACAGTGACAGGCCTCTCAGAATAGTGCATAAAGTGGCAGACGGGAGGAACAGAGGAGACTGAGAGGGGCCGGCAGTTGGGAATAGTGCATAAAAGGGCAGACAGAAGGATGTACAGAGGGCTGACAGAGACAGAGTTCCAAAATTGGACAGCCTTGGGCAGGGAGGATAGGGGGTTTAAAGAGGGCTGAAAGGGACAGAGTCTCAAAATTGGACAGCCTTGGGTGGGGAGGATGGGGGGTTACAGAGGGTTGAAAGGGACAGAGTCCCAAAATTAGATAGCCTTGGCAGATTGGATGGGCCACTAGCCCTTTGTGTGCCATTGGTTTCTATGTTTCTACGTACTGAAGAGTCTGCCTTTACTTCTTGGGGAGGGGCTGCACTACACAGTTATGGAGGACATCTCCCCACAGATAATGTGCTTTTACATGTACTAAAGAGTCTGCCTCAATTTGGGGAGGGTGGGCTGCACTGTGCAGAGATGGTGGGGTCTCCCCTCTGGTACTGAGCTGGTAAATATACAGGTAGGAGGAAGTATAGCTTAGTGGCTAAGGGCACTGAGCTGAGATGCAAAACTGAAAACCTGGGTTTGAATCCCATCAGCCCCTACTTGCATACTGTGTGACCCTGAGCAAATCACTTATCTTCCTTTTGCTCCCAGGTCGCACCTGGAAACAAACTCTGGCTTAGTGTGCCTTTTCTGGTTAAGCAATTCCCCTTTCCCTTTAAATGTACTGAAGAGTCCTGTCTTTATTTCTGAGAGGGTTTGCTACACTCTTCAGAAATTGAGGTAATCTCCCCTCTGGTATTGTGCTGCTACTGGTATGGAATAGTCCACTTTTAGTTTGTAGGAAGCCTGCACTGTGTAGGGTTGGAGGAGATCTCTTTCCAGGTAATTACGCTGTTACAGTTTCTAAAGAGTTGGCTTTTGTTTGGAAAAAGGTGGGCTGCACTGTGTAGGGCAGAGGTGTAGCTACAAGGGTGCAGTGGCACCTGGCACATGAGGTTTGAGGGGCCCAATTCATAATTTTGATGTTTATTCAAAACTGGGGGAGGGGCTCTGTGACATAGCCTTGCAACCCAGGCCCTCTGGGAACCTGCTACACCACTGGTGTAGTGACGGTGACAGCTACCCTCTGATTCTTTACTATTACAGATACTGGAGACTGCTTTTCCCTCACAGAAGTGGAATACTAAATTTAGTCTTAAAGCAGTAATTAATTGGTCTTTTAAGACTAAGTTCAGTAATTTTTAGTCTTCTGTAGTCATCAGAAGAAGAATACTGCCTGTAGGAATACTAATTCTAAGAAGTATTCCACTGTAATTTTTTTAAGAGTAAATTATTACTAAATGAATATTATACACATATTTTAAAAGTACAAATTTTTGAACACTTTTGAATGGTAACTGAGACTTTTCAATATTTCTGTTTGTGTTATATACAATTAATTTTCATTCTGATCACTTCTTGTACGGTAAGATTTGCTCTATCAAGAATGTTAAGAAAGACATTAATACAGCTCTGTTAAATACATAGATACATGTATGCATGCATACATTCGTAGTTGAAGAGTTTTATACTGTTAATTCTTGAGCCCTTTATGTGCTTTTAACTTCTCAGAAAATTTAGCTATTTAGGGGCAATTTTCTCAATAGGAGCACAAAGAGAATCTCCCATGGTTGAAAAGAATCTTAAACAGAAAATTACTGATGTTAAAATAAATAAATAAACAACATGTTCTTGTACTGTCAGGTACACAATCAGTTACTCTAACTGATTGCATAGAGTATGGGTCCTATTTTAATAATGGTTACATCGCATAATGACATTGTTAGAATTAAAAGGGTGGATGGAGGGGCAGAAAAAGGGGAACACTAGACAGAGGAACTCAGTGGGTGGGACATTCAGAATCTGCCAGGCAGGAGTGCAAGCGAGGTCGCAGTGCAACTGGGCTGCACCAGGGCATGGACCAGGCGATATTCAATGGTGCTGCACCATGGCTCAGCACTGTTGAATATGGCACTGAGAGCACCCGCACTGCGCATGGTGCATTGGCAGGAGAGGAGCAGGGGGCTGCGCCAGGGCATGGACCAGGCGATATTCAACGGTGCTGCACCATGGCTCAGCACTGTTGAATATGGCACTGAGAGCACCCGCACTGTGCATGGTGCATTGGCAGGAGAGGAGCAGGGGGCTGCGCCAGGGCATGGACCAGGCGATATTCAACGGTGCTGCACCCTGGCTCAGCACTGTTGAATATGGCACTGAGAGCACCCGCACTGCATGGTGCATTGGCAGGAGAGGAGCAGGGGGTTGCACCAGGGCATGGACCAGGCGATATTCAACGGTGCTGCACCATGGCTCAGCACTGTTGAATATGGCACCGAGAGCACCTGCACTGCGCATGGTGCATTGGCAGGAGAGGAGCAGGGGGCTGCACCAGGGCATGGACCAGGCGATATTCAACGGTGCTGCACCATGGCTCAGCACTGTTGAATATGGCACTGAGAGCACCCGCACTGCGCATGGTGCATTGGCAGGAGAGGAGCAGGGGGCTGCGCCAGGGCATGGACCAGGCGATATTCAACGGTGCTGCACCATGGCTCAGCACTGTTGAATATGGCACTGAGAGCACCCACACTGCGCATGGTGCATTGGCAGGAGAGGAGCAGGGGGTTGCACCAGCGCAAGTGCAGCTGTGCTAGGCACAGTAAGAGTGATATTCAGACATGATCATGCAAATGAGGCCATTATGAATGCAAGGTGCAAACGGGGCCATTTGCATGCAGGTGCGCCGATCCCCAGCGACTTGCACCTGGTGCCCTGTCATGCTACAGCTGACGGGGACCGACATCCTTGCCCCTCAGTGGGCAATGCACCCCAATGCCCGATCGTGGACTTAAGTAAATTTTAATAATCCCTGGTGCTCTAGTGGACCTGATCCCCAGCCTGATTGCGGGCTTACGTAAACTATAACTATCCCTGGTGGTCCAGTGGACCCGCTCCCCAGCCCGATCGTGAGCTTAAGTAAAACAAATTAAATTCCCTGGTGGTCCAGTGGACCCGATCCCCAGCCCGATTGTGGGCTTAAGTAAACTATACTAATGCCTGGTGGTCCAGTAGACTTAATCCCCAGCCCGATCATGGGCTTTAGATGGGAATATATGCCCAGGTGGGCGAGCGGTATCCCCCTCCCTACCTGCCCACTCAGACCCGCCACCCCACTCCCCCCAGTCAGCGGCAGGTGGCAGATCCCCACCCACAAGCCACCCAGCTGCCCGCTGACTGACCGTGTATAATACGGCTGTACGCCCATTGGTCCCCTGCCTGGGCCAATGGACGTACAGACCATACTGTACTACACAGTCCTGAAATGTGAATGGTTCATTCACATTTCAGGACTGTGTAGTAGAGTATGGTCTGCATGCCCATTGGCCTATGCAGAGGACCAATGGGCGTACGGCTGGAATGTATGCAGTCAGTTGGTGGGGGGCTGTCCGGCTTGTGGGTGGGGAGCAGCTGCCTGCCACTGACGGGGGGAGCAGAGTGGTGGGTCTGAGTGGGCGGGTGGGTAGAGGGAACCGCTGGCCCACCAGGGCCTATATTCACATCTAAAGCTCACGATCGGGCTGGAGATTGGGTCCACTGGACCACCAGGGATTAATTTATTTTACTGAAGCCTACGATCGGGCAGGGGGGCAGGTCCACTGGACCATCAGGGAATTAACTTTTTTCCTTTGCCCATGATCAGGCTCAAGTCCACTGGACCACCAGCGATACTGATTCATTATGCCCGCATCTGGGTGGGGGGCACACCTGCCAAACTGTGTCTGGGGTGGTCGGGTGGCCACCCACAGCTGGCGACTGCCGTGTTGCACCCTGCAATGACAGCAGCTCACCTGTGGGTGGCCAGGACCTGCTCCTGTTTTTCAGGGGCGGATCTTTGCATCCCCATGTGTGGCACAAGGTGGGTTTGTGCCTGCATATGTGCCGCACATCCTGGCCTGAATATTGGGATGTGCTGCATATGCATGGGCACACCCCTGCACTTGCACCACATACATTACTGGTGCGCCCCGGCACATCGGGAATTGCACTGCACAACATCCCCTTTGAATACCCCATGCAGCGAGTACTTCTGCTCAGTGTTCATGAAAGAAAGGGATAGCCCAATACTACATGGTAAAGGGGCAGGGGTGAAAGGGGGCACAGAGATAACAGATGGGTTAATCCAGGAGGATAGCATTCTGAAGGGACTTAAAATCTTCTGGGTGGACAAACACAGAACCAGATGGTGTACATCCAAGGGTCCCTAAAGGAACTGGAAAAGGATGTTGTGAGCCCTCTGACAGACCTGTTTAACCCCTTTGGAGATAGGGAATGTATGCCCAGTTACTGGAGGATGGCTCATGTGGTGCCTCTCAAAAAGAGTGGACCCAAGGATGAACTGGGAAATCATAGACCAGTGAGGTAGACCTCTGTAGTGGAGAAGATGATGGAGACCATTCTGAGCGAGGGGCTGATAACGTTTCTTGTTAGTAATGGTTTCACAGGATGAGAGAAAGCATGGAGTTTGTCTCAGGAAGATCATGCCAAACTAACTGAATCTATTTCTTTGACTGGGTTCCTAGGGCCCACTGACAAAGGCCACCGCTATAGATGTCCTGTATCTGGACTGTCAAAGGCCTTGACTTGGTGCCACACAGGAGGTTACTGAGCAAGCTGAGGGACTTGGGGTGTGTGGCAGAAACTGGTGGGAATTGAGATGTGGGTTGAGAGCTGGCTACAGGGCAGACAACAGAGGTGGTTTGTATGGGTGAGGAGTCACCCAGGCCAAAACCAGTAGCTAGTGGGTTGCCACAGGGTTCAGTGCTCATGCCCTTTTTTGTTCAATTTCTTCATTGGAAACATTGCAGGGGTCAAGAGTAAGATCAGCCTGTTCCTGATGACACTAAGATTTGTGCAAAATAGAGGCAAAGAAGGGAGGCAGACACTCGAGGAGGAGCTAGCTAAACCCATACACTGGTCTAAGGAGTGGCAGATGGGGTTTAACACAAAGAAGTGCAAGGTCATGCACCTCGGAGCCTGAAATCCAAGAACCAGCTACTGGCTGGTGGGAGTGCAGATAGAAGTCACAGAGTAGGAAAAGGATCTGGGGTAACAGTCACAGGGGACATGAAGGTATCAGCACAATGTAGGGGGGTTGTAGCAAGGGCAAACGGGATGTTGGGATGCATTGTTTAATCTGGTTCAAACTCAGTTGGCATTCATCTGTAATCCCCTTCCACCGGGTCGTGCCTGAAAATAGGAAGAATGTGTCTAGTGCACTTACTCGGTCAACAAAAGCTAAATAAATAAATAAATTGCCAGAGGGATCACCTCTAGAAAGGAGGAGGTCATTCTGCCCCTGTACAGATCACTGGTAAGGCTGCACTTGAAGTATTGTGTACAGTACTGATGCCTGTACTTCGAGGGTTGTGAGATTACTGGAGGGAGTGCAGCACAGAGCCTTAAAAATTATCATGGGACTTGAAGAATTGCCTTATGTGGAAAGATTGAGGGAGCTCAACATGTATTCACTGAAGAAGAGAAGGGAAAGGGGGGCATGATAGGGACCTTTAAGTACTCGAAGGGCATAAAGTCAGAGAGGGGGAATTTTTCCACTTAAAGGGGAGGACCACTAGGTGGCACAGTCTGAAGTAGGAGGAAAGGTTCAGGAGGGAAATGAGGAGGCACTACTTCACAGAGAGAGAGGTGGTAAGACATAATGTTCTGCAGGAGGAGTTAATTGAACTGAGAACAGAGGCTGGGATGAAGTCAGGGACAGGGTTAGTACAGACAAGAACACGATAAGGACCGGGAGGGGGAAATGGGAGGGGCAGCTGCAGTGGTATAAACTGGTAGTAGCACAATTGGGCAGCCTTAACAGACCTGTGTGCCTTTTTCCACGAGCAATTTCATATGTTCTTAACACCTGCTGCATTGTCTAAAACAATATGAATATTGCCGGCCTGTCAGTGCAGCGGTAGTGCTACCGCTCACAATGCTGGTGACCCGAGTTTGGGAACAGGCTCAGATCTTTTCAGAGCCAGGCAGGGGAAGAGGCTTTTGAGTCCCAGGACCACTCGTCTCCTCTGGTGGGTAGGGAAAGCCATGGCTGGGTGCATGACTGGCATCTAGCCGTGGCTGGAGGATTGGCATGTCTGTGCCTCATGCAAGGGGTGGAACGTGATGGATGCTGGCTTTTGCCTTGGTGTTAGCACACGTCACCTGTCTGGGGGGTACAACAAAAAATACAGGCTCAGCGTGACAGCAACATGGAGGTCGGAACTGGCCTCAGCCTGCCAACCCAGTGACCAGGGATGGACCCCAACGAGGACACAAGGTATGACTGTGGAGGGGTCTGATCCAGGGGACCCTCCCACTTTGTCCCTACCTGGGGGGGGTAAGACAAAGCTCCATGGGGGTTCCTCCTCCAGGTCGTGGGGTTGGGGGATTTGGTCGAGTGACAGTGCAGGGCTATGGGGGAAATATTATAGCTGTGCAGTGTGCATGAGCAGGCCACCCCAGAGGCTTAGGGGAATATAAAAATGAATATAGGGATCTAACTCCAGGGCAATACAATTTTTTTTGTTTGCCAGGAGAGACACATTAAGCTGAAAGCTTGTTTACAGGTGCAACCTGGGAGCAGTCATCATTTAAGTGACTTGCTCGGGGTCACACAGTATTCAAGTGGAGACTGTGGGATTCAAACCCAGGTCTCCAGGGTTGCAGCTTGCCTTAAACCTGTGCTACACTGCCTCCTATATTTGTATATATGCAGCTGGTTACACTTCAGGTGTCAGTTAACTATATGTAGTCAGCCTTAAAAAAAAGAAAAGGGTATTTTTTTTATACCTTGATAATCTAGAATGAGACCCCCTCCACCCATGAACTGCCTCTATGAATACAGCAGCAGAATGTGCCTCATGAGAAAAAACTACTACACTTTGGGGCCATGTGGGAGGCATTAAAAAAGTATGGTAAATGACAGCAGAGTTTAACAACTGTAATTTCATCAGAGGGCAACCAGTGCCTAAAGCTGCAGAAACTTTCAAACTGCATATTTAGGGATCATGTGTAAACTGAGAAAATAATGCTTTTTAAACCGGCTGCTTTTTTTCAACATTTGCTCCAGACAAATTTTTTTTTAAACTGCCTTATGGGGATCATGTGAGAACTGAGTACAGTCAATTGTAAATAAAATGTTCATTTGAAGGTTGCCTTAGAGTCTGAAGGTTTTGCAATCGTGTAGTTTGTACTCGCTCCCTGCTCATTGAACTCCTCTGTCGATCATTCTTTTGCTAAGGAGGGACCTTCCTATGTTTGTAAGATCTGGCTGGCCCTTGAACAGCAGAACTGACTTCCTCTGTCTGTATCCAGCATTACAAGTTTTCCAGGTGGCTTCTTTTAGACAAGCATACAGGACTAAAGTTGAATCATGTAAGTGCCATTCATCCAGGGTTACACAGTATGCAAGAGGAGGCTGTGGGATTCAAACCCAGGTCTCCAGGTTTGTAACTCAGAGATAAACCACTGCACTTTACTGCCTCCTTGCTCCAAGGTCACTTGAGACAGCAGGGGTTTTTTTTTTTTGCATCTTTCCTAATCATATTTTTCTTTGTCCCTTGCTCTGGGGTATCAAAATAACTGCAGATTTTACCCCCCTTTACTGTTGCTCTTCTATTTTGTTGGGGGGCAACAGTAAAGAACTCAGAGAGGAGATAAACAATTGAAGGTGTGTTACTGCTGGGCTTTGATGCTGCTCCCAAAAAGTTATAGGCACATTCAAGTTGGGTAATAAAACTGCCAGCAAGTAAATAGTTAACCCCACAGCCGGCATGGTGCAGACAACACATGTCAGGACAGAAGTATTGCACAGCTGGGACAGGGGGACAATAATATATACTAAATAAAGCCCTGTTTAATAAAAAGAATAATGTACACTCAAGAAAATACATAGAAACACATTAAACGTGTAGTTTTTAATGGCAGGTGCAGTGCATGCACTGGTGTACATGATTTGTTTCTATGAAATGCTCAGAACCTCCACCTCTGCTGTGCAATGGTTTATCCCACCTTTTTCCTCCAAGGCAAGGAAGTGTTTAGGTGCTGCTGTTAGCAATTGCTGTTAAGAAATACTTAAGCTACAAACTAGGAATGTTGTTAAGGAAGTTGCAGCAGGTATGGTCATTCCTTTCCAGCAGGCATCTAATGTAGCTGACTCTTAATATTCCTCCTTAATGTGATTTGTGCTGCTGCTCAGTCAGTCTTGCTTTCCATTTGGTAGGCCTTTCTGTGCAGCCTGGGAGGCAGTTAGGGGACAGTATTTCCAGTTTGGGTCCTCCATTGGTTGACAATTTGAAGCAGGACTCAGCCAAAACAAGAAACAAGTAAAAGCTGAGGTGGGAGATGCAAGGAGCACAGACAGGTCAGGTATACTGTGCTGTGTAAGACAGATTATCTGAAGTTTAGAGTTGTTCATGCAATTGCTGTGCTGGAGTGAAGTGTCTTGTTTAGTTGGTGAAGATGCAAGTGAGTTGGGAGCCTGTATACAGTACCTATGAAGTGTCTGATTTTTAGGGCTGATTTTGCCTCAGAAATTTCCTCAGTCCCTCCAAACATTGGCATTTCTGTCTTGGAGCACTAGAGATGTAAACAGTAAGTTATGCCACATGTAAGTAAGTCTAGGTCTCCTTGAAAAGATGCATTTCTCCCAATGTTGCTGCAGTTTTTTTTTTTTTTGCTAAAAAAAATTGCCATTTTTGAAAGTTGTGTCCTTAATATTTGTAAGCCCCCAATTTGTGGGGCATGAGGTTAAGAGGTGTGTAGCATGGGATAGACTTTGAGTAAGGGGATTGTGTAGAATTGGACCATTGCTATGCTACCTGTCCACATGTGGCATGCTATATGCAATGTCAGCCTGTAGTTTTTTTATTTTTAGATTGGTTTATTTGATTGGTGGTGGGGGGCTTTGCTCCTAGACACCTGAAGTAATCGGGGGGCACGAAGGCCCCCAGCTTAAATAAACTGACAAAGCCACAGTTCACATCAAATCACCCACAACCTGCCAATGTTAAAATCAACAGCAAGGGAAAGTAACATAGCGCAGCTGTAGTATAGCATTGATTTTACTGACAGGGTGTGTGTCTTGCTGGGATAATGTCATGCCTCAGGTGGTTGGGCACGAGGCCGCAGGCCGAATGCATCCAACAACTTAGGTGTGATGTTATCCCAAACGACACACACCCTGGAGGGAATTATTGCTATTATGCAATGGCTCATTGTTATATATAAAATTAAAAAATTATTTTAAAGAATGTTTTTATTAGTATGGAAAAATATTTTTGTTTCTTAGGAGGAGATGCAAAAAAGAGAGCTGCCATAATGCTGAGAGTACAGCCATGATGTTGTGCTGGGATAACAGCACAGGGCCAGCCCAAGACTGACCAATCAGAGTCCAGGATTTTTTCTTGCCATTGTATAATATGCTATATTCATAGTTTTGCCCTATGCCAGTAGTGGTGGTCTGATTTTTTTTTTTTTTTTTTATTATAACCCAGTTTCTTTGGCTCATTGCTTTGTATATATGTGAATATTCTTGTATCTGTTCATTTACAATGTCTTTGTTTTTTGTATTCAATCTGTATCTTGTATTTGTGTAAACATTTGTACCTTTATATTGTTATGACCAATCAGGTCCATCTTGTAAATGAGCTATGCTCAATGATGCTCACCTGAATAAATAAAGATTTTGATTGATTGATTGATTGATGTGTTGCACTGTTGCCTTGAGAAATTAAGGGTATTTTATGTGCTGATGTTATGGGGCACGTTCCCTGCTGCAAATAGGGTAGTAGCTGTAATTGTTGGTATTTCTGTGTGGACTGTTAGGGCTGTTTTCCATGCTGTGTGCGCTAGGTATGCTGTGACTGCTTGTGCCACTGGGTGCTCGCTGGGGGGATGTCAGTGCCAGTGCTGTGAATGATGGAGGACTAAAGAGTATATCATAATGTGGTATTGTGGCACTTTTTATTACTAGATTTTGACTCCTGGGTTCTACATCATTGTGTAGTGTTGAAGTTTAGTAGCTGTGGGGGTGGTTGGGGGTTTGGAGGATGAATAAACTTGTCAGGGAAGTCTGCAGAGGGAAGTGGTTGTGGTAGTGGAATTAGGGTGGGGAAGATACTTGTTTGAGGGGGTACTATGGGAGATTTGAGAGAAAAGCTGGGGGTTCCAGTAGTGGGCTGGGATGGGGGAGACCATAACAAGCAGATTTCAAAATGAGTGGGGGGTACTGGAAAGCAAATATTTATTTATTTACTTATTTATATGAAGTATCAGATTTACAACCTTTGAGCCATCGGCTCATTTACAAAGGTGCCTCGTCACATGGAGGACAGAAAAAACAGAGAGGGTACAATTACAAAGGAATAGCCGTCATGTTTAGGCTACGGACATTGTTTACAAACATTATATACAATTTTGGATACAGATATTTACATAAGCTCAGCAAGAACATTGCTACCATTAGCGAGCTTCCGTTACGGTATAAT
Organism: Neoceratodus forsteri; assembly: GCA_016271365.2. Classification (NCBI taxonomy): domain Eukaryota; kingdom Metazoa; phylum Chordata; order Ceratodontiformes; family Ceratodontidae; genus Neoceratodus; species Neoceratodus forsteri. The sequence continues at coordinate 233,923 of JADMNL010000032.1, read as the reverse complement.
CCATGTTATTCAACAGCCAGAGGTGCAGTAGACATTGTTGTAAGTGGTGGCATTCCATAATGGACTTTGTCAGAGGTTTGGGCCCTAGAGGGCAAGGACGCACAGGATATTTACAGTTACAGGAGCGGACATTGAGGAGGTGGTTACGGAGAGTGACTTTGAAAGGGGCATTCTTGGGTGTGCTGTTGATGGGGACTGGGAGTGCATTAAACCAGACAGGGACCCTGTAGCGGACGGATCTTTGGGCAAGGGAGATTTTTACCCTGGGTACCACTAATATAGCTTTGTCAGAGTTGCAGGTGGAGATAGAGGGGGTGGTAAATTGGAGAGAGGCAGTGACCCCAAGAGGAGAGTGACCGAGCAGAATTTTCTTGGTCAGTAGGCAGGTCTGGTACCGGAGTCTTTCATCGAAGTTGAGGAGATTGGCGGTGGAATAGAGAGAGAGCAGGTGTGGGTGAGTCTAGTGGCACCAGTTAAGAGCCTTCAGGCCTTATTTAGAGAGATTTGAATTTTCTGGAGTGCTGAATTATCTGCAGCCCCATACACAGGGAGCCTATAGACCACTAGGGACAGTATAGAGGAAGTAATGGCAAGCCTAAGGGCATCAGGAGGGAGGCAATCCTTGTGCCGGTAAAGGAGTCCGATCTGAGTGTTTGCAGCGGCCGCTAGGGTGTTTATGTGGTCATGGAAGGTAAGGGCAGTGTCGAGGATAAGCCCAAGATATTTGTAGATAGATACCTGTTCAAGGGGGTGCTGGGAGCTGGGGATGATGAGGAGAGGTGCACTTTTTGCTTTGTTTTGGTGGTGGGAGAAAATCATTGATTGTTTTTTAGGTTTATGACCAGTCTACAATCCTTGAACCATGTTTTGGCCTGGAAGCAGGCGTGTTGGAGTGAGTCCTGGAGGGGAGTAAGTTTATGATGTGAGGCATAGAGCACTGCATCACCTGCATACAGTAGGATTTTTTCAGAGCAGGCCTTTGGCAAGGTGTTTAAGTAGAGGGTGAAGAGTAGAGGACCCAGGATGGAGCCCTGGGGCACCCTGGAGTGGACAGGTAGAGTGTCAGATAGGGTCCCATTTATTTTGATGCATTGTGACCGGGTGGAAAGGTAACTGGTACACCATGCCAGGGGGTCTGTGGAGAAGCCAAGTTGGTAGAGGGAGTCAAAAAGGAGTGGATGGCAGACCGTGTCAAAAGCCTTGGAAAAGTCTATGAACACCACTCCAGCAATGTTACTGGAGTCTAGGAAGTTGGTGAATTCTAGGAGGGCTGTGGTAGTGCTATGGCCTGAGCGGAAGCTGTGCTGCTCTGGGCATAGTATGTCATGCTTGGCTAGGTATTCAGTGAGCCATGTGGCAACCACTTTTTCTAAAGCTTTGGGGGGGAGAATGGAGATGGGTCGATAGTTACTGGGATAGGATTTGTCACCACTTTTATGAATGAGGGTGACAACGGCTGTCTTACAAGTACTGGGGAATTGCCCCAGGCAAAGGGATCTGTTAAGTAGGTCCATTAGAGGGGCTAGGACCTCATCAAGGACTAGCCGAAGGAGCCTAGCGTCTAGGAGATTATTGCTGTTTATTGCATTTTGCGGGTATGGATGGGCTTCATAGGTAGATATTTTGCACAGAAGAAAATGAGGGTGCTGCAGGGTTGGGATTCAGGCACAGGGTCAAAGAAGCAACTGGGGAGAAATGAAAATTACATACCTACTGTAATTCTTTATCTTCTCTTGTATCGTCACCATTCATTACTGCTTGGGTTAGTGCCAGAGGCACGCACCCGCTATGGGAGATTTATTTTTGGAGTCGGCTCCAACGATGCCACCCCTGCGAGCGACGCACTGTGTCATGTATGAGGGCGACCGTTAGGTGCCGCAGACTCCTCCTCCTCCTCCATCTCAGTTCTGGTAGCCAGAGAGGTGAAAACAAAGGGTAAGAAAAAAGGAGAGCGAAGCAAGAGAGTCGAGGGACAGAGAAAGGAAAGGATATAAACTGGAAAAGGAATAAGCCGGTAGAGGACAGAAAGTAAGAGATAGAGAGAGAGAGAGAGAGAATGCCTACCCTAAGGGGCCACAGGGCCTCCCTTCTGGGGTGGCTCCAAGGGAGGAACAGATAAAGAGAAAGAGAGAGAGAGAAAGGGAAGAAAACAAGGGATGTTAAGAGGGGAGAACACAGCCCATAGATATACTGGTTGAGAGGCTTATAAGATCGGAACCAAAAACAAGGGAGCAAGAATCCCTCCTGATAGGACTGAGAGAAGGTTCAACTGAACCGCCTGTACAGATTGGACACAAAGGGAAGATTCTCTAACCTCCCATCATCCCAACCACCTACACTCTAGCTGAGAGCTCACCAACTGCCCAGGCAGAAAATCTGTTCCGGAAAGAGAGCGCCCAACTAGGAAGGGGAATAAGCCCCCTAGCACCTTGTTAATTGCTAACACAGAAGTGTGTGAGGAGGGGGTTAAGCCCTACAGAAGGCAGCTTTGTATAAAAGGGAAGAGTGGGAAATCAATCGGACTCCCTGAAAGCAAGGCAAGAACAACAACTCAAGGTAAATGAAGTACCAGAAGCACCAACCAGAAGAAGCTGACACAATATTAATACCTGCCAGAGGGAACCTGAAAATTGGGACCAAGCCATAGAGGGACGGTCTCTTCAGCTGTGAACTGAATAACATGGCTAAGAAGCCAAGAGGTCACTCCTAGGGGCAATCAGAAAGAGTTCCCTCAGGATACAATAAATTCTACTGGTTCCCCTTTACCTTGAGGAAAAAGGATCCATCCAGAGAAGAACGGAAAATCAAGATGGGTTTTTTGGCTTAAAGGCCAACGAGGAAGGGAGAGGAACGAGTAGGGAGGGGGAGACGCCCCAGTAGGAGGCCACTGAGGGCAAGGTGGGTGGGTATCAGTAATGAATAGTGAAGATATAAGAGAAGATCAAGAATTACGGTAGGTACGTAATTTTCGTATCTTCCCTTGTCAATCTTCACCATTCATTACTGCTTGGGTGAGTACCAAGCTCCCCCCCAAGGGGGAGGGATACTAGAAACCCTGAGGGAACAAGACTCTCAGCCTCCTGCTGGTGGGAAACAGAAGGGGAAGACCCTGGGCTAATCAGATGAGAAGCCTATGGTGGAGGAGAGCTAGGAGGTGTCCCCCAGGGATGGGGAGACAGAGAAAGCCCCTGCAGAAGCCTCCTAGCCCTGGAGAAAAAAAGACGGGTCCCCCAGAAAGCAGAGCGAATCACCCTATGCCAGGCCAGGGGTGATGACCTTGATAGATGAAGCCATGCTGTCCGTCTAATACAGATCGCTGTCCCTGCAAGCCTCCTCATTGGCATCATAAGATGCCCTTGCTCGGTGTCTTGCCAGCCCCAGGCCTGTAGCAGAGAGGCAATAGCTTGTCTGGATTGATGGTCAGACATTGATGCTAGGACTTGGGAGAGCATTGACCATAAATGCCTACTGTAGGCAGCATGGTGAGCCTGATGTGATGCAATGCATAACATTGCACGAGAGGCAGAGAACACTCTTCACCCCCCACCAGTCAAATTGTAGGGAATCTGAGTCTGGTGGGTGGTCGTGCGCCAGGCAGCAGCACCTGGAGGGAGTTTCTAGGAATGCCAATCCCGAAGGTGGGTTGGGAAGAGAACCTAGAGACTCCAGTGGGGCACAATACCTACTCCTGCAGTCTATTGGGGCTGGAACAGGGATGGCTGGTGACTGCCAGGAATGGATAGATGCCTCCTGGAAGGGAATAGGCCAGGACAGTACCACCAAATGCTAGGCACTGAATTCACTGAGGAATTCATGTGTCTCCCATTCGGTATTGTCTCATCTAACAAAGGAGATACGAAGATCCCTCACCATCCTCGAAAGGAATCGTTGATATTCAGTGAAATCAGTATTGGAGGAGAGATAAGCAGTGGGTTCCTCACCCTCCAAGGAGGGAGATGAAGATGATGGAGAGCTCAAATATCCAGAGGACTCCTGCAGTGGTGGGGATAGGCGAAACACCTGCTCATGCATATAACTAACGTATGAGGGGAAGGGCACCGCAGAGCCTCTGAATGTCTCCCAGGATAATGGGACTGTAGGACCGACATGGTCTGGGAGAGAGGGGGGTGGTTGCAGAGGAATGGGAGAGGGACACCTACGACGAGGCAACTGTCCTCTGCTGAGGTTCTGAAATCTGGAAAACAGAGCCTGAGCTGGCGGGATCCCAGACAACAAACCAGGTCACAGAACAGAACCCTGGGGATGCAAAGCCTGGAAGAGCCTAGTAGGGGATTTTCCCCTGTGATGAACCTGGGGCTGCATGGGTCCAGAAGGCCAGCACACAGCAACGCCACCAGAGAGGTCACTGGAGCCCATGAGGGAAAGACGGGGGCTCAGTGCTACATCTCCTATCCACACCCCGAGTGGTTGCAGGTGAAAACCGAGGCACTTCAACCCAGTCTCTCAACCCCCCAGACATCCGAGAACGCCCTCCTCCTCGACCCCAGTGACAATCCACCCCAAGCAGGTGCAGCAGCACCGGGATCGGCAGCTACCACAACCCCCTCAGGAGGATGAGCCCTTCCCCCTGCCTCCACACCATCCCCCTCCAGGGACCCCAAACCACCCCCAGCCTGGGAGGCCTCAGGAGAGGACAGCAGAGGAGACAGAGGAATAGGCGCACTGGGCCGCCTAGCACCTTGTCTCACTGGAGACCCTGACTCCAATGAGTCAGGATGCCAGGATGGGTCCACATTAGAATCATCCGAGGAGGAGGAGGAGGAGGAAGAGACCAGCTGGACCTCAATATTGGCCACCACAGGGGTCTCCAGAGAAATGGCACCACAAACTGCGCCGGTGCCAACGGTGATGCTGGACGATCTCAGACCACCTGCAACGCCCAAACCCGGCCCTGACTTCCCAGTGGCACCGGTCAGACCCACAGAACTGCCCTTGGTGTCAGGACCCGACTCTGCACTGTTAGAGAAGTCAGTTGGGCTCACGGCACTGCGGGCGGCGCCGAGAGCCAACACGACACCACAAATAGCACTGCCCTGATCACCAGCGCCGTGAACGGCACTGGGATCTGGAGTGGCACTGGAAGGCGGCGTCAAGGGTCCACCGATGCTGGGCCCAGCAGACCTAGGCCTCGACACTGGGGGAGCCTGAACCTTCGAAGAGGTGACTGCTGAGGCGGTGTCTCCACCGCAAAAGAGGCCTCCTCAGCAAGAGTAGAAGATGAGGAAGTCTTCTCCTTTCCAGACTGTATAGGCCAGGAAGGGGACCCAGAGGAAAGGTCTAGAGAGCTTATCTTTGAAGCCCTGGAGTGACGCCGTCCCCCGAAAGTCAGCGGAGCCTTGCCAATCTTGAATGCATGGCCTTCTAAGAGGTGACAGTCCATCGAGAAACAGGCATCGCACGAATCCATATCCAAGGGGCTGGGGGACTTATCATACGAGAGGAGGTTGAAGGAGTTGAACATGTACTCACTGGAGGAGAGGAGAGACAGGGGTGACATGATTGAAACCTTTAAATACATGAAAGGAATAAACAAGACAGATACAGAGGGGCTGTTCAAAGTAAGGAAGGGAAGGGACACCAGGGACCATGATATGAGACTGGAGCGAGGAAGGTTCAGGAGGGAGATGAGGAGACACTTTTTTACAGAGAGGGTGGTGGCTGGGTGGAATGCGTTACTTCCTGAAGTGGTATGCAGTAGAACAGTAGACTGCTTCAAACGAGGATGGGACAGGGCAAGGGGGAGGGTTAATGAAGGGGAAGGGAGGGGCAGCTGCAGAATAAGGGGTGCTAGCTGCACATTCGAGCAGACTTGATAGACCTCTAGGCCTTTATCTGCTGGCAAATTTCGTATGTTTGTATGTTCGTATATCATGGCTGGGTCCCAGGCAGTGAAGGCAAACATCATGCCGGTCTGTGATGAAAAAATGCCGGCCACAGGAGCACCGACGCATAGGGACACAGTCCGCCTTCGATTTACGTTTGGCTCCTGAACCTGACATGATGAGAAATAAACAGAAAAACACAGCAAAAAGATCCCGCCGGCATAAAAAAAAACAGAATGGTCTTACCAGCTAATAACAACTTCACTGCATCGGGATGAGCAGAAAATGGAGAAGGAGGAGTCACAAGTAGGCCTCTGACGTAGCTGTAAATCTCACACGCAGAGCAAGTGCAGCCTCGACAGTGGGAGAAACAGAACTGAGATGGAGGAGGAGTCTGCGGCACCTAACAGCTGCCCCTCGCACATGATGCTGTTCGTCGCTCTCGGGGGCAACGCCATTGGAGCCGACTCAAAAAAAAAAAAATCTCCTGTAGCGGGTGCGCGCCTCCGGCACTACCCAAGCAGTAATGAATGGTGAAGATTGACAAGGGAAGATTTACAATACAGAAAAACAAAATACAGTAATTCAGCTGCAGGCACTTTCTCTTTCAGTCTGGTTGTGCAATAGAGATGGCTGCTGCAGCAGCCCCAGCTTGTCCTCATTAGCTCTCCTCCCTGCTCTTCAACATAAAATTGTGGCCAAGGGAGGACCCTAGGGATGGGTTCCTTTTGGGGGCATCATTGGCCACTGGCCTCCAGGGACTCTCCCACTAGCTCACCTGGGCTACCAGCTCTAGGAAGCAGGCCTCCTATGGCATCTCTAGCCCACAGGACCACCAGTGCTAACATTATTTATTTTTTTTAAGAGGCAGTATCATGTTGTGGTTTAGGACACTGACTTGCAAAACCTGGAGACCTGGGTTCCCACTTACACGATGTGTAACCTCGAACAAATCACTTAATGTCTTTGTGCTCCCAGATTGCACTTGGAAACAAGCTTCGGTTTAGTGTGCTTTTCCTGATTAAACATTTTTCCCTTTCCTATTTCATTAAAGCTGGGCCATCAGCCCAATAGAGGCTCCATGGGCTACCATTCTGAAATACTGGCTACCTCTCCATCCAGAGTACTAAGGAGTTTTAGTTGAGCCCCACCCCAAACAACACTTTCTCAACTTTTTTACCTTTATTACTTTATTTCCTTTTCTATGTGTCTTTGTTTCCTACTTCGACTCATCTGTAAACTTGAATTTGAAATTTGTGTTTTCCTTACCTCTTTGCTCTCATATACCTCCTGTATCTCTTGGCTTTCTGTTTCTGCCTTTGCTACTGTATTTTCTCCATATTAACCTGATTTTGTTTATTTTACAGGTCTGACAGAACATGAACTCCTTTCTTCCCCATCAGAGAAGTATGATTCTGTACCTATCTTGCTCTTTCCATCCTATTTACTCACTAAGAACTGTGGATCCTTTTGTGCCCCCTTTTAAATATTTTATTTTACAGGTCCCATAGATGACATCCCTTAAAGTCCTGCTCCCTATTACTCTGGTAAGAGTCTTTACTTCTACCTGTATGTGGGTTCTGTACTGCTGTGGCCGCACCCATTACAATGTGTGTCATGAGTTGGGCATGTGGGAGGGTTGTGTGTGTTGCAGGACTTGGAGGGAGAGAGTTTGCATTGTGACTAAAAATGGGTTAGTTTTGGGGAATGTAGAGGTGGGGATATTTGAAGTGGTCATGGAGGGAGGGTGCTGTCTGGTACTTTGGAGGAAGGATGCTATTTTAGGGTGCTTTGGCTAGTGGGGGCTAGCATCTCAGCTGTGAGGAACAACTGTCTTGTTCTGTGGAGGAAGTGGGCTAGTGTTGGAGTGTGGTGGGCGGGAGGCAGAACTTTTGAGTACATAGATACATAGATGCTGTTGGCAGATAAGGACCATTAGGACCATACAGTCTGCGCATGTAAGCTGCCTAACGTAGCATCCAGTAACCCTATCTGGTCATTAGCTTTAGCTTTTTTCTTCCTACCTATTCCTTTGTTTCTGTCCCATGCATGTTTGTAACCCACTACTGAATGGGCTGCCACAACCTCCCAGAGAAGGCTATTCCATGCATCCACCACCACCCTTTCCATAAAAAGGAACATTGTGACATTTCCCCTTATGCAGTCACCCCTCAGTCTAATGTCGTGACCTATTGTCTAAGCACTATTATTCTGGAATGTGTTGTCCCCTTCCACCTTGTTAATGCCCTTGAGGTACTTGAATGTTTCTATCAGGTTACCTCCCACCCTCCTTTGTTACAGCATGTACAAATTGAGGTCCCTCACTTTCTCCTCATAATGCTTGTGATGTAATCCCTTCACCATTCTAGTCACCCTCCTCCACACTGTCTCTATTTTGACAGTGTCCTTTCAAAGGTGTGGTCTCTAAAACAGCACATTGTATTCCTGGTGAGATCTCACAAGGGTCTTGTACAGTGATACTGTTACCTCCCTTCTTCAGCCTGTGATTTTGCTTCCAATACACCCTAATATCACTCTGGCCTTTCCATCTCCTTTGCTGTCTGCTTAGCTGCCTGCAAGTTATCTGTGATTATAACCACCAAGTCCCTCTCCTTCTTGGTTACCATCAGCAGCCCCTCCCCAACCTGTAGCTCGCCCTAGGGTTTCTGCTACCCTCATGCATGATTTTGTACTACTTTGCATTAAAACTTAGATGCCATGCCCCAGAATATCTCTGCACAAATTCCAGGTCTTTTCTCATCCTTTCCACCCTCTCCGGAGTATCCATCCTGTTGCAGGTTGTGTGTCATCCACAGACAGGCAAACCTTCCCCCAGTCCATCTATAGTGTCACTGATGAAGACATTGAAGAGGCTGGCCCCAGAACTGACCCCTGAGGTAGCCACTGGTCACCTCCCTATCATCTGATTGGATCTCCATTCACCACTATCATCTTGTTTTCTGTCTCTAAAACAGTTTCCAACCCAGTTCACTACCTTGTATCCCAACCCCAGGCTGCCTAGCTTCTTGACCAATCTCCTATATGGGACTGTATCAGTAGCTTCTGAAACTGATGTAGGCAGTATCTACCACCCCGCCTACTGCCTTTGTCATCTAGTAATAGAAATCTATCATATTAGTTTGGCAGGATCATCCTGCAGAGAACCCACATTGCCTGGGATCTACCAGTCCTTGGCTTCTAGGTGTTCCACTGTTCTTCCTTAAAAGTGCCTCCATTATCTCTCCGACTACAGAGGTTAAACTAACTGGCCTGTAGTTCCCCACTTCTTCTTTATTACCGCTCTTGTGAAGAGGGAAAACATTGCCCTTCTCCAGTCCTCTGGGACCACTCCAGTGTCTATGGACTCACTAAACAGGGCTGCCAATTCAATTCCTTTCCTTTCGGAGTTCTGTGCAAGAGGTGAGCTACTGTTAGCTGCTCTGGAGGGAGGTGGGCTGGTGTAGGGGCAGTGAAGAGAGAGTGGCTACTGTTGGGGGGAGGCCTGGTGGGGAAGCAGGGTTTTAAATAATTGATTAGCAGTTTTTTTCTTGGGACAATACTAACTGTACAGACAGCATTTATATAGGTTTTCTGGAAGTGTTATGTATGTTAAACACAGTGAGGCAAGTGCTATGCATTTTCACAATGTTTTAGAACTTTTATGAGCAAAGCTAATCAATTTTAGAGTTAAATAAAACCCTGGGAAGGGAGGCTAGTGTTGGGGAAGGAGTCAAAGATGGAGATGGGTCTAGTGCCTGGGGAGGGGAGCTACTATCTGAGGCTGTTGGAAGATGGGGTAGCTGGTGTTGGACTACAGTACTAAGAGTTAGTGACTGGTCCTATGGCGGTGGCAGTAGTGATTTATAGTGCTGTAGTAGTATTAGTGGTTTTTTTTTTACTTTATGTGGCACTCTTCCTTGGAGGCTCAGGGCACCATTTCTAATATCAAACAGCAAAATAAATTGTTTAATTAGTACTTAAAATAAAAAAAAAAAATTGGCATGACATAACTGTGGGAAGATCAAACCCCAAAAGTGTAAGTGAATAAGGGTGGTAAAAAAATTAGGGGAAAAAAGAACAATAAAGAATACATATAATGAATACTGCTTAAAAGCTTCCTACCCTGGGATGCAACATACCACCTCTTGGTCATGTGATGTTGGACCCACTTCCTTCCCTGTGCTCCTCACTAGGCCTAGGGAATCCCTTAAAAGGAATACACAAGGTGAATTACAAGTAATTGTTTAGCCTGAGCAACAGTTTTTTTTAGTCTTTGGTAACTGGGTAAGGCCCACTAGGTACTAGTGCCTGTTTTCAGGGGTGATCTGGGGGCACTGGGTGGTTAAGTGACTTGCTCAGAGTCGCACAGTATGCAAGTGGAGGTTGTGAGACTCAAACTCAGGCCTGGTCTGCCGGATGCATCGAGCTTGTTCACACCTCGTTCCTCTAACCTCTAGGCTATACTGCCAGCCCAGAACATGGGGGGGTATTTATTTATTTTGGTCTGGTAATCAGAGCTATTTCCAGACTTGAGCCTGCCTGGCATTTGTTGGAGGTCTCCTGACCAGATCCAACTTTGCTTATGAGATTTGATAGAAGGCTGCAAGCACATAAAGGTAATAATTGACCCCCCTACGATGCAAAACAAGCCACATTGACTAAGGTTAGTGACATCATGGGCATGAGAGCAAAGCTCGTGTGCCCTCAAGATGTCGCTATAACCTTACAAATTGTGATGTTACCAGAACATTTTGCAATGAGGTGGGTTCATTTTATATATATATATATATTTACATGAACAGGGTGTTTCCAAAACATACAAGTGACAGGCAAACCCCATCATAATTGCTGACTTTAAAATGGCACCCAGTACTGTTTTTTTTTTTTTTGTACTGGGCACTATTTTGAAATTGGTGCTTGTGACAGTGCCCATTACAGTGGTAGCATTCTGGCACTGACAAACTCTGTTTCTTGGGGGATCATTGGGGGTCGAGGAGGCTTGAACATCCAAAGGACTGCTCTCCTCCCAGGGGAGGGATTGCAGAGCCTTGCTTGGGATGGGGGGAGCTGCAGTGGAACAGAGGCAAGGCCATGGGGAGCTAGTGGGCCACATCAGTCCAAGGTGGAGACATCTGGAGTAGTTAGAGGGTATGGCCATGGGAACAGCTGGGGTGAGCCAGAGAAGCCCAGGCTTGAGGTTGTCCTGGGGCAGGGCTATGGGAGCTAGGGAGCAAAGTAGATCAGGGAAGTCCGAGGGAGCTGGGGTGGACTATGGATAGAAATTGTGCAGATGGTGGCTAGTGCAAGGTAGAATGTAGTGGTCTGGGGCAGGGCCATGGGACCTGGGGACCAACCAGGGCATCCTAGGGATGGTGCAGGGTGGAGCTGGGATAGGTGCAGGCCAATGGATGGGCTAGGGCTGAGGGAGGAAGGGTTGTGGCTCAGGCACAGCAGAGGAACTGGGGTGCTGTGGTCCACAGGCAGGACCAAGGAAACTGTGGTGACCCAAGGGGGACAGCATGGGCCAGGAGAGACTGGTGCTGGAACAGGGCAGGGCCATGCAAGCATGGAGGGGACAGGTAAGCCTGGGACAAGGGGAGCTGTTGTGGTCCAGATGAAGGTCCATTGGAATGGAGAGTGCCAAGGTGGGCTAGGGTAGCCTGGTGCTAAGGCAAGGGGAAGCTTGTGTTGTCCTGGGGTAGTTCTGTGGGAGCTGGGGGTGAGGCAGGTTGGCTTGGGTTGCCTGTAGCAGGGGGAGCTGCTACCTTTGGTGGGGATTGGAGGTGGGGTGGTGGGGGCCACTATCCACCCATGTACTGTTTTGTATATATTTACAAATTATTTTAATGGTAATGGGAAAGAGGAGGGTGGGGTAACTGCAATATAAGGGTGCTAGCTGCACATTTGAGCAAACTAACTTGATAGACCGTAAGGCCTGTTTCTGCTAGCAGATTTCGGATACAGTACCACCTAGTCGTCTTCTTCCATACTTTCTGAAAAATTAAGGCAGACATTGGTCGTGTTTTTTTGTTGTAAAGTCTATGTTGAGCAAACAAATTTCAAATATATATCTCTGTCTCCTGGATTTCAGGACAGACTTTGTTAAAATGAAGCACTGATTCAGGAAGGCTATGCAGGGATACGATGACATAAGGGGAGTAGTGGAACAGTGGGATAAGATAAGGGAAGTCCTGTACCTGGTAGCAAACCATTGTGCCAGACCCTGCAGCAAGAGCAGTTACCATCAGAGGACATTCATCACCATGGGCAAAGGTTAGTAATGGGGTCCCGCAGGGATCGGTTCTGGGCCCTGTCTTGTTTAATTTATTAATATCAACAATGCAACCATCTAACCAGGTCTGAATGACCAAGTATGCAGACGACTGCAAACTTGGCTGTATAGTCAATAATACACAAGCTGCAAACCATTCCCAGGAGGAACTAAATGCAATGTGCTCCTGGGCAAAAAATAAAATGTATTTTAATGAACAAAAATGTAAGGTAATGCACTTTGGACATAATCAAAATGTTATCTATAAAATCAACAATGTTCAACTTGCAGTAACAACTAATGAGAAAGATCTAGGAGTTTTTGTTGATAAATTAACTTTTGACAATCATATTTTGGTTAAAGTCAAAAATTGTCATAAAATTATTGGATGCGCTTTAAACATATTAAAAGCAGAGATCAAAAAGTGATTTTACCACTCTACACAAGTATGGTCAGAACCCAACTTGAATATTGTTCTTCTTTCTGTGGTTCGATCACAAAAAAAGGGAAAAAAATTAGTGAAGGGGTCCAAAGGAAAGTAACTAAACAGATTAGTGATCTGAGATTCCTAGAGTACAAATCAAGACTTCAAGCACTGGGCCTTTTTTTCCCTAGAATATAGACAAATACAAGGGGATTTATGCTTGTTATATACAGCTACCAAAGACTTGTTTCTTTTTGAAACCCTGGGTCTGATAAAGAATAACTCCCAGACCCATACAAGATCACGTAGTTGCAGACTTATATGGGTGAACTGTAATACTCACAAAAGGAGCAAATGGTTTTCTCAAAGGGTAGTGAATCAATGGAATGCTTTGTCAAGGGAGGTTGTTGAGAGCGATAATATGGAATCCTTCAAAAAACAGATAATTATATGGGAAGTAAAAAAATATTGTATCTACAATAGAATTACTCCACCATGCTGGTGGCGAGCTCTTTAAGGGCATTTTGCCTCCTGAGCCTGTATCACTCTATGAATCTGTGAAGAGCAAAAGAGGAAACTACTGTGGTTCTTGAGGGGAGTAGCACAGCTAGAAGGGGGGAGATGGTATTACTGAGGTACAAGGCAACACAAAGTAAGGACAGACAGGAATACTTGGAAAAATGAAAGGAAGCAAAGAAGGCAGTAAGGGCAGCAAAGGCCAAAACCAAAGAAAAGCTAGCTAAATTGGTGAAGGAAGGGGGAAGGCATTCTTTAGGTGTATTAGCAAGAGAAGGGAGATGGGAGGATTGTGAGACTTGAGGCAGAGGGAGGCAGGGTAGTGGAGAAAGACATTGACACTGCAGTACCAGTGGGCTTTGTGACTTAAGTTGGAAAGGTACCTGTTTAGGGATTTTGCTGGTGCAGCTGTGTCAGTGAGGGTCTGCTGGGGTAGTTGATTGTCTGTCTCTATTACTCAGGAGGGACCCAACCTCCCCAACCCACCCCTAGTGCATTATATCTTTTATACTGGTAGCTTTTGACATCATACGGAACCTGATGTGTGCATACACCCACTGTTAGCTGGACTCAAGACACACACACACACACGCACACTGGACTGTATGTGTTTGTGAGACTTGGTAAAGCTATTGGTGGGTTTGCGATTGGGTTTGTGCAACTGCAGTCAGTATAGAGACTGTATTCCATTGTCCTGTACAGGTGGTGTGAACCATGGGTAGGATTGTGGGGTGCAATGGTTGTGAGGCAACAATGTGGATGAACATACTATGGAGGCTTGGAGGGTGCTCAATATGCCACAGCCTAAGGAGGCTCAAGGAAGAGGTTCAATGGCTTGGCAGGGAGCTGGGGACATTGAGTGATAAGGGGCGAGTTGCACTGGTAGAAAGGCTGACATCTGAGAGTATCTGGGCACCACAGAGAAGGAACAGTGGGTGAGGGGGAGAACCAGACAGGAAGTCAGTTGATGAAGGGTGGATTATAGTAGGGTCTAGCAAAACAGGAGCAGCAGTAGGTAGGAGGGAGGAGAAAACACATAGTAAGGTAATGAGGGTAAGGAACATGTTTGCTGTATTAGCGACACATCGGGAAGAGGATGCAGGAGGAGACTGCACAAGGGATAGTACTCACAAAGAGGAGGGAGTGAGGGACATTAACAGTTGAGAGTTTGAGCATGGCATGGCAGGAAGAGAGATAATACTCAGGGAGGAGGGAGGTTGGCAGTCAGACAGGGAGGGGTCTCAGTTTAGAGGTGCAGAGGGTAAGACTCTGGGGCAAATGGTAAAAGTACCATCTTGAGTGGCCCAGGGAATGAGAACATGGGTGGGGGGTGGTGACGGGCACAGGGAAGGAGGAAGGGGTGTTGGGAACTCCATACTCAAGAGGATCAGATGGGGCAGCAAGGGGGGAGGCACAGTCAGATATGGGTGGAGTCCATACCAGGATTAAAGGCAGGCAAGGCAGGACATGCAATCCTAAAGTGCGCAAGAAGGGGTAGGAGGAAATCGCACATTGTGGTATATGTGGGGACAAATGACCTAGTGGGGGAAATGGTGGAGGTAACAAAGGAGAGGACTGAGGAAGTGGGAAGGTTGCGTGAGGAGACTGGGAAGTCTGTGGCATTCTCCGAAGTGCTCCCAGTACCCTGTGCAAGCACAGTGAGAAAGGAGAGGATTAGGGAGTTGAACACATGGTTGGTAGAATGGTGTCAAACTAAGGGATATGGGGTTGTAGGTGGCTGGGGCAGTACCTGGGATAATAACAGTCTGTTTGCAAGGGATAGGCTGCACCTGAGTGGGGATCGGAAGGAAGTAATAAAGCAAAGACTGGGGACGTATATTGTGACAAAAGTGGATTTAAACTAGATGGGGGTGGCAAATGGACAGGGATCTGATAGAGTGGAGTCACAGTCTGCCCCCAGGCTAGCAGGGAAGGACTCGGGTGGCTGAAAAAGGAGGAGTAGAAGGAAGGAAATGGAGGCCAGTGAAGGGAAGGGGCAGGATGGAGGGTGGTCTCGCTGAATGCAAGAATCTTAGGCAACAAATCTGCTGAGCTACAGGCACTCTTAGCAGTATGGAGGGTAGATATTGCAGCTGTTACAGAAACGTGGGCAGCTGAGCACGGGACTGGGATCTGGCAATCCCAGGATACAATGTACGCAGAAAGGACCATAAGGAAGGAAGGGGCAGTGGGGTGGCAGTCTATGTGAGGGACGGGATCAAATGCACAAGGGACGAGGAGGAAGAAAGGAGAACAGAGGCAATCTGTCTGCAGCTCCTAGACTCAAGGGGTAGGAAACTGAGGTTTGGGGTGGTGTGACGGGGAACAGGTTCACCTGTTTCCTGACATCGGGGTACACTACCCGACAAAAAAAGAAAGGAATTTGACAGGGTGCAGGCGCTATTGACAGAAGCTGGAATTGCACATAGACTTATTTTTCCAGCCAAATTATGCATAGCATGCCAAATACGTGTATTTATGTTCAATGATCCCAGCAAGGCCATGAAATGGGTACAGGGGCAAGAGATACCTAGGGCTAGAGCAAAGGAGAAAGATGCCTCTTCTTCTGAGGATGAAGATATACCCTGATATTACACTAGAATACAGTACTTAGAGATAAGATAAGGACTTGCCATGGTGTTTTCTTATTGTTGCCTTAATAATTAGAACATGGGTATCCTGTTGTAAATAGATACCGTTACTTGGTTCAGCTCAGTTAAGTTCAGTTACCAACATTTTTTTTTAGCGCTATAAGTAATATAAAGCAGGAGTTTCACAGTTAAAATGTTTTGATTAAGGACACATAGTACGTGCCTAATTACAACGGTTAAATGTAGTTGTTGTATCCCTCACTGGCTGAGGAGGGGGAAGACTGTAAACTTGTTATTTTGCAAATTAGTTAACGTTTACTAAGCAGCTCCTGGACTCCAGATACAGCAATTTGTAATTAATGGATTTGTGTGTTTTAATGTGGTTCCCCCATTGGATGTATCCCAAAGCATTTGAAGGACAATATGAGGTTATGAGGAGGAGTGGTGCCCTCCTGGGGAAAACTTGTGTATTTCTATGCTCGTGATAAAACTGTATGTTTGTTTTTGCATAATAAACATAAAGTTTAAAAAAAAAAAAAGAGGGGTACATGGTCGGGGAGGAATCGAGCCTCCAAAGAAATATCCTGGATTCTATCCAAGTATTATGTGGAGGTAAAAAAGTAAACCATCCTAGAAGAAGTATTGTATCTATAAGAGAAAAACGAGTGGCCTTCTAGAGAGGGGAAAAAATGTTGCCAGATATCCGTTAGGCCCAGCTTAGGAATCTGAGTCTTAAAAAGCTTTCTATGTTGTTTAGGGGATGAAGCATCTTTCTGAGAAGATATAATCAAATTAAAATCCCTTCCAATCAGCATCAATGCCTTTTGCAGCTCTAACAACATATTCAGAAAGTGCCTAAGTAGCAGAGGGGTGGCACCAGGTGGTAAGTATACACTAGCCAATGTAACTTCACTCTGACATCCGTCCCTGTACTATCACAAAATAACCATTTTGATCTGAGTATTCCCTTTCTTTAGTGAACAGTGTGGTAGCAGGAATCAAGATAGCCACTCCTCGTCTCTTCCCAGTTTTACTAGAAGAGGATAAGACAGTGTATCGCCCCCCCAACAGAAAGTTTAGCATGTTCACTTTGCGATAGGTGTGTCTCCTACAGATAGACACAATCAACTTTCTGCCAACATGAATACTGTTGCAGCCTGGTCCTCTTTATAGGATGATTAATACCATTAATGTTTAATGATAATGTTTATCAGCTCTTTTGCCATATTAAATATCTACTGAGTAAGGCAATCCTGACCACTGCAGCCCTTCCCCTCCAAAATGGAAATACCACCATTAGTGAAAGATTAAATTATGTCAGACTTATATGGAGTATTAATAGGCAGAGAATTTCCATTAAAAGTATCACAAGTCTGTTGCCCCTTAACATAGCATATATATCACTGATTTCCAAGAAATCAGAGATGTGTGTCATTATTTTATACAAACCAAATAAACAGCACCTTATAACCCAGGTGCATGGAACAAGATAAACTATCTGGGCAAAAATCTTCCCAGTCATAAACAGTAACAAACACAAAGTATTTATATAATCTTAGCTCTTATATTAAAAGTTTACATCTTCTAAAGCTAAGATTTCAAATATGGGAGAGAAATCAAAACTCCTGAACCTCAAAACGCGTTCTCCTAGTGTATCTGAACTCTCCCTAAAGATGAAGGAATCCTTAACAAACATGTCAGGGGCCTTGAGGAAGCCACATTCTGTTCCCATTAAGTAAGCATAACTGAGTTAGGGGAAATAAAAAACTCAAGAAGGAAATTGGGGGAAGCTCTCCATCAGCCAGAAACATTATTTCTCCCCTCCTCCCCAGTTACACTGAGCTCACATTTCGACATATTATAAATCAATAAGAAGAGGGAAACTGAATTAGAACCCAGGAGGTTGTATCAATAATCGTATTATCAGTACCTATGACCAGACAGGTATCCTTTGGCCAGCATTTAATGTTGAGCTTTAATGTCAGTTGTGACCCAGTTCTTTCGGTGGTTGGGAGGGGGGATGTCGCTCCACTCCACAATCAGTCCACCCATAGCTTGGGGTAGCCCATTTAAATACAGAACCCACCTCAGGTCTAGAGTCAGATCAGCGCAGAGAGAGACTCATGTCACTCCAATCAGAAGTGTGCCCCACCAACCTGAATAAATATTGTCAACCTTCCAGAAAGATGCCTTCAGGTTTTCCCATTGTCTGAATCTCTCCGATACATGGCTAAGGCATTTTTAACTGCTCCTGGGTCCTGTTGTTTCCCTTTCTGCCTGCTTGCTGTAGTCTGCCAGCCTACTGGGCATTGCTCCAAGCTTGATGTACTAGAACTTCTCTCTGGGAAATGCAGGCCCAGTTTAGTAAGTTCCCCCTTCACCTCCTAAGCAGTGGAGACTTCCCGTTTTCCTGAAGGCAAATGCACAATCAGGCTTTGTAAGGGGTTGTAAATTTACAGTATGTCCTGTGGCTTTAAGGACCAGAAGGTAAGCATGCCTCAGCCGCATCCTTTTAGGTGCATAGTCATGATCGAAATATATTTGAGTCTGGCCATAGAACACTTTTTGGCATTTAAAAGCAGTGAGCAAGATATGTTCTTTAGTGGCATAATTGTTGAAGCGGAGGATTACTAACCTCGGAGGAATATTAGGGGGAAGAAGGCTTTGGCGCCAAGGCACGATGCACTCTCTCAAGCTGTAAGTTAAAATCTTGTGGTAATTCCAAAGCTGTGTGCAGTAAGGCCTCCATAAAGTCCTTAACGTTGGCCCCCTCAGAATTTTCAGGGAGACAATAAATCCTAATGTTCTTGCGGCACGCTCTATTCTCAAAATCTTCTTGTCAATCTACTAGTTGCTCTTGTGCTTCTCCGACCTGTTGTATGGTTCTAACTCATCGATCCTGTTCTCTGTGGCAGTCCCCAGTCTCTCTTCATCATCCATATGTTGTTCGAGCTGCATAACATCTCTGCGTAATTCACTATACATCGCTTTAATTTCGGCCCCCGGAAGGTAAGAATCTCTTGGTAGAGTAGGTCTAATTTGGCCTTCTTTGCTAAAAGTTTTAACAGATCCACGCTTGGTATCAGAGGGATCACAGTGGTCTGAATTGACTGAGGCCTCCGATTCGGATCTGTCGGCTATCTCTTTCATCCTGTTCTTTCTCGCTCTGCAATCAGTCCCCCTCAATATTAGATACTCTCCGCTGATTCCACAAAGCAGAATTTTATTTCAGAAGAGGCAATACGTTGCAGCCGGAGAGGATTATCAAACCATGAGAGGTGCAGGCTCTCTCTCTCTATGCTGACATTACTCAGGAGGCAGAACTGGAAGTCCATTTCTTATCATTTTTGACTGTCCCTTTTACAATATTCCCAGAAACAAATGACTGATGCCACTCTGGGAAACTATTCAAAGGATCAGCACTTATTAAATATTTAATTCACAACAAATTATGAATTTATTATTAAAACAATGGCAGGGTATTTAGATGCTGTTTTAAGACTGAGCCCTAAACATGTGAAGTAAGATGATTCTTTTGGAAAAATATTTAATCAGTCTTCTGTAAGCTTTATTAACTTGTGAATATACAGGACTCATATAAAGGTGTTATTCTTGTTTTTAACTAAGACTGATTTAACTACTGATTCACTTTTTAAAGTTTATTGTTTTTATTTAACTGTTTATACACAGTGTTTTCATATTTTTTCACTTTGTAATGGTCAAATGGTTGAAAAATAAACTCTCAACTAACTAACTTAGATGTAGAATGGGGCAGTAAAATGCCACGTGGGGGGATGCCTGAGAATAGCAACCAAAAAGAAAGGGAAAAGGACTTACAAGATACCCTCAGAGAAATCCGTACCCTGGAAAAATCATTACACCCTAACACTCCAAAACTGAATAAAACTTAACAAGCTAACAGACAAGTACCATGAACTTATCAGAGATAACGCTGAGAGGGCCATATTTCAAGCAACAGCAAAATATATAAAGCATGGAGATAGAGCAGGTAGACTAGTGGCCCTCAGACTCAAAAAAGCAAGAAGCCACAAGAACCATAGTGGGGATAAAGAGACAAACAGAGGGAGAATTAGTAACTGGGGTGCGAGACAGAGCCCAAACTTTCCAGAGGTTCTATCAAGAGTAATACATAGCTTACTTAGAATGGCAGAAAAAGGGGAGATATTACTGATGGGGGATCTGAATATGTCAGATGTTAACTGGAGTGCAGTTGCAACAGCCACTTCTAAGAGTGGGGTTATTCTAGATGCCCTACAGGGGGCATGCCTTAGACAGCTAGTATTGGAACCCACCCGAGAGGGAGCAATCTTAGACCTGGTTCTCTCAAATGGAGATGGAGAGAGGATCACAGATGTGGAAGTGGGTAGCCATCTGGGAATTAGCGACCATCGAACAGTATGGCTCACAATAAACACAGCAATAGAGTCAACCCATACAAAGGCAAAAGTACTGGACTTCAGAAGGGCTGACTTTGCCAAAATGGGTGAGTGCCTGAGGAATGGCACTAGCAAATGGGCAGGAAGGAGGGGTGGAAGAACAATGGGAAATAATAAAAACTGCCATCACAGAGGTAACAAGCCTTTGTGTGAAGCAAATAAAATGAAACAATGTAAGAAACCACTATGGTTCTCAAAGGAGGTGGCAGTGAAGGTTCAAGAGAAAAAGAAAGCATTCGTAAAGTACAAGGAATCACAGAAGGAGCAGGACAGAGAATTGTGTCAGTTAAAGCAAAAGGAAGCTGGGAAGGCAGTCAGAACAGCAAAGGCCCGAACCGAAGAAAAGATAGCCAACTCAGTTAAGAAGGGGGATAAAACCTTTTTTAGGTACATCAGGGAGCGAAGGAAGACCAAGGAAGGGAAAGTGAGGCTTAATGGGGGGCAGAGGGTGACGGTGATAAGGCAGAAATACTAAACAAATATTTTTGCTCCGTATTTACAAATGAAAAGGGGGAGGTACCTAAAACAAACAATCAAAAACACTCTGAATACAGGAGTTGATACCAGCCCATTTACAGAAAAAAGAGTTCTGAAAGAACCCTTAACACTGAAGGTGGAGAAAGCAATGGGGCCTGATCGGATTCATCCCAGAATTCTAAAATAACTAAGAGTAGAACTAGTGACACCACTGACTAGCCTCTTTAACAAATCATGGGAGGATGGGGTGGTACCTGAGGACTGGAGGAGGGCAGATGTGATTCCCCTTCACAAAAGTGGGAGCAGGGCAGAAGCAGGAAACTACAGACCTGTTAGTTTAACCTCAGTGATAGGGGAAATGATGGAATCACTTCTGAAGGAAAGAATTGTCGAGTACCTAGAGGTCAGAAGGGCACAGAACCCAAGGCAGTATGGATTCACAGTGGGAAGGTCATGCCAGACAAATCTAATAGATTTCTTTGACTGGGTGACCAAAGTAGTAGATCAGGGAGGGCTGTGGACATGGCCTACCTAGACTTTGCAAAAGCATTTGACACAGTCCCACACAAAAGATTAATATACAAGTTAGCCAGCCTGGGAGTGGGTCCCAAGATGATAGCCTGGGTAAAGAATTGGCTGGAGAATAGGACACAGAGAGTAATAGTAAATGGAGTCCACTCTGAAGAAAGGGGGGTTACTAGTGGGGTATCTCAGGGTTCAGTATTAGGACCGGTCCTCTTCAATGTCTTTTTATAAGCGACATTGCAGCGGGACTGGAAGGAAAAGTATGTCTCTTTGCAGATGACACACAAGTCTGCAACAGAGTTGATGCTCAAGGTGGGGAATAAAAGATGAGAAGGGTCTTGGCAAGGTTAGAGGAATGGTCAAATGTATGGCAGCTTAGATTCAATGTTAAGAAGTGCAAGGTAATGCACCTGGGAAACAAAAATCCAGGGGAAGAGTACACAATGGGAGGTGAGATACTAACAACAACAACAATGGAAAGGGACCTGGGGGTAGTCACATCAGATGACTTAAAGGTGGGTAAGCAATGTGAGAGAGCAGTAAGGAGGGCTGGGGGGATACTGGGATGCATAGGGAGAGGCATCACCAGTATAAAACAGGAAGTTGTTATCCTCTGTACAGACAGCTGGTGAGACCCCATCTGAGTACTATGTGTAGTTCTGGAGACCAGTCTCCATAAGGACATAGACAGGATGGAAGCTGTCCAGAGGAGGGCAACTAAAATGGTGCAGGGTCTGCACTGGAAGACATATGAAGAGAGACTAAAGGAGCTTAATATGTATAGCCTCGAGGAAAGGAGGGAGAGGGGGACATGATAGAAACTTTCAAGTACCTCAAGGGAATCAACAAAGTCCAGGAGGGTAGCATCTTTCAAAAAAAGAGGTGTGCAAGAACAAGGGAGCACAATTTGAAGATGGGGGCAGCTCAGAGGTAATGTAAGGAAGTATTTTTTTCACAGAGAGGGTTGTGGATGCATGGAACGGCCTTCTGGAGGAGGTTGTGGAGTCAAAAAACAGTGGTTGATTTCAAGCATGCATGGGACAGTCAAGGCAATTCTAGGGGGTGGGGTAGAAAGAAGTAGGCTGCTGATTAACTAGGATCTGCAGCTTATCCATTAGGTAGGGAAATGGGCAGACTGGGTGGGCCAAGCGGTCCTTATCTGCAGTCAAATTCTGTGTTTCTATGTTTCAGAAAAAACACCTGACTTAGAAAATATAGTAAGGGCTTTTATTAAAGGTATTGACCTACCACAGCTAAGTGAAGAACAGGGCCTCCTGAAGGGAACCATAGTATTTGAAGAGATCCTTGGATCACTCAAATATCTAAAGTCAGATAAGGACTGAATATTGATATATAGATGGTTACACCCCTAACTTCTGCAAAATATCTGGAAAAGTTTGAAGTCCATACCTAGCTAAGGTGGTCTCCCACATACATGAAAAGGGGACCATGAATCTATGCCTGACACAATCTGTGATATCCCTTCTACCAAAACTGGGTAAGGGCCCTCAGTAACTAATTACAGGCCTATCTCCCTTATTAATCTGGATATCAAAATACTGGCAAGGATCTTAGCAACCAGGCTGGGAAGGGTATGGGATGACCTGATAGGGAACAAACAGGTTGGCTTTATGCAGGGTAGAAATTCCAGTGACCACATCAGAAAACTAGAGCACCTGATTTCTGCATCTAGTGAGCCTGGGACCCATGTAGTCGTGGTCTCATGGGACTCAGAAAGGCAATACTTATTTATAATTCTTAAACTACATAAATGGGTCCAGGTGCCCTACAGCCAGGCTACTGCATAATGGAGTGTTGTCACAAAGCTTAACACTACAGAGAGGCACAAGGCAGGGATGCCCCATCCCCACTCCTGATTAATCTCTAAATGGAGCCCCTGACCCACAAACTCAATAATTCTCCAACCATTCAGGGAATCCAGATAGGAGACAAACAGTACAAACTGTCCCTGTATGGAGACTACATTCTCCTGTACATCAGGGGAACCAGAAGAAAAAATTACTCACCTAGTAATGTTGTTTCTTCTAATGAGTCTTGCTGTATTCTGACTATTGCAGTGATATCCAACCTTTGAACTGCCCCGGAGAGGAGAGAGTTAACTTTCCATGCAAGGCATGGAACGCTGAGCTCGAGCTCGGTTGAGATGTTCTTTGAACCCAAACCGCCAGATCTTTACGAGCTATACTCACTGGGTATCCTGTGTGGAAACTGTAAACTCACACTAGCCAACTAGCTAAATTTAATAAAAATATAATTTTTGGTTCCAAGGCAAAGACTCAAGTTAGGAAACCCGAAAAACAAAACACAACACACACCCAAAATAAGAGGGTGAGAAAAAGGGGGCACCTCTAGGGTGCCAACACTGTTCCTACCCACCCACATCCCAAAACCCAGGTTCTGAGAGGGGAGGCAGGGGGAGGTCAGAATACAGCAAGACTCCATTAGAAGAAACAACATTACTAAGGTGACTCATTTTTTCTTCAAACAACATGAAGTCTTGCTGTATTCTGACTATTGCAGACTACCAAGCAGTACCTCCATGGAGGAGGGACAGAACCTACTTTGGGAACAAGGTCTGAAGCACTGCTGTGCAAACCGACATCACCCTGCCTGGATATCCAGAGAGTATTGCTTGGGTGAAAGTATGTACTGCTTCTTCAGGTGGCTGCTTGACAAATCTCTAAGATAGGAATATCCCTGGCAGCAGCCAGGGAAGCAGCTGTACCTCTAGTAGAGTAAGCCCTCAGGCCTGAGGGTGGGATTCTACCTAATTTTTCATAGCAGAATTGTATACAAGAGACAATCCACCTGGTAATAGATCTCTTAGTGGCAGGTTTTCCCTTACCAACCTCACCATAAGTGAGGGACAATTGAAGGGAGTCAAACCTGTGACCCCTGGTGCGCTCTGTGTAGTAACTAATGGCTCTTTTCACATCCAGGCTGTGCAGCCTCCTCTCCCCAGAGGAGGAATGGTCAGTGAAGAAAACCGGAAGAGACAGAGACTGATTAAGGTGGAAATCTGAAACCACCTTAGGCAAAAACTTACTATTAGTCCTGAGGACCACCTTATCTCTATGTAAAGAGATAAAACCGGGCTTCACTGACAGGGTCTGTAACTCACTTATGCGTCTGGCAGAAGTAATGGCTACCAAGAACACAGTTTTCCAAGTCAATTACTTAAGCTCTGCTGAGGACAAAGGCTCAAAAGGGGGGTGCATAAGCTGAGCAATGCAAACATTAAGATCCCAAGCAGGGTCAGGGTCCCTGAAGGGAAGACTGGTATGCAGCAATCCCTTGAAGAATTTACAGAATACAGGATGAGGGGGGACGGCTCAGAGGTAATGTGAGGAAGTATTTTTTCAACAGAGAGGGTTGTGGATGCATGGAACAGCCTCCCTGAGGAGGTCATGGAGTCAAGAACAGTGGGGGAATTCAAGAATGCATGGGACAGACATAAGGCAGTCCTAGTGGGGGGTAGGAGGAAGTAAGCTGTTGGTTAATTAGGATCTGCAGCTTATCTGTTGGGTAGGAAAATGGGCAGACTAGGTGGGCCAAGCAGTCCTTATCTGCCATCAAATTCTATGTTTCTATGTTTCTTTGAGCTGAAAGGGAAGAGGGCTTGCCTGCTGAGAAGAAGGCAGAGACAGCTGCCAGATGCACTCTAAGTGTAGCTGGTCTGAGTCCCAAGCTATTGAGATGAACCATATAGTCCAGGACCGTAGGCAACCCAGCAGACTCTGGAGAAATATGCTTACCAGAGCACCAAATAGTAAACCTTTTCCATTTAGAGTTGTAAGTCTTTCTGGTGGAAGGCTTTCGAGAAGCCTTTAGAATATTCAGAACACCTTGCGAGAGATGCAAATCAGCAAACTCTTAACTTTTCAAGAGCCAGGCCTTGAGATCGAGAGATTTGAGATTCGGATACCAAACCCTCCCCTGAGAACATGTTAAAAGGTTGTAATTCCTGGGAAGAGACGGGGAAGGTGGACTGCTAAGAACAGCAAGAGAGGGTACCAGGGCTGTCTGGCCCATTCTGAGCAATCAGAATCACTTTGCAGGGGCTGAGACCTGGTTTTGACTAGTACCGTGAACAGGAGAGGGAAGGAGGGAAAGCATACAGGAATTTCCCTTCCCAATTGAGAACTAGAGCATCCAGGGGGACTGAGCCAACACTGGGGGTCTGCAGCAAAAAAGAGGAGTTGGTGATTGTCTGGGGCTGCAAAAAGATCTATCTGTGGAGTGCCCCATCTGGAGAAGATCACCTTCAAAATTAGAGGATCCAGGGACCATTCGTGATGGCCCTGAGATACCCTGCTGAGAGCATCTGCCAGGACATTGTCCTTCCCTGGGAGGTGCACTGCTATCAGAGAGGTATTCAGGAATAGGCCAGAGCCGCAATCTCATTGCTTCTGTGCACAAGGCAGACCAGACCAATGTGCCCCAGCATGTTGATGTACCACATTGTGGTGGTATTGTCTGTCTTGATCTGAACTATAGTTTGTTCTGAACAGACTTGGAAAAACTTGAGGTGCTAGAAACACTGCTCTGAGTTCTAAGAGATTGATGTGAAGCAGAGATTCTTAAAGGTGACCACAACCCTTGGTGAGTCAGATCCCCAAGTGGGCACCCAGCCAAGAGGAGGCATCTGGTAAGGATTAGAGAATGAGATTGAGTGACAAAGGAACTCCTTGCCTTAGGTTGTCCTGATCCTGCCACCACTGCAAAGCCTGGATCAGGGTTTGAGTCACTGGGATTAGCTTGGTCAGAGAACCCTTTCTCTGGGACCAGAAGGCTCTTAAGTGGAACTGAATGTCCCTCATCTGAAATCTTGCTCCTTGGACCACTGCCATAGAGGCAGTCATGTGGCCCAGGAGCTGCAGAAAATGCCTTGCTGGTCAAGACACCTGAAGGGTGAATGAAGAGGCCAGTGTCACAAGGGTCCTTGCCCTGTCCAGGGAAAGAAGGCTCTTGCCCTTATTGTATCCAGCTCCGCCCCTATGAAGGTGAGAGCTGCACTGGCTCTAGAACTGACTTTGAAAGATCGAAGGAATCCTAAGAAGTGAGCAGTTGAAGGAGTTATCTGTGGGGTGTGACTTGACTTGGTCCAGAGACTGAACCACTACGAGCCAGTCATCAGGTATGGAAGAATGGAATCTTTTCTCTTTAGGAAAGCAACCACTACTGCCAGACATTTGTGAACACCCTTGGAGCTGATGTTAGCCAAGGGCATTGCTCTGAATTGATAGTGACCTGAGGGCAACTCAGACCTGAGGTACTTTCTGTGGGAGCATCTGATGAGAATGGAAATAGGCATCCTGAGGTCCAGGGAGACTCAGCAGTCCCCTGGCCTTAGAAGGGTAGATTATTCCCAGAGTCACCATTTTGAACTTTGGCTTAAAAGGTGCTTGTTAAATATCTGAGATCCAGGATGGTAGCCATTCTCCTGTCTTTTGGGGGTTAGGAAGTACCTGAGTACAATCCTTTTCCCCTGTGTAGGGTGGAACCTTTCTATGACTCTGAGAGCCAGAGGGAAGAGACCTCTGCCTCAAGGGCAAGGGCCTCTGAAGGTTGCAGGTGGAAAGGATCTGGTTCTCATCTTGGAAATTGTTTGAACTGAGAACCAGTCCCTGACACTACTTCCAGGACCCATTTGTCTGATGTTAAAGACATCCAGTCCTGGACAAAGTAAGCCAGCCTGCTATGGGTAGTGGAGAATAAGCCTGGACAAACACATCGGTGCCTGTTTGGCAGGGGCTTTAGGCTGATGGTGGTAGCAGACTGTTTATACCCGTCTGCCTCTCCTCTGAAGAACCCCCCTCTGAGCAAAGGTGGAAGAGGCCTGGGCTTAGTAGAAAGACCTATGAAAAGGCCTGCCTCTGCCCTGTGAATGCTACCTCTGGGAGTGGCTTGCCTTTCCTTGGACTGAGCACTCCTATGGGTGGTCCTGTACTCGTCCATTTTCTTCATATAGTTCTCTGTCTGCTTCCAGAGAATTACCAATAACAGGAAAAATCCATGGCATAGTCTGGGTATCCTGTGACAGGCTAATACCAGACCAAGCCACATCCTACTAAGGGCCACAGATGTAGCCATGACTCTAGATGAAACATCCATTGGACTCCACTGCAGCATGAAATTGCACCTTGGATGCCTCAGTACCATCTGCAGCCACCTGCTCCTACTCCTTGGCAAGCTGGTCAGGGACCTGTTTAGCTAGAGCCATCACAGTGTCCCATCTAAACTTCTGGTATCTAGCTGTGCTAGAGCCATATAATTAGCCTGCCTGAGTCCCAAAGATGCTGCCATGTACTGTTTCTTTGCCATGGCATCAATCCTCCTGGAGTCCTTATCTTGGGGGTGTGAAGCCAGGGTATATTTGCCTTATCACAGGCAGCAGCCGCACTACTAACATGGCTGCATTGCTGGAAAGGAACTCCATATCTGAGCTTGAAGAGCATACCGCTTATCCATTCTTCTGTCCACAGGAGGTATGGAATTAGGAGTCTTAAAATTTTAAATGTATGTTTCCCAAAAGACTTATGGAGGGAGTAGACAGTCTCCTGGACTGTGGGATGTCCATCATCTCAACATAATCCAGGCTCCTCTGATCCCCTACTGCTTCCTCCATAGGAAGCTGGAGAGTTCCAGCACACAAAACATAAAAGTGGAAAGAGGACTCAGAAAGCCTAGGAGGAGAAAACACCTGAAGGTCTGTCTGGGGAGATGTCTGGGTCAATGAGCACTCAGACTTTCATAATCACCATCACTATCCTCATACTCTCCTCCTCCTCCTCCGGTTCATAAAATCTCTAAATTATAATCTGGAAACCGGTGAACCGACCGAACTGAGCCCAACCGATGGTGTCAGTTCGGTCAGAAACCAAAGTTAAGCGATCGAACAATCTTTATCACTTTAAGCTATTCATCAGCAGTCGGAGAAAAGAACTTGTGGATCAGAACAAAGTCTGACTTATCCCTCTTTCTTTTAACCAGAACCAACTCCCTCAGAGTTGGTTTCTCCTTCACCTGAAAGAAGAAGTTTCGCCCTGGTCAGAGGACACTCCTTCTGGTTCGGTTGGAACGGAACAGGCTGGCCATCCGGGTCAGCAGACTTCTTGGCCTCCCTTTCCCTCGGCCTATCTATTCTCTTTTCCAGGGTAGCTGTGGGAAAACTTTTTCAAATCCGGCAGTCTGAATCGAGGTGGTCAAACCCCAGACAATAAACACAGGTGGTGTGGGGGTCAGCCTTAGCAAAGGCTTCCCCATACACACTAAAGTATTGAAACCCAGTGGGCCGGTTTTCTCTTGGGTTTCTCAGACATGGCCAGTCCTAACCAAACTTACCCTTTTCGACAATCCGCCAGGCAAGACACCTTATCGATTCCTGACCGCATGACGGGTGTGAAAAACGTACGAAACCGCTTTTTTTAGAACTAATAAGGACCAGTTACCACCTCTAAAAAGCAGAACAAACTTTTTATAAAACCTGATCGGTTCAAACCGAACCGATCCGATGTTTACAAGTTCCACACAGAAACTAATAATAATAAACCTATCTAGTACTCACGGTACCACAGACAGAGACTGAACCGACAGGTTAGCTAGAAGAAATTCGACCGAGAGAAAAAACAACACTTTAACCGACTAAATTGAACTGAGCGAAGGCGAAATCTCCGGAGCGACTGTTCAGTGAGGCGGAGTAAAGAACCTGGCGGTTTGGGTTCAAACAACAACAGACAGAGTACTCAACCGAACTTGAGCTCAGCAGTTCCATGCTGGCATGGAAAGTTAACTCTTTCCCTCTCCAGGGCAGTTGAAAGGTTGGATATCCTGCAATAGTCAGAATACAGCAAGACTTCATGTTGTTTGAAACATCCTTCCAGAAACATTATGAGTGATAAAAGAATTTGAAGCCATATCTCCCCTACTAAACCAAATATATCCAAACTATTGTCATGCCATTATATGCTGGAGCAGAAAAGCAGTAACAGATGAGCTGAATTTTCAATGAGCACCAATATTTAAGATACCTGGCATCGATATAACCAGAACAGAAAATTCTGAAAACAAAAATCTGAATGCTAATAAGTAATAAAACTGGACTTAAAACAATCTTCCCTGTGACTAAGAGGAGAATAATAATATAAAAAGAGTGTTCTTCCCAGAGTCCTATACACTTTAAATATGCTGAACAGGATGTTACCCCTAATATGGTTTAAAAAGCACCCATATCCACAATTCATATGGGCAGCAAAGTGGCCAGGAGATCTATAAAACTCCCAGGGATGAAAAAGGTGGACTATCCTAACAAACCCTCCTGTACTAGCACACACTGCAACAAATACAGTAGATGGTATGGCGAAGTGGGACCACAGACCATGCTGCTGGAGCACTACACAGTGTGGCTAGACACAGAAAAGAATTATGCAAAAAGGAAAAAGTGAACCCCCATGCATTGCTGCATTGTCCACTCGAGAAAGTACCTCCCAACCTTAAACTGCAATAGGAACTTCAGTAGGAACACATCACCAGCTATGTAGAATCCTTAAAAGTGGATCCAAGTTCAGATCCCCACCAGCAGGTTCTCCATAACCTAATATCCGTATAGGGAACAAATGTGATAAAAGAAATACAAAATCACACATACCCCCATCATACAAGACATCATGGGCTGTATACAAATCTACAGAATAATGCTGGTTCAACTTTAAGCAAAAAATGCATGGTGCTGAAAGGCCTCTCACACATGCTGCAAAGGTGCCAACAGAAGACTCATACCGTCTTTTGTCCGACCAGGACTGATCAGTGTGCCTCATCAGTGTGACACCCCAGTGGAATGAACCAAGCGACCTAAGATGAATCTATCTGGGTTGTCATTGTGGTGAGCCCAATAAAAACAAAAACAAGCTAAAGACAAAGAAATGTAGTGCCTTAATACTGTCCCATAACTTTGTGGAACATCCCCACAGTCAGAAGTATCGTGGGGCAACAGGTAGAAGACTAGCACAAGCGTCAGTGGCTCAGTAGAGTAGCACTAGCCTCTGAGGCTGGGAGATCAGATAGCTGTGGGTTCAGTTCTACACCCCAGCTGGCATATCCCAATACTGAACTGCAGTGCAGCATGAGAGGTGCTGCACTCTGAGGTGCCATCCTCAGATGAGACTTTAACCAGAGTCCCACCTGCCTGAACTGGTGGTAATTCAGGTGGATGTTAAAGATCCCATGGCACTTATCGAGAAGAGTGAGGGATTTTGTTAATTTTAAAACCCAAACCAAACATTTTCCACATATACATTATACAATTTGTTACCTCTTGTGTATCTATATTGACGATGTTGATGTTGCCTACCTTGACCAACAAAAAGCTTTGACACTGTTCCACATAGAAGATTGATAAATAAGCTGGGTAGGCTCAGGGTGGAGTCAAAGTTGGTCAACTGGGTGGCAAACTGGTTGATGGGCAGAAAACAGAAGTGGTGGTAAATGGTATACAGTCAGAAGAGATGCAAGTCACAAATTGAGTACCTCAGGGATCAGTCCTGGGGCCAGTGCTCTTCAACATCTTCATTAGTGACCTTGCAGATGAACTAGGGGTAAACTTGTCTGTTTGCAGATGACACCAGATCTGCAACAAGTGATGATCCAGATGGGGTGGGCAGAATGAAAGAATCTGGATAACTAGCAAAATGGTCAGAAGAGTAGCAACTGGGATTTAATGCAAAAGAGTGCAAGATCATGCACAAGGAGAGAAACCT
This sequence comes from Neoceratodus forsteri, assembly GCA_016271365.2. Classification (NCBI taxonomy): domain Eukaryota; kingdom Metazoa; phylum Chordata; order Ceratodontiformes; family Ceratodontidae; genus Neoceratodus; species Neoceratodus forsteri. The sequence continues at coordinate 203,043 of JADMNL010000032.1, read as the reverse complement.
AAAGCCACCTGTGGCTGGGAGGAGTTGCTAGCAGTCTAGGAAGAAAGAGACTTGGGCATCATCATCATGATGACCTGAAATCATCAAACAGACCTCTAAAGCAGTAGGTAAGGCTAGGGGATGTTGGGATGTATTAGTAGGGGTATCAAGTTCTGAAGAGGTAATAGTCCCTCTTTACAAGACATGGTTAGGCCCACCTGGAGTACTGCGTGCAGTATTGGGCCACACCTTCACAAGGACATTATCCAAATTGGGCAGTCAGAGAGGGCAGCAAAATGGTGAGGGACTGCATCAGAAGACATATGAGGACAGATTAATAGAGCTCAATATGTATACCCTTGAGCAAAGGAGGAAGAGGTGATATAATCGAAGAGCATTCAAACACCTTAAGGCATTAACAGGTGAAAAAGTCTAACATGTTTAAATATAAGAAAAAATAGCAGAGCAAGTGGACACAGCATGAGATTAGGGGGTCCGATTAAGGGGAATGTGAAATTCTTTTCACAGAAAGGGTGGTGGATGCATGGAATGGCTTACCACAAGTGGGTGGCTATGAATATAGTGCAGGAGCTTCAAACAGGCATGGGATAGGCATAAAGGGCAATACAATGACTATGAATGAATGAGGCCCACTGACAGAGCAAAGGCCGAAGCACATTTATAAAGTAGAAAAAGATGAGCAGACTGGATGGGCCTTAGGTCCTTATCTGCCGTCAACTTCTATGTTTATATATTATAGTGGCACGGTAGTGCCACTATAGTTAGAGTTGAGGAGCCATTTACATGTTAAACCCAACATTTTGCACCTTAATAACTTTGCAACCGTTTGACGAATTTGCCTGAAATTTGGAATACACGATCAAGACCCATGTCTGGCGTTGGGATCTGCCAAGTTTTGTACCAGTCGCATATACGGCCGCGGAGTTGAGCGTGATCTGCCAAGCACGCTTACACTTTTCTGAATTCTTCTATCGCAGGTCCTATGCCAACCGGTCCAAAATCTTCAGGGAACTGTGTGGCTAGGGTCCCGATGTACCTTTTGAAGATTTCTAAAAATAAACAGTTCAAAAGTTATTCAGAAAACAAGTTCCCATTATAAGTCAATGGGAGAAGTTAACAAAAAGTTTGACAGTGCCATGAAATGCAGTTTTACTGTAGTAGAATGGCCCCTTTTAATCGCAAATCCATTTGTGTTTCAGTTGGTGATCAGAAAATACTTGGCATTTAAATTTGGGACCCTCTAGACAAACTAATTCTTTTTGTATTCACCTAGCCGGACCCTGAGGATGCTAGTCATGTCTTTATTTTGGGGTAAAACACCCCAGAAATATGTTTTTCAAATTTCTGGAAAAAGTACTTTCGCAAAGTACTGTTGCACTTGTGACACTTTCGAATGAATTTGCGAAATCTTGCACAAACTTCAACAGTACTTTTCCAGGCTGTGGGAAAATGACAGCAATTCTTTGGCACCCTGCTGTAAAGAACGGTTTGGTGTTTTGGCCTGAAATTTGGAGGGAATGCAGCCGACATCTCACAGATGTGCCTCTCAGTGTTTCGTTGAAAAAAATATTACATGGCGACAAAGTTACGGCACTCCAAAGTTGGCGCTTTTTCCCATAGGATAGCATTATGGCGTCAGACGCATTACAGGAATCATTTGGCGCCTTGCTGCAAAATAACGGTTTGGTCTTTTGGGCTGAAATTTGGAGGGAACATAGCCAACATCCCACAGATGTGCCTTTTAGTTGTTTGGTGAAAAAATATTACAGGGAGCCAAAGTTATGGCACTCTGAACTTCTCTTTTATTCCCATAGGATAACATTATGGCGTTAACTAAACCTTCCAGGGCCAGTATCTGAGGAAGCAGGTCGCTAGGTATGGACTTTTCAGTCAGAAAAATGCTTAGCCTCTAATGGGGACTAGTACAAAACTAACCAGGAAAGTCATAAGTCATATGACTTTTAAAAAATTTTCTATGTCATCTGGTTCCTGAGATATAAACAATTTAGTATTCCAACTCCTCATTTCTGCTCTGAGAACCATTATTATGCATACATTCTTTGTACTCGCTGTCTTTCTTTATGCAGCTTTTGGGGAAACCAGCCTGTGTGCTTACATTACTGTTACCGTTTTCGCTTGTGGTTCCGTTCCTGTTTCACTTACCGTTCACGTCTTCGCCACCATGTGCATTACCCTTTGCATTTTCATTTTCACTTGCTTTTGCGTTGTTTTTAATATTTCTGTCTACACTACTGTTTCTCTTTCGGTTTCACTTTGCGTCACCATGTGCATTACTATTTGCGTTTGAGGGCACAATATTACTATGTGACAAGACATCATGTGGCGGGAGCGCGGGGCCCGCCGCATTACATTCACTATTTCTCGTTATCATTCTCAAAAAGAAGGGTAATTAGAGCCAAAAAACTCCGTTTAAAAACTCATTCTTTCCTGATGACACCATATGGCGTCATAAAAAAAAACATACCTCTTTTTCCTGATGATGCCATATAGCGTCCTAAATCATAATATGTAGTGCCTGATGACACCAATTGGTGTCCATGTCTCTCTCTTAGTGCAGCTCAAGCATTTGTTTACATTTGATGAATTGAGGTTATACCAGCTAATCAGAAAGGACATCGTACCCTCACTGATTTTACTAATATAATATGTGTTCCCATTCGCTATTTTTGAAAACAAGCCTTAATACATAATAAATTTACTATTTTTTAAATGTCTATGAAAAATGTATTATGTTCATTCAACCGTTAGTTTTGTCTTCTAACAGCAAATCATCTTGTTTAATGCAACATGTTAAGCTGATCAGGTTGAGACTATAATTAATTTCATAACTTATATTTTTTTTATTCGAGCAATCCGATTGGCGTTAATACTTTTTGGTGTATTTTTTTTATATCTTTTGGGTATTTTCTACAATAACATATTTGTAACTGATATTATGATTGTTATAACTATTAGCCATTTATACCACAAAGTGAGCTGAATATTGCTGTATTTAAAATCGAAGCTCTGTGATTGGTCGGATTTTGTGAGCATCATCAATTCTTAATTTAATTGGTATAAAGGATTATTTTGAATCTGAGCACCATCCTCGATGAAGCCTTAGTTGTCGAAGCACAAGGGAACCTGCACGCAGATCTTTTTGTTGTGTCTTCCACTGTTCTATTCAATGTGTGTGCCTGAAACATTAGATTAAACCCTTATTTAGCATTCAAGCAAGGACTCGTATTTTTATACAACTGTCACTGGAGGGAAAGTGGCTCTCTGGGCTCTGGGGTGTACAGTGATTTTTTTTTTTCAGTTAGGGGTTGCAGCCCTCACCTGCACCCGCCCTAGCTCTGTAGTGCGTCACCATTTGGTCAAGTATTGATCCTCACTGTTGCCATGCTTGCTCTATGCTTATTGTACACGCCACTATTTCCATTAACCAGTCAGAGCACACACTGGTGCAGGGAAGAGCATGGTGACTGGAAACTTAGTTTCAAGATGGAGGTGCTGCTCTCATCCTAAAATACCATTCATTTTGGTGCCAAAACCTTGATTTGCAATCTGTATTTACTTTATTTGTTTTATTTTATTTATGATAAAGTTTTTCATAATTGTCACTTTGTTCATTTTGGGATAGTTTCCGGTCATCCTGTGTGATCACATCTTATGGATCCGGCTGCCATTCCTGATGGGAAAGGGTGTTTCTTGTGCATGTACTAGATGCGGTCACATGAATTCAGCACCTTTTGTTACTTTTTAAAGAGTTTATGTTCGGATTATGGCTATGTTAAAATATATGTGGCATGTTGTTCCCTGTGTTATGGATAATAAGTGGGTTAGAGGTCAGTAGCATGTTTGTCTCATGCTCTGCACTTGAATTTTCTCCGTAGTCATAGCTGCTGATTGTTTAAAAGAAAAAAATAATGGTGTTGCCTTCAACTTATCTGGCATCAATCCAGCCCCAATCTCTAAAAGGCCAAATCAGTTTTGAATCCTCCACAGTCACTGGTGTTGTCCACCGACTCATATGATGTCAGTCAGACTCAACCTCTGATGCTTAACTAAAGTGTCTCTTCAGGTTAAAATCCCTCCACAGCCACTTGTAAGATCTAGTTCCTTACCATGCATCAGTTGAGCCCCAAACTGTAGTGAACAGTGAAGTGCATTTTAGGTTCAGATCCCTCCTCAAATGATGGTGTTGTCCATTGACATACCATGCATCAGCCCAGACCAATCCATAATGCACTGTGAAGTGCATTTCATATTCAAAACCCTCCACTCCCTGGTGCAGCCCATCAATTCATATGACATCAGTTCAGCCCCAATCTCTGATGCACTGTAAGTATTCTTCAGGCTCAAATCCCTCCACAGCCACTTGTAAATCTATCTCCTTATCATGCATCAATCAAGCCCCAAACTGTAGTGAACAGTGAAGTGCATTTCAGGTTCAGATCACTCCACAGACCATGGTGTTGTCCATTGACTGATCTGGTGTTAGTCAGCAACCTCTACTGCACTGTAAAGAGTGCTGTTCAAAGTTCAAATCCACCAAGTCACTGATTTAGTCCATCTGTTCATCAGTCTTCAGTTCAACCTTTATCTCTGACACTCTGTGCAGTGTACATTGCTGATATGGATCCCTCCTCAGTCACCAGAGTGTAGTCACTGTGCACATCAAAATTCATTCCAACACTACCTCAGATGCACTGTAATGTTCTGTACGAGTTCAAATCACTCCATAACCACTTGTTTTGGTCCTAGTGCTCATAATGCTTCAGACCAGCCCTTATCTCTGATGCACTGGGATGTGATCAGTGCCAGTATATGATTTATACAGTCCATTTAAATGAAACATAGCACATAGTACATGTGCACCAATAACATCACACCGTGGTGCAGGCATACCCACACTCCTTCCCACTGACACAGTGCACCATACTGAATGCTGCAACATATCTCATGTGTATGCAGTCAAACCATGTGACACAGCATAGTACACACCTTTACAGGTGCCCATGTCATCACCCCTATATGTGTACCCACAATGTCTCTCGCATGGCACATGAGACACCATTACCAGCTGCAGGCAGCCCCACCTGCTTCCCACAACTGAGTATACCCCAAGGACGGATATCAATTCATGACACAAAATGACTGCAGTGCCTATGAGCATCATTCCTTAGCACGGCTGACACTCCCACTTCTCCATGACACAGTATACCCCAAATTACCAGTGCCTTTTCAGCAGTTTCACACATCCTACTCACGTATCCCCATAATGTATCTACAGTGTCTGTAGCACTAATTATTACATACATACAGCTCTCTTATTTCCCAGAACATATAGAGTGCATCTGAGCCTGTATTATGAATGCAGGACCCCACACCACTAACACATTTAGCCTATCATTACAGTCATTCCCTCACCTTAAACCATCCCATAATACAACCCCCCAAAAATAAACTATGCCAGGAAAGAAACAATATAATGCTTTGTAAAAGTGTGTACTGATTTCCAAGTAGCTGCTTTACAAATGTCCAACAATGGTACCTCCCTAGCAGCTGCAATAGTGGCAGCTGTTCCTCTTGTTGAATGAGCCCTCAGCCCAGCTGAGGACTCTCTATCTGCTTTAGTGTAGCAGAATTGAATACACTGGACAATCCACCGAGAAATGGATCTTTTTGAGGCTGGTTTGCCCATTCTACATCCCCCTATGTAAGGAAAAGTTGTTTCCTGTCTTGCCTATAGCCTTTGGTAGCTGTCTATAGTAGCTGATAGCTCTTTTCACATCAGGCTGTAAGCCTCCTTTCTCAGAAACTGGCATGATCCTGTGAAAAAGACAGATAAAGTTATTGATTGGTTCGGATGGAAGTCTGATTCCACTTTGAGGAAGGGTGTCTGTTTGTTCTGAAGACTACTTTGTCCCTGTGGAAGGAAATGTAGTCCTGGTCAACACAGAGGCCTGAAGCTCACCAATTCTTCTTACTGAAGTAACTGCTACCAGGAAAACTGTTTTCCAGGTAACATACTTTAAATGGGCTGTAGCCATGGGCTCAAAGGACCCGCATCAACCATGCTATACATACATTAAGATCCCAAGCAGGCACTGGTGCCTGTAGAGGTTACAAATACATTAGGCCTGAAAAATCTTTTGAAAATGGGATCTGATACTACAGATACCTTTGTCTATGAACAGGTATACGAGATACTGCTGCAACATGTACCGATTAAGAAACTGAGTTGCAAACCTTGTGAATGCAAATGAGTTAGATAATCCAACACCACTGAGACCCCTGCATTATTTAGGGTGAAGTTTCTGAGTAGAGCACCAGAAAGAGAATCTTTTCCACTTAGCAGAACAAGTTTTCTTGGTTGGAAGGCTTATGTAACCTTTCAAAATGTTTAATACAAGCTTCAGAAAGGTTCAAACCTGCATATACTAACTCCTCAAAAGCCATGCCTTGAGATGGAGGACTTTAGATTTAGGGAACAGCAATGTTCCCTGATTGGAAGGTTAAAGATTGTGCCTGAGGAGACAAGCTTATTGGACTGTTCACTGCAATGGAGAGCAGAAGAAATTACCATGGCTGCCTGGGCCAATCTGAAGCTATCAATATCACAGAAGCTGAGAGGATCTGAGTTTCAGCAGTACCTGAAACTGAGGAAATGGGGAAAGCATAGAGGAACTTTACTGCCTATCCAGCACCAAGGCATCCAGAGGATTGTGCCCTGGGCTGGTGGCCTCCCAACAGTACTGAGGCAACTGGTGGTTCTAGTGGGATGCGAACAAGTCTATCTCTGGAATGCCCTGCTGAAAATTACCTGTCACCTGCCTGTTCAGTGTCCATTAAGTGATGGGACTGATTGATCCGACTCAGTGTGTCTGCCAGAATTATTGTCCTTTCCTGGCAGATGGATGGCTTGCAGGGACACCTTTAAAGAATATGCCAGAGCCCAAATTCACATGGCTTCTGTGCACATAAGGGATCTGATCTGGTGCCACCCTGCTTGTTTATATAATACATAGTAGTGGTATTGTCCTTCCTGAATACATACCACTTGCCCCATTACAGTGTAGAGAAAACTTTCAGTGCTAGCCACACTGCTCTGAGTTCAACAAATGTATATGTTGGAGGACTCTGCCCCTAACCAGGTACCCTGAGTTTGTGCTCCCTAGATAGGCACCCCAGCCCAGAAGGGATGCATCTGTTGTAAGGACCAGTGAAGGGTCACTCCTTCTGAAGGGACTCCCTGCCTTAGGTTGGATCTTTTTTCCACCACAAGAGGGCTTGTAGAGAGGCCTTGTCACGGAATGAGTTTTGAAAAGAGTCTTTTCTTTGGCTCAATGAGTCCTAGGTGAAACGAATGATGTCTCATGTGAAACCTGGAACCCTGCACCATGCAATTTGAAGGAATTTGCTATGGCCTGAAGATTTTGCTACCCTGTCTAGTATTAAAGGCCCTGGCCTGCAGGGTGCTGATCTCTACCTATGAACTGTAAAGTCGGTGTAGGGGTGAAGACAGTTTTTCTGTGTTTACTATAGAGCAGAGATTCAAAAGATCCTGTGTGAGCCTTAGAGTTGTTGTGAGCGTGCTCTGGTGATTTGCCACTATCAATGAGTCGTCCAGGTGTGGGAAGACAGTCACTCCCTGTCTTTGAAGAAATGCCACCACAACTGCTAGGCATTTTGTAAACACCCTTGGTGCCGAGGACAGGCCGAAGGGTAGGGTTGCAAACTGATAATGACCTGATGGGTCTAAATCTGAGATGACCTTCTGTAGATTCCTTTATGGGATGTGAAATAAATGTCCTGTATAGTCCAGAGATGCCAGCCAGTCTCCTTTTTGGATTATTGGCGAATCCGAGCCAAAGTGACCATTTTGAACTTTAGCTTTTCAGATGCTTGTTTAAAGCTCTGAGATCCAAATTAGCCGACACTACCCATTTTCTTTGTTGTTAGGAAGTATCTGGGTAAAACCTCTTCCTCTTAGGGTTGCAGGGACTAATTCCACTGCTTTTAGCTGAAGCAGCTTCTGAACCTCTGCCTCTAGCAATGAGATTTGTGCTAGGGGTGGGGAGGTGGAAACCCTGGGGTTTTTTAAAGGAAGAAATTTGAACTGCAGAGACAGACCTTTGCCCACTACCTCCAATACCCACCTGTCTGTGGTGATGGTTGACCAGGGAGGAAATGGGGCAATCTGCCTCCAACAAGTAGGAGGAGATGGCTTGCATCTCAGGGTTCTGTAGGCTGGGGCTGGGGTTTGGCAATGAGCCCCTCACCTAGAACCTTCCCCTACCCTTGAGTAGCCCTGTGAGAGGTACTGCTAGTGATTGAGGCATGACTTCTTGCTGGAAGAAAGGTATAGAAAAAGGCGACCCCTAGCCCCACTTCCATAGGGCCTAGTGGATGAAGAAGCTCTGTCTCTAGCAGAGTTACTTCTATAAGTTGCCTTATATTCATCCACTTTTTCATATAGGCCATGTAGGACTCCCAAAGCAGCATTTCCTTCTAATAGAAATCCAGGGCCTTGACTGGGTATCCTGAGTGAGGTTTGTAGCCTAAGCCAAGCAAACCTCCCTCTGAGCCACTATATTAGCCATCCATCTGGCAGCAGTGTCATTTAGATCAACAGCCATTTGGAACTGGTACTTGGCTGCCTCTACCCCAAACATAGAAATTACGTACTTACCGCAATTATGATCTTTCTGTGTATCTTCACCATTCATCACAGATGGGTACTGGCCGGAGGTCAGGACCCCGCGGGAGCTTTTTTTTTTTTTTTAAAAGGATAGGTGGAGCCGACGCAGCATCGGCGCTGCCCTCGAGGCCGACGTACTACATGGCACTTGAGGATTAGCCATTAAGCTGTGTCGACTCCACCTGACTACCAGTTCTGAGTCGCCGGAGAGGTAAGAGGAAGGATGGAGGGTGGGACAAGAGAGTCCAAGGGACAGAAAAAGGAAGGAAGAACTGAACCAAAGGAGAAATAACGACTGAGAGGACAACAGAAGAGAGATGAGACTAAGGAGTTGGGTAGGGGCCCCAATCTCTGGAAGCGGAAGAGGGAGGAAGAAAATTTAGGAGAGAGTAAGAGGTAACAAGGATCCAGGACCCTTGTCTGTCACCAGACTGATATAGGAACTGCAAGAGGCAAAGCTTTCTTTCCAGAATTCAAGGCACAGAATATGTGGCAATACTCCAAAAAGCAGAGTTGGCTGTACTGGAAGGACAGGTACAGGGATTAGTACTCTCTGTAGCGAGATTTGGTGAAAAAGGATTCCTTTTTCTTTTTTTGAAACAGTTGGATGACAGGAGGAGGAACTATCAACTCCCACCCTGATAGGGTGGAGAGAATGCAGTAGAGAAGGAATGCCACTCGAGCTGTACCCTTTAAAGGGAAGAAATTACACCCCCTGTGTGTCCCTACTACCCTGCTCAAAGAGAGGAGGCACAGAGGAGGGGGGGACAGAGACTGAGGCCCCAGGGGAGACGGTGGGCGGGATTTTGATGAATGGTGAGATACACAGAAAGATCGCAATTCACGGTAAACGTAATTTCTATATCTTATCTGTGTCAATCTTCACCATTCATCTGAATAGTGATGCAAAGCCCCCAAGGGGTTGACTAGTGCACCCTGAGGGACAGTGTCGCCTTAGCCCTCAGTGGGTGACACACTAAGGGGGAACCTTCTGGGCCTGGGGAGGCCAGAGTGGGAGAGCATGGTCGAGGTCCCCGGAGAAGGAAGTGCCCGACAAACGCTGTCTCACCTCACGGGGAAAAAGATAGGTTCCTGGTGAGCGGAGCAAATCACCCTATGCTGGGCCAAAGGTGACAACTGGGAAAGGCGGCCACGCTGATCTTCTGGTGCAGATCGCTGTCCTACACTCTGGTAGCTTACCTGCGTTGGCGTCACAAGGCGCCCTTGCTTAGTGCCTTGCTAGCTCCAGGCCATGTGCAGAGAAGGCGACGCTTGCCTGGTCTGCTCTCGAGTCAGGCAAAGCAGTTAGAACTGACCCAGTGCTGACCACAAGAACCTGTTGTAGGCTACATAGTGGGCCTGATGAGCGGAGATGGAGAGAAGCAACTGTGCCGAGTAGAAAGTCCTCCTCCCCCAGAAATCAAAATCTGAAGAGTCCTGATCTGGGGGGCTGGTCACAGTGGAGGGCGTGAAGCCCGTCGGGAGTGTCCAGGTGTGTCAATCTGCACTTCGGATGAGGCATGGAGCCTGGAGACTCCAGGGGTGCGCAATACCTCTGGCTGAGGTCCCTAGGGCAGGAACTCTGAGAAGGGCTCTCTGCAAACGCATGGATGCCTCCCGAAGGGAGCAGGCCAGGGGCACCACAAGGGTGGCCACCCCGAAATCGCCTAGAAAGGCATGCGCCGCATGCTCTGGATTGCTCGCGGATAGTGGGGAAAGGTGAAGGTCCTCCAACATCCTCGCAAGGAAACGCTGATACTCCGTGAGATCAGCGGCAGGAGAGATGTGGACAGATGGTTCCTCACCCCCAGAAGAGGGGGATGAGGAGCTGGAGGTCACCATATGCTCTGAGGGTGGCTGCTCGGGGGGAGGTTGAAAAACCTGACTGTCCAAGGCCCTAACGTAAGCAGGGAACCGAGAAGCCACCGCTCTGAACTGCTCCCAGGTGAGAGGCAGTGGGACCAAGAATGCCGAGGCACTGGAGAATGCGGCAGAGGGGTAGGGGCAGAGCGAAGGAAGGAATCGGTGGCCTCTGCCAGGGCTGGGAGGCGGACCATGGACACCTGGGAAGGTGTCCTTCAAGACTCCACAGCCGACAGCTGTACAACCACGTTGGTACTGCCTAGGCTGCACCCAGAAGAATTCCCCCAGTGAGGCGACCGGGGCCGTATAGGTCCAGAAGGACGGTCCCCTGCCTCCAAAGAATAGGACCCTCTCAAGGAACCAGAAGGGGAAGGGCGGAAGTCCGCACTTCAGCTTTGTCCAGGGCCTGGGTGGACCCCAGAGAAAGGCCGACATGCCAACCCCACACCCCTCGACCCCTCAGAGTCCGAGAAGGTCCTGGTCCTCGGAAGGGTCAGCCTAGATAGCTGGCAGCTCTGGGATGTCCCCGAGGGGAAATCCAGGGCGAGCACCCTCCCCAGCTGTAGGCTTCCGATGGGCCCCAAAGTTGGGCGATTGAGGACACACACCGGGAGGGGTACCTCCGCTGAAGGGTCAAGGAACCCCAGATCAGATTGCATGGCTGGTGGCACGCACCACAGCCTGCTGGTCAGTGCCACTGACCCGATCTTGAGGGAACCCAGCGCTCTCAACAGGGGCTGACTCCATTCGTCGAAGAGACCACTGGCTCACTCTCCTGTGCAGGCAACCCCAAGGTGTGACTGCCTTCCGACTCTGAGCTGAACCCGACTCTGAAGAGGCGGAACCGGCCCTAAGCCAGACAGTAGGAGGGCAGGAACGAACCTGGCTAAGGGGCCCAGAAATCCTGGCAGTGGTCAGCTGCCCCCACGCCCTCCATGGCCCCGTGGGCGGAGCTGGCAGAAGGCGGCAGGGCAGCCAAGACCAAAGGTCCAGAGATAGGGCCAGCCGTGGCGCCATCAAACCCACCGGCGCCAGGAGCGGCGCTGGGAACAGAGACGGCACCGGCGGCAACCCCAACAGTGGCCCCGGAGATGCAAACACCACCAGGCCCCCCGGCGCTGCGAGCGGCACCGAGAGTTGAAGCGGCACCGAGCGTCCCGAGAGCAGGCTCGGTGCCGACGGTGCCGCGAGTGACACCGAGAACCAAGGCGGCATCGACGGCCCTGAAAACAGACCCGGCACTGACAGCAGCAACATCCGGCCCCTCGAGAGCAGAGGCGGTGCTGACCAGCGACTCCGAGGAACCCGCGGCGCCGTGCTCAACCTTGGCGCCGCTCGACATAGCAAAAGGCGACACCAGATCCAGGGTCGCAGTGCCGTGAGCAGAGCCGACGCCGCAAGCAGCACTGACAGGGCCCACGGCACCGAGAGACGAGTCTGTGCCGCCGCCAAGGCCCTCAGCACCGCGAACGGTGCCGAAGGCCTCGACAACACCAACTGACGGCGTCGAGGACGGTGCTGACCCGGGCCTTCTGGACTGTGGGAGCGACACCGGGGGGGCCTTCACCCCGAAGGGTGATTGCCTGTGGCACCTCCGCCTGCTCCGGGGAAGTGGGACGGGCCTCCTGCGCCCGCGGGAGGAGCCTCGTCAAGGCTAGGCTACGGGAGGTCGAGGTTCCTCCTCCACGGGTCCGAGTAGAACCGGAGGGGACCCAGAGGAAAGGCTGAGAGAGCGCGGCTTGGCCCGACGAGTGCAAATCCGTCCCCGGAAAAGTTGGAGCTCGTCCAACTTTCCACACGCGCTGTTCGAGTACGCGGCGGTCCATGGAGAAGCAGGCATCGCACAAATCCATGTCGTGAAGTGGGCCAAGACACGCGAGACACCGGTCATGCTGGTCGGTCACGGAGACATTGCGGCCGCACGGGCACCGACGCATGGGGGCCGCCCCACCTTAGAGAATTTCTTGCCCTCCGATCATGCATGACCTAACGGAAAACAACACCAAAAAGACTTGACGCTTAAATGTTAATAAAAGGAAAGATCTTACCGGTGACGTCGAGTGGAGGCAGTACCCAGAACTAGTAGACCGCGGACTGGCAACGAAAATATCACAGGCTTAAGGCCTAAAAACTGTGAGACTTCTTCAGACTTCCGCAGGCGACCTCGGCGGTGGGAGGAGCGAAGGGTAGTCAGGCAGAGTCGACACAGCTTATCAGTTAATCCCCGAGCGCCCACAGTACGCAGTCGGCCTCGAGGGTGGTGCCGATGTTGGCCGGGTTCGCCTATCCTTTAAAAAAAAAGGCTCCCGCGGGGTCCTGACCTCCGGCCAGTACCCATCTGTGATGAATGGTGAAGATTGACACAGATAAGACCTGGCAGTTTCTGCCAGGTCATCTGACAAGGGTGGGGTGGCCTTCATGGACATTGCCAGTACCGACTGCCACAGGGATTTCTGATACTGGGCAGCATAAGCTTGAAAAGTGGCCTGTCTCATGGCCAATGAGGCTGACAAATAGCCCTGTTTGGCCATACTGTCCAATTTTCTGCAGTCCTTGTCCAGAGGGTGTGAGGACAGAGGGATCTTAGCCTTATCACAGGCAGCTTGCTGTATTACCTCTTTATGATCAGGGTGGGAGAAAAGGAATTCAGCTCCCTCCCTGTTCAGTTGATATTTTTTTTATCTATTCACTTGTCAATAGGAGGAATAGAGTTTGGGGTCTGAAGGAGCTTCATAGCATCCTTCTTAAAGAATTTATATACTGAGAGAAGGAGGAGGGCTTTTGTGGGTGTTAAACCCATCATATTGAGGTACTCAGTCTCCTCCTCATCCTCTACTTGTTCTGTTGTGTTGATGTCCAGAGCATCTGCCATTTTCCTTACAAATGAAAAATGGGAGGAAAAATCCTCAGACACTCTGGGAGGAGAGCCTAATTCCTGCTCAGAGGAAACCTCTGGGGGGATAGGTTCATCGTCCTTATAAGGCTCATCATCTCCTTAGAAATATTGTTGCTCCGGAGCAAGGGAACACAGTAGAAGCAACCTGGGGCCCTGGGAAGGGCAGGAGGCTGAGGGATGATGCTTTGCAGAGCCTGGATAATTTTAAATGCCTGGGCTATGTCTTGAGCTGAAGGCATTGCAGGCTGCTGCGCAGAAGTCCCTGGTTTAGCAGGAGAGGGTTCCGCATGTTTGAGCTTCTTGAATTTCTTTAAGGGAACCGGAGAGTCAGCAATTTCTTTCCCTCTTTTTGCCCCTTTTTCGCCCATATCAGGGGCAGGGGTAGAAGCACTCGTTAATTCAACTACAACAGACTGGGGTGTCAGCTGGTCAGAGCCTGAGGGACCCCTAGGAAACCTTTTATTAAGCCTTTCAAGGTGCTTTTCAACAGTTTTTTCTGGGAATGTTTTACATATCTCACATTCCTGGTCCAAATGTTCAAAACCCAGACAAGCTACACATAAGGGGCTGGATATTCAAACTGCACCCAAAAAGTGCGCAATAGCAGGAGCAGCGCCAAGTCCATCGTGCCCATGTGCAATAGACGCGATATTCAAAAAAGGAGCAAGCCAAATTACGCAAACAGCCAACGTCTGAATACTGCACAACTTGCGCCATAGCGCAACTAGGAAGGGGAAGCTGAGCAGATACGATGCGCTATAGCGCAACAAGGGCAGCCCAGAGGTGCCACAGTGCAAGCAGGGAGCCCCCCAGCAGCAGAGCAATGGAACTGCACAACCAGGGAGGTAGGTAGGGGCCCACCACCTATGCCACAGATGGGCACAGGAACACACTGCAGAACTGACAATGCACCCCCACACCCCAAGCACAGCACAACTGGGGGAGGGATGGAATATCCACCGGCCCATCGGGACAACCAAACACAGCACAGCTGGGCCATGGTGCCCCAGCACATCCACCGGCAAGCTGAGACTGCACACAAGGAGGGCGGACCACTCCATGGTACAGCAGCCCCCTGCACAGCACACCCTGCACTGTGACCCCAAGACACCCCATGAGCAGTGACAATCACTGCAGGAATCCCCATGCATACCCCCCACTGTCACACTGCAACCTAGTGTACCACAGAATCATACAAGCCAGACCCACCATGAGCACCCAGCAGTGGGTGGCAGCACACGGCAATGCAACAATGGCAGACACAGTGCCAACACGCAGAATCCCCCTGAGGCACAGCTGAGAGACTGAACATGTGTCACCACAAGAGGTACCCCACATGGGGAAAGGTATTCCTCTGACACCACCGCCATTGATACAGCACCCGCACAGTAGACAAGTGTCACAGCGCGACCCACCATGAGCCACAGCAGCCAGCACAGACACCAACAGTGCTGAGTGGAAGCATGCAGCACACCAGATTCAACACAGTGCAGGGGCAAACACACACCCATACCCTCGGGGACACCAACACAGGGACGCAGTAGTGTGGCAACCAAGCCCCCAGTATGGGCCCATGTAAACTGTGCACACACAGCCTGCAGTCCACCATGGCACAGGTGTGACACCCACCCTGTGCATGAACTGTGGCCCTGTATGCCACCAGCATATGCCTGGATCACAAGTCACAGACAGTGGTGCACAGCCCCTGCAACACACACAAGCCACAGCATGGAGGTGGTACAGCAACTGTGGAGGCCACAGTGTCACCCGAGGCAAACATGCACCTCACCAGTGACAGGAGGCAACCCAGCACAGTGGATGACCTGCAGGAACAGCCACCACAGACATGCAAGGGTGTCAGCTGCACAGGCCAAGGACAGTTTGACAGGGGCACAGTGGACACAGAGCAGGCACCATGGACCACTGAACACAGTAATGCAATGCACAGAGAACAACACACACCACAGATACCACTGATAGCCACTCCCACACCAGAGACACTTCCCATGCACACACACATACCCATGACTGAACCACCCCAGATGCCATGCACACCACTGCAACTGAGCACCTATAACCAGCTGCAAATCAGAGACCACCACAGTATTCATATCAAAATCTGTATTATAAAATACATAACAACAACAACTATATACATATATATACATAAATGGGGTGGAGGGACAGGAACAAGGTTGGGGTGGGTAAGGGGCAGGGGTGAACAAATGGGAGAGGGAAGGCGGGGTGTGAGGGTCAGTCAAGGGGGGAGGTTATGCTGCATCAGTGGCATCCAGCCTGCTCCTCCGCTGCCTGGGGCCGTTCACGGGGTCGCTTTCTCCTCCTCACCCCATGCCAATGGATGTCCCGTAGTATGGCAAGGGATTCTGCTGCCACACGGCCCAGATCCTGGATGGACCGCTCTATCCTAATGAGTATCCGCACACCTAGGACAAGGGATCAGAGTCAATGGGTGTGACTGTCCATCCTTCTGCAGCCCACTTATCATGCATGGCATACAGCCATGTGCCCCACTCCTGTGATGGTGTGCACCCACCCACAGTGACCGTGTGCACAAGACATGCCCAACCAGGCAGCAACAGCCATGTGTACCACTGCACACACACACACCGCCCATGTCCAGCACAGCACAACCAAGGCCGTACAGTAATGTGGCTATGCGGTGGGCAGGCAGTGCCACAACCATGTGCCCAGTGCATGCATGGACCACCATTGATGCACTCCCAGACATGCAGTGCCACTGGACAGTGCTGTCACATGTCGCGTGCATGGCAGTGGTGTCCATGGATGGTGGCCATGCCCTGCTCCCCACCCTGTCACACAGCATGCAATAGCAATAATGGTATCATGGCACTCACCCTCATCGGGTTGTCGCTGGTGTTGGGGTTGTTCCCCGACACGCACCCGTTCAGTTTCCACCACCCTCCGCTGCTGCTCCGTGGCCCTCCTCCGCTCTTCCATGCCTGTGGGAAACAAAAGGAGAGAAACATATCAGTACAAACCCAAAGCATATTCCCCCTGCCCCAATGTGTGTGCCCACCCACCCAGAAAGACCCATCCATCCCATACCCTGTAAACACCGCCACAGCCAACCCTAGACCATCCCTCCCTATGTGCTGGACACATAAGACAGTGTTACCCATATGGACCATACAGGTGTGTACACATATCACCCACCTGGACGAGGCACCACGCCCCTCCTGGCAGTGATCGCAGACGTGCCAGTCACTCCGGCTCCCTCTGTCGCAGGTCCCCATACCGGTGTCTGCACTGCTCAGCCATCCTCCTGTGGCCAGTGGCTGCCTCCAGGTCATTGGCCACCTCTTGCCAGACCTGGGTCCTGGCCCTGTCCAGTGGCACCTCAGCAAAGAAAGGGCCATAGTGTGGCTCTACAATGGCCACAAGGTTGGCCAGCTCAAGGGCACTCCATTGGGGGGCTCTCCTCCGTGCTATCTCCAGTGCTATAGTAGGCAATATGGCGTTCTGCAGTGCGGCAACCCCACGTGGAATTGCTGCGCAATACATCACCGCCATTCCCTATCACGCTGTCAGTACAGTGCCGCCATTCCCTATCGCGCTGTCACCGAACCGCGCTATAGAGCTGCAGACATGCCAGATGTATAGCGCCAAGAGGGCAAAGGTCTGGCACAGGGTCATGGGTCTCTGGCACAAGGCCACACACAGCGCTATCGGACGTCTATGCATCTAGCGCGATTGCTCGCCTGTGTGACATTGCCACAGCGAACTATTGCGCAGTTGTGCCACAGCACCATGTAGTGACCGTCACTGTAGCACCACTGGCACAATGGTGGCCGTACCCTGCATTGCCTACCATGCACAGCACGTCATCAGCGCAGCAGACACCTGCGTAAGCTACCTGGGCATGTGCAGTGTGGTGTACTATGCAGCCACAGAACTGCGCCATTGGCTCAGCACGTTCAACCCTACTGCGCAAAGCGCAACAGCGCGATATTCAGCCGTCATATGCAAATCATCCGATCAGCCATTCAATGGCGCAGCAGTTGAACAAGCTCATGCATCCGGCAGACCAGACCGAGTTTGAGTCTCAACCTCCACTTGCATACTTTTGACCTGAGCAAGTCCTTAACCACCAGTGCCCCAGGTCCCCTGAAAACAGGCACTAGTGCCTGTGGGCCCTACCCAGCTACAAAAGACCAAAAAAAAAAAAAACCGTTGCCAGGCTAACAATTACCCATAGTTCAACTTGTGTATTCCTTTTAAGGGATTCCAGTGAGGAGCACAGAGGAATGGGTCCAACACATGACCAAGAGGTGGTATGTTGCATCCCGGTGAAGCTTTTAAGCAGTATTCATTATATATATATTCTTTATTGTTCTTCCCCAATTTTACCACCTTATTCCTTACACTTTGGGTTTGATCTTCCTAGTTGTCATGCCAGTCATTTTATTTTAGTACTAATTAAAACAATTTTGCTGTTTGATATTAGAAATGGTGCCCTGAGCCTCCAAGGAAGAAGCATACAAAGTAAAAAACAAAAAACACTAATACTACAGCACTATAAATCACACTGCCGCCATAGGACCAGTCACTAACTCTGCACAGCAGTCCAACCAGCTACTCCATCTCCAACAGCCTCGATAGTAGCCCCCCCCAGGCACAGACCCATCTCCATCTTTGACTCCTCCCAACACTAGCCCTCTTCCCACCAGGCCCCCAACAGTAACCACCTCTTCCCGCCCCTACACCAGCCCACTCAGCCAACAAACAACAGCTCACCTCTACACAGAACTCCCTAAGGAAAGGAATTGAATCGGCCCTGTTTAGTGAGTCCATAGACACTGGAGGGTCCCAGAGGACTGGAGAAGGGCACGTTCTCCTCTTCACAAGAGCTGTAATAAAGAAGTGGGGAACTACAGGCCGTTAGTGCAACTGTAGCACGGGAGAGATAATAGGCGCACCCAGGAAGAACAG
The DNA here is from genome assembly GCA_016271365.2 of Neoceratodus forsteri. NCBI lineage: Eukaryota > Metazoa > Chordata > Ceratodontiformes > Ceratodontidae > Neoceratodus > Neoceratodus forsteri. The sequence goes on along the minus strand of JADMNL010000032.1, from coordinate 184,606 downwards.
TGGAACACCTAGGCCAAGGACCGGTAGTCCCAGGCAATGGGTTCTCTGAGATGATCCCAACAAACTAATATGATAGATTTCACACAGATGACAAAGGCAGTAGGCGGGGCAGTAGATGCCTACATCCCGCTGGCAGCAAAACTATTGATACAGTCCATATAGGAGATTGGCCAGAAAGCTGAGCAGCCTGGGGTTGACAAGGTAGTGAATCAGTTAAAACTGTTTTAGAGACAGAAAACAAGATGATAGTGTGAATGGAATCCAATCAATGAGGAGGTGACCAGTAGCTACCTCAGGGTCAGTGCTGAGCCAGCCCTCAATGTCTTCATCAGTGACACTATAGATGGCTGGGAAGGTTTCCTGTCTGTGGATGACACAACCTGCAACAGGGTGGATACACCGGAGAGGTGGAAAGGATGAGAAAAGACCTGAATTTGTGCAGAGATGTTCTGGGGCATGGCATCTAAGGTTTAATGCAAAGTAGTAAAATCATGCACGGTAGCAGGAACCAAAGGGTGAGCTACAGGTTGGGGAGGGGCTGCTGATGGAACCAAGAAGGAGAGAGACTTGGTGGTTATAATCACAGATAAATTGCAGCAGCTAAGCAGACAACAAGAAGTGAAAGCCAAGCGATATTAGGGTGTATTGGAAGCAAAATCGCAGGCTGAAGAAGGAGGTTACAGTATCACTGTACAAACCCTTGTGAGATCCTCAAGATACAATGTGCTGTTTTGAACCACACACTCAGGACCGTCAAAATAGAGCAGTGTGGAGGAGGGTGACTAGAATGGTGAGGATTACATCACAAGCATTATGAGGAAAGTGAGGGACCTCAATTTGTACATGCTGCAACAAAGGAGGGTGAGGTAACCTGATAGAAACATTCAAGACCTCAAGGCATTAACAAGGTAAAGCACACATTCCAGATTAATAGTGCCTAACAATGGTCATGACATTAGACTGAGGGGTGACTGCATAAGGAAATGGCACAGTGTTCCTTTATGGAAAGGTGGTGGTGGTGGTGGTGGATGCATGGAACAACCTTCTCTGGAAGTTGTAGCCCATCCAGTAGTGGGTTACAAACATGCATGGGACAAAACAAAGGAATAAAGGAAGAAAAGGTAAAGCTAATGACCAGATAGTTACTGGATGCCATGCTAGCAGCTTACATAAATAACTGCATGGTCCTAATGGTCCTTATCTGCCGACCATCTATGTACTCAAATACACCCACCACACACCAACACCAACCCTTCCTCCACAGAACAAGACAGTATTCCTACAGCCAAGATGCTAGCCCCCTGCAAGGACCCTAAACCATCCTCTCATGACCACTACAACATCCCCACCTCTACATTCCCAAAACTAACCCATTTTCAGTCACAATGCAACTTCCTCCATGTCCATAACACACACACAAACCTCCCATGCCCATCGTGACACACATTGTAACAGGTGGGACAGCATACAGAACCACATACAGATAAGTAAAGACTCTTACCAGAGAAATAGGAGCAGGACTTTGGGGATGTCATCTATGGGACCTGTAAAATAAAATATTAAAAGGGGCCAAAAAGGATCCACAGTTCTTAGAGAGTAAAAGGATGGAAAGAGCAAATAGGTACAGAATAATACCTCTCTGATGGGAAAGAAAGAGTTCATGTTCAGTCAGACCTGTAAAATAAAAAAAATCAGGTTAATGGAGAAAATACAGCAAAGGCAGAAAAGAGGCAAGAGATACAGGAGGTATGAGAGCAAAGAGGTAAGGAAAACACAAATTTCAAATTCAGTTTACAGATGGTCGAAGTGAAAAAAAAACACATAGAAAGAAATAAAGTAAAAACCAAAAAGTAGAAAGTGTTGTTTGGGTAAATAACTAAAACTCCTTAGTACTCTGATGGAGAGGTAGCAGCATTTCAGAATGGTGGCCCATAGACCTCTACCAGGCTGATGGTCGCTTCAATAAATAGGAAAGGAAAAATGTTTAATCAGGAAAAGCACATCAAACTGAAGCATAGTTTCCAAGTGCATTCTGGGAGCACAAAGACAAAGTGATTTGTTCGAGGTTACACATCATGTAAATGGGAACCCAGGTCTCCAGGTTTTGCAAGTCAGTGTCCTAAACCACAACATGATACTGCCTCTTAAAAAAAAATAAATAAATAAAGTTAGCACTGGTGGTCCTGTGGGCTAGAGATGCCATAGGAGGCCTGCTTCCTAGAGCTGACAGCCCAGGTGAGCTAGTGGGAGAGTCTCTGGAGGCCAGTGGCCAATGATGCCCCCAAAAAGGAACCCATCCCTAGGGTCCTCCTGGGCCCCAATTTGATGTTGAAGAGCAGGGAGGAGAGTTAATGAGGACAAGCTGGGGCTGCTGCAGCAGCCATCTCCATTGCACAACCAGACTGAAAGAGAAAGTGCCTGCAGCTTAATTACTGTATTTTGTTTGTCTGTATTGTAAATCTTCCCTTGTCAATCTTCACCATTCATTACTGCTTGGGTAGTGCCGGAGGCGCGCACCCGCTACGGGAGATTTTTTTTTTGAGTCGGCTCCAATGGCGGTGCCCCCGAGAGCGATGAACAGCGTCATGTGTGAGGGGCAGCTGTTAGGTGCTGCAGACTCCTCCTCCATCTCAGTTCTGTCTCTCCCACTGTCGAGGCTGCACTTGCTCCGGTGTGAGATTTACAGCTGCGTCAGAGGCCTACTTGTGACTCCTCCTTCTCCATTTTCTGCTCATCCCGATGCAGTGAAATTGTTATTAGCTGGTAAGACCGTTCTGTTTTTTTTTTAAGCCGCCGGGATCTTTTTGCTGTGTTTTTCTGTTTATTTCTCATCATGTCAGGTTTGGGAGCCAAACGTAAATCGAAGGCGGACCGTGCCCCTATGCATCGGTGCTCCTGTGACCGGCATTTTTCATCACAGATCATATGATGTTTCAGCCTTCACTGCCTGGGACCCAGCGCATGATATACTAAACATACAAACATAACGAGATTTGCGTAAGCAGATAAAGGCCCAGAGGTTCATCAAGTCTCGCTCGAATGTGCAGCTAGCACCCTATTCTGCAGCTGCCCTCCTTCCACCCTTCCCTTCATTAACCCTCCCCTTGTCCTGTCCCATCCTCATTTGAAGCTGTTCACTGTTCTACTGCATACCACTTCAAGAGTAACGATTCCACACAGCCACCACCCTCTCTGTAGAAAAGTGTCTCATCTCTTCCTCCTGAACCTTCCTCGCTCCAGTCTCATATCACAGCCCCTGGTGTCCCTCCCTCATACTTTAGAACAGCCCTCTGTACTTGTCTTGTTTATCCTTTCATGTATTTAAAGGTTTCAATCATGTCACCCCTGTCTCTCCTCTCCTCCAGTGAGTACATGTTCAACTCCTTCAACCTCCTCTCGTATAAGCCCCCAGCCCCTTGGATATGGATTTGTGCAACACCTGTTTCTCAATGGATGGTCACCTCTTAGAAGGCCACGCATTCAAGATTGGCAAGGCTCCACTGACTTTCGGGGGACAGCATCACTCCAGGGCTTCAAAGATAAGATCTCTAGACCCTTCTTCCGGGTCCCCCTCCCAGGCCTATACAGTCTGGAGAGGAGAAGACCTCTTCATCTTCTACTCTTGCTGAGGAGGAGGCCTCTTTCAGGTGGAACATACACCCAGCAGTCACCCCTCCAAAGTGCAGGCTCCCCAGTGTCGAGGCTCAGGGTCTGCTGGGCCCAGCATCGGTGGACCCTTGACACCGCTCTCCAGCACCACTCCAGATCCCAGTGACATCACGCGCCCAGTGATCAGGGCAGTGCTGTTCATGGTGCGTGTTGGCTCTCCGCGCCGCCAAGAAAACATGGGCCAACTGACTTCTCTAGTGGTGCAGTCATGTCCTGGCACCAAGGGCAGTTCTGCAGGTCTGACCGGCACCACTGGGAAGTCAGGACCGGGTTTGTGCATTGCGGGTGGTCTGAGATCATCCAGCATCACCGGTGGCACTGGCACAGTTTGCGGTGCCATTTCTCTGGAGACCCCTGGAGTGGCCAGTATTGAGGTTCAGCTGGTCTCTTCCTCCTCCTCCTCGGATGATTCTGATGTGGACCCATCCTCGCATCCTGACTCATTGGAGTCAGGGTCTCCAGTGAGACAAGGTGCTAGGCAGCCCAGTGCACCTATTTCTCTGTCTCCTCTGCTGTCCTCTTCTGAGGCCTCCCAGGCTGAGGTAGTTTGGGTCCCTGAACGGGGATGGGCGGAGGGGGGGAGGCTCATCCTCCTGAGGGGGTTGTGGTAGCTGCCGATTCCACTGCTGCTGCACCTGCTCGGGGTGGGTTGTCACTGGGGTCAAGGAGGAGGGCATTCTCGGATGTCCGGGGGGTTGAGAGACCGGGTTGAAGTGCCTCGGTCTCCACCTGCAACCACTCAGGGTGTGGGTAGGAGCCGTAGCACTGAGCCCCCGTCTTTCCCTCACGGGCTCCAGTGACCCCTCTGGTGGTGTTGCTGTGTGCTGGCCTTCTGGACCCATGCAGCCCCAGGTTCATCACAGGGGAAAATCCTCTACCAGGCTCCTTCCAGGCCCGCACCCCAGGGTTCTGTTCTGTGACCTGGTTTGTTGTCTGGGATCCGCCAGCTCAGGCTCTGTTTTCCAGATTTCAGAACCTCAGTAGAGGACAGTTGCCTCATCATAGGTGTCCCTCTCCCATTCCTCTGCAACCACCCCCCTCTCTCCCAGGCCATGTCAGTCCTACGGTCCCATTATCCTGGGAGACATTCAGAGGCTCTGCAGTGCCCTTCCCCTCATACGTTAGTTATATGCATGAGCGGTTGTTTTGCCTATCCCTACCGCTGCAGGAGTCCTCTGGATATTTGCGCTCTCCATCTTCATCTCCCTCCTTGGAGGGTGAGGAACCCACTGCTTATCTCTCCTCCGATACTGATTTCACTGAATATCAATGATTCCTTTCGAGGATGGTGAGGGATCTTCGTATCTAGTTTGTTAGGTGAGACAATACCGAACGGCAGACGCGTGAATCTCCACATCGAATCCAGTGCCCTCAGCATTTGGTGGTACTGTCCTGGCCCTATTCCTCCAGGAGGCATCTATCCATTCCTGGCAGTCACCAATAGTCCCCTGTTCCAGCCCCGCAGACTGCATGAGAAGGTACTGTGCCCCCACTGGAGTCTCTATGAGGTTCTTCCCAACCCACCATTCGGGATTGGCATCCTAGAAACTCCTCTGGATGCTGCTGCCTGGCAATGACCACCCACTGGACCAGATTCCTACAATTTGACTGGTGGGGTGAAGAGTGTTCCATTCACTCGTGCAATGTTATGCATTGCATCACATCAGGCTCACCATGCCTCCCACAGTAGGCATTATATGCTAGATGCCTCCCAAGTCCCAACATCAATGCCTGATAAGGAGCAATCCAGACAAGCTATTGCCTCTCTGCTATAGGAGCCTGAGCTGGCAAGACACTGAGCAAGGGCATCTTATAGATGCCAATGAGGTGGCTTCCAGGCTTGCAGGACAGCGATCTGTGAATAGACTTGGATCTGACATAGCTTCATCTATCAAGGTCATCACCCCTGGCCCGGCATAGGTGATTCACTGCTTCTGGGACCGCCTTTTTCTCCAGGGCTAGGAGGCTTCTGCAGGGGCTCTCCATCTCCCCATCCTGGGGACACCTCCTAGCTCTCCTCCACCATAAGCTTCTCATCTGATTAGCCCAGGGTCTTCCACTTCTGTTCCCACCAGCAGGCAGGCTGAGGGTCTTGTTCTCTCAGGGTTTCTAGTATCCCTCCCCTGAGAGGCTTAGCACTCACAAGCGTAATGAATGGTGAAGATTGACAAGGGAAGATACGAAAATCATGTACCTACCATACATCCTTGATCTCTCTTAGTATCTTCATCCATTACTGATACCCACCCACCTTCCCCCAGTGGCCTCCTACTGAAGTCTCCCCTCACTACTACTGTTCCTCCCTTCCTCATTGGCCTTTAAGCCAAAAAAAACCCTATCTTGATTTTCCGTTCTTCTCTGGATGGATCCTTTTTCCTCAAGATAAAGGGGAACGAGTAGAATTTATTGTATCCTGAGGGAACTCTTTCTGATTGACCTCTTGGCTTCTTAGCCAGGTTGTTCAGTTCACAGCTGAAGAGACCGTCCCTCTATGGCTCGGTCCCAATTTTCAGGTTCCCTCTGGCAGGTATTAATATTGTGTCAGCTTCTTCTGGTTGGTGCTTCTGGCACTTCATTTACCTTGAGCTGTTGTTCTTGCCTTGCCTTCAGGGAGTCCGATTGATTTCCCACTCTACCCTTTTATACAAAGCTGCATTCTGTAGGGCTTAACCCCTCCTCACACACTTCTGTGTTAGCAATTAACAAGGTGCTAGGGGGCTTTTTCCCCTTCCTAGTTGGGCGCTCTCTTTCCAGAACAGATTTTCTGCCCACAGGCAGTCAGTGAGCTCCCTCAGCTAGAGTGTAGGTGGTTGGGATGATGGGAGGTTAGAGAACTTCCCTTTGTGTCCAATCTGTACAAGTGGTTCAGTTGAACCTTCTCTCAGTCCTATTAGGAGGGAGTCTTGCTCCCTTGTTTTTGTTTCCGATCTTTTAAGCCTCTCAACCAATATATCTATGGGCAGTGTTCTCCCCTCTTAACATCCCTTGTTTTCTTCCCTTTCTCTTTATCTGTTCCTCCCTTGGAGCCACCTCAGAAGGGAGGCCCTGTGGTCCCTTAGAGTAGGCATTCTCTCTCTCTCTCTTACTTTCTGTCCTCTACCGGCTTATTCCTTTTCCAGTTTATATCCTTTCCTTTCTATGTCTCTCGGCTCTCTTGCTTCGCTCTCCTTTTTTCTTACCCTTTGTTTTCACCTCTCTGGCTACCAGAACTGAGATGGAGGAGGAGTCTGTGGCACCTAACGGCCGCCCCTCGTACATGACACAGTGCGTCACTCGCAGGGGTGGCACCGTTGGAGCAGACTCCAAAAAAAATCTCCCATAGCGGGTGCGTGCCTCCAGCACTAACCCAAGCAGTAATGAATGGTGACGATACAAGAGAAGATAAAGAATTACGGTAGGTACATAATTTTCATTTCTCCCCAGTTGCTTCTTTGACCCTGTGCCTGAATCCCAACCCTGCAGCACCCTCATTTTCTCCTGTGCAAAATATCTACCTATGAAGCCCATCCATACCCGCAAAATGCAATAAACAGCAATAATCCCCTAGATGCTAGGCTCCTTCGGCTAGTCCTCGATGAGGTCCTAGTCCCTCTAATGGACCTACTCAACAGATCCCTTTGCCTGGGGCAATTCCCCAGTACTTGTAAGACAGCCGTTGTCACCCTCATTCATAAAAGTGGTGACAAATCCTATTCCAGTAACCATCGACCCATCTCCATTCTCCTCCCAAAGCTTTTAGAAAAGTGGTTGCCACATGGCTCACTGAATACCTAGCCAAGCATGACATACTATGTCCAGAGCAGCACAGCTTCGCTCAGGCCATAGCACTGCACACAGCCCTCCTAGAATTCACCAACTTCCTTGACCCAGTAACATTGCTGAGTGGTGTTCATAGACCTTCCAAGGCTTTTGACACGGTCCGCCATGCACCCTTTTGACTCTCCCACCAACTTGGCTTCCACAGAACCCCCAACATGGTGTACCAGTTACCTTTTCACCCGTCACACGCATCAAAAATAAATGGGACCCTATCTGACACTCTACCTGTCCACCCGGGTGCCCCAGGGCTCCATCCTGGGTCCTCTACTTCACCCTCTACCTAAACACCTTGCCAAAGGCCTGCTCTGAAAAAATCCTACTGTATGCAGGTGATGCAGTGCCTCATGCCTCACATCATAAACTTACTCCCTCCAGACTCCCTCCAACCACGCCTGCTTCCAGGCCAAAACATGGTTCAAGGATTGTAGACTGCCATAAACCCAAAAAAAAAATCAATGATTTTCTCCCACCACCAAAACAAAGCAAAAGTGCAACCTCTCCTCATCTCCCTAGCTTCCCAGCACCCCCTTGAACAGGTATCCATCTACAAATATCTTGGCTTATCCTCGACACTGCCTCTTTACCTATACAAACACCCTAAGCGGCCACTGCAAACACTCAGATCGACTCCTTACCGCACACAGGATTGCCTCCTACAGATGCCCTTAGGCTTGCCATTACTTCCTCTATACTGTCCCTAGTGGTCTATGGGCTCCCTGTGTATGGGGCTGCAGATAATTCAGCACTCCAGAAAATTCAAATCTCTCTAAATAAGGCCTGAAGGCTCTTAACTGGTGCCACTAGACTCACCCACACCTGCTCTCTCTCTCTCTCTCTATTCCACTGCCAATCTCCTCAACTTCGATGAAAGACTCCAGTACCAGACCTGCCTACTGACCAAGAAAATTCTGCTCGGTCACTCCCCTCTTGGGGTCACTGCCTCTATCCAATTTGCCACCACCTCTATCTCCACCTGCAACTGACAAAGCTATATTAGCGTTACCCAGGGTAAAAATCTCCCTTGCCCAAAGATCCATCCACTACAGGGTCTCTGTCTGGTTTAATGCACTCCCAGTCACCATCACCAGCACACCCAAGAATGCCCCTTTCAAAGTCACTCTCCGTAACCACCTCCTCAATGTCCGCTTCCTGTAACTGTAAATATCCTCAGCGCCCTGCCCTCTAGGGCTCCAAACCTCTGACAAAGTCCATCATTGGAATGCCACCACCTTACAACAATGTCTACTGCACCTCTGGCTGTTGAATAACATGGATTAATTGCAGATGGAAGCTCGCTTAATGGTAGCAATGTTCTTGCTGAGCTTATGTAAATGTCTGTATCCAAATTGTATATAATGTTTGTAAACAATGTCCGTAGCTCAATACATGACGGCCATTCCTTTGTAATTGTACCCTCTCTGTTTTGTTTTTTTTGTCCTCCATGTGATGAGGCACCTTTGTAAATGAGCTGATGGCTCCAAAGGTTGTAAATCTGATACTTCATATAAATAAGTAAATAAATAAATATTTGCTTTCCAGTACCCCCCCCCACTCATTTTGAAATCTGCTTGTTATGGTCTCCCCCATCCCAGCCCACTACAGGAACCCCCAGCTTTTCTCTCAAATCTCCCGTAGTACCCCCTCAAACAAGTATCTTCCCCACCCTAATTCCACTACCACAACCACTTCCTCTGCAGACTTCCTGACAAGTTTATTCATCCTCCAAACCCCAACCACCCCCACAGCTACTAAACTTCAACACTACACAATGATGTAGAACCCGAGGTCAAAATCTAGTAATAAAAGTGCTCAATACCACATTATGATATACTCTTTAGTCGTCCATCATTCACAGCACTGGCACTGACCCCTCCCGGCGAGCACCCAGTGGCACAAGCAGTCACAGCATACCTAGCGCACACAGCATGGAAAGCAGCCCTAACAGTCCACACAGAAATATCAACAATTACAGCTACTACCCTATTTGCAGCAGGGAACGTGCCCCATAACATCAGCACATAAAATACCCTTAATTTCTCAAGGCAACAGTGCAACACATCAGACCAGCACTACTGGCATAGGGCAAAACTATGAATATAGCATATTATACAATGGCAAGAAAAAATTCTGGACTCTGATTGTTCAGTCTTGGGCTGGCCCTGTGCTGTTATCCCAGCACAACATCATGGCTGTACTCTCAGCATTATGGCAGCTCTCTTTTTTGCATCTCCTCCTAAGAAACAAAAATATTTTTCCACACTAATAAAAACATTCTTTAAAATTTTTTTTTAATTTTATATATAACAATGAGCCATTGCATAATAGCACAATTCCTCCAGGGTGTGTGTCGTTTGGGATAATATCACACCTCAGTTGTTGATGCACTCGCCTGCGCCTCGTGCTCCAACCACCTGAGGTGTGACATTATCCACAAGACACACACCCTGTCAATAAATCAATGCTATACTACAGCTGCGCTATGTTACTTTCCTGCTGTTGATTTTAACATTGGCAGGTTGTGGGTGATTTGATGTGAACTGTGGCTGTCAGTTTATTTAAGCTGGGGCCTCATGCCCCCCGATTACTTCAGGTGTCTAGGGGCAAAGCCCCCCACCACCACTCAAATAAACCAATCTAAAAATAAAAAAACTACAGGCTGACATTGCATATAGCGTGCCACATGTGGACAGGTAGCATAGCAGTGGTCCAATTCTACACAATCCCCTTACTCAAAGTCTATCCATGCTACGCACCTCTTAACCTCATGCCCCACAAATCAGGGGCTTACAAATATTAAGGACACAACTTTTAAAAATGGCAATTTTTTTTTAGCAAAAAAAAAAAAACAAAACTGCAGCAACATTGGGAGAAATGCATCTTTTCAAGGAGACCTAGACTTACTTACATGTGGCACAACTTACTGTTTACATCTCTAGTGCTCCAAGACAGAAATGCCAATGTTTGGAAGGACTGAGGAAATTTCTGCGGCAAAATCAGCCCTAAAAATCAGACACTTCATAGGTACTGTATACAGGCTCCCAACTCACTTGCATCTTCACCAACTAAACAAGACACTTCACTCCAGCACAGCAATTGCATGAACAACTCTAAACTTCAGATAATCTGTCTTACACAGCACAGTATACCTGACTTGTCTGTGCTCCTTGCATCTCCCACCTCAGCTTTTACTTGTTTCTTGTTTTGGCTGAGTCCTGCTTCAAATTGTCAACCAACCAAGGACCCAAACTGGAAATACTGTCCCCTAACTGCCTCCCATGCTGCACAGAAAGGCCTGCCAAATGGAAAGCAAGACTGACTGAGCAGCAGCACAAATTACATTAAGGAGGAATATTAAGAGTCAGCTACATTAGATGCCTGCTGGAAAGGAATGACCATACATGCTGCAACTTCCTTAACAGCATTCCTAGTTTGTAGCTTAAGTATTTCTTAACAGCAATTGCTATCAGCACAGCAGCACCTAAACACTTCCTTGCCTTGGAGGAAAAAGGTGGGATAAACCATTGCACAGCAGCGGTGGAGGTTCTGAGCATTTCATAGAAACAAATCATGTACACCAGTGCATGCACTGCACCTGCCATTAAAAACTACACGTTTAATGTGTTTCTATGTATTTTCTTTAGTGTGCATTATTCTTTTTATTAAACAGGGCTTTATTTAGTATATATTATTGTCCCCCTGTCCCAGCTGTGCAATACTTCTGTCCTGACATGTGTTGTCTGCACCATGCGGCTGTGGGGTTAACTATTTACTTGCTGGCAGTTTATTACCCAACTTGAATGTGCCTATAACTTTTTGGGAGCAGCATCAAAGCCCAGCAGTAATACACCTTCAATTGTTTATCTCCTCTCTGAGTTCTTTACTGTTGCCCCCAACAAAATAGAAGAGCAACAGTAAGGGGAGGGGTAAAATCTGCAGTTATTTTGATACCCCAGAGCAAGGGACAAAGAAAAATATGATTAGGAAAGATGCAAAAAAAAAAAAAAAAAAAAAAAGCCCCTGCTGTCTCAAGTGACCTTGGAGCAAGGAGGCAGTAAAGTGCAGTGGTTTATCTCTGAGTTACAAACCTGGAGACCTAGGCTTGAATCCCACAGCCTCCTCTTGCATACTGTGTGACCCTGGACGAATGGCACTTACATGATTCAACTTTAGTCCTGTATGCTTGTCTAAAAGAAGCCACCTGGAAAACTTGTAATGCTGGATACAGACAGAGGAAGTCAGTTTTGCTGTTCAAGGGCCAGCCAGATCTTACAAACATAGGAAGGTCCCTCCTTAGCAAAAGAATGATCGACAGTGGAGTTCAAAGAGCAGGGAGTGAGTACAAACTACACGATTGCAAAACCTTCAGACTCTAAGGCAACCTTCAAATGAACATTTTATTTACAATTGACTGTACTCAGTTCTCACATGATCCCCATAAGGCAGTTTAAAAAAAAATTTGTCTGGAGCAAATGTTGAAAAAAAGCAGCCGGTTTAAAAAGCATTATTTTCTCAGTTTACACATGATCCCTAAATATGCAGCTTGAAAGTTTCTGCGGCTTTAGACACTGGTTGCCCTCTGATGAAATTATAGTTGTTAAACTCTGCTGTCATTTACCATACTTTTTTAATGCCTCCCACATGGCCCCAAAGTGTAGTAGTTTTTTCTCATGAGGCACATTCTGCTGTTGTGTTCATGGGTGGAGGGGGTCTCATTCTAGATTGTCAAGGTACAAAAAAATACCCTTTTCTTTTTTTTAAGGCTGACTACATATAGTTAACTGACACTTGAAGTGTAACCAGCTGCATATATACAAATATAGGTGGCAGTGTAGCACAGGTTTAAGGCAAGCTGCAACCCTGGAGACCTGGGTTTGAATCCCACAGCCCCCACTTGAATACTGTGTGACCCAGAGCAAGTCACTTAAATGATGACTGCTCCCAGGTTGCACCTGTAAACAAGCTTTCAGCTTAATGTCTCTCTCCTGGCAAACAAAAAAAAATTGTATTGCCCTGGAGTTAGATCCCTATATTCATTTGTATATTCCCCTAAGCCTCTGGGGTGGCCTGCTCATGCACACTGCACAGCTATAATATTTCCCCCATGGCCCTGCACTGTCACTCAACTGAATCCCCCAACCCCACGACCTGGAGGAGGAACCCCCATGGAGCCTTGTCTTACCCCCCCAGGTAGGGACAAAGTGGGAGGGTCCCCTGGATCAGACCCCTCCACAGTCATACCTTGTGTCCTCGTCAGGGTCCATCCCTGGTCACTGGGTCGGCAGGCTGAGGCCAGTTCCGACCTCCATGTCGGTGTCACGCTGAGCCTGTATTTTTTGTTGTACACCCCCCCAGCCAGGTGACCAGTGCTAACACCAAGGCAAAAGCCAGCATCCGTCATGTTCCACCCCTTGCATGAGACTCCAGCCACGGCTAGAGGCCAGTTCCGACCTCCATGTCGGTGTCACGCTGAGCTGGTATTTTCTCTTGTACACCTCCCCAGACAGGTGAAGTGTCCTAACGTCAAGGCAAAAGCCAGCATCCATCACGTTCCACCCCTTGCATGAGGCACAGACATGTCAGTCCTCCAGCCATGGCTAGATGCCAGTCATGCACCCAGCCATGGCTCTCCCCACCCACCAGAGGAGACGAGTGGTCCTGGGACTCAAAAGCCTCCTCCCCTGCCTGGCTCTGAAAAGATCTGAGCCTGTTCCCAAACTCGGGTCACCAGCATTGTGAGCGGTAGCACTACCGCTGCACTGACAGACCGGCAATATTCATATTGTTTTAGACAATGCAGCAGGTGTTAAGAACATATGAAATTGCTCGTGGAAAAAGGCACACAGGTCTGTTAAGGCTGCCCAATTGTGCTACCACCAGTTTATACCACTGTAGCTGCCCCTCCCATTTCCCCCTCCCGGTCCTTATCTTGTTCTTGCCTGTACTAACCCTGTCCCTGACTTCATCCCAGCCTCTGTTTTCAGTTCAATTAACTCCTCCTGCAGAACGTTACATCTTACCACCTCTCTCTCTGTGAAGTAGTGCCTCCTCATTTCCCTCCTGAACCTTTCCCCCTTCTACTTCAGACTGTGCCACCTAGTGGTCCTCCCCTTTAAGTGGAAAAATTCCCCCTCTCTGACTTCATGCCCTTCGAGTACTTAAAGGTCCCTATCATGCCCCTTCCTTCTCTTCTCTTCTTCAGTGAATACATGTTGAACTCCCTCAATCTTTCCACATAAGGCAACTCTTCAAGTCCCATGATAATTTTTAAGGCTCTGTGCTGCACTCCCTCCAGTAATCTCACAACCCTCTTGAAGTACAGGCATCAATACTGTACACAGTACTTCAAGTGCAGCTTTACCAGTGATCTGTATGGGGGCAGGATGAGCTCCTTCTTTCTAGAGGTGATCCCTCTGGCAATTTGTTTAGCTTTTGTTGACCGAGTAAGTGCACTAGAAACATTCTGCCTATTTTCAGGCATGACCCAGTGGAAAGGGATTACAGATGAATGCCAACTGAGTTTGAACCAGATTAAACAATGCATCCCAACATCCCGTTTGCCCTTGCTACAACCCCCCTACATTGTGCTGATACCTTCATGTCCCCTGTGACTGTTACCCCAGATCCTTTTCCTACTCTGTGACTTCTATCTGCACTCCCACCAGCCAGTAGCTGGTTCTTGGATTTCAGGCTCCGAGGTGCATGACCTTGCACTTCTTTGTGTTAAACCCCATCTGCCACTCCTTAGACCAGTGTATGGGTTTAGCTAGCTCCTCCTCGAGTGCCTACCTCTCTTCTTCGCTCTCTATTTTTGCACAAATCTTAGTGTCATCAGGGAACAGGCTGATCTTACTCTTGACCCCCTCTGCAATGTTTCCAATGAAGAAATTGAACAAAAAAGGGCGCAGCACTGAACCCTGTGGTAACCCACTAGCTACTGGCCTTGGCCTGGGTGACTCCCCCACCCATACAACCACCCTCTGTTGTCTGCCCTGTAGCCAGCTCTCAACCCACCTCACCCCACCAGTTTCTGCCACACCCCCAAGTCCCTCAGCTTGCTCAGTAACCTCCTGTGTGGCACCAAGTCGAAGGCCTTGCTGAAGTCCAGATACAGGACATCTATAGTGTGGCCTTTGTCAGTGGCCCTAGGAGCCCAGTCAAAGAAATAGATTCAGTTAGATTGGCATGATCTTCCTGAGACAAACTCATGCTTTCTCTCATCCTGTGTAAACCATTACTAACAAGAAACGTTATCAGCCTCTCCTTCAGAATGGTCTCCATCATCTTCTCCACTACAGAGGTCTACCTCACTGGTCTATGATTTCCCAGTTCATCCTTGGGTCCACTCTTTGGAGAGGCACCACATGAGCCATCCTCCAGTAACTGGTACATTCCCCATCTCCAAAGGGGTGTTAAACAGGTCTGTCAGAGGGCCTGCCAACATCTTTGCCAGTTCCTTTAGGACCTTTGGATGTACACCATCTAGTTCTGTGTTTGTAAACCCAGAAGATTTTAAGGCCTTCAGAATGCTATCCTCCTGGATTAACCCATCTGTTATCTCTGTGCCCCCTTTCACCCCTGCCCCTTTACCATGTAGTATTGGGCTATCCCTTTCTTTCATGAACACTGAGCAGAAGTACTCACTGCATGGGGTATTCAAAGGGGATGCTGTGCAGCACAATTCCCGATGTGCCGAGGCGCACCAGTAATGTATGTGGTGCAAGTGTGGGGGCATGCCCATGCATATGCAGCACATCCCAATATTCAGCCCAGGGTGCAACACGGCAGCCACCAGCTGTGGGTGGCCAACCAACCACCCCAGACACAGTTTGGCAGGTGAGCCCCCGCCCGGATGAGAGCATAATGAATCAATATCGCTGGTGGTCCAGTGGACTTGAGCCTGATCATGTATGTATGTCCCTGTCTCTATACTCCTTCCATCTGCCCCTTTAAACACTGTTCCCTGGTGTAGGCCCCCATCTTTGTACTCCTTCCATCTGCCCCTTCACACACTATTCCCTGGTGTAGGTCCCAGTCTCTGTACTCCTTCCATCTGCCCCTTCACACACTATTCCCTGGTGTAGGTCCCTGTCTCTGTACTCCTTCCATCTGCCCCTTTACACACTGTTCCCTGGTGTAGGTCCCTGTCTCTGTACTCCCTCCCATCTGCCCCTTTAAACACTGTTCCCTGGTGTAGGTCCCCATCTCTGTACTCCTTCCATCTGCCCCTTTACACACTGTTCCCTGGTGTTTGTCTCTGTCTCTATAATCCTTCCATCTGTCCTTTTTCACACTATTCCCTGGTGTACAGTATGTCCCCTTCTCTATACTCCTTCCATCTGCCCCTTTAAACACTGTTCCCTGGTGTAGGTCCCTGTCTCTGTACTCCTTCCATCTACCCCTTTATGCACTATTCCCTGGTGTAGATCCCTGTCTCTGTACTCCTTCCATCTGTCCTTTTTCACACTATTTCCTGGTGCCTGTCCTTCTCAGCCCTCCCAGCTACCCAATTTGCCCCTTTATGCACTAGTCCCTTGTGCCTGTCCCAGTCACCTTGTACCTCATGGCCTTTGACCTTTACGACATGGGTAGCTATAAGGGTATGCTCCATGCTCAGAGCACATCTGCTAACATTAGGAGCACATATGGAGCAAAAGGGAGGGAAAGGTACCCCAGGGGTGTCACATTTGGATAAGAACAAAAAGACCAGTAAGGTGGAGGGGACGGATGATGCCATCCCCGCCAAAAGGGTGTGGTTTGCCCTCAAGGCCCTAAAGAAAGACAAATCTCCTGGGCTGGATGGCATTCATCCAAGAGTACTATGGGAATTGGTGGACATACTGGCTGCACCCCTGGTGGAGCTTTTCAGCAGGTCACTTGAGACAGGGAGGGTACCTAGGGATTGGCGAGAGGCACATGTGGTACCAATCCATAAAGGGGGGTCGAGGGAAGCACCAGGTAACTATAGACCCATCAGTTTAACCTCGGTGGTGGGAAAATTAATTGGCGTAGTGCCACTGCACCATGTGCAATGCTGGTGGCCACGGTGCCATTTTCAATAGTGCTGAACCATGGTGCAGCACCGTTGAATATCCCCCCAGTCCATGCCCTGGTGCATCCCAGTTGTGCTGTGCCTGGCTTGTTCCCCTGCCTGATGCATTTCTGAATATCCCACCCATCATCTCCTGTACCACAGCCCCAAAGGTCTAAGGAAAAAAGGCCCAAGCCAGGCTTGGCTTACTTCCGGTCTCCACTGCTGAACGACCCCATCTCAAACACATTAATGAATGGTTATAAATACAGGTACACTTGGCCGCTCCTCCCGATAGCACCCTCACCACCCATTCCATCCCACACAGCCAGTCACTTGTTTTGAATACCACAGACAACCTTGACTTTTGCTGGCAGTAGTTGTGCACGCCTGCCTCTGCTAATCTGCTTTTCCAGCACAATTTAATCTACTATCACAGCAGAATCTGTCTTTTCCAAGAGTTTTAACTGAAAAATGTGTGACTCTGGCCACCCTGTAATGCACATATTAATACTGCTCACATCAGGAAAAACATACAACAAAGATGGGGTGATTGGGTATAGTTGGTTTGAATGGCTGTACTAGAACTAAAATGAGTACAAGTCATTCTGGGTCATGTACTTAAGTCACAGAGCCATGCACAATAATGCAAAATGAACTATGATTCTGGTACTTTGCAAGAGCACAACAGCACTAAATTTAGATTTAAAATATACTAACATACTATTTGCCAGCAGATTAGGCTTTATGGTCTAGCGAGTCTGCTCGAACCTAGATCCTTAGTTGGGTGCCGAGACCCTCCCATCCCTTGTGCTTCAGAAACCCCTATCATCCATCCCCACCCCCCCGGGACAGGCCATCATCTGATACATCCACTTTCTGTGTCTTCCACCCTCTCTTAAAGCCCTCCACTGTGGATCTCTGAACCAGCTCACCAGGCAGAGCATTCCAAGGGTCCACCACCCTCTCAGTGAAAAACCTCCTCCTCTTTTCCCCTCTCACCCTTCCACCTTCCAACTTCAAACCATGCCCTCTGGTGATGCCTCCCAGCTTTAGCCTAAAGATCCCCTCCATGTTTACCCTATTTATTCCCTTGAGGTACTTGAAGACCTCAATCATGTCCCCCCTGTCTCTCCTCTCCTCCAATGAAAACAGGCAGAGCTCCTCAAGTCTGTCCTCGTAAGTCAAATCCCCTAGCCCTTGTATCATCTTAGTTGCCCTCCTCTGTACCCTCTCCAGGAGCTGTATGTCTGTCTTCAAGTGTGGTCTCCAGTACTGTACACAGTATTCAAGGTGTGGTCTAACCAGTCCATTGTACAGCAGCAGAATCGTTTCCCTGCTCTAGAAGTGATCCCCCTTATGATGCATCCCAACATCCCATTTGCCTTGCTAGCCACTCTCCTGCACTGCTCAGAGTTATTCATACATGCATCCACCATGACCCCTAGGTCTTTTTCCCCATTGAGGCCTCCAGTGCCTCCCCTCCCAGGGTGTACCTGTGTTTAGGATATCCCCACCCAAGATGTAACACCTTGCACTTGGTGATATTGAAATTTAATTTCCATGTGTGAGCCCAGCTTTCCAGGGTGTCCAGGTCCCCTTGCAGGGCCAACCTCCCCTCTTCCCCCTCAACTGCTGCTCCCATCTTGGAGTCATCAGCAAAGAGACTAATTTCACACCCTATACCCTCCCTGATGTCCGATATGTATGCATTAAACAGGATCGGACCCAGGACCGAGCCCTGTGGTACCCCACTACTGACCTCTCTAGGGTTCAAGAGCTCCCCACTGACCACTACTCTCTGGGTGCATCCAGCTAGCCAGTTTTCAATCCATCTGACCAAAGGGCCTACTCCCAACCCCGTCAGTTTCTCCACCAGACCATTGTGGGGAACAGAGTCAAACGCCTTGCTGAAGTCCAAGAATAATACATCCATAGGCTTTCCCCATCCAGTTCTGATGTTATCCATTCGTAGAACTCCACAAGATTGGTTTGACATGATCTACCTGGGCACAAACCCATGTTGCCGACTATCCAGACCTCCCTCCTCCTCCTCCAAGTATACCCCCAATCGTTCCTTTAGTATACTCTCCATTAATTTTCCCACCACCGAGGTCAAACTGATGGGTCTATAGTTACCTGGTACTTCCCTCGACCCCCCATTTATGGATTGGCACATGCGTCTCTCGCCAATCCCTAGGTACCCTCCCTGTCTCAAGCGACCTGTTGAAGAGCTCCACCAGGGGTGCAGCCAGTATGTCCGCCAATTCCCATAGTACTCTCAGATGAATGACATCCGGCTCAGGAGTTTTATCTTTCTTTAGGGCCTTGAGGGCTAACCAGACCCTTTCGGTGGAGATAGCATCATCCGTCCCCTCCGCCTTACTGGCCTTTTTATCCTTATCCTGTTGTGACACCCCCTGGGGTACCTCTCCCTCCCTCTTGCTCCATTTCTGTTGCTCCCCTGATCCCACTCACTACCACTTCTATCCCCATTATGCCTTGCTTTGTAGATATCCCATCCCCCTCCCTAGTGAACACAGAGGCAAAGTACTTGTTTAATACCTCTGCCTGGTCCCTCACCTCTTCCACCCACCCTCCTTCTGATCTCAATCTGCCGAGATGGACCTTAGTTTTTCTCCACTCCCCAATGTACCGGAAGAACCCCTTATCCCCTCCATGTATCCCTTGTGCCAGCCATTGCTCTTTGCTGGACTTTGCCCTCCTGACCATTCAGGTAACTTTTCTAGATGCAAGATGGTACATTTCCTTTTCCCTTTTCCCTCTTGTTTTATAATTTTTTAGGCCACCTTCTTTTCTCTGACCACTACCTAAACCTCACTGGACTACCAGCATGGTTTATGCGGCCTTGCTTCCTTACGTTTCACCTTATCTCAGGTCCTGACTGCCTCATGAAGTTCCCTTTTTATGACCTCCCATCTCTTTTCCACATTTGTCATTGATAAAATCCCGTTCAAGTGATCCTTGAGAATATTCCCCATTCCCACAAAGTTTGCACCCCTGAAGTCCACTGCCAGTGTCCTAGATCTCTCCCCACCTCCATCCATGCTTATTTGAAACCAAACAGTATGGTGGTCGCTTCCAGTCAGGGGATCCTCTACAACCAGGTCCCTTACCAGATCCCAATCTGCCAGTACCACATCCAGGACATGCCCCTTCCTTGTGGACTCCATCACATGCTTTAAGAACACATCTTGGGACCAGGTTTTCATCAGTATTTGCAGCTGTTTTTGAACCAGCAGCCTCTGCTCCTTGGCCACCTTAGAGGACATGGTTTCCCAGTTTGTGCCTGGCATATTAAGGTCCTCCATCAACACCAGTCCTTCCCCTTTTGGCCCACACTGGGCAATGATGTTGTCCAGCAGACCATCCTCCAGAACATCACCCATCCCGGGGGGCCTGTATACTACTCATCATTTCCTTAAAAGGTTTTGACCATGTCAGCTCCATGCTATGTACTGTAATATGGGGCTGTAAATTATTAGCAAGTCCCAATAAACCTCCAGTACTGTCAAACAACAGATGATTTAATATCAGGAAATATAAATGTAGTTAAGAGCACAGTCATGATCTGAAGGAGCACATATTTCATGGCACAAGTTCTGTGAAGTGTGTTCCTCTGTTTCAGAAGAGCATGCCATGTTAAATTCTTAATACTACCCCTGCTTTACGAGCTCCTCCAGTTGGGGATTTGGGTGAGGCATAGCATGGAAACCACATTAGTTGGGTGCATAATGACCTCCTGAGGTCTGGAGATCAAGAAGCAAGGACAATTCTCATTCTCCTCGACCTCTCTTCAGCATTTGACATGGTAGACCATTGTGTGTTGCTTGACTGCCTGAGGGAATTTTGTGGACTTGCCAGCACTGTCATATGCTGGTTTGAGTCCTATCTCATGCATAGGAGGCAGCAGGAAGTGATGGGGAATTTCTCCTCCTGTCCTAGCCTCCTGTCATGTGGAGTACCTCAGGATTCGGTCCTATCACCAATGTTGTTTGCTGTATATATGCTGCCCCTTGGAGAGCTCATTAGGAAATGCAGTTTGGGTTTTCATTGTTATGCTGATGATACCCAACTGTATATTTCCTTTGCCTCTGGGACAGCCAATGCAGTGGAAGTGCTGAACAGCTGCCTTGCGAGATCAAGGACTGGATGGTCTGCAGCTGGTTCCGACTGAACTCTGATAAGGTGGAGGTACTGGTGGTGGAGTCAAACAAAGGGTGTGATAGGATGACCTCTGGTGCAGCAACAGGGTTGTTCCTAGGATCTGTACCATTGAAGGCCTCCTCTAGGGTGCATGATCTTGGTGTGACCTTTGACAGTGGGTTGACATTTGAAGCTCAGGTGTCATCCATTGTCTGGATCAGCTTTTACCATCTTAGAAATATTGCCAGGATCAAGCCCCTAGTTCCACCCATGGACCTCCCCACCTTGGTACATGCCTTCGTAATGTCCAGGTTTGATTATTTTAATGTGCTCATCCTCAGGGTCTTGTGAGGTACCTCTGCCGGCTGCAGCTGGGGAGAACACAGCTGCCAGTTTGTTGATGGGGCTGTCCAAACACTGCCACATCATACCGGTGCTGTGTGAACTGAACTGGCTGCCAGTCTGAAATAATAAAAGGAGCTCTCCTTTTAATACGGTATGGACCACGTCTTCATCACTATTTTCAGCTGTTTTGTCCATCAGATGTTTATATATTACTTCTGTTGTGACTAAAATTAACTATTATGCAGCAGTCAGTGCTTTCTGACCTTACAGAACAATAGTTGTTCAAAAACAGCTGCAAATACTGATGAAAACCTGGTCCCAGCTATATTAAGAGGAGTGCTCATTTTATTATTTCAGACATGAAAAAACGTACTAAGGCAGACTCAAATTGTGTAAAGAAGGGTATAATACAAGTCAGGAGGTAAGTGGCAATCTAAAATAGTATAAAAAAGTATAGGTCAAAATTTCACCAGATTGTTGCACTGCTGCTTTAAGAGCCGGCCATGTGGTGCTGGAGGTTGACGTGCTGATCACTACACCTCATACCACGCCAGCATCCCCAATTTCAAGAATGGGCCCAGGCCACTGCCAGAGGCCAGTACTGGTCGGGAAGTACACTCCAATGTGCCTACATTGGTGGGGAGAGGGATGGGAGAAAAGCAGAGGAAAAGAGAGCCTGGCATTGCTCAATGGTGGCCGCTGCACCTGAAGGCTGACCCTAGCTTCTGGATTGGGTCTCCATGGGGGAGGTGTAGCATGCAGTCTCTTTCCTGGACCCATTGCAGGGGCAATTTGCAGGCGAATATTGGTGTGGGTGTGTCCAAAGAGATTCCCTCAGTCAGGAGGACTGAAGCCGCCTGCCAGGGCTCTAGGAAGGATAAAATATTTACAGAAAAAAAAAATAATGTTGATTTAAAGCCAGCAAGCCAATGGACTTAAACTTTTCAAATCTTGGTGGCTTCCCCTGCTTCAGCCAATCAGGCTGTGGGAAGACACACCACCCATCCTCCTCACCTGTTAGGGTTATTTGACCCCAGTGACCCCCACAAATGGGCCAGTGCTGAGTGGCTTGAGCTGAGAGGGGAGTCTACTGAGTCAGGTGGGGCAGACAGTGCTAGGGCAGGAGTCCCTGCCAGTCAGCCCTGAGAGGGGAGTCTGCTGAGTCAGGTGTGGCAGACAGTGCTAGGGCAGGACTCCCTGCCAGTCAGCCCTGAGAGGGGAGTCTGCTGAGTCAGGTGGAGCAGACAGTGCTAGGGCAGGAGTCCCTGCCAGTCAGCCCTGTAGCACTTGGTGAGTGCAAAGGCAATCAACAGATCTCCGCTTTCCTGACTAATCACTGCCCAGATCCATCACCCTACACTGACACAGGTCAGGAACTGGACTGTACTCACTGTAATGTTCAGTTTCTCTGCAACATTATCTAATGGTTAAATGCTTTTTCCCACATGGTCTCAGGACAGGTATTAAAACCAGCTGCTCATGTCATTAGCTTGTTTTGGTGTACACAAGTGTGGGAGCCCTTTCATTCAGTAGTAGACAGTGAGCCACGGAGGAGGGTGGTTTGTGTCAGACACCTTCTACGATATGCCTGGCTTCTTCTTTTAAAAAGCTGAGGCAGGGTACTGCCAGGGTTGGGGGACATATTCATTTTACAGAATATGAATGCTAAAGATGACGGTCAGCTGTGGAGGTCGGCAGATTGTTTGCCCATCATGGAAATTATTTTTAAATATATATTAAATATTATATGAAATATTATGATATTAAATATCAAATTGTAGGTGCTGGGGGAGGAGGTTGGGACTGAGATTCTAGCATAGGGTGGGTGCAAGTGGGGTTGTGTATTGTAAAGGATTGGACCGAGGGCTGGCCCACTTGCACAGTGGTACCACTACTGCTTGAGACACTGACAATCCAGGTTCAGAAGTGAGCTCGAGGTGTTGGAGGACCGCCCGTGGGGAGGAAGGATCGAGCATCTGTGGGACAGCTCTCCTCCTCCAGGGGTGTGTGGAAGAGCTTGGTGTTTGAGTGGCCCCTGGCAGATGCCATGGGAGAGGCATCCTGAGCAGAAAGGTGTAGGGGAGATGTGGTGGACATTGGCACGTGCACCTTTAAGTCAGTGCATGCCACGTACCCCACATGTAGAAAAAACAGAAAATGCCTGGCAGCAGGATGAAGAGGAGTGATCACAGGCCTCAGACCTGACCAGCTGAGCACAGATGCTCAAACAGGATTCCTGCTTCGGTAGGACTTGGGGGGGGGGACCCTGCCAGGGTGGCAAGCCCTTGGGGAAGATGGATGGATAAGGTAATTCCTGGCAGATGTTGGGGTGACTGTGCTGGCGTGCATTTTTGAAGGAGAGCTGTCGGGAGGAGGAAAAAAGAAAGGCTTGAACTAGGGAAAAAGTGGCAGAGTTGTTCCTTTTTTGTTTATTTGGCTAACAATCACATTATTACTGAACACCCAAATATAATATTATGTAATATTCAGCCCAGTTAGTCAATATAAGGAATTCACCCAGCGCTAATAAGCACCATCACTTTAACAGGATGAGAAGGAGACCTGCTTTTTGCTGCCTTCCCCTGCACTTTGATGCCTTTCCTTGCTGACACATAAGAGTTCAGCAATAAGACAAAGTCCGAGTTATAGCCCATTTCACACACAAACCCCAGGTTCCAGCCCAGAAGCAGGGCTTTCTTGTGACTTCCCCTGTATTTCAACCATCCCTCCTCAGCTGTAAGTGCAGTACATGTGGCAGAGGGGAGCAAACTAGTAGACAATTTGTTAAAATCCAGCAGTAGTGTTAAACAGATAAAGCCATGTACATACAAAATAGCAGTGCCTTTTATCAGCCAGAAATCCCTGACTTAGAGAGGAGAAAGGGATGGATTAAGTACAAATGTAAGGCAAACTCACAGATACATAAAAACAAAACAATGAGGTATGAGAAAACAGGCTTGGTAGCAAGATATATACAAAAGGGGTGAGTGGTAAATGAGTGAGATAAAACAGCATATCATCCACTGCAGTGTGATATTTTTAACCTCTGCTCTACTGTGATGATATCAGCCATTTACACACAGGTCATAAAAGGTCACCGATATCATCACCTTAGGCAGCTTTCACCTCAGCATGTAAGAAGCACCTGTGCTGCTACTATAGACACAAATGCAGAACTAACTGAGAGGTCTCACTGCTGCCTACAGCAAACTCAGTGAGCATTAGAAAACACACGTATCCCCAAAACTTCCATCTCATGACTGTGATGGTCTCAACTTGATGCAGCCAGAATTCCAAACAGCACAGCTTCATAGAACAGTCTAAACTACTGCCTGCAGCTAACTCAACTACCACTGAAACACACTCTCACTTGTTCCTCAAACTTGGACTCTCACCCATTACAAATACTGTGACAATCTCAAATTCACTGCAGCCAGAATCCTAAAGAGCACAATTTCACAGAACACTCTGCACTCTGCCTGCAGCTAACTTAATTACCACTGAAAACAGTATCAGGTGTTCCGACACTCTGCCTCTCAGCTCATTACAATTACTGTCATGCTCTTAACTTCACTGCAGCCAGACTGCTAAGCAATACAGCTTCACAAAAGTATGTTTCTCACTCCTATCTAAAACTAACTTATTTAGCATTGCAAGACACACTTGTGTGTCTCTCAGAGTTTATAACACTGCCAGCCCATTCAGAAAAGCTCACACACAGAATGAGCAAACACATAAACAGGAACAGAACACAAGACAGCATAACAAAACTTCTGAAACCTTTGGCCCTATTTTATATATCGAATACACGATGGGCATGAGTGTGATATGACAAATATTGTCACTCCTGCATCGTGAGCTTGGATATCTCACTCATGCCTTTGGCACTCATGAGGTATCCAGAGCTCACTCTGCAGGAGTGACAATATCCCCTATATATGCATGTTTAAAGGTGAATGAACTAAGAAGATAAATGAAAAGAGGAGAAACCCCTGAAGGATATTTTGTGCAGTGAAGGTTAAAGGAAACAAGAACCCAAACAGGTTTCACTTACCCGAGCATAGCTAGGCCCCATGGCCTGATCAGGGAAACCCTCATGCTGCAGTGAGCTATAGAAGACTGGCTGGCCCTCACCTGCTGCTTTCATAGGAAATCAAGGCAGACAGGTGGGGCTATGCTAATCTGGAGGAGGAGGAGCTGAAGGCTAAGCAAGCTGATGAGGCTGTGAAAAATGTACATAGTTTACCAGATTAGCAGGCTCAGGAGTCATAACTCTGAGACTGGGACTTTTGATTTAGAAAATGCCTTGAAAATGAGACTGGGAATTTAAAGAAATTCAGGTCCTGTGAACAAGTGATTTGCCTTCAAAAAGGAAAATATCAAAGTCTCTCTGCAAGCCACAACTGAGTTTTCTGCATCAGTTGTTTTTAGTTAATGTCTTTGCTACCGAGCACCTTGTAACAAAATCATTTTGTCCTGCTCATTTCTCAGATGACCCACCACCCTTGTACACGTATATACTGCATACTGTACATAGTATTGCACTGTGTATTACATTACTACTGTGCAGACATTAGTTTGGTGCAAACACATGTTTCTGATAGTAGAAGGCATTAGAGAGACAGGTAGTGTGCAGTACGATGAGATAATCGCACACCTCAGGTGATCTTATGCACGCGGTACAGCCAAGTGCTGTTAAATGCACCTGAGAAGTGTAGTTCTATCACTATAATGGCACACCCTGGGGTGTCATTATAGAATACAGTGGCCTGGGTATTCAAAAGGGTTACATAGAAACATAGATTGCACATGATGCAGCAGGGTTGCTATTCGGAGCGGGAAGTTGCGCTATGCAACTCCCAATTCACCGGAGTGCATCTGTAATGTATACTGCGCAAGTGCAGGGGGCACGCCCATGCATATGCAGCACATCCTGATATTCAGCCCGGGATGTGTGGCGCATATGCAGGCATGACCCCACCTTGCACCGCTCCGGGGATGCAAAGTTATGCCCCTAAAAACAGGGAACAAGTCAGGGACACCCACAGGTGGGCTGCCATATTGCACGGCACAACACAGCAGCCGCCTGCCATATGTGGCGATCCAACCTCCCAAAACACTGACTCCAAGCCCCCTGCCCTGGGAGTGATGTGCTCCCCCCGCCCAATCAGGGGGCATATGTACATGAAATCCCTGGTGGCCCAGTGGACTGCCCTCCATCTCTAATCATGGGCATTTGTATAAAATATCCCTTGTGATCCAGTGGAAGCCCCCCCAGTGCCCGATCATGGGCATAGGTACAGTGACTCCCTGGTGGTCCAGTGGAAACCCCCCAGCACCTGGTCACAGGTGGATATAGCAAAACCAATCCTGGTGGTCCAGTGGTACCTCTCCCCACCCGCCCACTGAGCTTCCCTGCCACACAGCACCCCCCCAGTCAGTGGTGGATGGCGGCACCCTGCCCGCATGCCACCCAGCCACCCGCTGACTGACAGCATACAGTACTGTCTGTATGCCTATTGGTCCACTGTGTGGGCCAATGGGCATGCAGACCACGCTGTACTACACAGGCCCGATATGTGAATGAATGCCTACTGGCTTGGTTCACCAGTTATCTCTCTACCAGATCACAGCGCATGAAGGTAAACAGCACCCTGTCCAATACCCTGCCAATACCCTGCCCATTCACTTGAGGGTCCCCCAGGGTTCCATCCTGGGCCCCATTCTGTTCGGTCTATTTCTCAACACACTCCCCAGCTCCTGCTTGGGAAATATGGTACTCTATGCCGACGATGCAGTTCTCTTTGCCTCCCACCCTGACCCCGCATCTCTACAGGAATCCCTGCAGCACACATTCAACCAAGCCACCGGCTGGTCATTAACCTCAAAAAAAGCAAATCTATGTTTTTCTTTGAATCATCAGAAAAAGGCCAAAAATGCCCCCCTCCCTGCATTCTCCCCAGTAATGCTCACCCTCTCAAGCAGGTGTCACCCTACAAGTACCTGGGCATCACCTTCGACTCAGCTGTTACATTCCACACCCACCTCAATACCCTGTCCACAGTCATAAACTCTTGGATTGGCCTTCTCTATCGCGCAAAGATTGCCTCCCCCAAACTGCTCTCTGATTGGCCATCAACTCCTCCATCCTGTCCTAGTGGACTATGGCCTACCTATCTAGGCTGCGGCTGACAATACCGCCCTCACCAGAATTCAGACCTCGATAAACAAGTCCTGCAGGCATCTGACTGGCACATCCCTTCTTACCCATACTTGCCTGCTCTATTCCACTGCCAACCTGCTCACCTCGGAGGAGCACCTGCGCTACCAAACCTGCTTACTTGTCAAAAAATCCCTGCTAGGACTCTCCTCCCAGGGATCACCACATCCCTGTGGCTTGCATCACCATCTGTTGCCACCCATAGCTCAGTTAAGGCCACCTTTCTGGTGCCCCATACCAAGACCTCCTTAGCCCAAAGGTCCTTCCACTATCGTGCCCCTACATGGGTCAACTCCCTTCTGCCCTCTGTCACTAAGTCTACCAAAATTGGTCCCTTTAAAGTCACTCTCCATAACCACCTCTTTGGCACCCAAAGCTGTAGTTGCCCTTAATCAACCTAATGTTGAGGTCCCTTCCTGATTCTGGCCCATATCCTTGACAATGTCCGTTGGACTGCTTCCCCCCCTTTTTTCTTTTTCTCACCCCTGGTTCCCCCCCACATAGGTATTTCCCCGGTACGACCAGGGCTGCGACTTCTATTATCTTAATACTTTATACGATTGCAATTTACTGCATGTAACTTTATTTTGTAAACCACTGTTATATTGTGTTCTTTTGTTATCTGTTTTGCACCTGTATGTTACCACTGTTGTATCTCGCACTGTAACCATGTCTACCCTCCCTGCGATGAGGTGCCTTTGTAAATGATCCCTGACTCAAAGGTTGTAAATCCAAATTTCAAAAATAAATAAATAAAATCATCCTTTGGTTTGACTCAGGCCAAAGTACTGACAAAAATAAATACATAACTCTATATGCTTCTAAGGCATGCATTAACATTCCCCTCTTCCACTTTCCCCACTTATGAGGAGATTCACCAGTCCATCTTCTCTTAAACACCTTTCGTGTTATAGCATGCATCATACCCTGTGTATACCCTTTGGACACCTCTGAGGACATTTACAAACCCCCTCCCTTGGACCCAGCAGCAGCTCATCTGTAAAATGGTCCCCTTTGGACAGATTTACAAGCCCCCCTCTCTTGGACCCAGTGGCAGCTTATCTGTAAAAGGGTCCCCTTCGGACACCTTGGTTCACATTTACAAGCCCTCCCTTGGACCCAGCAGCAGCTCATCTGTAAAAGGTAGCCAGCTGAACCAATTCAGGCACCTGGCACCATTTTCAAAATCCTGAAATTAATTGGAGCTGCCCTTTAGGGAGGACATTCTCAGGGAATAGACAGATGGCTGGGGCTGGCAGAAGGAAGTAATGGGAGGTGGTGGATCGGACCTTAAGCTCAGTAACCACTTCAGTTCTCTTCTTCTGCTTGAGGATGAGGGAGGTGATGTAGCCATGACAGGGGTGGTTAGAGATGGAAAGGGAGTAGAGGGCAGGAGGCAGGGTCCAGCTAGCAGGAGGAACAGGGGGGAACTTGGAATGTGGGAAAATTGGGGGAGCAGGGGATTAGAGCAGGAGGAGGAGGAGGAGGTAGAGGGAGGAAAATGCAAGGAGAAGGACCAGTTGGGAGGAAAGGGCAAGGAGAAGGACCAGAAGTAAAAGGAGGATACAGTAAAGGGAGCTGAGGGTTTAGGCCAGGGGTGCACGAGAGGCAAGGAGGGTCTGAACAGAGACAGGAAGGAAGGGAGGACAAGCCAGGCTAGTTTAGCAGATGGGGGGAAGCACCAGTCATGAGCAGTAATGGTGGGGGTAGCGAGGCACAGAAGGATACTCAGGAGGATGAGAGGCATAGGATTGGAGGGAGGGGTGCCAGGGTAAATAAGGAGGGGATGGCAGGTGGCACCAAGATAGGGGGAGGAGCAAGGAGCTGGCTAGGGGGAGGGGCTGGTAGAAAGGATAAGTGACATGGAAGGGGGAAATGGAGGAAAGGGGGCAGCCAGAGTGCTCCTGTTGGGTGATTCCATGATCAGGGGTATTAAATAGGATAGGGAGGGAGAAGCTTGCCCAGTTAGAACAAAATGCTTCCCTGGGCTAACGGTGCACAGGGCCAAGCATGAGGTATATCAGCTGGCAAAGGATTGTGGAGGTTCCCCAGACATACTGGTCCACCTGGGTACCAATGGCATTGAGGGAAATAGTGAGCTAGAGATACAGGCAAGGTTCAGAGATTTTGCCAGGGTCTGTCATGATATAGGGTGTGCAGTTTCCTTTTCAGAAATCCTGCTGGTGCCAAAGGCTAGTGGGGAACACAAGAGGAAGATTAGGGTGATAAACCAGTGGCTCAGGGAGTGGTGTGGGGCCAGAGGGTATGGGTTGATGGGGGATTGGAGGAGACCTGGGAGGATAAGGGGCTGTATGCTAGACATAGGCTCCATCTCAACTCAGAGGGGAAGGAAATCCTTAAGTTGAAAATAGAGGGGTTCATTGGTGAAAAGTGGGGTTTAAACTTGCGAAGGGGGAGGGATGGGAGAAAAGGCTGTCGAGGGGGGACTTGGATGGGATTGGGCCAGACATGGACGCTGATAGTAGGTAGAAAATCATCAGGAGGGGGTGCAGGATGCTACCAGCACCTGCGCAAGAGTAAGACAAAAATGCAGTAGGCCCGAAAACCCTGCTGGTGGACCAGGGAGGGTCAGGCCAGTAGGCTGCTGGTTAACTAGGATCTGCAGCTTATCCATTAGGTAGGGAAATGGGCAGACTGGGTGGGCCAAGCGGTCCTTATCTACTGTCAAATTCTATGTTTCTATGTTTCCACCCCATAGAGAGCTGGAGGAATGCAGGAAAAAGCCGACTGGTAAGGTGCGGACCAGGGGAAGACAGAATCCCCATGGGAACACGAGCAGGGGAAAAGGAAGTATATGGAAAGGATGGAAGGTAGTCCTGCCAAATGCCAGGAGCTTGAGCAATAAAATGCCCGTGGCCCAGGTGAT
The DNA here is from genome assembly GCA_016271365.2 of Neoceratodus forsteri. Lineage (NCBI taxonomy): Eukaryota > Metazoa > Chordata > Ceratodontiformes > Ceratodontidae > Neoceratodus > Neoceratodus forsteri. The sequence continues at coordinate 154,471 of JADMNL010000032.1, read as the reverse complement.
GCTAACTGAGGGAGAGGTGGATGTGGCAGCTGTCACTGAGACCTGGGCCACTGCAGGGCACAACTGGGACCTGTACCTGGAGAGTTACACCATGTTCAGGAAGGACAGGAGGGTGGGAAGGGGAGAAGGGGTAGCAATAATAGCCAAAAACTGCATTGCCATAGGAGGAGTGGAGGAGGTGGAGGGAATTGTGGAAGTGATTTGGGTCACCTTGATAACTGGGGGGGTAAGAGAGTAAATATATGAGTGGCGTATAGACCCCCTGCTGTGGCAGAAGAGTTGGAGGAGAGTCTGGTGGCAGATGTTGGGAGACACTGCAGATTGGGAAAGGGAAGGGTGGTGGTGTTGAGGGACTTAAACATGCCAGGAACAGACGGGGAGACTATGACATCCTCGGTGGCCAGGGAACAGAGGTTGTTGGATGTCTTTCAGGACGTGTTCCTAACTCAGTAGGTGGGGGAACCAACCAGGGAGGAGCGGATACTGGTTGTGGTCCTGGCAGACAGTGACCAAATTGGGGACCTGGAGGTAAGGGACCCGTTGGTGGGGAGCGACCATGCCATGGTCTGGTTCTGCCTGAACCTAGGAGGGGTAGAAGGCTGCACAAAGATGGAGGTAACTGACTTCAGGGGGGCAGATTTCAAGGAAATGGGAAGGATCCTTAGAAGCACTTGGATGGGATTGGGCCAGACATGGACACTGACAGTAGGTGGAAAATCATCAGGAGGGGGTGCAGGATGCTACCAGCACCTGCACAAGAGTAAGACAAAAATGCGGTAGGGCCGAAAACCCTGCTGGTTGACCAGGGAGGTTCAGGAGGTGGTGAGGAGAAAGAAGGTGGCCTATAGGCAATTCAAGTGCTCAAGGGAGTGAAAGGAACCGAGGGGAGTACGAGCTGATGGCCAGAACCTGGCCAGTGAAATTAGGAGAGGGAACAAGGGGTTCTTTAGATACATTGGGGAAAATGAAGGGTGAAGGGGCAGATCTGCAGGATTAAAACAGGGGAGGGATGAGCACAAGACCCGGGGAGCAGGCTGAGGTACTAAATGAGTACTTTGCCTCAGTTTTTACCAAGAAAATGGGGGGGCTGCATCATACATGGGAGGACAAGGTGAAACTGACAACGGGGGCCCCTTACCGATTGGCGGGTCTGGGGAGGGGGGCATCACTGGCAGGTGGGGGAAGAAAAAGCAGGGAGACGAGGTAGCAGAAGTGGAAATCACAGCAGAGAGAGTGAGGAAAGCCTTCAGGTCCCTTAAGACAGAGAAAGCACCAGGGCCAGATAAATTACATCCCAGAGTGCTGAAGGAACTAGCTGATGTACTGGCGAAACCTCTGACAGAGCTCTTCAGCATCTCTCTGAGGACAGGGTGGGTGCCCCAGGACTGGAAGGTGGTGCATATAGTGCCTATCCACAAGGGGGGAATCAAGGGAGGTGGCAGAGAACTACAGGCCTGTCAGCCTGACATTGGTGGTGGGCAAGGTGATGGAGGGCATTGTCAAGAAAAGACTGGGGGGGCCTGGAAAAGTTGGGATGCCTGGCCGATAGCATGGATTCATCCTGGGGAAATCATATCAGACAAACCTTGTGGAGTTCTATGACTGGGTGACAAGTGCCTTGGACCTGGGTAGACCAGTGGATGTCCTCTTTCTTGACTTCAGCAAGACGTTTGACTCCGTTCCTCACGGGGGCCTGTTGGATAAGCTGGGAGAAATGGGGTGGGGAACCAGATGATCAGATGGATAGGCAATTGGCTCCAGGACCGGACCCAGAGAGTCGTGGTTGGTGGGATATTCTCATCCCCAAGGAGGGTCATTAGTGGAGTCCCTCAGGGATCGGTCCTTGGGACCCTCCTGTTCAACGCCTATGTCTCTGACATAAGGACAGATATCAGGAGTAAGATGAGTCTCTTTGCGGATGACTCAAAACTGGGGGAGGTGGTGGATGGGGAGGAGGGGTGGGTGGCCCTACAGGGGGATCTGGAGGCTCTGAAAAGGTCATCTAGAAAGTGGAAGCTGAGGTTCAATGTGGGGAAGTGCAAGGTACTGCACCTGGGAGCCAGAAACCCAGGCCAAGTGTACACCCTTGCAGGGGAAATGCTACAAGTCTCAATGGCTGAGATGGACCTGGGAGGGTGGTGGTGGATGTCAAGATGAACAACTCAGAGACTTGTAGGAGGGCAGTGGCAAAGGCCAACAAGATGCTTGGATGCATCGCTAAGGGGATCACCTCCAGAAGGAGGGAAGTGATACTCCCACTGTATAACTGCTTGGTGAGGCCGCACCTCAAGTACTACGTACAGTTTTGGAGGCCACATTTAAAAAGGGACATTGAACTCCTGGAGAGGGTCCAGAGGAGGGCAACCAAAATGATTTGGGGCTTGGAGGATAGGACCAATGGGGAGATGCTCGAAGAGCTAAATATGTACACATTGGAAGAGAGAAGGGACCAGGGGGACATTTATTTATTTAGCTTTTGTTAACCAGGTAGGTACACTAGACAAGACAATTGCCTATTTTCAGGTATGACCTGGGAGAGTACAGGAATAATAGATTTAGGTACATACAACGACATTGTACAAATTAGACATGTTACAGTTCATGTGAGGATACAGATTCAACACAGCATACGAAACATGGTAAGGCATAGATTATACAGTATTAACATAACAAGAGATAAACACCTTGTGGGAGATAAGAGCAGTAATGTTACAGATTCACACGGCGTATGAGCATGGTAAGGCATAGATTATACAGTATTAACATAACAACATAAACACCTTATGGAAGCCAAGAACAGTTCCACGGGCACAGTATCAAAATCCTTCAGGTGTGACACCAAAAAGCTTAGCAACCTCTTGGAGTCTGGTCTTTTGTCCAGGAGTAGCTCCAGAGCAGAAGAGTGCTGTGATGGATCAATTCATGGGGGTTTGGGGCAGCCACAGGCTGAGGCAAGTTTGAGATGATTCCATAGGGAGGAATGAAGACACATCTGTGAGTGCGCGGCACAGACCTGGGCAGGGAAGGAGTTCCACAGTCTGGGAGTGAATGCAGCAAAGTCCCACCACCCATTTGAGTCTGTGTAGCCAGTGTCTTGAGGAGGACCTGTCCCTGGGACCTGAGGGAGTAGGACGAGGAGACGGATGGGACATGAAATTTTGCAAGCCCTGGAGGGGTGCCAGTGCCAAGGACCTTTCCCGGTGAAGCACCCCAAGATGAAGTCTATGTGGTTAGTGGGTGAGAGCCAATTTAGCCTGTTATAGAGGTCACAATGGTGAGTGAGACTGGGGCAGCCAGCACAAAGTGGCGGACATTATTGTAGGCAATGGAGCACCTAGTGAAGTGGACTTTGGATGAGCGGGCAAACAAGAAAAGCCCATAGCAGAGCGAGGGTAGGAACACCCCTCTGGCAAGTGCAATCCGAGCTGCCAGAGTTAGATTACTTTTTGCTCTGTATGCCAGACCCAGTTTGCAGTTTACAGTCTTGCAAGTATTCTGAATATAGCGGCCAAGGTCAAGCTGCAGGTCCAGCGTCACCCCAAGGTATTTAAAGTTGTCAGTAACTGGGATCTTGACCCCGTTGACATCAGAAACACATAGTGGAGTAGGGACGGCCTTAATCTTGGCCTGAGACCCAAAGAGCATGGCCTGGGTTTTCCTGAGATTTATAACCAACTTATGTGACAATATCCAGGATTGGATGTTCCTCAAGTCCTCGCTCAGGTGGTGATTTATGACCCCTACAGTATCTCAGGGGATTGAGTCAGGATGACCAGGTCATCTGCATGAAGGATAGGCTTGCAATGGCTAACAGCAGACGGGAGTTTGTTCATGAATATGGAGAAAAGCAGGGGCCCCAAGACGGAGCCTTGTGGGACACCCTTGGTAACAGGGATAGTGTCCGAGAACTCCTTCCCATACTTAACAAGTTGCTGTCTGCTGCTTAGATAGTTGGAGAACCAGTTGAGCACCTCAGGTGATAGACCATAGGAATTGAGCTGGGTGGAGAGCATGGTGTGATCAGCAAGATTAAAGGCCTTAGAGAGATCTATAAAGATGGCTAAAAAGAGTTTGCCTTGGTCCATAGCTGCTCTGATCCAAGATGAGACCATGACAAGGGCAGAAATTGTGCTGTGCCCTTTCCTAAAGCCATGCTGCTCGGGGGACAACAGGTCATGAGACTGCAAGTACTCCGAGAGTTGCCCTGCCACGATCTTCCCGAGAAGTTTGCTGACCACTGACAGTATGGATATTGGATGGTAGTTTTCTAGGAGTTTGGGATATCCTTGTTTAAGTATTGGGACCACCCTGGCAACTTTCCATACTTCCAGAATGACACCTGATGACAGGGACAGATTGAAGATATGGGTTACCATGGGGGCAATCTCATTGGCACCAAGACTCAGAAGTTTCAGCTCCAATCCATCATGTCCAGCACTCGAGAAGTGTGAGAGACCCGACAGCAGTCTCTGCACCTCTTGCACCGCCACCATCTTAAAGGAGAGGGGTAAGATGAGGATGGTATTGCCCATTTTCACCTTCTCCCTCCCCATGGGGAGTGATGAGGTAAAGGTAGATAGGTCCAGAAGTATTGGTTGAATGCATTTGTGATGGTCAGGGAGATGTTGCAACTGGCACCATCGATGATCATATCCGAGTGTCTCACCGCTTGGGGTCCCACTGACTATATTCTTAATGTTACCCTGAACCTCCTGAGGTCCTATTTTATGTAGCAGCACAGATTGCAAAATTCCTTTAGCCACCCTAATAGCCTTCTTACACTGATTTCTGAGCATCCTGTACTGCAGAAACACGGCCTGTTCTGCCCATGACCTTGAATTTTGCCCAGCACTTATCTCTGTACTTCATAAGGGTTTGCAGACTGCCCTGCAGCCACTTTGTTGCCGAGCCTGACCCTCCGTCCTGATGTGGGGGCATGTTTATCCTGCAGCACCCTGAATGCAGTGAGGAAGTGACTGGCTGCTGATGAGAGTCCTGTCCATTCCATACTGCTGACCGACATGATAGAGGTCTTCAGGTACATGAAGGGGTAAATAGGGGAGGAGCAGTCATGGTGCTGTGAAGGAAGCAGGAGGACAATAAAGGGCATGGGTGGAAGCTGGAAGGGGGGAGATTCAGGGGAGAAAGGAGGCGGTGCTACTTCACTGAGAGGGTGGTGGAGCCATGGAATGCACTGCCCAGGGGGCTGGTTGAGGCAGAGACAGTGGAGGGGTTCAAGAGGGGGTGGGACAGGTACAGGGGAAGGGTTCTGAAAGCAAAAACCAGTGTAGCGAGAATATCCGGGACTGGGAAGGGAGAAGCCAGAGAGGGAAAGGGGGACAGCAAGGTCAGCTCCCAGGGTGGGGGCTGGCCAAACGAGCAGACACAAAAGACCATTAGGCCTATTCTGCTGGCTTTTTATTTATTTATTTATTTAGTTGTTTAACCAGGTGAGACACACTAAGCTGAAAGCTTTTTTACAGGTGCAACCTGGGAGCAAAGAGAAGTTAAGTGACTTGCTCAGGGTCACACAGTATGCAAATGAAAGCTGTAGGATTCAGATCCAGGACTGGTCTGCTGAATGTCACCAGATTTGCAGCTTAAAGCCTTAAACCACTGCGCTATACTGCCTCCAAGTATGTTATTATGCTTCACATTTTAAGTACTGTACTTGTGTAAGCTTCATTTTTCACCCATCTCCCCTTCCCCATCTCAACACTTGATTAAATTTATTTATTTATTTATTTGTAAAATCAGTTTACAACCTTTGAGCCAGAGGCTCGTTTCCAAAGGTACTTCGTCACATAAAGACATACATTGAGTTTTTGGTTACATAGCGTAGGTTTGCAAAACAATAGGAGTTCAACAGAGGCGCCACGTCACACTGTGGTCAGACAAATACATTTGGGTTACAGGGTACATGTAAATTGAGAACAGATGTTACACAAGTTGGTATCAATAGTGAGCAATCTAATAGGTAAACACTGAAACAGCTGGCACTGGCCAGGTTAAACATAGGCACAGTGTACAGGGAAGTGATGGTGGGGATGGCTAGGTGGAGAGCCACCCGGAGGGTGTTGTCAAGAGAAGTAGGGGTGGAGGCTACTTTCAGAGACAGGAGCAGTTACGAGTGTTGATGATGTGGTTTCAAAGGGTGGTTTTGAACTTGGAGATGGTGGTGGCATTGGTGATGGGGTCATGGGCAGAGTTCTTAAGGGAGTGGGCTGCTTCAGGGCCTCTAACAGGATCTGGCAATCCCCGACTTCAGTCTCTGCTGCTGGGCAGAGTTCTTAAGGGAGTGGGCTGCTTCAGGGCCTCTTACAGGCTCTGGCAATCCCCGACTTCAGTCTCCGCTGCTGGGCAGAGTTCTTAAGGGAGTGGGCTGCTTCAGGGCCTCTTACAGACTCTGTCTTTAGTCTATAGTCTTTAGTAAATAGTCTTTAGGCCCAACTAGCCCCACCCTACTTGGGCTTCTGAGCTAACTACAATAGTTACCCATACCTAGCTTAAAGGGCCAGTTGCATCTCAACTTGCTTAACCACACAAGCACAACACATATGCTCTCCGACTCGCCATACTTCACTTCTCTCCAGCGCTACTCTGCCATCTGGCTATAGCCAACATAATCAGCATAATGTCTCTTTCAAACAACATGAAGTCTTGCTGTATTCTGACTATTGCAGTGATATCCAACCTTTGAACTGCCCCGGAGAGGAAAGAGTTAACTTTCCATGCAAGGCATGGAACGCTGAGCTTGAGCTCGGTTGAGACTCTGTCTGTTGTTGTTTGAACCCAAACCGCCAGATTCTTTACTCCGCCTCACTGAACAGTCGCTCCAGAGATTTCTCCTTCGCTCAGTTCAATTTAGTCGGTTAAAGTGTCATTTTTTCCTAGGATAAGTCAGCCGGTTCAGATCCACAAGTTCTTTCTCCGACCGCTGATGAAATAGGCAAAGCGATAAGGATTGTTCAATCGCTAACTCCGGTTCCGACCGAACCGGCACCATCGGTTAGGGGCTCGGTTCGGTCGGTTCCCCCGGTTCCGGATTATAATTTAGAGGATTTTAATGAACCGGAGGAGAAGGAAGGACAGTATGAGGATAGTGATGGTGATTATGAAAGTCTGGATGTGCCCATTGACCCAGACATCTCCCCAGACAGACCTTCAGGGGTTTCTCCTCCTAGGCTTTCTGAGTCCCCTTCCCACTTTATGTTTTACAAAAAAGTGGCTGAAACTCTTCAGCTTCCTATGGAGGAAGCAGTAGAGGATCAGGAGGAGCCTGATTATGTTGAGATGATGGACATCCCAGAGTCCAGGAGGCTGTCTATTCCCCTCCATAAATCTTTTGGGAAGCAGACATTTAAAATTTTAAAGACTCCTAATTCTATACCTCCTGTGGACAAAAGAATGGACAAGAGGTATACTCTTTCAGGCTCAGATACAGAGTTCCTTTCCCAGCAATGCAGCCATGTTGGGGTAGTGCAGGCTGCTGCCTGTGAAAAGGCAAATATACCCTTGGCTTCACACCCCCAGATAAGGACTCCAGGAGGATTGATGCCATGGCAAAGAAACAGTACATGGCAGCATCTTTGGGACTCAGGCAGGCTAATTATATGGCCTACACAGCTAGATACCAGAAGTCTAGATGGGACACTGTGATGGCTCTAGCTAAACAGGTCCCTGGCCAGCTTGCCAAGGAGCTGGAGCAGGTGGCTGCAGATGGTATTGAGGCATCCAAGGTGCAATTTCATGCTGTAGTGGACTCCAATGATGTTTCATCTAGAGTCAAGGCTACATCTGTGGCCCTTCATAGGATGGCTTGGCTCAGCTGTACTAGCCTGTCACAGGATACCCAGACTAAGGCCATGGATTTTCCTGTTGGTAATTCTCTGTTTGGGGAGCAGACAGAGAACTACATGAAGAAAATGGATGAGTACAGGACCACCTATAGGAGTGCTCAGGCCAAGGAAAGGCAAGCCACTCCCCAGAGGGCAGCATTCCAGGGGTAGGGGCAGGCCTTTTCATAGGCCTTTCTACCAAGCCCAGGCCTCCTCTTCTGCCTTTGCCCAGAGGGGGTTCTTCAGAGGGAGAAGCAGACGGGGTATAAGCAGGCTTGCTACCACCCCTCAGCCTAAAGCCCCTGCCAAACAGGCACCCTTATGGGTTTGCCCGGGCCGATTCTCCACTACCCGTAGGGAGCAGGCTGGCTTACTTTGTCCAGGACCGGATGTCTTTAACATCAGACAAATGGGTCCTGGAAGTAGTAAGCCAGGAACTGGTTCTCAGCTTCAAGCAATTTCCCAAGATGAGAACCAGATTCTTTCCACCTGCAAATCCTTCAGAGGCCCTTGCCCTAGAGGCAGAGGTCTCTTCCCTCTTGGCTCTGAGAGCCATAGAAAGGGTTCCACCCCTACACAAGGGAAAAGGATTGTACTCCAGGTACTTCCTAACTCCCAAAAAAGACAGGAGAATGGCAGCCCATCCTGGATCTCAGATACTTAAACAAGCACCTTTTAAAGCCAAAGTTCAAAATGGTGACTCTGGGAATAATTCTACCCTCTCTAAGGCCAGGGGACTGGCTAGCTTCCCTGGACCTCAAGGATGCCTATTTCCACATTCTCATCAGATGCTCCCACAGAAAGTACCTCAGGTCTGAGTTGCCCTCAGGCCACTATCAATTCAGAGCAATGCCCTTTGGCCTAACATCAACTCCAAGGGTGTTCATGAAATGCCTGGCAGTAATGGTTGCTTTCCTAAGGAGAAAAAAGATCTCCATCTTTCCATACCTGGATGACTGGCTCATAGTGGGTCAGTCTCCAGGCCAAGTCAAGTCACATCTACAGATAACTCAGCAACTGCTCACTTCTCTAGGATTCCTCCTGAATCTTTCAAAGTCAGTTCTAGAGCCAGTGCAGCTCCTCACCTTCATAGGGGCAGAGCTGGATACAATAAGGGCAAGAGCCTTCCTTCCCCTGGACAGGGCAAGGGCACTTGTTACACTGGCCTCTTCATTCACCCTCCAGGTGCCTCGACCAGCTAGGCATTTTCTGAAGCTCCTTTGCCACATAGCTGCCTCTACAGCAGTGGTCCAAGGAGCAAGATTTCAGATGAGTGACATTCAATTCCACTTCTGGTCCCAGAGAAAGGATTCTCTGACCAAGCTTATCCCTGTGACTTGAACCCTGATCCAGGCTTTGCAATGGTGGCAGGATCAGGACAACCTAAGGCAAGGAGTTCCCTTTGTCACTCAGTCTCATTCTCTAATCCTTACCACAGATGCCTCCCTCTTGGGCTGGGGAGCCCACTTGGGGGATCTGACCACCCAAGGGTTGTAGTCACCTCAAGAATCTCTGCTTCACATCAATCTCTTAGAACTCAGAGCAGTGTTTCTAGCACTTCAAGTTTTTTTCCAAGTCTGTTCAGAACAAAGTAGTTCAGATCAGGACAGACAATACCACCACAGTGTGGTACATCAACAAGCAAGGGGGCACTCGGTCTACGGCCTTGTGCACAGAGGCAATGAAGTTGTGGTCTCTGGCCTATTTCCTGAATATCTCTCTGATAGTAGTGCACCTCCCAGGGAAGGACAATGTCCTGGCAGATGCTCTCAGCAGGATATCTCAGGGCCATCACGAATGGTCCCTAGATCCCCTGATTTTGAAGGTGATCTTCTCCAGATGGGGCACCCCACAGATAGATCTTTTTGCAGCCCCAAACAATCACCAACTTCCTCTTTTTTACTGCAGACCCCCAGTGTTGGGCTTAGTCTCCCTGGATGCCCTAGTTCTTAATTGGGAAGGGAAGTTTCTGTATGTTCCCCCCTCTCCTGTTCAAGGTACTAGTCAAAATCAGATCTCAACCCTGCAAAGTGATTCTGATTGCCCCAGACTGGGCCAGACAGCCCTGGTACCCTCTCTTGCTGTCCTTAGCAGTCCACCTTCCCCTGTCTCTTCCCAGGAATTACAACCTGTTAACATGTTCTCAGGGGAGGGTTTGGTATCCGAAATTCAAATTTCTCAATCTCAAGGCCTGGCTCTTGAAGAGTTAGAGTTTGCTGATTTGCATCTCTCTCAAGGTGTTCTGGATATTCTAAAGGCTTCTCAAAAGCCTTTCACCAGAAAGACTTACAACTCCAAATGGAAAAGGTTTACTATTTGGTGCTCTGGGAAGCATATTTCTCCAGAGTCTGCTGGGTTGCCTACAGTCCTTGACTATATGGTTCATCTAAAGAGCTTGGGACTCAGACCAGCTACACTTAGAGTGCATCTGGCAGCTGTCTCTGCCTTCTTGTCAGCAGGCAAGCACTCTTCCCTTTCAGCTCATCCTGTATTCTGTAAATTCTTCAAGGGATTGCTGCATACCAATCCTCCCTTCAGGGCCCCTGCCCCTGTTCGGGACTTTAATGTTTGCATTGCTCAGCTTATGCAACCCCCTTTTGAGCCTTTGTCCACAGCAGAGCTTAAGTGCTTGACTTGGAGAACTGTGTTCCTGGTAGCCATTACTTCTGCCAGACGCATAAGTGAGTTACAGGTCCTGTCAGTGGAGCCTGATTTTATCTCTTTCCATAGAGATAAGGTGGTCCTCAGGACTAATAGGAAGTTTTTGCCTAAGGTGGTTTCAGATTTCCACCTTAACCAGTCTATATCTTTTCCTGTTTTCTTCACTGACCATTCCTCCTCTGGGGAGAGGAGGCTGCACAGTCTGGATGTGAAAAGGGCCCTTAGCTACTACATAAAGCGCACCAAGGGTCACAGGTTTGACTCCCTCCAACTGTTCCTCACTTATGGTGAGGTTGGTATGGGAAAACCTGCCACTAGGAGATCTATTGCCAGGTGGATTGTCTCTTGTATACAATTTTGCTATGACAAATTAGGTAGGATCCCACCCTCAGGCCTGAGGGCTCACTCTACCAGAGGTACAGCTGCTTCCCTGGCTGCTGCCAGGGATATTCCTATCTTAGAGATTTGTCAAGCAGCCACCTGGAAAACAGTACATACTTTCACCAAGCATTACTCTCTGGATATCCAGGCTAGGAGTGATTTGACACAGCAGTGCTTCAGAGCCTGTTCCCAAAGTAGGTTCTGTCCCTCCTCCGTGGAGGTTTTAGTTTTAGTTTATTGTTCTAGGAATTACTACCTTTGAGCCAGAGGTTCTTTTACAAAGGTTCCACATCAATTAGGTACAGTAACAAAAAAGGTTACATAGATAACACAACAATTTGTGCTGTGTCAAAAGCGAGAAAACACATATAAATACATATCAAGTCATTTGTGCAAAAGGACATGAGATATCAATACTCACATTATTATTACAAGAAAGAGTTCATGCCAGATTAGGAGAATCAATTAGGGAAAAAGTCCAGAACAGAGAGGGTAAGTGAAAGGTGAGGGGAGCAGACAATAGCAGGAGAAAAGGTTTCCCATACATGGCTTTGTCAAATAACAGAACAGGGTGGGTAGTGAGAAAATAGGAGGTTTAATCAGGTCAGTCACAGGAGCTGGAGGTGGCAAGGTGAGAGAACAGCCTTGATTTGAAAATACCTAGAGAGGTGGAGACAGCAATATGAGTGCTGAGAGCATTTAGCCAGCTGGGGGCATGATAGGCAAATGATCTTTGTCCCTGAGAAGTCCGGCATCGGGGGACTTGGAGAAGCTGGTGTTCTGATCTTCTGGTAAAATGGGTGCTAGCGCTCGGGCATAACAGGTCTTGGATACAAGGTGGAGTGAGGCCCAGAGTGGATTTTTTCACCATCAGGCAGGTAAGGTACTTTATCCAGATTGAGAGTTGCAACCAACCTGAGTCAGCATAGAGTTCACATGTGTGGGTATGTCGATGTGCACCAGTGAGCAGCCAACAGGCCTTATTTAGGGATGTTGTAATGCGACTAAGTGCTGTAGTAGTGGCCGATCCGTTATTCACTTATCTGGATGGCCTTGTACGGTATGGGCTGCATGCCCATTGGCTCTTGCTCTGCACCAATGGATGTGCAGCCCTACCGGGCAGTCAGTCGGCGGGCAGCGGGGCGGCAGGCGGGTGAGATGCTGCCGCCCACCGCTGCCAGAGAGAGGTGGTGGGGCTTTGCGGTGGTGGGTGGGTGGGGACACTAGATCACCAGGGATATGGTCTTGGGGGTTTAAACACTTTGGTGCCACGATCAGGCTTAGCGTCCACTGACCACCAGGATATGTTCTGGGGAGGTTTAAACACTTTGGTGCCGCAATCAGGCTTAGCTGATCCACTGGACCACCAGGATATGTTCTTGAGGGGTTGGACACTTTGGTGCTGCAATCGGGCTGGTGGGGGTGGGTTTTATTTTTCACTTTTGCCCAGATCGGGCCAGTCGGGAGGCGGGTGTTTTAAACATATGCCCGTGATCGGGCCAGTGGGGGTGGGGTGGGGGATTTTTAACTTATGCCCGCGATCGGGCCAGTCGGGGGAATGGGGGGAATTTTTTACTTATGCTTGCTATCGGGCTGCAGGGGCCATCGGTCCCCGACGGCCGCTGCCTGGCAGGGCACCCGGAGCAAGTCCTCGGGGATTGGTGCACCTGCATGCTAATTGCATGCAAAGGGGGCCATAAATAGATGCAAATGGCCCCCCTGCGCCTTGCATGAATTATGGCCCCATTTGCATGTCACCTTTTGAATATGGGAAATTTGTGCATGGTGCAATGGTACTTGTGCCACCGCAACTAGAATGCTCCACTCTGACCACTTGCGGTGGCGCAAGTTCCACTGCACCATGCACAGTGGCTGTGACTGGGGGGTGATATTCAAAGGAGTTGCTCAATAGTGCAACTCCTTTGACTATCTGACACCACCCCTGCCAACTATTTTGTGCAGCGCAAGAACCATACAGAATAGCGCGGTTTGAATATCCAGCCCTTGCTGTATTCTGACCTCCCCTGCCTCCCCTCTCAGAACCTGGATTTTGGGATGTGGGTGGGCAGGAACAGTGTTGGCACCCTAGAGTTGCCCCCTTTTTCTCACCCTCTTAATTTTGGGTATGTGTTGTGTTTTGTTTTTTGGGTTTCCTGACTTGAGTCTTTGCCTTGGAACCAAAAAACCTTTTTATTAAATTTAGTTGCCAGTTGGCTAGTGTGAGTTTATAGTTTCCACACAGGATGCCCAGTGAGTTTAGCTCGTAAAGATCTGGCGGTTTGGGTTCAAACAACAACGGACAGAGTCTCAACTGAGCTCGAGCTCAGCGTTCCATGCCTTGCATGGAAAGTTAACTCTTTCCTCTTCAGGGCTGTTCAAAGGTTGGCTATCACTGCAATAGTCAGAATACAGCAAGACTCCATTAGAAGAAACATTACTAAGGTGAGTATTTTTTTCATCTTGTGCAATGACTGGGTGGGCTACTCTTTTTCTCACTCTCCTGAACCTAAATAACTGCCTGTATGGCACTCAGGTTTCAGAGCATTCTCCTTCCCTCCCTGGGACTCCCCTTAATGTGCACTCCTCAGCAACATCATCTTACAGTATCTTACTACCCACTCCCTTCAGTGAGCACAAAGCAAATAGCTCTAAGCATTTCCATGCACGTTATCCATGGTGCCCACACCCAATAGCCCTCTATCTCAGGATCCTCAAGGTTAAAGGATACCAATACTACAAAAGCCAGAGTAGGCAGCACAAGCTCAGTGTCAAACTGAGTCATTAGTATTTCTGCAGCATAGTCTTCATACTCTTGCTACTCTGGGAATATTCATCCCAACCTGGGCTCTCAAACACATCTGAATGGGTTGCAAGGCACTGTTCCAAAAATGTCCACCTGGACTCGAACAAGTGCTCTTCACAGGAACTGAACCTTTTCTTCGTCCAGCTGCTGGTGGCATGAGACAGCTATAGCATCCATGTTCCCAGGTTACGACAGTCAGTAAATACAGGTTACTCACCTGTAACAGGAGTTCTAGGAATGGTATATGTTGTTCATCCACACTGTCTGGCAGGTTCCTTGCTGCTTTAAATCTTGCTGAAAGGTCTTCAAGCTGGCTCCTCCCATCCATCCAGGTGGTAAAACTCTCGGCTCCGCCCCATGATGCCAGATCTAGCCTGCTGGAAGCCAGGTTGTGCGTCGAAGCCGGGGAGGCCGGGTGGGTCGTGTGGATGAACAACATATACCATTCCTAGAACTCCTGTTACAGGTGAGTAACCTGTATTTCTAGGGACATGGATATGTTGTTCATCCACACTGTCTGGCAGACTCCTAGCAGTTCTCTGGGAGGAGGGAGGCAAGGCGCACACCCCCTACTTAGGGAATAATGACTGGAGAACTGAGGCCCCAAAACCAGCATCCCAGCATGACTCAAGGTCGATGTGGTAATGGGTAATGAAGGTGTGTACTGACTTCCAGGTAGCAGCCCTGCAGATTTCCTGGATAGGGATGTCCCTGGAAGCAGCCACCGATGCAGCGGTATGGTGGGTAGATTGAGCTCTTATCCCTCTGGGAGGCTCCATGCCCACCAACCTATAGCTGAGATCTGTGCAGGAGGTGACCCACCTGCCTATCGTCCACTTGGCTGCAGGTCTGCCAGGTGCGGCTTCAGCGTAGGTGACAAACAGCTGGCAAACCTCTCCCCGAACTTCAGCCATCTGCTCCTTATAATAAGTGAGTGCTCTTCTAGGGTCCAAAGTATGGAGCCTATATTCGGCCTCCGAGGTGTGATTGGGGTGGAACACCGGCAGAGTCAACACCTGATTAAGGTGAAACTCCGACACCACCTTCAGAAGGAATTTCGGATGGGAGCGCAGGATAACCTTGTCCCTGTGGAAGACCAGAAAAGGAGACTCAATGGAAAGCACCTGGAGCTCTCCCATCCTTCTGGCTGACGTGATAGCCGCCAAGAAGGTGGTCTTCCACAACAGGAGAGAGATGTCACACCAGTGCACCGGTTCAAATGGCTTGCCCATGAGCTTAGTCAATACCAGCAGTAGATCCCACAGAGGTGGAGGTTCTCACACCGGAGGGGGATATGTGATCAAGGCCTTTGAAAAAGTGCCCGACCACCTTCTCCTGCACCACCGACTGCTTTCCAGCCCATGCCCAGTAAGCAGAGATGGCTGCCAGGTGCACCTTAAGGGTTGTCGACTGAAGCCCTTACTGAGAAAGGGACCATAGGTGGTCCAGAATGCTTGTCAAGGAGCAGGAGGAAGGGTCCAGGCCCATGTCTTGACACCAAATGGAGAATCTCTTCCATTTAAAGGCATAGCATTTTCTGGTCAACTCCTTACGGGAAGCCTCAACAACGTTGAGGACCTCGTCAGAAAGACCCAAGGCCTGGAACTCTAGCTGCTCAGGAACCAGGCCGTCAGGTGCAGGGATTGAAGGTCTGGATGGAATACCTTCCCCCTGATTGACTGAGATCAGGTCCGGGTGGGCTGGAAGCCGCCTCGGGAGCTTAGAGTTGAGACTGAGGAAATCTGGATACCAGAACTGGTGGGGCCAGTCTGGAGCTACCAGAATCACCTGCACCTTGTCCCTCCTCACCTTGAGAAGCACCTTGTGGATCAAGGGAAATGGGGGAAAGGCGTAAGAAAGGTCTGGGGTCCACGGCCTCGAGAAGGCATCCCCCTGCAGCGAACTCTGCTGAGGGGGGTGGGCATGAAACAGTCTCAGCTTTGCATTCTCCCTGGAGGCAAACAGGTCCAGCTGAGATATGCCCCAGTGGGAGAACAGATTTTGTACTAATTCCAGCAGGAGAGACCACTTGTGGGACGCAGCTTCTATCCAGCTTAGGGCATCGACCAGAATGTTGGAGGCTCCTGCCACATGGATGGCAAGGAGATCCACCTCCAGGCTGTGCACGAGGGACCAAATGCAGAGAGCTTCCCCGCACAGAGGCATGGAGTGCATCTTGCCCTGGTGGTTTAGGTAGTACATGGTCATGGTATTGTCCGTCTGGACCTGGACCACTTGACCCCATACAAATGGAGCGAAGGTGGTGAGGGCTAGACAAACCACTTGAAGCTCCAGCAGGTTGATGTGGCATCGGGGGATTCCTGAGGGGACCAGAGGCCATGCGCTCTGTGCTCCCCTAGATAGGCACCCCAACCCATCAGAGAGGCATCAGTCGATAGAGAGACCATCGGCTCAGGGTGGACAAATGGGATGCCGTCCTGCAGATGAGCTGGAACAATCCACCACTGGAGAGTGTTCCACAACTCCTGGGTCACTATCACTGGCTGATCCAAAGGACCAGAGCGCTGTGACCATTGGCTGGCCAGTTCCCATTGTAGGGGATGCATGTGCCAATGGGCCTAAAGGACCATGCTGGTGCAGGCCGCCATGAGGCCCAGGAGGCACAGGAAGTCCCGGGCAGGGTGCAGTTGCCCAACCTGAAATGATTGGGCAAAAGAGGGAAGAACCTTGGCCCTGACCACCAGGAGCCGTGCTCTGGCTCGCAGAGAGTCAAGCTCTGCCATGATGAATTGGATCACCTGCTTTGGCACGAGTTCTGACTTGGCCTCGTTGATAAGGAGGCCAACTTGAGAGCAAACCTGGAGGGCCAGATCCTTGGACTGCTCCACCTCCATTCTGGAGGAGGCCGCAATCAGCCAGTCATCCAGGTAGGGGTACACCCGGACCCTTCAGCACCACAGGAATGCTGTCACTGCTGCCATGCATTTGGTGAAGACCCTGGGAACTAGGGAAAGGCTGAAGGGCATGGCCTGGAACTCATAGAGGGACTCCTCTGCTCTGAAGCAGAGGAATCGCTGGTGGGATGGATGGATTGGGCTGTGAAATAACGCGTCCTGGAGGTCCAGAGAACAGAACCACATGCCTTGTTCCAAGGATGGAATGATCTGAGCCAGTGTGACCATCCTGAAGGTTCAAGACCTTAGGAACCTGTTCAGATCGTGCAGGTCTAGAATGGGGCACCAGCCCCCCCGTCTGTTTCGGGACCAGGAAGTACCTGGACACAAACCCTGGGTCTGGTGGAGGATCCACCACCTTCCTGATCACCTCCTTTTTGAGGAGCAGGGCAATGTCAGCTCGATGAGCCAACAGAGAGGCTGTGGACCCCATAGCCCCCTGTGGAGCAATGGCTTGGAAGGGCGGGGCCTGCTCGAACTCCAGAAGCAGACCCTTTCCTACCACCTCCAACACCCAATGGTCCATGGTGATAGTGAACCAGGCAGAAAGGAAGTGGTGGAGCCATCCCCCGATGGGGGAACCCAGGGGGAAGCGATGCAGCTGGGGGCGACACCCCTCAACCCATCACTGGGCAGACTTGGAGGAAGAACCGGCTGAGGGACCTCCTGGGCCTTTTCCTCCCTGCTTCCTGTTGGAGGAAGCTGCAGGCTTGGCCTTGGGGTGCCAAGTGCAAGCCTGCTGGCACTGATGCTGGTGTTGCTGGGCCGGATGTACCACAGGGACAGAAGGTTGAAAGGACTTATGTTGCTGTCTACGGCCTTTGTCCTTCTGAGTGGACATGACCGAGTCCAGGGTGGCATTGGACTTTTTGATCCTCTGGAGGTGGCCTTCCACTCCAGGGCTGAACATGTCGATCCCCAAGAAGGGGACATCCGCCAACTTGTGCTGGTTATCCACTGTAAAGGTGGATATTCTTAACCAGGCTCTGCGGCACATGGCCACTGCAGCTGCTACTGACTGGACACAGGAGTCTCCAATATCAAGAGCTGTTTGGAGCTGCTGTTTCACCACTGCCCTTCCCTGATCCTGCACCTGCTTGACCGTAGTCTACAGATCAGCCGGGAGATGAGGGATTACCTCATCCAGGGAGCTCATGAGGGCATAGGAGAAGTGTGCCATCAGTACGGCCGAACTGGCCTGACGGAGGCCGAGGGAGGATGCAGCATACACCTTGCACCCAGCATAGTCCAGCTTTTTGGACTCCTTGTCAGGGGGGCTTATCCACATCCCTAGCATTCCTGGAGCACCGGAAAACGCTATCGGTGATGAACCCCTCCACAGAGGGGTGTTCTGAAAAAATGAACAAAGAGCCGGTAGGGACTGCATACTTCCTGGCCATCCTGGCTAAAGTAACAGGACAGGAAGCCGGATGCTGCCATAGCTCCAAGACTGGGCCAACAATGGCTTCAGCCACTGGAAATGCCTCTGTGGGAGGATCCCCTTGGTCCAGTATTTCCATGAGGGGATACTTGGCCCACTTGGATACAGGCTCAAGCTGCATCCCAGTGGACTCTGAGATGAGCTGAAGCAGACCCATGAACGATGATGGGCTCTCGTCCATCGACTGCCCCCCAGAGGACTCCAGGTCAAGGGGAGGAGTCGTCGTCAGACTCCGAAGAGTCTGCAAAGAGCTACCTGGGGCCTGAGCCACCCTTCACCTGCTGAGGATGGTCGGGAGTGAGGGTGACTGACAACCAGTGGGGCAGACCCTGACCCGACCGAGAATCCTTGGTCGGAGCCCCCAACTTTGGTTCTGGAGGTGGAGGTTCCACCACAATCAGTGGGGCAGCTGGTTTCGGCCAAACAAGCGGCCCAGGCTTGGGCACCTCAACCACCATGTGGGGTTGTTTTGGCCTTTCAGGTGACAGCCACTTAATGGCCAGGGAAGATGACGGCATTGGTTTGTTCCCAGACAGAAGGAGCTGCTGCCACATTAGGTCCTCGTAGCATCGATGTAATTTGCACCAAAGTCTCTCCTCTTCTGAGAAGAAAGAAGTGGACGAGCGGCACTGCCGCTTTCCTCGGTGCCGAGACCACCAATGTCAGTGGGATTGGCTGGACTGAGATGAGGTCCAAGACCGAGACCCTCGGTGCTTCCGAGGGTGGGTCTGGAAGGGAGCCGGGGAACCCATTCCTCCCTCGGCTCAGGAACCTTGACCAGGAACTCTGGCACAGGAGGCACAGGCAAGTCCTTGGTTTCCACTGGGGGAACCGGTGATGAAGGGTTGCCAGCTTCACCAGTCGACAGCCCATCTGACGGGTCGAGAAAAATCTCGACCATGTCGACGGGTGTCTCGACTGGCTGACCTGAAGGGGACACCATGAAGCCAGGAACCTTAGCTGCAACCTCGACTGAAGTCGAGTGTCGATGTCCGGGGAAGTGGACCTTTCCTGCTCCCATGAATGTCGACGGTGGGACTTACCCTTCGAGTCCTTCTTTTTTGACCAAGAAGAGTGTCCCGATGGGCCCTCACCCTTCTTGGAGAGGGATTGGCAAAGCTCCTTAAAAGAAGCTGTGTAGGAGGATCCCAGAGAAAGAGTGGGATAAATGCCGTGACTGAGGAAGATGAGGATGCGGCCTGGGCCGCCTCCTCCTCGAGGGCAATCATCAGCTCGAGTTGCTCAGCCGAGCCAGCCACCATGGACACCGCCCAATGGGCCTCCTTGGACTTCACCAGCGAATAACGTTTCTCGGGGTGCCCAAGTTGGAGCCGAGCAGCACGGTCTTCAGGGACGTTAGCTGAAAAAGACCTGCACAACTCGCAGGTCTGTGGGTCATGGTCAAGGCCGAGGCAGTAGATGCATGTGGAGTGTGGATTGGTCCTGGACATCTTCTGCCCGCATGGGCACCGCCCGAAAACCAGAAGTTGATTTGTCCATCGCAGCTGTGAAGGAAGAAGTAGACCGACGTCTGGAAAATTTTAAAATTATTTTCAGGTGAACCAAAGAGTTAGGATCCAGTCTATACACAGGGGCCCAGATATTCAAAAGGGTTGCGCCATGCGCAACTCCAAAAATGCGCCATTCTGCGATATTCAGAAAGGGCCAGTTGCGCCACCAAAAACATGCTGAGCAACAGCGCAATGGAAATTAAGGCATGCGCAACCGAAGGGACGGGTCCATGCATAAAGTGTGCAATGCGATATTCGAACACTTGCGCAATGCGCAAGAGTGGCTCAGCCGGAAGTTGCGCAGTAGCGGAATTGAGCTAAAATAAAAAGGCTCAAGGAAGCAGCGCAAGAACCCTAGCAGGCCGCAAACTGGGGGAGAGAGACAGAGAGAGAGAGAGAGACAGGAGCTGGAAGGGCAGAGAGGGACAGTGGGTCCAGGAGGACAGAGAGCCAGTGGGAGGTGCCGGTGCAGTGGAAGCAGCAGTGGGGGCAGCGGAGTAACACAGGAACAGCAGCCGGGGGACAGAAGCCAGGAGATGGACAGTGCCAGCTTCCACATGGAAGCTGTAATGAGGGTGAGACACCATGCTGCAGGGGCGTGGCGCGGAGGGCCCTCGGTAGGTATGCGCCCTGACAGGCGGTATCGCGTCCGCATCAGCTTCGAGCTGTACACAGACGCTGAGATTGTGGGCCGGTACCACCTGAACAGGGCAATACTGGAGACGGCTCTGCGAGCTGTGCAGTGATGTGATGCAGGCACCCTCATGACCAGTCACGCTCTGTCCGTGGAGACCAAGGTGACAGCCTGCATGTGTCTGCCTCACCACGGGCACCTTCCAGAGGCCAACAGGGACACCACAGGCATTACACAGTCGGCCATCACGCATCCTCACCCAATTCCTCAAGCGCACTGCTGCCTCATGCTGCAGAGTACATCCATTTCCCCAGCACCGCGGGGCAGAGCGTGACAACAAACATGCAGGAGTTTCACAGGTAGCATGATGCCTGGCATGCTAGGGGCCATAGACTGCACCCATGTGGCCATTCTAACGCCCACCTGGCCCCGACAGCCAGGCATATCGAACCGAAAGGGGTTTTCCAGTGTCAACTGCCAGGTGGTGTGTGATGCCACTGGGCGCATTATCAATGTCTGTGCCACACACCTGGTGGAGCACATGATGCCTTCATATGGCACCAGTCTGCACTGTGCCATCGATTCGAGAGTGGGGACATCCCACGGGTCATCTAGTGGGTGAGTACACATGTATGGAATGCAAACTCTGGGCAAGGGTGGAATGACACAGGTGCCATGGTAGTGGCACACAAGGATATGGGCAATATGGACCTGACATGACACTGATCTCCACTATCTCCACACAGGTGACTGCAGATACCCACTCTCGTCCCTGGCTGCTCACACCGCACCGCGCGCCCACGACCCCAGCGCAGCTATGCTTCAATGAGGCACATGGCTAACACGTAACATCATAGAGTGGGTGTTGGGATGCCAAGGCACGCTTCCGATGCCTGGACACCTCCGGTGGAGCCCTACAGTACAGCCCCAAAAGGCCTGTGGGATATTCCTGGCCTGTTGTATCCTGCACAACATGGCCAAAGACCATGGGATAGCCAGACAGGTCCAAGAGGGGACAGTGATGGGACGCAGTGGCGCCAGTGATGTTGGTGATGAGCAGCCCCCAGGACGGAGGGACCCCGACTGACCCGGCAGGCCCAGCTGCACCGGACACCATTGCAGAAGAGCACCACGCCCCAACACAGGTAAGTCAAGAGGACATGTGCAGGCAACACTGTCCATGCGCAAACCACAGGCACACAGGGGAACACACCGTGCATGAAGGTCAGGGGAGTTGAAGGTTCCAGGCATACCAACACACCATCAGAGAGGGGTGAGCATTCATATGGACACACACACACACCAGGCAGCGTACATGGGCAGCAGCACAGCACTGCGGAAATTACATTGCCAACACACAGCACCACCGACCACCCCCACCACCTGGACTGTCCATGTATGTGTGTCAGGACCTGGGCACCCTTGCACCTTGGTGTACAGTGCAATGCAGGCATCATCATGCACACGCACCTGTGGACAGAAGTTGGGAGAGTGTGCAGGTGGTCCGTGTGTCAGCGTGGTGAGCAGAGCACCCAGCAGGGCACTGCCCACCATGACACACATTGCACACAGGGCAGCACCAGACAGGGCCTGCACTGGGAGACAGCTCAGTCAGGTAGCACTGTCACACGGCCACCACGGATGCATGGGCAGCCCCACCATGGCCCAGCAGCACTGGCAGGCTGAGCAGGGGCCACATCAGGTGGCGCTGGTGCACCACCAGGGCTCCCACTGCACGAACGTGAACTTGCCCACACAGGGGTCTGCACTCTGCCAAAAAAACTTGCACCAGGGGTGCTCCGGGGTGCCACAGCAGAACCCGGCATTGACAGGCCTGGTGTCGCATGATGCGGGAGCGGAGTGGGCGCACTGTGTGGGGTGTGTGGACAGGGCACCTGACAGTGGCCAATGCATCCCGACAGAGACCACTGCCTGGGTCAGCCTGTCAATGGCAGCGGTCACATCCATCCGCGCAAGGACCAGCTTGGCTCGGTCCTGAGCACACTCCCTGCTATGCCACTCCACGGACACGACAGTGCCTCCACGGACCTTACAACCCGCCCCTGCAGCTGTACCGTCCTGCAGCAGGTGGTGTCGCATCAATGGGTACTGTGCCCCAATGGCATCATGACCCCCAGGTGTGTGGACGGTCCTGGTGCACAGCACCCCTTGAGGTGGGCACTGTTCACCAGGACCAGGTATGGGCAGATCAAAGAATTGGTGGACATGTGCCACCAGCGACACTGCTGACCAGACCCTGATTAATGGGCTGCTGCTTGCAGCCTCCAGCTGCTGCTGAGCCCCAAAGGTCCACCTGTTCCACCTCCGTGCTAACAACAGTGCCAGACACCTGCACAGCCACGGTGCTGCCCACCGTGCTGACATCACCAGCCTGGGACTGTGCCAGCATGCTAGTACACAGGTGTGAACCAGGAAGGCCCAGGGCACGTGCTGGCCTGCCGTGTATCCGTCATGGGACACACACTATCACTGCCCATTGCAGGCCTGCTATCATCAATGGTGCAGTGCATTGCCACTACCATAGGCACAGCATGCTGGCATACCTGCATGCCAGACTGCTGAGACACAGGCTGTACCCCTGCACCCGTATCACTGACACCGGAGTTGTTGGCCCAGCTGCATGCTGCTGCAGTGCCTGCAGGCTGGTGGCGGAGTGGATGGTCCCTCCTCCACATCCAGCAGGTCTGCATCACTGTCTGGACCCACCACCACCACTGTCTCCTGAAGACGACAGGATCTGTAACAGAAGAGAATACATGTGGTGCATGTGAACAACAGCCCCCAACAACACCACCATGTCATACCGTGCAGTGATGAGCTTCCACCTGTCTGGAATCCTCCATCTGGCCATGCCCATATTGGCACTTTTCGGCTGCATGGCTGCGACCAAGCGTCTCCTCTGTAGGGGTCAGCTGCAACACCACTGGTGGGCCCACCTAGTGCCAGCCGTGTCTTGCCCTGAAGGCTGCCACCTTCTCCTTCAGCCTCCTCGCGGTCAGTCCCCATCTTCTTCTTGCATTCCTGCACGGAGCGCTGGTGGCTTCCGTGCAGATTGACGGCCCGAGCTACCCCTCCCATGCAGCTGCATTCCTGAGAGGTGCCCTCCGTCCACTCAATATTGGCTCATCCACTCCAGGTAGGTCTGGAAGGGCCTCCGCCTCGTCACGGTGAAGTTCGGCCTCCTCCTCGCCCGCCGTCCACACCTCAGCTTGGATCTGGTCAGTCATGGTGATCTGTATGGGTGGAAGTGGACACCTGTCACTGTGTAGTGGACAGCATTTCTCCATGAGCATAGCTGCCGGCCCGGGGGGGCGAAGCCCCACACTCCTCTCCGCATGGCAGATACTGATAGAAAGGGTGCCCTTTGTCCTTTCTAAGTGCCCTTTTCATGCTCAGCCCCTCAGCCTTTATCATCCTCCGCCCATGAGCATTGTCCGAGCATCACACAGCATGTAACTCACCTCTCACCTGCAGTAACCAAATCTGGCCAGCACAACCCACTGTCGCATTTTTATAGCGCAACACATGCAAATGAGGTGTGGCGCAACTTTAATGACATACTAATCACGCCACTGCGCCTTTGAATGGCTGATTGAATGATTTGCATATGTCGGCTGAATATCACGTATTTGCGTTTTGCGCAATACGGAAGGTCCAGCTGAGCCAATGGCGCAGGTTTGTGGCTGCGTGCTACACTGCATTGTGCATGCCCAGACAGCTTATGCATGCGTCTATCATGCTGCAGACCTGCTGAGAGCAATAGGGGATTCAGGCTATGGCCACCATTGTGCCAGTGGCGCTACAGCACTGGGCACTATATGGCGCTGTGGCACTACTGCGCGATAGTCCACTGTGACACTGGTGCGCAGCTTGGCAGTCGCGCAGGATGCCTATACATCCGATGGTGCTGTGCATAGCCTTGTGTCATTGCCGTGACCTTGTGTATGCCCTCTGACCCCTGGCGCTGTTGGCATGCCATGTGTGCGTCCCTATTGCGCTGTCTGGTGACAGCGCCATGTGAAGTGACAGCGCTGTTTGAACAGCGCAATTGGAGCCTGTGGTGGTCTATTGTGCAACAACTCCACATGGGGTTATGGTGCAGTGGGGAGCCATATTGCCTGCTGTAAAGTTGGTGCCATGGCTAGGAGGAGGGCAGTGTCCTGGAGCCAGATTGAAGTGGCCAACCTGGTGGCCCTAGTTGAGCCACACTATGATGGCCTGTATGGTGAGGCACCCCTCACCAGTGCCAGGACTCAGCTGTGGCAGCAAGTGGCCACTGACCTGGTGGAGGTCACTGGACGGGGCCGGTCTGCTGAGCAGTGCTGGCACCAGTACAGTGACCTCCGCCGGAGGGAGCCAGAACTTTTGTCGTGGCTGCGGGTCACATGCCAGGGCGGGGGCGAGTGCCTAGCCAGGTGAGTGTACCATCTATGCACCTATATTCTCTGTAGGGATGTGTGTGTGCTTGGGTGGCTGTGCATAGGTGCGGCCTGGACACGGTTGGCTGTGTCAGTGTGCAGCTGTGCGATGGATGGTTGTGGCTGTGTGGGCAGGCACTCTCAGTGGGGCAGGGGCACTCTGCTTTTGAGTCACACTGATGTTTGTCTCAACATATGTCTCCCACAGGCCGGAATCTGAGGACACAGGGTGACGGTGACGTGGGCTGTGCCAGGGCCCCGGTGCCGGGGTGTTGGCCCCAGCAGCAGCAGCATCAGCAGCAGTGGCAGAGCCAGCTGCTGGAGGAGTGTGAGTATCATTACTTCATGGATGCTGTGTGCATGCTGGGGGCAAGACCACCAGCCATGCACAACCACAACCATGCAGGAAGGGGAGGTCATAATTCCACTATACAAGACACTGGTGAGGCCCACCTGGAGTACAGTGTACAGTTCTGGAGACCATACCTACGTGTGACATGGACTGGGTAGGGAGGGTTCAGAGGAGGGCAACACGGATGGTGCATGGATTGCATTACAAGTCCTATGAAGACAGGTTGAAGGAACTGGAACATGTACTCCCTGGGGGAGAGGGAGAGGGGATATGATGGGGACATACAAGTATCTTACAGGGGAACAGAGTGCGGAAAACACTATTTTTAAGCGTAAAAGATGTTCCAGAACTAGAGGCATGGGATGAAGTTGGAGGGGACGATTCAGAAGAAACATGAGAAGGAATTTCTTCACAAAGCGGGTGGTGGACAAGTGGAACACCCCTGCCAGAGAAGTGGTGAGGCTGACTTGGTCCGCAGGATTTAAGAATGCAGGATAGCCATTAAAGGAATTCTGGAGGTCAAGGGTAAGGTGCAACAGACTTATAGGAAACAGAGGAACTTACAAGGTCAAATGGCTAGACTGGGTGGCCCATAGGCCCTTATCTGCTGACACTGTCTCATGTATCCATGTATGTAGGCATGACACAGGTGACATGCATCACTGTGCAGTATCACAGCACGTCTGTGTATGGTCTACTGGTGGTCAGGCATGCACTGGGCACATAGCTGTGTAACTGGCATCGACCACGCTGCTACATCACTCTGCCAGCCTAGTTTGTACTGTGATTGACGTGCAGTGTGGTGGGCGGTTGGTGTGTATAGCTGGTGCCGCCTGTTTGATATGGCATGTTCCACTGTGGGTGGGTGTATGCCATCACAGGTGCGGGACATTGGGCCATATGGCTTGCAGGTTGATGGTGTTCAGGTTGTGGTCGTCACAGCCATTGACTGTGTCTCATTTTCCTAGGCCTCATTGTGCTCTGGAGGATCGAGCAGGCACTGCAGCAGCTCACCCAGGTCTCCGTGGACAACAGGACCATCCTCAGCAACATGCAGCGCCATGGGGTACAGAGGCGGCACAGCCATACACGAGCACCAGGCGGCAGAGGACCAGCCTCCAGGCCTTAGGCTGGATTCCTTTCCCACTTCACCCATCCCTCCCACCCTGCCTTCCTCCCAAGTTCTTCATCCCTTCCCCTTGCCCACCCCTACCTTGTACCCTCCTCTTGTAAATAGTTATGTTGTTGTGGATTTTGTAATTACATTTTCTAATACATTTATATTTTGATATGAATACTGTTGGTTGGTTTCTGATTTTGCAGCTGGTTACTGGTTGCTCAGTGCAGTGTGGTGCATGCCATCTGGGCTGGTATGGTCCTGTATGTGTGTGTGTGTGTGCATGTGTGTGCATGGGGAGGCATTCCAGCATGGCAGTGGCTTTGGTTGGTGTCTGTCTGCTGCCACCCACTGCTGGGTGCACAGGTGTGTCTGTTTGTAGGCTTCTGTGTTGCATGGGGCTGACGTGTGCTGGGGGACTGTATGGTTTCCTGCAGTGCTAGTCACTGCACATGGGTGGTGTCTTGGGTTCAGAGTGGGGTGTGCTGTGCATATGGGGGCTGATGTGCACTGTGGTTGTCAACCTCCTGTGTGGCACCTCCGCCTGCCAGTGGTTGTGCTGGGGTGTCAGGGCTCTGCTATGTTTTGTTGGCTTGTCCTCATGGGCACGTGATCATCCGTCCCACCCCAGTGATGCTGTGCTTGGGGTGTGCAGGTGTGGTGTGGGTTCTGGCATTGTGTTCCTGTGCCCATGTGTGGCATGGCTGGCGGTGGCCCCAGCCTGCCTCCCTGATGCAGTTCTTTGTCTGTGGGGGCTGTGCTTGTGCTATGGTAGCTCTTGAATGCTCAGCTGAGCTTCCTGGTTGTGCCATAGCGCAACATTTTGGCTCAGCTTCTTCCTGGTTGCGCCGATGGCGCAGTATGCGCGGTATTCAGACGCTGGTTGCTTGCGCAATTTGCTCTGCTCCATGTTTGAATATTGCACCTGTTGCGCATTTGCGCAACTGGTTTGTGCTTGCTCCTGCTGTTGCGCTACTTTTGAGCGCAGTTTGAATATCTGGGCCAGAGTGTTAAGGAGGGAACCTGAGCTTCCAAGTGGTAAGGAAGTTCTGGTGTCATGGGGTGGAGCCGAGAGTTTTACCACCCCGATGGGTGGAAGGAGCCAGCTTGGAGACCTTCCAGCAAGATTTAAAGCGGCAAGGAACCTGCCAGACAGTGTGGATAAACAACATATCCATGTCCCAAGAACTGGCTCTTCTGTGCAGCATTACCCCAACTCTGTTCAGTGTGCCTTCCTGGTAAAATGTTTAAATAAATAAATCAATAACTGCTTGTGGCAACAACAACCTGAGTCCAGAAGGCTGCCCAGTGGTGCTAAGTGCTATGGCACTGGACGCTTTACCTTGCATCACGCAGGTGACCTTGGTTTGGGAGGCAGCTTGGGTCATCAGGGGCCAGATGGGGAGGGGAGGGGTGGGATATATGAATCCCCAGCAACAAGTGCCTCCCAGTGGAGACTAGGGGGGTTTTGCAACCAGGGGACACCTTGAAATGAGTGGAGACAATGGTGGATGTCCCAGGGTGGGCATGGGAGCATTCCCATCATGCGCCGGATGTCATTGCAAGTCTGCACCTCTGGGGGATTAAAGCAGGAGTAAAAACCTCTGTGTGAGTAATAAGGATGCACCCAATGGATTCCTTCTCTCTCTCTCCATCCCGAACAAAGCCTGGCCTAAGCCAGAGCGGGGCATCAAGGGTGATCTCAGTCACCCCTTTTGTTCCTCCCTGGTGTGGGGGGACCCACCTTGGGGGAGGGTGAGCTACAGTCCTCCCTGTCTCACTGCTGAGGTGGAGGCCAGGTTAGGGGAGTGATGAGGATCCATGTACCAGGGCTGAAAAGGGGACAAGGTACCATCCCCGCTGCACAGGAGCGCATAAAGAGAATTGGTGAAAAAAGAAAACTGAGTCCAGGGTGAACTTGGGATGTGGTCAACCCGGGAGGAGGAGGTGAGCATCTGATGGACTTCTCTCCCTGGTGATGAAGTGGCATGTCACCTGACATCAGCCTGGTCCCTAGGGGTGGCTGGAGGCGGAGCACAGGGGCCACACAGCAGAAGCAATAGAGTGGCAGACTTCCAGCGTGCTGTGTGTGGGCTATGCACAGCACCACCACCGATGTCGCATTGCATACATGGTCTGCTAGTTCTAGGAAAACAAGTCTCCAGAAAGAAGTCTCTGGAAAAAACGGCACATGGAAAAAGGCCACCTGCACAGTTCATCACTCATGGACAAAACTGTGCATCCAAACTACAGGTACAGAAAAACAGCACAGTTTTCCCTAGAGTAGATTTATTCTTACAACACCACACTGCCACAGATCACCACCCTAGTGAAATTTGAGGGAAGTTCAGATTTACTATTAGAACACCACACACAAGCTGGCCCAGTGGTGCTGAGGGTTGAGGCACTGGACATCACACCTTGCGCCATGCCGGTGACCCTTGTTCAGGAACAGACATGGGCCACCAGGGAGTCAGCAGGGGAGGGAAAGGATTGAGCATCTGAAGGACTGCTCTCCTTCTCTCGGGAGGGGGGAAGCACCGCACCAGTGTCATGTCACCCCCGGTGGAAGCCAGAGGGCATGGCGCCGGGTGAGAGCATGGGGGGAGCCGAGTGTGAATGCCTTGAGGGGAGCATGCATGGATGCATGCAGGCGTCCTCTCAGCTTGCATCATTGCATGCACCCAGTTCCACAGGGGAGCCAACCAGAAAATCCAGGTGGGGCCTCCACCTCTATGAAGCCCTCCCCGTGCTTCAATTAGCCTCTGTCACCGGATCCCCCAACCAGTTACTGGTACCGCGGGCTGGATAGGGGAGCAGATCTGTGGCCTCGCCCTCCAGGGGGTCAGCGGAGGAGGGGAAGGATTGAGCATCTGAAGGACTGCTCTCCTTCTCGGGGGGGGGAAGCACGCGACCAGTGTCACGTCACCCGGTGGAAGCCAGAGGGCATGGCGCCAGGTGAGAGCATGGGGAGCCGAGTGAACGCTTTGAGGGAGCATGCATGGATGCATGCAGGCTCCCTCTCAGCTTGCATCATTGCATGCACCCAGTTCCACAGGGGAGCCAACCAGAAAATCCAGGTGGGCCTCCACCTCTATGAAGCCCTCCCGTGCTTCAGTTAGCCTCTGTCACTGGATCCCAACCAGTTACTGGTACCGCGGGCTGGATAGGGAGCAGTTCTGCGCCTCCCCTCCAGGGGAAAGCCAGGGGTGACTGAGGAATCACGGCAGTAACAAAGGTGGAAGTCCTGGGGCTGTGACCAGGGCAGAAATCTAGCGGAGAGCCCTGCCACAAAAAAAAGAACACCACACACAGGCTCTGAACTCCACGATCCTCAACTGCCACAAAACTGGATGCATGCAGCAGCGGGGTTGGAGAATTTTGGAAGAAAGACGAGGCAGTGCAGTGTAAGTCCTGGAGACAGTGGGGGTGATGGTGCTTGAGGGGCAATCAGAAAAGCAAGGGATAAACAAATAAAAAAACAAATCTACACCCAAACAAAACAAGCATTTGTCAATGCCGAATGTTGTCTTGCTGGTAGTGCAGGAGTTAGAGATGCATAATAGGAATGTCAGTGAAGTATTGAACTGACGCCAACCCCACCCCACCCTGCAAAGACTGACAGGCGCTGGGGTGTGCTTTTGGGTCATCAGCTATAACGCTCATGCCATTTTACCTCACCCTACCCTGTAGACACTGACAAGTGTCGTGGTGTTCTTTGAGGTCTTTGGGCCTTATACTTACCTCATTCCATAAGGAAATATGCTGAGGTGGGTGCAGTATAGGAGAATGGGGTCAGCTTTAGGGCTGAACACTGCAAGACACACCTCAATGCCTGTCACTGGCTACAGGGTGGGGGGTGGAATGGCATAAGCATTACAGTCAATGATCCCAAGTCACACCCCTGATTCCTGGAAGTCTCTACAGGGTGGGGTGTTACAGTTGGAAACCCTAACGTCGTAGGCGTTTGTTGGTATTTTCACTCCAAATTTTCAGCATTGGCTTTTTGTGGCCCCACCTCATGAAGAGCAGCACAGTCAGTTTGTTAGCTGAAAGGTGGTTTTGCACAGCAGCTATGCCATTTGGTGACACAGGGATGAAAACACAGATTGGGCAGGATGTGAAAATGACAACTGTATTTTTCGTGAGGAGGTGTGAAAAAATGGCAACGTTGAAAATCTGGAGTGAAAATATGAAAAATTGGTGAAGTCATGAGCATGCATAGGATCTGTGCAACACACATCCATAACCCAATTATTTTGGGGAATTTTTTAACCACATTTTCAACACAGGCATTTTGGGACCTCCCCTCATGAACAGCTGGTACAGTCATTTTGTTTATGTGTCCTGAAAGTTGATTTCTCACAGCGACCACGCCATTGTGCGCCACAGGTGCGGAAACACATTTTGGCAGGCTGTGAAAATGACAACTGTACTGTTTGTAAGGAGGTGTGAAAATGCCAGTGTTGAAAATCTGGTATGCAAATTTTGCAAATTAGCCGGGTTATAAGGGTGTGTGGAAATTACGTAACATACTAAATTTGCCAGCAGATAAAGGCCTAGAGTCTATCAAGTCTGCTCGAATGTGCAGCTAGACCCCTGTTCTGCAGCTGCCCCTCCCTTCCACCCTTCCCTTCATTAACCCTCCCCTTGTCCTGTCCCATCCTCATTTGAAGCAGTCCACTGTTCTGCTGCATACCACTTCAGCAGGTAACGCATTCCACCCAGCCACCACCCTCTCTGTAAAAAAGTGTCTCCTCATCTCCCTCCTGAACCTTCCTCG
Organism: Neoceratodus forsteri; assembly: GCA_016271365.2. NCBI lineage: Eukaryota > Metazoa > Chordata > Ceratodontiformes > Ceratodontidae > Neoceratodus > Neoceratodus forsteri. The sequence continues at coordinate 123,596 of JADMNL010000032.1, read as the reverse complement.
CTCCAGTCTCATATCATGGCCCCTGGTGGCCCTCCCCTTCCTTACTTTGAACAGCCCCTCTGTACATGTCTTGTTTATTCCTTTCATGTATTTAAAGGTTTCAGTCATATCACCCCTGTCTCTTCTCTCCTCCAGTGAGTACATGTTCAACTCCTTCAACCTCCTCTCGTATGATAAGTCCCCCAGCCCCTTGATCATCTTTGTCACTCTGCGCTGCACCCCCCTCCAGTAACTTAATGTCCCTCTTCAGATACGGACGCCAGTACTGCACGCAGTACTCCAGTGTGGTCTAACTAATGACCTATACAGTGGCAGAATCACCTCCTCCTCGAGGATATAACCTTGCAATACAACCCAGCATTTTGTTGGCCTTGCAGCTGCCTTCCTACATTGTGCTGAGTTGTTCATTGACCCTCTAATGAGCACACCCAGATCCTTCTCCTCCTCTGTCTGGGCTAGCTGCACTCCCCCTAGCTGGTAACTCCTCCTTGGGTTCTTCATCCCAAAATGCAGCACCTTGCACTTTTTGGCATTAAAGCCCAGTTGCCAGGTGTCTGACCAGGTTTCAAGCTTTGCCAGATCATCCTGCAACCCCTGCCATCCCCCTAGGTCATCCACCACCGTGCCTACCCTGGTATCATCAGCAAACAGACTGATCTTGCTCTTGATGTCCCATGATATGTCTGCAATGAATATCCCAAACAACACTGATCCCAACACCAAGCCCTGTGGGACACCGCTCATCACTGCCCTTGGGTGTGAGAGCTCCCACCCACCACCACCCTCTGTTGCCTTCCCTGCAGCCAGTTTCCTACCCATCTCACCAGCTTTGCACCTGCCCTGTGCCTACTAACTTCCTTCCCAGCCTTCCATGTGGCACTGAGTCGAATGCCTTACGAAGTCCAGATACAGGACATCCACTGCATGGCCCCTGTCCAGTTGCCTAGTTACCCAATCATAGAACTTGACCAGGTTGGTTTGGCAGGATCTGCCATGTATGAAGCCATGCTGTCTGCTGTCCTGTAGTCCTTTGGCCTCTAGGAGGCCACCAGCCCTCCTTCAGGATAGTCTCCATTAGCTTACCCACGATGGATGTGAGGCTCACTGGTCTGTAGTTTCCCAGTTCATCCTTGGGCCACTCTTGTGGAGGGCACCACATGAGCCATCCTCCAGTCCTGAGGTACACACCCTGAATGTAGTGAGGCATTAAATAGGTCTGCCAAAGGTCCTGCAAGGACCTCTGCCAGCTCCTTCAGTACCCTGGGGAGGATGCCATCTGGGCCTGGTGTCTTGTCCACCCTCAGTGCCTTCAAAGCCTCCCGAACTCTGCTCTCCATGATTTCCCCATCTGTCACCACTTCCCACCCTGCTTCTGCCATTTCTCCCACCTTAGGTGTCACCCCCCTCTTCTCTTTAGTAAATACTGAGCAGAAGTACTCATTTAGTGCTTCCGCCTTATCGCACCCTGCTTCCACCCAACCCCCCTCCTTCCTAATCCTTACTATGTGGTCCTTACAGCTCCTTTTCTCCCTGATGTACTTAAAGAAGTCCTTCTCCCCCTTCTTAATGCCTTGTGCCAGCCTGAGTTCTGTAGATGCTTTGGCTCCCCTTACTGCCCTTGTCACCTCCTTCGATTCTGTCAAGTACTCCTCCCTGTCCTCCCCCCTCCCTGTTTTCTTGTACTTCCTAAAGGCAGCTCTTTTCCTCCTTACCTTTTCCATGACCTCCTTGCTCAACCAGATCAGTTTCTTAGCCCTAGCCTTCTTGCTCTGGGCTTTGCAGCAGGTTTTCGTTGCCTCCACTATCCCCAGCTTTATGAGCTCCCACCTTTGGTTAGTGTCCATACTAGATTGAATTCTGGCCAGGTACCCTTTTACCACTTCCCCCATCCTCCCAAAGTCAGCCCTCCTGAAGTCCAGCACTATTGTGCCAGATTCCACTCCTTCCTTGCCCATATCCAATGTGAGCCATACTGAGTGGTGGTCACTCCCTGACAGCGGTTCCTCCACTGTAAGTTCTCTCACAAAGTCCCCATTTGCCAGCACAAGGTCAAGGGTATTCCCTAACCTGGTTGGTTCACTGACCATTTGCAGCAGGAAGCTGTCCTGGAAGGCATCCAGCAGTACCTGCTCCCTTCTGTTCCTGGTTGTTGGGGTGCTCCAGTCCACTCCTGGCATGTTGAAGTCCCCCACAATCATCACACTACCCTTCTCGCAGGTCCTCCTGATCTGTCCCACTAGTTCCGTGTCTAACTCCTCCGTCTGAGATGGTGGCCTGTACACCACTCCCATTCTAAGAATCCTATTCTTGGAATCCTGGATTTGCATCCAAAGTGACTCTGTACTACCCTCCTCCCCTTCCACCCTTACACACTTCAGTCCTTCCTTCACATATAGTGCCACCCCCCCTTTCCCAATCACCCTGTCCCTACGAAATAACCTGTACCCTGGTACAGACAGGTCCCAGTCATTGTATTGGGTAGCCCATGTTTCCATGATGGCTGCAATGTCCACCTCTCCCTCTGCCATGAGAACCTGTAACTCTGCAGTTTTCCTCCCAAGGCTCCTAGCATTAAGGGTAACCACCTTCCACCCTTTCCCCCCTCCCATCCTGCCCTCCTTTCCTAGCATCACCAACAGTACTTGCCATTTGTCCTTTGTCACTGTTATGGGGGGTAAGCTCATATGGTTTCCCAACCTGTGGTCTCTACATATCTGTTCCCCAACTGCCACCCCACACTCCTAGTTTAAATTATGCAACACACGCTTGTAACACAGTCAGTTTATGGACTTTTGTCACCAAATTTTCAACACAAGCATTTTAGGACCTCTGTTCGTGAACAGTGACACCGTCATTTTCTCAAACTGTCCCAAAAACTGATTTCATACAGCGACCTCGCAATTCTGCACCGGATGTGCAAAAACACATTTTGGCCAAGATATGTAAAATGACAGCTGCACTGTTCTTAAGGAGGTCTGGAAAAATGGCAATTTTGAAAATCTGGAGTGAAAATATTACAAATTCACGAATGTAGCGTGAAACTGCGCAACGACGCCAGAACAGTTATTTTGATGTTATCCTTCAACATGCTTTTGAGAGCCCCCCACAAAGAATAGCACTGTAATTTTGTTAATCAGTCCCAAAAGGTGATTCTGCGCAGTGAATGCGGAATCCCCTTTTGGGACCGAATAACGCCATGACAGTGCCAATGTTCATGAGGGGGGCTCTCAAAAAGCCTATGTTGCAAATTTGGTGAAAAAAATCCAAAAAGAGCTGTTTTACAAGCGTGCCTTGCGCAGTTTCCACGCACGCTTGTAACTTCGTGAATGCCATTTTTGCTATTATACAGCTTACCGCCATTTCTTCAGTTTGCGGTCAGCTTTGAAGAGTGCAGACTTGTTCCCAGTCCATCAAAGATCATCGCGCCAGACTCCAGAGGTAAGTATGGGGTGGGGGGTGTGGAGAGGCAGGGTGAGGAGAGGGTGGCCTCTACCAAATATGCTTTAAATGGGCTGGGTGGGAAATAAATTTTCACAATCAGAAAGTGGGGACCAGATTATGAAAAACTTATTTTAGAATGGAAAAGGCATGCTGTACTGTTTGCATTCCAGGGACACAGAGCAGGTCAAATTACTTGCTCTGGGGATTCAAACCCAGGTGTCTCAGATCTCCAAGCTCAGTACTTAACATGTTGGATTTAGCCAGTAACCTGATGATTGGAACAGCATTCCTATTGGCCAGAAATCATGCAGACTTGTGGAATGTGGGTGTCAGGTGCTTAGAGGGTTACTGGGAGTTGAGGTATTAAAGAGGACTGTGAATGAGCACTGTAATGTCTTTCATGGGAAAAGTAGGTGTTCTGTTCTTGGTTGGTGTGGCTATGCTGAAGATATTTGTCTTGATTAGAGATGGGAGCAGACTGAATCAGCTATGCTACAGGTAAGGCAAACAGTTTGACTGCTGTGTTAAAGTTTTGTTTGTAATTGGTGTTCCCCTTATTTCACTGCTCTGAAGAGATTTGCTTGAATTTGAGCTGTGATCAAACTGAATCAGTATTGCCATGAGTAAGGCAAAAGTTTGCTGGTTTTGTTGTGAAGTTTTGTTTGCAGTAATTGTGGTCTTCTCTTAAGCTTTAAATATCCTTTGTTGGACTGGAGTAGATCTGGGGTTCTCAAATGGTGAGGCCAGCCTCCCTTGGGAGGTCCCAGCCTGTTCCAGGGGGAGGTTCAAGCAAGTCTGAAAGTACTGTATTTAAAATTTAGAGTTTTATGTATTTTGTGTGAAGAGATGAAGCAAACTGAAAGAGGATAATAGTAGGTGAACTTTGTGTATTTATGTACTATAGGTGACAAGGGAAGTTGAATGAGCCAAGGCTCATTCCGGGTGTACATGGGGAAGGGTAGGAAGTGTTTTGCAGTTGCTTTTTTAAATATATTCAATCAAGAAATACACAATGAACAATAATGCAAGCAAATATGAACAATAAATGAGTGGTTAATCGATGTGTAGACTGTTGGAAGAACAACCCAAATAAAGGGTTGAGCATAGAAGTGCTAAGAGCAATAACAGGAAGGAACAAAGCAATCCCCAAGAAGTTGCTTAGGAGTAGGGATGGAGGGGGAGAGGCAAGTATGTAGGAAGGTTATTTCATATATAGAGGAAATGGAGAAAGTAGTGTGACCCATGAAGGTACTGCAGCAAGCAGTAACAAGCATTTGTCAATGCCGAATGTTGCTTGCTTCTATGTGCTGTTTAGGTATTTGGAAGTCATTGGAGTGCAAATATTGAAAATTTGCGAACTTACGAGCCTGTGTAGGAACTGCGCAACGATGCTCGTAAAACAGTCATTTTTAGGAATTATTTTCACTAAATTTCAACATAGCCATTTTAAGACCTCTGCTCATGAACAGTGTCACTGTGATTTTGTTAATGTGTCCCATACATTGAGTTTGCACACCGACTGCGCCATTGTGCGCTACATGGGCGGAAACATGTTTTGGGCAGGATGTGAAAAATGACAGCTGTACTGCTCATAAGAAGATGTGGTAAAATGGCAATGTTGAAAATCTGGAGTGAAAATATTGAAAATTTATGAACTTCCGAGCTCATGAGGAACTGCGCAACGACGCTTGTAAAACAGTCATTTTTAGGAATTTTTCACCAAATTTCAACATAGCCATTTAAGACCTCTGCTCATGAACAGTGTCACTGTGATTTCTTAGTTTGTCCCATATTGATTTTCAGCATCGACTGCGCCATTCTGCGCCACATGGGCGGAAACACGTTTTGGGTGAGATGTGAAAATGACAGCTGTACTACTCATAAGAAGGTGTGGTAAAATGGCAATATTGAAAATCTGGAGTGAAAATATTGAAAATTTTGCAAACTTACGAGCCTGCATAGGAACTGCGCAATGCACGCTCGTAAAACAGTCATTTTTTGGAAATTTTGCACCAAATTTTCAACATGGGGTTTTTGGGACCCCTTCTCATGAATGATATCACTGTCATGGTGGTATTCAGGCCCAAAGGGTGATTTCACTAGTCACTGCACAGTCATTACGAAATCACCCTTCGGCCTGGAAAACGACCATGAACAGTGACATCATTCATGAGAGAGGGGTCCCAAACCCCATGTTGAAACTTTGGTGAAAAATTCTCAAATGCCTGAGATATGCACAAATGTTGAACCCCTATCTACCCCATTATACAGCTTACCGGCATTTCCTCAGTTTGCGGTCGGCTTTGAAGAGTGCAGATGTGTTCCTGGTCCACTCGAGATCGCCGGCCCAGAGTCCCGGATGTATGGGTGCATGGGGTGTGGGGAGGCTGGGTGCGAGGGTGGGTGCGGTTGTGGGGGGCTGGGAGACGCGCCACGGGACCGCTTTCGTTTTCAGATAAAAAAGACGTTGTGGACTGTTTGCCATGCTGGGTGGGCTCCCAGCGTGGCACAAGGACGTTGGGGGGCATTCAGATGGGGATTGGGCACCGAAGTCAGCCAAAGGACTGATTGCCACTGTTGGGTGGGTCCCCAGCGTGGCACCTACGCAACTGGGGGAGAGATGATTGCTCTGGCCGACGTGATTGGGCACTCTGTCGGCTACACAGTGAGTGGGGTGCGCCTTGTGTGTGGGGAGCTGCTCTTATCTCTGCTCACTGAGCATAGCTCCCCTTTCAACTGTATGCCACTGCATTTTGGAGCATGTCATAAACAGTTCCAAAATGCACTGGCTACAGGCGTCGCGTGCCTGCCAGCTCACTGACTGGTCTGGAGGAGGAGTGTTACACCTCCCAAATCTCCGATGATGGCATTATGTTTCTTGCACATGCTTAAAGCAACATAACAATAATTCAAGAATGAAAATAGTGGGCAAGTAGGCTGGCCTGTGTGTGGGGGAGGTTACAATAAACTGAATAATATTTGTTTTTATTTGTTATTCACAACACCTTAAAGCACAGGATTCTCTTTCAAAGGTTTCCACATTAGTATAAGGTCATGTCAGACAAATCTAATTGATTTCTTCGATTGGTGACCAAAGTGAGTGGACCAGGAGGGGCTGTGGACTTGGCCTATTTAGACTTTAGCTAGGCATTGGACACAGTCCCACACAAGATTACTAAAAATAGACAGCCTGGGGTGGGATCCCAGGGTGGTAGCCTGGTAAAACACTGGCTGGACAACAGGACACAGCGGCAATAGTAAATGGAGTCCATAGTGAAGAAAGGAGGTTACTAGTGGGGTACTGCAGTTCAGTACTGGGATCGAGTCTGTTTTAATGTTCTTTATAAGTGACATTGCAGAGGGACTGGAAGGAAAGTTGTCTCTTTGCAGATGACACAAAGATCTGCAACAGGGTTGATATGCAAGGTGGAGTGGAAGGATGAAAAGGGATTTGACAAGGTTGAGTGAATGGTCGGATGTGGTGGCAGCTTAGATTCTAATGCAAAGAAGAGCAAGTAATGCACCTGGGAAACAAAAACCTAGGGGAAGAGTATCACAGTCGGGGTGATATACTGTCAACAACAAAATGGAAAGGGACCTGGGGTAGTCATAGATTTGAGCTAAGGTGGGCCAGCAATGTGAGGAAGGCGGTAAGGAGGGCCGGGGATACTGGGTTGTATAGGAGAGGTTTCACCAGTAGAAAACAGGTAGTTGTTGGCCCTCTACAGACAGTTGATAAGACCACATCTGGGTACCATGTACAGTTCTGGAGACCCCATCTCCCAAAGACATAGACAGGGTGAGGCTGTCCAGAGGAAGGCAACTAAAATTTGTAGGGTCTGCACCAGAAGACACATCATGAAGGACTAAAGGAGCTTGAGATGTATAGTCTTTCGAGAAAGGAGGGACATGATAGAAACTTTAAATACCTCAAGGAATCAAAGTCCAAGAGGGTAGCATTTTCAGAAAAAGAGATGTGCAAGAACAAGAGGGCACAATTTGAAGATAGAGGGGGATGGCTCAGAGGTAATGTGAGGAAGTATTTTTTTTCACAGATTTGTAGATGCATGGAACAGCCTTCCTGAGGAGGTCGTTGAGTCAAACAGTGGGGAAATTCAAGAATGCATTGGACAGACATAAGGCAATTCTAATGGGGGGTAGGAGGAAGTAGGCTGTTGGTTAACTATGATCTGCAGCTTATCCATTAGGTAGGAAATGGGCAGACTGGGGGCTAAATGGTCCTTATCTGCCATCAAATTCTATGTTTCTTGTTAGACAACTGAATGTGAGCGTGGCGTAACTCACGATACTTATTGTATGCCTTTGTGTACAGAAAAATCAAGCAAAACCTTTATTTTTTTATTCTGTTCCATGTCGGTCCTAACTCCTCAACCCTGGTCAGTGCAGTTGGTGCTGTGCTGCCCACTGATTCAGTGCCCTGAGCTGGGTCCCCATCCCAATAAATCCCTCCTCCCCACTCGGGCTGTTCTAGGCTGTGTGCTGTTGCAGGAGTCCTGACCCTGGGGTGTCTTTTTCTGTGGTGCTGTGAGCTGGGTCAGACTTCTGCAGCTGTAACATGCTGATGTCCTGATGCTCTGATTCTGAGCCTGTTGAGCCAATCAGGTGTGCTGCTGCCAAGGCAAGCATTGGGGAGTTCTTGTAAACATTTTGCCACCTCCACCATGCCACCAGCACCAGCAGTCTCATCACTCCATTTTGCCCTAGTCTGCTGTAGTGACAATTTAGAGGAGCTCCATCCCCACTGTCACTCCTTCTGAGCCGTACTGGTGAGTTGAGGAGTCCGAGGGTCTGTTGCGCTACTTCTGGCGCAGTTTGAATATCTGGGCCAGAGTGTTAAAGGAGGGAACCTGAGCTTCAAGTGGTAAGGAAGTTCTGGTGTCATGGGTGGAGCGAGTTTTACCACCCGATGGGTGGAAGGAGCCAGCTTGAAGACCTTCCAGCAAGATTTAAAGCAGCAAGGAACCTGCCAGACAGTGTGGATAAACAACATATCCATGTCCCAAGAACTGGCTCTTCTGTGCAGCATTACCCCAACTCTGCTCAGTGTGCCTTCCTGGTAAAATGTTTAAATAAATAAATCAATAACTGCTTGTGGCAACAACAACCTGAGTCCAGGAGGCTGCCCAGTGGTGCTAAGTGCTAAGGCACTGGACGCTTTACCTTGCATCACGCAGGTGACCTTGGTTTGGGAGGCAGCTTGGGTCATCGGGGGCCGGATGGGGAGGGAGGGTGGGATATATGAATCCCCAGCAACAAGTGCCTCCCAGTGGAGACTAGGGGGGTTTTGCAACCAGGGGACACCTTGAAATGAGTGGAGACAATGGCGGACGTCCTGCGGGTGGGCATGGGAGCATTCCCATCATGCGCCGGATGTCATTGCAAGTCTGCACCTCTGGGGGATTAAAGCAGGAGTAAAAACCTCTGTGTGAGTAATAAGGATGCCCCCAATGGATTCCTTCTCTCTCTCTCCATCCCGAACAAAGCCTGGCCTAAGCCAGAGCGGGGCATCAAGGGTGATCTCAGTCACCCCTTTTGTTCCTCCCTGGTGTGGGGGGACCCACCTTGGGGGAGGGTGAGCTACAGTCCTCCCTGTCTCACTGCTGAGGTGGAGGCCAGGTTAGGGGAGTGATGAGGATCCATGTACCAGGGCTGAAAAGGGGACAAGGTACCATCCCGCTGCACAGGAGCACATAAAGAGGTGGTGAAAAAGAAAAACTGAGTCCAGGAGTGAACTTGGGATGTGGTCAACCCCGGGAGGAGGAGGTGAGCATCTGATGGACTTCTCTCCTCTGGTGATGAAGTGGCATGTCACCTGACATCAGCCTGGTCCCTAGGGTGGCTGGGAGGCAGGCGCAGGGGCCACACAGCAGAAGCAACAGAGTGGCAGACTTCCAGCGTGCTGTGTGTGGAAGCATGCACAGCACCACCACCGATGTCGTCATTGCATACATGGTCTGCTAGTTCTAGGAAAACAAGTCTCCAGAAAGAAGTCTCTGGAAAAAACGGCACATGGAAAAAGGCCACCTGCACAGTTCATCACTCATGGACAAAACTGTGCATCCAAACTACAGGTACAGAAAAACAGCACAGTTTTCCCTAGAGTAGATTTATTCTTACAACACCACACTGGCACAGGATCACCACCTAGTGAAATTTGAGGAAGTTCAGATTTACTATTAGAACACCACACACAAGCTGGCCCAGTGGTGCTGAGGGTTGAGGCACTGGACATCACACCTTGCGCCATGCCGGTGACCCTTGTTCAGGAACAGACATGGGCCACCAGGGAGTCAGCAGGGGAGGAAAGTTGAGCATCTGAAGGACTTCTCTCCCTCTCGGGAGGGAGCACCGCACCAGTGTCACGTCACCCCCGGTGGAAGCCAGGGGGCATGGCGCCAGGTGAGAGCATGGGGGGAGCCGAGTGTGAACGCCTTGAGGGGAGCATGCATGGATGCATGCAGGCTCCCTCTCAGCTTGCATCATTGCATGCACCCAGTTCCACAGGGGGAGCCAACCAGAAAATCCAGGTGGGGCCTCCACCTCTATGAAGCCCTCCCCGTGCTTCAATTAGCCTCTGTCACCGGATCCCCCAACCAGTTACTGGTACTGCGGGCTGGATAGGGGAGCAGTTCTGCGGCCTCACCCTCCAGGGGGAAAGCCAGGGGTGACTGAGGAATCACGGCAGTAACAAAAGGTGGAAGTCCTGGGGCCGTGACCAGGGCAGAAATCTAGCGGAGAGCCCTGCCACAAAAAAGAACACCACACACAGGCTCTGAACTCCACGATCCCTCAACTGCCACAAAACTGGATGCATGCAGCAGCGGGGGTTGGAGAATTTTGGAAGAAAACCGCAGGCAGTGCAGTGTAAGTCCTGGAGACAGTGGGGGTGATGGTGCTTGAGGGGGCAATCAGAAAAGCAAGGGATAAACAAATAAAGAAAACAAATCTACACCCAAACAAAACAAGCATTTGTCAATGCCGAATGTTGTCTTGCTGGCATTGGTAGTGCAGGAGTTAGAGATGCATAATAGGAATGTCAGTGAAGTATTGAACTGACGCCAACCCCACCCCACCCTGCAAAGACTGACAGGCGCTGGGGTGTGCTTTTGGGTCATCAGCTATAACGCTCATGCCATTTTACCTCACCCTACCCTGTAGACACTGACAAGTGTCGTGGTGTTCTTTGCGGTCTTTGGGCCTTATACTTACCTCATTCCATAAGGAAATATGCTGAGGTGGGTGCAGTATAGGAGAATGGGGTCAGCTTTAGGGCTGAACGCTGCAAGACACACCTCAATGCCTGTCACTGGCTACAGGGTGGGGGGTGGAATGGCATAAGCATTACAGTCAATGATCCCAAGTCACACCCCTGATTCCTGGAAGTCTCTACAGGGTGGGGTGTTACAATTGGAAACCCTAACGTCGTAGGCGTTTGTTGGTATTTTCACTCCAAATTTTCAGCATTGGCTTTTTGTGGCCCCACCTCATGAAGAGCAGCACAGTCAGTTTGTTAGCTGAAAGGTGGTTTTGCACAGCAGCTATGCCATTTGGTGACACAGGGATGAAAACACAGATTGGGCAGGATGTGAAAAATGACAACTGTATTGTTCGTGAGGAGGTGTGAAAAAATGGCAACGTTGAAAATCTGGAGTGAAAATATGAAAAATTGGTGAAGTCATGAGCATGCATAGGATCTGTGCAACACACATCCATAACCCAATTATTTTGGGGATTTTTTTAACCACATTTTCAACACAGGCATTTTGGGACCTCCCCTCATGAACAGCGGTACAGTCATTTTGTTTATGTGTCCTGAAAGTTGATTTCCTACAGCGACCACGCCATTGTGCGCCACAGGTGCGGAAACACATTTTTGGCAGGCTGTGAAAAATGACAACTGTACTGTTTGTAAGGAGGTGTGAAAAAATGCCAGTGTTGAAAATCTGGTATGCAAATTTTGCAAATTAGCGAAGTTATAAGGGTGTGTGGAAATTACGAACATACGAAATTTGCCAGCAGATAAAGGCCTAGAGGTCTATCAAGTCTGCTCGAATGTGCAGCTAGCACCCCTTATTCTGCAGCTGCCCCTCCCTTCCACCCTTCCCCTTCATTAACCCTCCCCCTTGTCCTGTCCCATCCTCATTTGAAGCAGTCCACTGTTCTGCTGCATACCACTTCAGCAGGTAACGCATTCCACCCAGCCACCACCCTCTCTGTAAAAAAGTGTCTTCTCATCTCCCTCCTGAACCTTCCTCACCCAGTCTTATATCATGGCCCCTAGCCCTCCCTCCTTACTTTGAACAGCCCTCTGTACATGTCTTGTTTATTCCTTTCATGTATTTAAAGGTTTCAGTCATATCACCCCTGTCTCTTCTCTCCTCCAGTGAGTACATGTTCAACTCCTTCAACCTCCTCTCATATGATAAGTCCCCCAGCCCCTTGATCATCTTTGTCACTCTGCGCTGCACCCCCTCCAGTAACTTAATGTCCCTCTTCAGATACGGACGCCAGTACTGCACGCAGTACTCCAGTGTGGTCTAACTAATGACCTATACAGTGGCAGAATCACCTCCTCCTCCCTCCTCGAGGATATACCCCTTGCAATACAACCCAGCATTTTGTTGGCCTTTGCAGCTGCCTTCCTACATTGTGCTGAGTTGTTCATTGACCCTCTAATGAGCACCCACAGATCCTTCTCCTCCTCTGTCTGGGCTAGCTGCACTCCCCTAGCTGGTAACTCCTCCTTGGGTTCTTCATCCCAAAATGCAGCACCTTGCACTTTTTGGCATTAAAGCCCAGTTGCCAGGTGTCTGACCAGGTTTCAAGCTTTGCCAGATCATCCTGCAACCCCTGCCATCCCCCTAGGTCATCCACCACCGTGCCTACCCTGGTATCATCAGCAAACAGACTGATCTTGCTCTTGATGTCCCATGATATGTCTGCAATGAATATCCCAAACAACACTGATCCCAACACCAAGCCCTGTGGGACACCGCTCATCACTGCCCTTGGGTGTGAGAGCTCCCCACCCACCACCACCCTCTGTTGCCTTCCCTGCAGCCAGTTTCCTACCCATCTCACCAGCTTTGCACCCGCCCCTGTGCCTACTAACTTCCTTCCCAGCCTTCCATGTGGCACTGAGTCGAATGCCTTACTGAAGTCCAGATACAGGACATCCACTGCATGGCCCCTGTCCAGTTGCCTAGTTACCCAATCATAGAACTTGACCAGGTTGGTTTGGCAGGATCTGCCATGTATGAAGCCATGCTGTCTGCTGTCCTGTAGTCCTTTGGCCTCTAGGAGGGCCACCAGCCTCTCCTTCAGGATAGTCTCCATTAGCTTACCCACGATGGATGTGAGGCTCACTGGTCTGTAGTTTCCCAGTTCATCCTTGGGCCACTCTTGTGGAGGGGCACCACATGAGCCATCCTCCAGTCCTGAGGTACACACCCTGAATGTAGTGAGGCATTAAATAGGTCTGCCAAAGGTCCTGCAAGGACCTCTGCCAGCTCCTTCAGTACCCTGGGGAGGATGCCATCTGGGCCTGGTGTCTTGTCCACCCTCAGTGCCTTCAAAGCCTCCCAAACTCTGCTCTCCATGATTTCCCCATCTGTCACCACTTCCCACCCTGCTTCTGCCATTTCTCCCACCTTAGGTGTCACCCCCCTCTTCTCTTTAGTAAATACTGAGCAGAAGTACTCATTTAGTGCTTCCGCCTTATCGCACCCTGTTTCCACCCAACCCCTTCCTTCCTAATCCTTACTATGTGGTCCTTACAGCTCCTTTTCTCCCTGATGTACTTAAAGAAGTCCTTCTCCCCCTTCTTAATGCCTTGTGCCAGCCTGAGTTCCGTAGATGCTTTGGCTCCCCTTACTGCCCTTGTCACCTCCTTCGATTCTGTCAAGTACTCCTCCCTGTCCTCCCCCCTCCCTGTTTTCTTGTACTTCCTAAAGGCAGCTCTTTTCCTCCTTACCTTTTCCATGACCTCCTTGCTCAACCAGATCGGTTTCTTAGCCCTAGCCTTCTTGCTCTGGGCTTTGCAGCAGGTTTTCGTTGCCTCCACTATCCCCAGCTTTATGAGCTCCCACCTTTGGTTAGTGTCCATACTAGATTGAATTCTGGCCAGGTACCCTTTTACCACTTCCCCCCATCCTCCCAAAGTCAGCCCTCCTGAAGTCCAGCACTATTGTGCCAGATTCCACTCCTTCCTTGCCCATATCCAATGTGAGCCATACTGAGTGGTGGTCACTCCCTGACAGCGGTTCCTCCACTGTAAGTTCTCTCACAAAGTCCCCATTTGCCAGCACAAGGTCAAGGGTATTCCCTAACCTGGTTGGTTCACTGACCATTTGCAGCAGGAAGCTGTCCTGGAAGGCATCCAGCAGTACCTGCTCCCTTCTGTTCCTGGTTGTTGGGGTGCTCCAGTCCACTCCTGGCATGTTGAAGTCCCCCACAATCATCACACTACCCTTCTCGCAGGTCCTCCTGATCTGTCCCACTAGTTCCCTGTCTAACTCCTCCGTCTGAGATGGTGGCCTGTACACCACTCCCATTCTAAGAATCCTATTCTTGGAATCCTGGATTTGCATCCAAAGTGACTCTGTACTACCCTCCTCCCCTTCCTCCCTTACACACTTCAGTCCTTCCTTCACATATAGTGCCACCCCTCCTTTCCCAATCACCCTGTCCCTACGAAATAACCTGTACCCTGGTACAGACAGGTCCCAGTCATTGTATTGGGTAGCCCATGTTTCCATGATGGCTGCAATGTCCACCTCTCCCTCTGCCATGAGAACCTGTAACTCTGCAGTTTTCCTCCCAAGGCTCCTAGCATTAAGGGTAACCACCTTCCACCCTTTCCCCCCCCCATCCTGCCCTCCTTTCCTAGCATCACCAACAGTACTTGCCATTTGTCCTTTGTCACTGTTATGGGGGGTAAGCTCATATGGTTTCCCAACCTGTGGTCTCTACATATCTCTTCCCCAACTGCCACCCCCACTCCTAGTTTAAATTACGCAACACACGCTTGTAACACAATCAGTTTATGGACTTTTGTCACCAAATTTTCAACATAAGCATTTTAGGACCTCTGTTCATGAACAGTGTCACCGTCATTTTCTCAAACTGTCCCAAAAACTGATTTCACACAGCGACCTCGCAATTCTGCACCGGATGTGCAAAAACACATTTTGGCCAAGATATGTAAAATGACAGCTGCACTGTTCTTAAGGAGGTCTGGAAAAATGGCAATTTTGAAAATCTGGAGTGAAAATATTACAAATTCACGAAGATATAAGTGAGAACTGCACTAGCGTAAGCAAATAAAACAGCTATTTTTGGATTTTTTCACCAAATTTGCAACATAGGCTTTTTGAGAGCCCCCACACAAAGAATAGCACTGTAATTTTGTTAATCAGTCCCAAAAGGTGATTCTGCGCAGTGAATGCGGAATCCCCTTTTGGGACCGAATAACGCCATGACAGTGCCAATGTTCATGAGGGGGGCTCTCAAAAAGCCTATGTTGCAAATTTGGTGAAAAAAATCCAAAAAGAGCTGTTTTACAAGCGTGCGTTGCGCAGTTTCCACGTACGCTTGTAACTTCGTGAATGCCATTTTTGCTATTATACAGCTTACCGCCATTTCTTCAGTTTGCGGTCAGCTTTGAAGAGTGCAGACTTGTTCCCAGTCCATCAAAGATCGTCGCGCCAGACTCCAGAGGTAAGTATGGGGTGGGGGGTGTGGAGAGGCAGGGTGAGGAGAGGGTGGCCTCTACCAAATATGCTTTAAATGGGCTGGGTGGGAAATAAATTTTCACAATCAGAAAGTGGGGACCAGATTATGAAAAACTTATTTTAGAATGGAAAAGGCATGCTGTACTGTTTGCATTCCAGGGACACAGAGCAGGTCAAATTACTTGCTCTGGGGATTCAAACCCAGGTGTCTCAGATCTCCAAGCTCAGTACTTAACATGTTGGATTTAGCCAGTAACCTGATGATTGGAACAGCATTCCTATTGGCCAGAAATCATGCAGACTTGTGGAATGTGGGTGTCAGGTGCTAGAGGGTTACTGGGAGTTGAGGTATTAAAGAGGACTGTGAATGAGCACTGTAATGTCTTTCATGGGAAAAGTAGGTGTTCTGTTCTTGGTTGGTGTGGCTATGCTGAAGATATTTGTCTTGATTAGAGATGGGAGCAGACTGAATCAGCTATGCTACAGGTAAGGCAAACAGTTTGACTGCTGTGTTAAAGTTTTGTTTGTAATTGGTGTTCCCCTTCTTTCACTGCTCTGAAGAGATTTGCTTGAATTTGAGCTGTGATCAAACTGAATCAGTATTGCCACGAGTAAGGCAAAGGTTTGCTGGCTTTGTTGTGAAGTTTTGTTTGCAGTAATTGTGGTCTTCTCTTAAGCTTTAAATATCCTTTGCTGGACTGGAGTAGATCTGGGGTTCTCAAATGGTGAGGCCAGCCTCCCTGGGGAGGTCCCAGCCTGTTCCAGGGGGAGGTTCAAGCAAGTCTGAAAGTACTGTATTTAAAATTTAGAGTTTTATGTATTTTGTGTGAAGAGATGAAGCAAACTGAAAGAGGATAATAGTAGGTGAACTTTGTGTATTTATGTACTATAGGTGACAAGGGAAGTTGAATGAGCCAAGGCTCATTCAGGTGTACATGGGGAAGGGTAGGAAGTGTTTTGCAGTTACTTTTTTAAATATATTCAATCAAGAAATACACAATGAACAATAATGCAAGCAAATATGAACAATAAATGAGTGGTTAATCGATGTGTAGACTGTTGGAAGAACAACCCAAATAAAGGGTTGAGCATAGAAGTGCAAAGCAATAACAGGAAGGAACAAAGCAATCCCAAGAAGTTGCTTAGGAGTAGGGATGGAGGGGAAGCAAGTATGTAGGAAGGTTATTTCATTTATAGAGGAAATGGAGAAAGTAGTGTGACCCATGAAGGTACTGCAGCAAGCAGTAACAAGCATTTGTCAATGCCGAATGTTGCTTGCTTCTATGTGCTGTTTAGGTATTTGGAAGTCATTGGAGTGCAAATATTGAAAATTTGCAAACTTACGAGCATGCGTAGGAACTGCGCAACGCATGCTCGTAAATAGTCATTTTTAGGAATTTTTTCTCCAAATTTTCAACAGCCATTTTAAGACCTCTGCTCATGAACAGTGTCACTGTGATTTTGTTAATGTGTCCCATACATTGAGTTTGCAACCGACTCGCCCATTATGCAGCTACATGGGTGGAAACATGTTTTGAGCAGGATGTGAAAATGACAGCTATACTGCTCATAAGAAGATGTGGTAAAATGGCAATGTTGAAAATCTGGAGTGAAAATATTGAAAATTCGTGAACTTACGAGCCTGAGTAGGAACTGCAGCAACGCACGCTCGTAAAACAGTCATTTTTAGGAATTTTTTCAGCAAATTTTCAACATAGCCATTTTAAGACCTCTGCTCATGAACAGTGTCACTGTGATTTTCTTAGTTTGTCCCATACATTGATTTACCATCGACTGCACCATTCTGCGCTACATGAGGAAACACATTTTGGGTGAGATGTGAAAATGACAGCTGTACTACTCATAAGAAGGTGTGGTAAAATGGCAATATTGAAAAATCTGGAGTAAAAATATTGAAATTTTGCAAACTTACGAGCCTGCATAGGAACTGCGCATGATGCAGCTCAGTAAAACAGTCATTTTAATTTTGGCACCAAATTTTCAACATGGGTTTTGGGACCCTTCTCATGAATGATATCACTGTCATGTGGTGGTATTAGGCCCAAGGGTGATTTCACAGTCACTGCACAGTCACTGCACGAAATCACCCTTCGGGCCTGAAAACCCATGGCAGTGACATCATTCGAGGAAGGGTCTAAACCCATGTTGAAACTATGCTAAAATCTCAAAATACACTGAGATATGCAACAAAGTTGAACCCCCTATCTACCCCATTATACAGCTTACCGGCATTTCCTCAGTTTGCGGTCGGCTTTGAAGAGTGCAGATGTGTTCCTGGTCCACGAAGATCATGGCTCCAGAGTCCGGTAAGTATCGGGTGAGGGGTGGGGAGGCTGGAGTGCACAGTGGGTGGGTGCGGGTTGTGGGGGGTTGGGAGGCAGCTGCCCGGGACGTTTCGTTTTCAGGTAAAAAAAAAAAGGCGTTGTGGGACTGTTTGCCATGCTGGGGTGGGCTCCCAGCGTGGCACAAGGACGTTGGGGGGCATTCAGATGGGGGATTGGGCACCCAAGTCAGCCAAAGGACTGATTGCCAGCTGGGGTGGGCTCCCAGCGTGGCACCTACAACTGGGGGAGAAGAGACACACAGCTCAGCCGGCGAGTTGGGCACCCGTCGGCTACACAATAAGTCACGAAGTGCGCTGCGCTTCTGTGTGTGGGGAGCTCGCTTCTTATCTCTGCTCACTGAAGCATAGCTCCCCCTTTCAACTGTATGCCACTGCATTTTGGAGCATGTCATAAACAGTTCCAAAATGCACTGGCTTACAGGGGCCGCGCCTGCCAGCTCACTGACTGAATTGGAGGAGGAGGTGACACACCTCCCAAATCTCCGATGATGGCACTATGTTTCTTGCACATGCGTGCAAGCAACATAACAATAATTCAAGAATGAAAATAGCAGAGCAAGTAGGCTGGCCTGTGTGTGGGGGGGGGAAGGTTACAATAAACTGAATAATATTTGTTTTTATTTGTTATTCACAACACCTTAAAGCACAGGAGCTCTCTTTCAAAGGTTCCACATTAGTATAAGGTCATGTCAGACAAATCTAATTGATTTCTTCGATTGGGTGACCAAAGTAGTGGACCAGGGAGGGGCTGTGGACTTGGCCTATTTAGACTTTAGCTAGGCATTGGACACAGTCCCACACAAGATTAATAAAAAAATAGACAGCCTGGGAGTGGATCCCAGGGTGGTAGCCTGGGTAAAACACTGGCTGGACAACAGGACACAGCGGGCAATAGTAAATGGAGTCCATAGTGAAGAAAGGAGGGTTACTAGTGGGGTACTGCAGAGTTCAGTACTGGGACCAGTCTGTTTTAATGTCTTTATAAGTGACATTGCAGAGGGACTGGAAGGGAAAGTATGTCTCTTTGCAGATGACACAAAGATCTGCAACAGGGTTGATATGCAAGGTGGAGTGGAAAGGATGAAAAGGGATTTGACAAGGTTGGAGGAATGGTCAGATGTATGGCAGCTTAGATTCAATGCAAAGAAGAGCAAAGTAATGCACCTGGGAAACAAAAACCTAGGGGAAGAGTACACAATGGGGGTGATATACTGTCAACAACAAAAATGGAAAGGGACCTGGGGGTAGTCATATCAGATGACCTAAAGGTGGGCCAGCAATGTGAGAAGGCAGTAAGGAGGGCTGGGGGGATACTGGGTTGCATAGGGAGAGGCATCACCAGTAGAAAACAGGAAGTTGTTGGCCCTCTGTACAGACAGTTGGTAAGACCACATCTGGAGTACCATGTACAGTTCTGGAGACCCCATCTCCACAAAGACATAGACAGGGTGGAGGCTGTCTAGAGGAGGGCAACCAAAATTGTGCAGGGTCTGCACCAGAAGACACATCATGAAGGACTAAAGGAGCTTCAGATGTATAGCCTCGAGGAAAGGAGGGACATGATAGAAACTTTTAAATACCTCAAGGGAATCAAAGTCCAAGAGGGTAGCATCTTTCAGAAAAAGAGATGTGCAAGAACAAGAGGGCACAATTTGAAGATAGAGGGGGATGGCTCAGAGGTAATGTGAGGAAGTATTTTTTTCACAGCTTTGTAGATGCATGGAACAGCCTTCCTGAGGAGGTCGTTGAGTCAAACAGTGGGGAAATTCAAGAATGCATTGGACAGACATAAGGCAATTCTAATGGGGGGTAGGAGGAAGTAGGCTGTTTGTTAACTATGATCTGCAGCTTATCCATTAGGTAGGGAAATGGGCAGACTAGGTGGGCCAAATGGTCCCTTATCTGCCATCAAATTCTATGTTTCTATGTTAGACAACTGAATGTGAGCAGTGGCGTAACCACGCATACTTATTGTATGCCTGTGTGTACAGAAAAAATCAAGCAAAAATCCTTTATTTTTTTTATTCTGTTCCATGTCGGTCCCAATTCCCGAACCCTGGTCAGTGCAGTTGGTGCTGTGCTGCCCACTGACCAGTGCCCTGAGCTGGGTCCCCATCCTAATAAATCCCCTCCTCCCCCCACCGGGCTGTTCTAGGCTGTATGCTGTTGCAGGAGTCCTGACCCTGGGGTGGCCTTTTTCTGTAGTGCTGTGGAGCTGGGTCAGACTTCTGCAGCTGTAACATGCTGATGTCCTGATGCTCTGATTCTGAGCCTGTTGAGCCAATCAGGTGTGCTGCTGCCAAGGCAAGCATTGGGGGAGTTCTGTAAACATTTTGCCACCTCCACCCATGCCACCAGCACCAGCAGCTCTCATCACCCTCCATTTTGCCCTAGTCTGCTGTAGTGACAATTTAGAGGAGCTCCATCCCCACTGTCACTCCTTCTGAGCCGTACTGGTGAGTTGAGGAGTCCGCAGTGGTGAAGGACAGTGACCTGCCAGCTGAAGCCCATACTGGTGAGCATCTGAAGTTGGGGCACCACAAATACAGTTTTTACTTCCTGGCATGCATCTGTTGTCTTTTCAGTTGTGATGCCCCCCAAAATCATGCTGTACAGTTTAAATGCAAGCTCAGGAACTCGCTGAATTATAGTTCCTCCTTGTTTTCTAGTTAAAAACTGGAACATGCTTCCATATGGTATAGCATATTATTCAAATTGAAGATTATTTCACCTGGTAATGGTAGTTTACTCACCTGGTAAAGGTGATTGTGTGGGTATACATCTCTGAGGCACTTCACACTCCTTACACATGGGTTGTGTCCACCTGATAGGTTGCTTGATGCACATGTGACTTTAAAGAAGTCTGACCCCCTTTTCCTGTGATTCTGCCTCTCCAGGATCAGTGTGAATTCTTCCAAAGCTGTACCTAATTTGTAACAAGTAATTCTTGACATGTTAGTAGGCAGCACAAGGTTTCCCAATATGTATCTTAGTGTGTTAAATAAATTGTAGTAGAGGCATTTGTAATTTTTTACCAAAAATTCTGTGGCCCATGAGGGTCCTCTCTGTATTTCTTATGCATACAAATCTAAAATTTCTGGCCCATACGGCATGCTGATCTTGAAGTTCATCTTTGAGTCCTTTGTCTCTGACTGACTACCTAGGTGGGTTGTGGGTACCTCAGAGATGTATACTCCCACAATCACCTTTACTAGGTGAGTAAACTACCATTGTGGGGGATAATCTCTGAGGCACTCCTTACATATGATTTAAATGTAAAAAGCAGTACCCTAGTGAGAAGGGTGGGTAGTCAGTCCTTTATGTTATGTTCAACCTTGCTTCTAACAACACTACTTAAGTAAAGTTAGTTTTTGCTTCCAGGGCTATATCTCTGTAGTATTTAGTAAATGTGTGTCGATGGCCATGTAGTGGCAGCACAACTTTTCTCTATTGTGGCCATGTTTCTTTCAGCCCCTGATGTGGCTATTGCTGTTGTGGAATGACCTTGATTTTTGTTTGTGTATGATTTGAGGCCTTTTGCACCTCTCTGATGGGAGACTTAAGCCAATATGTCTGCCGTTTACATTAGTCTCCTCATGGCTAGCAGATGATGTTGAGGGTCCCTATCTACCTTGTCTGCAGGCTTATAGACGGGTATTTCGAGATCCCATTTGGTGTGAAAAAGTGGCCATATTTTAGGCAGAAAGGAAGGGATCATCTTTTAGTTGATCTTGTCCTCATGAAATACCAGATAAGACAGTCTGTGGGATAATGCTTGTAGTTTGCTTATGCATCTAGCTGAACATATAGTGCCCATAAGGGTTAAGTGTTTGCCCTTTGAGTGGTAGCTGGGGGAGATTAGATATATTTTATTTCCCTTAATTTCTTTCCCCTGCACAGTATTCAGTAATGCTCGGCACTGTTCAGCCTATTGTGCCCGTGCATTAAAGTGTGCACTGTCCCTATACATGTGGCTAGAGTGAGTGAGGGACTCACTGTTATGCTGCCCTGTCCACAGCTGTGGTAATAGTGCTGCCCCAATGTATTTACCCCATTAATTGATTTTCAGATCATTGCCTGTATATGTAATTATTCGCACTGTGGTCTGCTGTTGCAGATCGGTTGGTGCGTTTAATGCCCTCTGTGCTGGTAGGATGTTTGTGAGCGTAGTTGTGCTCTCCACAAGATTGCAGCAGTGACTGTCAGTCAATCTACACTGGTGGCCACCTATACCCTAAATCTGCATAGAAAAGGGGGAATTGGAGAGTTTTACTGAGATCACAGCAGCAAGTCTCATGGTGATATTTCTCGCGGCTGCTGATCTGGATAGGCAAGCTAAGTTGGTCCATCAATGCTCCTCCTCCTCATGAGACCTACTTTGTTTGTGGTGTTTCAGTTGGTTAGATGATATGAGAAGTTTCCTCTACCTTTTGATAGAAGAAGGTGGTGAGTTTAAAAGACCTAATGTACCATAAAAACCTCTTGAGAGCATGTAATTTTGAGGTGAGGCACAGAGGGACTGTGAAAATACTTCAGAGACTGTTGTGTAATTATGTCTTGAGTGAGCACTTAATGGTGCTACAATGCTTGTAATGGGGAACTCTGGCACATTACTTAGTATTTTAGCAATCTGGGATGCTGGCAGGGTACTCCCGATGTTCTAAGGTGGCCACTTGCTCATTTAATAGTGGATAGACTCTGGAGCCACTGGCAGGGGCTCCAGGACATCAGGCACCTTAGTAAAATGGTATGCTTGTTCTGAACAGCATGTAGGGGAACTCAAGAGTATATGCCCATTTAAGGAATGAGAGCCTTTAATAATGTTGTAGCCCCTGATGTACT
This sequence comes from Neoceratodus forsteri, assembly GCA_016271365.2. Lineage (NCBI taxonomy): Eukaryota > Metazoa > Chordata > Ceratodontiformes > Ceratodontidae > Neoceratodus > Neoceratodus forsteri. The sequence continues at coordinate 101,195 of JADMNL010000032.1, read as the reverse complement.
GAGCTCCTGGGACCACTTGTTTCCAGGTAACTGTGGCTATGGAATCTATTTGGTCATCTGTGAAAGATCTCAGACAATACATGGCTCTGTTAGCATCCTTTAAATTTAGCATCCTTTAAAAATGTCAGAAATGTGATAAATTATCTTGTTCAAGACTTTTTTTTTAATGAAATTAATGGGGCTAAGTCATGAATTCACATTAGTATGCATTACTCTGTCGTACACAGTACATAGTAGCTGCTCCTTAATATGTGACTGTGCCTTTAAGAGAAGGAAAAAACTGTGGATATCAGTAAAGTAAATAACTATTAAAGTTCACGATTTCCCAAATAGTTATTTTATTGTCATCAAACCTCCTTGTATGTTGAGCCAATATAATACAGTACTGTGTTTTATTTATCCCCCCCCCCCGTATGCCTTGGTATTCTTTGGGAAAATGGAGGCATGTGCCTTTAAGAGGAGGAAACATAACATAGAATTTGACGGCAGATAAGGACCGCTTAGCCCACAGTCTGCCCATTTCCCTACCTACTGGATAAGCTGCAGATCCTAGTTAACCAGCAGCCTACTTCTTCCTACCCCCACCCCCCAGAACTGCCTTATGACTATCCCACGCATGCTTGAATTCCACCACTGATTTTGACTCCACAACCTCCTCCGGAAGGCCATTCCATGCATCCACAACCCTCTCTGTGAAAAAATACTTCCTTAAATTACCTCTGAGCCACCCCCTCTATCTTCAAATTGTGCTCTCTTGTTCTTGCACACCTCTTTTTTTGAAAGATGCTACCCTCTTGGACTTTGTTGATTCCCTTGAGGTACTTGAAAGCTTCTATCATGTCCCCCCTCTCCCTCCTTTCCTCGAGGCTATACATATTAAGCTCCTTAAGTCTCTCTTCATATGTCTTCCAGTGCAGACCCTGCACCATTTTAGTTGCCCTCCTCTGGACAGCTTCCATCCTGTCTATGTCTTTGCGGAGATTGGGTCTCCAGAACTGTACACAGTACTCCAGATGGGGTCTCACCAGCTGTCTGTACAGAGGGATAATAACTTCCTGTTTTCTATTGTGTTTTATTTATCCCCCCCCTTGTATGCCTTGGTATTCTTTGGGATAATGGAGGCATGTGCCTTTAAGAGGAGGAGGTGGACAGGATGTCTTAGATAATCCTTGCTTTGGATGTGGTAAGCTGAGTAAGGAATCTGCATTGCTGCTATGCTATGGACACAGTTTGGGGCAGAAGCATTTTTTTTTCTTTAAAACATGTCTCTTCAGTTCTCCCTCATGGTCAGTGTTAAAAGTTAGGGGACTTGGGTTGAGAAGCTGTACAATTTCTAGCTCCATTCTCCATTGCAAGATATGCTGGATTTAGTCAAATCTTGTGTGTTTATCTTCCCCTGAAATGGTGGCCAAGATCTCACGAGAATTGAGAGCCAGTCAGCTTGCAGCTCTCATGAAGCAGGAGATTTGGAAACTATGAAGAATCATGGGAGATGGCCATGCTGCTAGGGGGGCTTGGAGCCGATGGGATTGGGCACCCCCATCGGCCATACAGTGTGTGCGTGGGGGGAGGGAGAGCATCAGCACGCAGTATGCGTGCTTGCGTGTGTGTGTGTGTGTGAGGAAGAGATCTCTGCTCACTGAAGCAGAGCTCTCCTTTCAACTGCACAACCACTGCATTTTCAACTGCTGTCATAGCTGCAGCAGTGATTGGGGAACTGGGGCTGCGGCTGCAAACACACTGACTGAATTGGAAGACGAGTGCCACACCTCCGAAAACTCTGATGATGGCACTATGTTTCTTGCACATGTGTGCAAGCAACATAAAAATACATTTTTTTTTTAACTGAGTGGAGCTGTAATCTGTAGCATATTGTGACACAAGGATGACTTTTGAACTGGGCAGATCTATAAATTGAAGTAAGATTTTCAGTATTGGTACATAGAGGTCTGTGTTAAATGGATGACTTTTTCAACAGTTCAGAATTGTAATATGCAGCAAGAGTATAAGCACTGACTGCACAGCCCAATCCCAAACAGTGCAATAAACTGTATTTTTTGTCAAGTGTTGCTTCAGTGTGATTGCTTCAGTAAACTGCATTTGCTATTGCATTTCTGATTGTCACCATCATTAGACAGTTTATATTTTTTTCTTGTGCTCCTGTGTTTTCCTTGGGCTCATTTGATGATCTCATGCAAGCACCATAACACTGATCACCAAAGTATGCTTAGATGTGCATGAATAAAGGGACATGGTGCACTGAATTGTTTCTCCAGCTTGTCAGCTCCTCGCTAAGTTTATAAATGAATGCAATAAAATCAGTTGTATACTGTACATAGTTATACTGTACACAGATTACAGTGTATCTCAAAATTAAAAACACTTAGGGCCAGATATTCAAACTGTGCCCAAAAAGTGCATAACAGCAGGAGCAAGCACAAGTCAATTGCGCACATGTGCAATAGACGTGATATTCAAACATGGAGCAAGCCAAATTGCTCAACAAGCCAGCATCTGAATATCGCACAACCTGCGCTATAGCGCAACCAGGAAGGGGAAGCTGAGCAGAGACGATGCGCTATGGCACAACAAGGGCTGCCCAGCTGAGCAGCCCAGAGATGCCATAGTGCAAGCACGGAGCCCCCCAGCAGCAGAGCAATGGAACTGCACAACCAGGGAGGTAGGCAGGGGCCCACCACCCATACCACAGATGGGCACAGGGACACACTGCAGAACCAACAATGTACCCCCACACCCCAAGCACAGCATAACTGGGGGAGGGATAGAACAGCCACTGGACCATGGGGACAAGCAAACAAAGCACAGCTGGGCTATGATGCCCCAGCATACCCACCAGCAAGCTGAGACTGCCACACAAGGAGAGCGGACCACCCCATGGCACAGCAGCCCCCCTGTGCACAGCACACCCTGCACCGTGACCCCAAGACACCCCCCATGAGCAGTGACCACCACTGCGGGAATCCCCATGCATACCACCACCCCCCCACTGCCACACTGCAACCTCATGTACCACAGAACCATACAAGCCAGACCCACCATGAGGCCACAGCAGCCAGCACAGACACCCACAGTGGTGTGTGGAAGCATGCAGCACACTGGATGCAACACAGTGCAGGGGCAAACACACACCCATACCCATGGGGACACTAACACAGGGATGCAGTAGTGTGGCAGCAAGCCCCAGTGTGGGCCCATGAAAACTGTGCACACACCAGCCTGCAGTCCCTCATGGCACAGGGGTGACACCCACCCTGTACATGAACTGTGGCCCTGTACACCACCAGCATATGCCTGGATCACAAGTCACAGACAGTGGTGCACAGCCTCTGCAATACACACAAGCCACAGCATGGAGGTGGGACAGCAACTGCGGAGGCCATAGGTGTCACCGAGGCAAGCATGCACCACACCATTGACAGGAGGCAACCCAGCATTGTGACGGTCACAGTGGATGACCTGTAGGGACAGCCACCACTGACAAGGCAGCAGACCTCGCAGGCCACAGACATGCAAGGGTGTCAGCTGCACAGGCCAAGGATGGGTTGACAGGGGCACAATGGACACAGAGCAGGCACCATGGACCACTGCACACAGTAATGCAATGCACAGAGAACACACACACCACAAATACCGACTGATAGCGACTCCCACACCAGAGACACTTCCCCACGCGTGCACACACACACACACACACACACACACACACACACACACACCCACCCAACCATGACTGAACCATCCCAGATGCCATGCACACCACTGCAACTGAGCACCTATAGCCAGCTGCAAATCGGAGACCACCAAAGTATTCATATCAAAATAACTGTATTAAACAAATATAACAACAACTATTTACAATTATGTTACAAACATGGGGTGGAGGGACAGGAACAAGGTGGGGTGGGTAAGGCAGGGTGAACATATGGGAGAGGAAGGTGGGTGTGAGGGTTAGTCAAAGGGGAGGTTGTCTCTCATCACTGGTGGCCAGCCTGGTCCTCTGCTGCCTGGGGCTGTTGCTTGGGTCACCTCCTCCTCCTCACACCTTGCTACTGCAGATCCCGTAGGATGGCAAGGGACTCTTGTGCCACCCAAACAAGGTCCTGGATGGACCGCTGCATTTGCAGGAGTATCTGCACACCTAGGACAAGGGATTAGAGTCAATGGGTGTGACTGTCCATCCCCCTGCAGCCCACCCATTATGCATGGCAGACAGCCATGTGCCATGCTCCTGTGATGGTGTGTGCCCACCCACAGTGACCATGTCCACAAGACATGCCCAACTAGGGCTGCAACAGCCATGTGTACCACTGCACACACCCACCGCCCATGTCCAGCACAGCACAACCAAAGCCATGCAGTAACATGGCTATGCGGTGAGCAGGCAGTGCCACAGCCATGTGCCCAGTGCACGCATGGACCACCACTGATGCACTCCCAGACATGCAGTGCCACTGGACAGTGCTGACCATCGCATGTCATGTGCATGACAGTGATGTCCATGGATGGTGGCCATGCCCTGCCTCCCACCCTGTCACACAGCATGCAATAGCAATCATGGTGTCATGGCACTCACCCTCATTGGGATGTTGCTGGCATTGGGGTTGGTCCCTGACATGTCCCCGTGCAGCGTCCCCCAACCTCTGCTGCTGCTCCAAATTCCTCCACTCGGCCACGCCTGTGGGAGACAAAAGGAGAGAAACACATCAGTACAAACCCAAAGCATACTCCCCCTGCCCCAATGTGTGTGCCCACCCACCCAGCCAGACCCACTCATCCCATACCCTGTAAACACCGCCACAGCCAACCCTAGACCATCCCTCCCCTATGTGCTGGACACATGAGACAGTGTTACCCATATGGACCATACAAGTGTGTAGACGTATCACCCACCTGGACGAGGCACCACGCCCCTCCTGGCACGCGACTGCAGACATGCTAGTAGCTCCGGCTCCCTCTGTCTCAGGTCCCCATACTGGTGCCTGCACTGTTCGGCTGTTCTCCTGCAGCCAGTGGCTGCCTCCAGGTCAGTGGCCACCTCTTCCCAGCCCTGGGTCCTGGCTCTGTCCAGTGGCACCTTGCCAAACAGTGGGCCATAGTGTGGCTCTACAGTGGCCACAAGGTTGGCCAGCTCAAGGGCATCCCACTGAGGGGCTCTCCTGCGTGCCATCTCTAATGCTATAGTAGACAATATGGCGCTCCACAGCATGGCAACCCCACATGGAAGTGCTGCATGGTACATCGCCGCTATTCCCTATCGTGCTGTCGGTACAGCGCTGCCATTCCCTATCATGCTGTCACCGAACAGTGCGATAGAGCTGTACACATGCCAGACATACAGCACCAGGGGGCAAAGGTTGGGCACAAGGTCAGGGGTCAGTGGTGCAAGGCCACGCACAGCGCAATCAGATGTCTACACATCCTGTATGAATGGTCACCTGCGTGCCAGTGCCACAGTGGACTTTTGCGCAGTTGTGCCACAGCGCCATTTGCTGCCCAGCATTGTAGCGCCACTGGCACAATGGTGGCCGTGTCCTGAATTGCTGATCATGCACAGCACGTCATCAGTGCGGCAGACGCCTGCATAAGCTACCTGGGCATGTGCAACGCGGTGTACTACACAGTCACAGAAATGCGCCATTGGCTCAGCTGGCTCAACTGTATTGCGCAAAGCGCAATGGCGTGATATTCATCTGACACATGCAAATCATCTGATCAGCCATTCAACGGTGCAGTGGCGCAATTTGCATGTCATTACAGTTGCTCCACTCCTAATTTACGTGCATTGCGCTATAAATATGCGACAGTGGACTGCGCTGGCCAGAGTCGGGTACTGCAGGTGAGAGGTAAGTTGCAAGCTGTGTGATGTTCCGGGCAATGGTCATGGGATAACACTGTAGACTGAACAGTGACAGGTGTCCACTTCCACCCATACAGACCGACATGACCGAGCAGAGCCAAGGTGAGGGTGAGGATGGTGGGCGAAGGAGGAAGCCCAACTTCACCAAGGCGGAAACAGAGGCACTCTTCCAGGCCTACCTGGAAGGAGCCACTACTGAGTGGATGGCGTGGCACCCCTCGGGCCCATGCGGCTGCATGGGAGGGTAGCCTCGGTGGTGAACCTGCAGGAAGCCACCAGCGTCCCATGCAGGAATGCAAAAAGAAGGTAGGGACAGACCCAGAAGGGTGAAAGAGGTGGCAGCCCTCAGAAAAAGGCAGCTGGCACAGGAGGGCGAGCTCAGCGGTGGCGGAGCTGACCCTGGCTGAGGACCGACTGGCTGCATTAATGCAGCGAGTGCTTAGAAGGCGTGCCAGGAGGTGGATTCCAGACAGGTGGAAGCCCATCACTGCACGGGTATGACATGGTGGTGGTGTTGGGGGAGGTTGATCACACACCAACATGTCCTCACTTTCTGTTACAGATCCTGTTCATCTGCAGGGGACGGTGGTGGCAGGACCATGCAGTGATGAACTCCTGCCAGAGTTGGAGGAGGGTCCATCCACCTCTGTCACCAGCTTGCTTGCACTGCACCAGCATGCATGCCTGGCTGCCACCTCTGTCGGTGAGTCGGGTGTGGGGGGTGCACAGCCTGTGTCTCAGCAGTCTGGCATGCAAACATGCCAGCATGCTGTAACTGTGGCTGTTGCACGTACCTGCACCATTGATGATGCAAGGACTGCAATGGGCAGTGACACATGTGTGTCCCATAACAGACACACAGCAGGCCAGCACGTGCCCCTGGACCTAGCTGGTTCCAATGTGTGTGCCAGCACATCAGCACAGTCCCAGACTGTGCCTGTCAGCACCAGTGGGGCAGCACCGGTGGCTGTGCAGGTCTCTGGCACTGTTGCGGCCACAACAGTGGAACGAGTGGTCCCTGGGGCACAGCAGTTGGAGGGGCAGCAGCAGCTGTCATCCACCAGGTCTGGGGTTACAGGGTCCAGTGGTGGCACATGCACACCACCTGTTGACATGCCCATACCTGGTCCTGGTGAACAGCGCCCACCCTCAAGGGGTGTTGAGCATCAGGATCTTCCATACCCTGGGAGACAGATTGCCGATGTGGCAGATGTCCCGTTTGACAAGCACACCCGCCTGCTGCGGGCATCAGTACAGCAGCAGATGCAGGTTGCAACGTCCATGGAGGCACTGTGCATGGCTGTGGAGCAGCACAGCAGGGACAATGCAATGATCCTTGCAGAGATGGTCCAAATGCGGATGGATGTGACTGCCGCCATTGACAGGCAGACCCAGGCATTGGTCGCTGTCGTGGCCGCATTGGGCACACAGTCGGGTGCCACTGTACTGCACACCCCACACAGCTTGTGCTCCACTCCCCATTCCAGGCGTAATGTGACACCCAGCCTGTCGATGCTGGGTTCTGCTGTGGGCATCCCGAGCACACCTGGTGCAGGTATGTTCGGCATGCTGCACACCCCTGTGTGGACACGGTCACGATCACGCAGTGGAACCCCTGGTGGTCCATCGGTGCCACCCCATGTGGCCCATGATCAGCCTGCCAGTGCTGCTGGGTCACGGCGGGGCCGCCCATGCATCCGAGGTGGCCATGGCACAGTGCCACCTGAGTGACCTGTGTCCCAGTGCGGGCCCTGTCTGATGCTGCCCTGTGTGCAATGTCTGTCATGGTGGGCAGTGCACTGGTGGGTGCCCTGCCCAACACGCCGACACACAGACCACCTGCACACTCACCCAACTGCTGTCCACAGGTGCGTGTGCATGATGCCTGCATTGTACTGTACACCAAGGTGCAAGGGTGCCCAGCATCTGACACACATACTTGGACAGTCCAGGTGGTGGGGGTGATCCATTGCTCTGTGTGTTTGCCATGTCTGTTCCTGTTCTGCTGTGCACCTGCCCGTGTACACTTTGTGCCTGGTGTGTGTGTGTGTGTGTGTGTGTGTGTGTCCAGATGACTGTCCAACCCTCCCTGATGGTGTGTTTGTGTGCCTGGACCCTTCAACTCCCCTTGCCGTCATGCACCCCTGGTGTGTTACCCTGTGTGCCTGTGGGTTGCGCCTAGACAGTGATGGTTGCACATGGCCCCTTGACTTACCTGTGTCATGCAAAATGCTCCTCCATGATGGTGTCCCGGTGCAGCTGGGCCTGCCGATCAGTCGGGGTCCCACCGTCCAAGAGGAGGCTGCTCATCACCATCATCACCGGCGTCACTGGTGTCCCCATCGCTGTCCCCCTCCTCGACCTGTATGGCTATCCCACGGTCTTTGGCCATGTTGTGCAGGATACAACAGGCCAGGAATATCCCACAGGCCTTTGAGGGGCTGTACTGTAGGGCACCGCCGGAGGTGTCTAGGCATCGGAAGCATGCCTTAAGCATCCCAAACACCTACTCGATGATGTTGCATGTGGCGGCATGTGCCTCATTATAGCATTGCTGCGATGGGGTCATCGGGGCGCCGTACGATGTGAGCAGCCAGGGATGGGTGGGTATCTGCTGTCACCTGTGTGGAGATAGTGGAGATAAGTATCATGTTCAGGTCCATAATGCCCGACATCCCTGTGTGCCACTACCATGGCACCTGGCATCCCACCCCTGCCCCAAGTTTGCATTTCCACACTGTACTCACCAACTGAGTTGGCCTGTGGGATCTCCCCACTCTCAAATCGATGTAACAGTCGGACATATACCATATGAAGGCATCATGTGCTTCACCAGGGTGTGTGGCACAGAAAGTGATTATGCGCCACTGGCATCACACACCACCTGGCAGTTGACACTCAAAACCCTTCCTGTTTCTGTATGCGGCCCCATCGGACAGGTGGCGATGTGAATAGCCACATGGGTGCAGTCTATAGCCCAGCATGCCAGGCATACGTGATACCCTGTGGAACTCCTGCATGTTTGCAGCACTGCCTGCCATGGTGCTGGGGAAATGGATGTACTCCACAGCATGTGGCAGCAGGCGCTGAGGAATTGGGTGAGGATGCGATGTGGCTGATCTGTTATGCCTGTGGTGTCCCCTGTCAGCCTCTGGAAGGTACCCTGTGGTGAGCAGGCACATGCAGGCTGTTACCTGACTCCACTGATGGAGGTGACTCACGTGAGGGTGCCTGCACCACATCACCGCACAACTCACAGAGCCGCCTCAGTATTGTCCTGTTCAGGTGGTACCGGCCCATGATCTCTACATCCATGTACAGCTCAAAGCTGACGTGGGGCAGGCACTGCCTGTTGGGGCGTCACTCACCGGACAGGCCCTTCACGGCCACGTCCCCTGCAGCATGCCTTCTCACCCCCTCATTACAGCTTCCATGAGGAAACTGGCACTGTCCATGTCCCTGGCTTGTGTTCCCCCCACTGTCCTGACTGCTACCTCCACTGCACCGGGTACACCTACTGGCCTCTGCAGTCCGTGGCCCAACACACCCTCCCTTGTCCCTCTTCTGTCCTGTGCACTCCCTGGCTTGCACTCTTTGCCACTGTCGCACTCTTTCTCCCTGCCTCATGTGGCTTCCCTGTAGCGTTCTTGCGCCTCTTCCTTGAGCCTTTTTATTTTGGCTCATTTCCGGCGTCAGAGCACCTTCCAGCTCATCCGCTGTTGCGCATTGCGCAGGTCTTTGAATATCGCATTGCGCTCTTTATGCATGGGTCCACCCCCTTCGGTTGCGCATGCCTTTATTTGCATTGCGCTGTTGCTCAGCCTGTTTTCAGTGGCGCAACTGCCTCCTGCTGAATATCGCAGAATGGCGCAAATTCGGACTTGCGCATGGGCAACCCTATTGCGCATGGTGCAACCCTTTTGAATATCTGGGCCTTAGTTTTTTAACATTTCAACATACAGTCTCTATTTATAATTAGGATTATGGCATCATTGTATGTGCTCCGGAGCATCAGCAAAAGAGACTGCAGTTGCCATCCTCTCCCGACACTGTGGTACCAATGTACAGCTTCTGTGGTGTTGTATTGCAAAGTGTGCTAGTCAGTTCAGCATACTTAGGGAATAATGTCTGAACCAAAATATGGGCTACACATATGAATGCAGGAGTCCACACAGTGCACCATGACATCAGTAAGGCATGGGGAGACAGTATAGTGCAGCATCTAGTTGTATTTGCTGTACACTTTATGCATGTGCATCAGAGATCCACTGTAATGGAAAAAATAGGAAACACAAAAGGCTTGACAACAGACCAAGTGGTAATGAAGCATGGTGACATAAATGAAGAAGGTGGTTCAAATACAGTCCAACACTTGAGTACTACCAAGGATATGCCCTTTTTGTAGTGGACCAATCAAACGGTACTTAGGCTATCTAATGTAAATAGGTCTCTTTCTCCATGAGAAGGGTATTGGTGTAATTTTTAACCTTGGGGGTGGGGATGATCAATGCTGTAATGTGTATTTTTGCTCAATTCATAATGCAACCTGAGGCACACATAAAGGCAATAAGCCAACTGCCAGGATGGTATTAACACATCATGCAGACACTAATGCCAGCTGCAGTCTACAGTTCCTGAACACTTAGAGGTAACACAAAGCTGGTGCAATAATTGGTAGTTTTAAATTTATAACATAGCCGTAAACAGGGGAACCGTGACTTCAACACATTTCTCAATCGCTAATACCTCTAAAGGGGAAAGTACAAGCAGGCCACCCACCCCAAAACACACACACACATACACAGAAGAAAGCTATAGCGTAGACCAGTTGGCACTAGGGCAAAGACAGACCCAAACAGTATAATAATTTACTGATAAAAATTCTATGCTGCAGCATTTTCCAAGTGTGTGCATCTGGGGGTTTGGAGTGGTTGGGTACAAGCCTGCCTGTACAAATTTCCACCCTGTAGCTCCATCAGAGGACTGACAAATCAATTGGTGGAGGTCACTACTAACTAGTACCAGGTGAGGAGTTTAGAACAAATTGGATTTGGACAAATTGTGAGCCATGTATCCTGCTCAAGCAATGCCACCAGATCGAGCTGCTCTCAGTGTCCAAGCTGGAGTGCCAACAACTCGTTAGCATAAAGAAAGCAACTCCAAAAAAGAAATATAAACCCAGGGTACTATTGAGCGCATTTGTGGGTACATCGATGTTGGGAGTAACAGAACACACACCATATCTCGAGTTTGCACAGTAAAATGACAGCAATGACGAGAACCAAACTGTAGCATTAAGTAGAAAATATAAACAGTCCGTGTTAAGTTTGCTCACCGCCATGTACTGGAATGGATCGACTGCTGCCAGACTGCCTGAGCTACTGCCCACATCATTCTCGCCTGTTATAGGGTCATCCATAGAGCTCTACTATGCAGTGGCTGTCAAATGCAGACTATGTCAGTGTCCGAAAGATCAGCTGTTAGTGCAGGACAACATAATGCTTTCCATCGGACCCTGAAAATGAACTGTTTGACATTGCTATTGTCGTGCTACATGCCGAGACCAAGACTCTGCTATCAAGCAGATTGCTGTGAATCAAGAACTAATTTTAATTGCAGAGCACAGATCTCCTGTGGTGACATTGCAAAAGGTACGGTGATCAAAGGTCACCAAATACAGGCTCAATACACAAAATGACACTTTCTGTTTTGTGAGGGTAAACACTGATTTAATTTACTAAAATAGGCTATGCATCTATAAAATACATTGCAAATGAATCTATATGCAGTCACCTTGCAGTATATGCGTTCATATATCAAAACTTGGTAAATCACTTTAACACGAAGTTGATGGAAGAAAAGGACCACTCGGCCCACCAGTTGTGGAGGCCGCGTACACACATGGTGTGTTTGAAGGTATTGATGCTGTAGCAGTTAATAGCTTCTTTGGGACTAGGACAGAGGATATTCAAGTAGTATGTACTGTGAAAGATTTTATAGAATGGATGGGATCTAGCTACCAGGTGCAGCAGCCCCCATACCACCAGCCTTTATATAAAAATGTTTCATAGTACATACACATACTACTCTGGTGGGTTCTCAAGGCATTGATCAGGCAGTTGCTAATCCCAGTTGTATTGCAGCTGCATATTTTAAAGCCAGTCAGAGTCTGCCACACATAGATACACAGATACACAGACAGTGTCAGCAGATAAGGCTCACGCCCACCCAGTCTGCCTATTTCAGCTTGTGTTAACTTTGTTTTCCTAGAAGTCTGTTGCCCCTTAACCCTGACCTCCAGAATTGATTTGTCTATTTCATGCATCCTTAATCCTGTGATTGTTTCAGCCCCACCATTTCCTCTGGCAGGGTGTTCCACTTGTCCACCACCCATTTTGTGAAGAAATTCTTCCTTATGTTTCCTCTGAATCATCCTACCTCCAACTTCATCCCATGCCCCCTAGCCTAGAACATCTTTTTCACTTAAACGGTGTATTTCCACCCTGTTCCTCCCTAAGTTAGTCACTTGTATGTCTCTATCATATCCCCTCTCCTCCTCTCCTCCAGGGAGTACATATTCAATTTGTTCAACCTGTCCTCATGGGGCTTGATGCAATCCATGCACCCGCCTTTGCCCCTCCTCTGAACCTTCTCTACCCTATCTGTCCCGCGTAAGTAAGGTCTCCAGAACACACTGCACTCCAGTTGGGGCCTCACTAGTGTCTATTATAGTGGAATTTACATCCCTTTACTGCTGGTGATGCCCTGCTATGCATCCCAGCATCCTATTTGCTTTACCTGCTGCCTTGTCACTACTGTTTCCTCACCTTGAGGTCATCAGAGATGATAACCCCAAGATCCCTTTACCTGTTGGTGCATGCTATATCCTCCCCCACAACTGATGTATTGTGCCAGGGTTTTGTGCCCCATATCCATTATCTTGCATGTCTTTGAATTGAATTCAATTGCAAACTCCTGACCATTCAAGTTTCTACAGGTCCTTCTCATTCTGTCTACACCCCCAGGTGTCTACTCTGCCAGAGCTTTGTGTCATCAGCGAAGAGGGAAATCTGCCTTCAGGTCCTGCACAATGTCACTGAAGATGTTAAATAGGACCGGTCCTAGCACTGATCCCTGTGGTACCTCACTGGTCACTCTTCCATCTGTGGAGTGACAGCTATTTACCACCATCCTCTGTGTCCTGCCGCCCAGCTAGTTACCTACCCACCACACTAACCTCCTCCACACCTATATTCCCAGTGTGTGTAATAGTCTTCATGTGGCACCTTGTCAAAGGCCTTGCTGAAGTCCAGATAGGCCATGTCCACTGCCTCCCTGATCCACTCTCCTAGTCACCCAGTCAAAAATTCAATGAGCTGATCTGACATGACCTCCCCCAGGAAACCATGCTGCCTTGGGTCTGCAGTCTATTGACAACCAGATGTTCCACCAACCTCACTACACAGTGCTTCCCACTACCAAGGTGAGAACCAGATCGTTCAATTCCCTACTTCCTCTTTGTTCCCACTTTGTATAAGGGACCACATCTGCTGTCCTCAGTCTTAAGGCACTCCCTGTTTCCAGTGATGGCTAAACGGATAGACAGAGGTTCAGCCACCACCTCTCTAGTTCTTAAGGACCCTGGGAAAAATCAGTCTGCCCCATTGCTTTATCAACTCTTTTTACTTCCAGTTCCTTCAGGACCCTTTCATGTAAAGGGACTTGTGTCCATTTCTGCACCATTCTCACCCTTGTACTCCCTTCAGACCCATTACCCTCCTCTTCCTCAGTAAAGACCCAGAGCAGAATACCTGTTCAATATGTCAACTTGATGTTGTCATCCTCCACATGGCCCCATCCTCCCCTTCAGTCTCACTGATCCCGCCCTTTCTTTTCACTTATTTACCTGTAAAAGGTTTGTCCCCCCATCCACTGATTTTGCAATGTGCCTCTGTCTGAGCTTTGGCTTCCCTCACTGGCCTCCCTGCCTCCCTTGCTTCTCCTGGTACTTCTCCCTATCCCCTCTGTCTGTGTCTTTTGTATTGCCTGAATGCAATCTTTTTGGCTTTCACTTTCTCCACTACCTCCTTGGAAAACCATAATGTCTGCCTCTTCCTTTTCCCCTTGCTAACCTGCTTAACGTATAATTCTGTTGCTCTTGTAATCACCATTTTAAATACTGACCACTGTTCCTCAACCCCTGATTCCTGTCCCATTCCCCTTAATCCCTCTTTAAAGCATCTCCCTATTTTCCCAAAGTCTGCCCTCCTAAAATCCAGGATGCGTGTTTTTGTGTGGTTTGGTTCTGCTGCTTCTGTGATTTCAAACCACAATGACTGGTCACTGCTCCCCAAGTGCTCCCCCACTGTTACTCCCATCACACTGTCCCTGTTTTGTGAGCACTAGGTCCAGTATTGCCTTCTGCCAAGTTGGTTCCATGACCAGTTGTTTGAGGAAGGCACCCTGAAGGAGTCTAGGATAAATCTGTTTCTAGTTGATGCTGCGGATGCTCCAGTCCACACTAGCACTACTCATCTTGTCAGCCATCCTTGGATGGCTAGCATCAGCTCATCATCTGTTTCTTCCTCCTGGCCTGGTGGTCTATAGACCACACCTGTGTGATGGATGGCCCCATTTTCCTTTCCTTCAGCTTAACCTACAGTGTCTCTCCACCATTTTGTTCCTCCTGGATCTCTGTGGCCCTTATGTCACTTTTTCACATACAGTGCCACTCCTTCACCCTCTCCTACTGCCCTGTCTCTTCTGGATATATGTGTAGCCAGGTATGGCCATCTCCCAGTCATGGTTAACAATTAGCACCAGGTTTCTGTGATGTCCACAATGTCCAGGTCTGATTGCACCATGACAGCCTCAGATCCTCCATCTTGTTGCTAAGGCTCCTTTCATTGGCACACATAACTTACTGATTTGACTTCCCTAGACTGTTTAGCTGTTCTCTCAGCCCCTTACCCTGGTTGTCATTTATACCTGGTTCTCCTTGCTGTCTGCCTTTTGATGAATTTTGCCCCCTTTCTGCCTCTATCTACATCTTGGGTGCTTATCTCCATCTTTGCACACTGCTTTGTAGAGATCCACTCCTCTGGTTCACTGGTTCCACTGCTAGCTGTGGGGTGGGCAATTAGGTACCAGTCCTTGCTGGTCCACCCCCTTGGCTAGTTTAAATGCTTGTCAATGTAGCATTTAAACTTATAATTGAGTGCTTGGATTCATCTCAGGATGGATGTAGGAAATCACTGCTTGAACAAGCCTCCATTCCTCCAGGTTGGTCCCCAGTCACCCATGAACCAAACCCTTTCTCACAGCAACCAGTTCTTTTGACCATGAGTTAAAGTTCCTGATTCATGCACCACTGAGCTCCTCCTATGCCTCTCACAAGTGGTACTTCTGAGAAGGTGACAGAAGTAGCTACTTGTTTGAGACCCTCCCAATTTCCTAAACTGTTCCTGAACCCTTTGTCTTACCATTTGCCAGGTCGACTAGTACTCTAGGTGGATAATGACATACAGCTCACCCTCGTCTTGTCTTCCGTGATCCCCAGGATCTTCCTTCCATCCGTCCATGCCATGGCACCCTGGTAGGCACCTCACCCTGTCCTCCCCTGCTGTGTTCCTAGCTGGATCCTCTTATGATGGAGTCCCCACCAGGATTCATTTCTTCTCCTCTGGGATCCACTGCTCTCCCACTGAGGTCACATTCTTGGCTAACTCCACATCCTTTCCTTCCACTTCTCTGGGTACCTCTATTTGGTTGTCCCCATTTGCCAGTGTGGCATGAGTTCCTGAGTGGAATAGGATCCGGGATATGCCTCTGCCTGACCACCTAACCTTCCCTGAGCCCACTGTCATCCAAGTGCTCCTCATTCTTGGCATCCTTTGAGGCAGCAGCGAGGGACTGGTGGTCTCTGGATAAGGTGATGGTACTCCTGACCCAGTTTACTTCCACTTTGTCTGGCTACCTCATTCTGCAGTCCAGAGATGCATGCACCCCTGATTCCAGGAGGGAAAAATATTTTTTCCTCTGGAGTTAAGGGTAGGGAAGATGTGGCAATAAGCTTTTGTTATTTTCAACAAAAGCCCCAAAACTCTCCACAGAGCATCTAAAACCCCAGCGCTTTGGTCCCCAGACTCCCAGCTTTTTTTTTTTTTAAACATTTTTCTTGGCTACCTCCTCATGCCAAGAACTTTCACCCTCTCCCCACTTAGAATGGCCCCAGTGCTCCTGGAGTAGGGTTCAGGCAACATGCTGGACTTGGGGAGACTCTGTGGAAGGGTGAAAGTGCAACTTACTGGGCATGGGGAGAGGGTAACAGGATAGCAAATTATGCTTCAGATGGCTGTTACAGGGTGGGTTCTACAGGTAGACAATAACACACCAGAGGCAGCAATTCAGAGATGCAACCCACTGTTTGCTTAGTGGGTATTATGAAAAATAAACAACTTGGCAACAACAAAAATAATTACAGAAAACAAAATAACAAACACATCAATGGCAATCTAATGACTTTCCCTTGGCTCACACTCTGATCCTCCCTCCAGTTAGGTCAGAAGGAACTGACCTTATCTAAAATTGGTACTGGGAAAGGTAGAATGATATACCCCTCCTTAGTCAGGTGACCTAGTATTCTTCTCAAACAGTAAAATATGTTTAATACATCTTCAAATTAGTGTACATAGTCAATACATCATTTATACAATGCACAAAATCCTAAACATTTATATATGACAAAACTCTTAAGCTAGTTTGTACAACCAGGATTTCAGAAAATGATTGACAGTTTGGTTTGTTTAAAAAGTGAGCCACTAGGGGCCGCTGATCTCCTATAGTGAGCCTCAGTCTCCTGCAAGAACTGCTAGCAGTCAGACCTCCCTTTTATTTTCTTGGCAACAGACTACAACTTCTTCTTACAGCATTGCTTTATTCAGGCAATCGGTCTGTACTATTTTAAATGTTCTGTTTTAGCTGCTAAGGTTTGTTATAAATTGTCCCACCTCTGAACAAGGCACAGAAATGTTGTTTACCATTTATCAAAGAAAGCTGAGTTTTTGTTCAAGCAGGTCTTCAATGAACAGGGGCATGTTTTACCTTGACAGGCTTTCTGATTAATCTTTCAGACTCAAAATGGCAACTGCTGCAGTACTGTCCTGGTATTCAGAGGAGCAGAGCAACAACTCTCCTCAAAGAAAGGAAAACCTAGGACAGACAGCTTTATACAATATACTAGGAAAGAGCTAAATAAAAAGGTGTTTTATCTTCAGACTGCTGGCTTTCTTTCATAGTTAAACCAGCCATATGTTTTAAACTGCACTCCAAATGCTGCTGTGGTATCTGTTTTCTTTAAGTGCACCAATTAAAAAAAAAAAAAAAAACTGATGGTGTGCTTTCTGTTTTTAATAATAACTTATCTGCCACACCACTTTATATAGCTTAAGGAGCACAAAGGAGACTTGGGACCTTGGAAACAAGAGAAAATAAACAGAAGGGATAAGAAAGGGTTAGAGGAATTTTGTAAGGAGGGTGGCCTGCCTCCATACAGAATAAAAGGGACAACCTTTAGAAGGAAAAGGATAGTAGTTGCAACCAAAGATGTTTATGCAAAGAAATGGATTTAGTTAGTACAAGCTGACTTAAACAAAAGTGCCTGCTTACCTGTGAGAAGGCTAAACATGTTGAAAGAAGGAAGAATAAAATAAAATTTGAGTAACACAGAACTTTACAAAACCAAAACAAACTATCTGCCTTAACAGACAATGCCAATAATCTACTCCAATAGTTCTCAAATGTTGTCACAGTGAGCCTCCCCAAATCCATGGAAAAGATTTGGAGCCTCCTTCAAAAACTGGAAATAGCCAGGCACTGAGGTTGAGGAGCTGGATGCCACCTCGCACCACGCTGGTGACCTGGGTTCTGGAGCCGAGCTCAGGCCACGGGGTTGGCCGGGGAAAGAGCTTGAGCATCTGATGATGGCTTGCCTTCTCGGGGGAGGTGTTTACTTACCGGCAGCGGTGACCCATGGCGGAGACCGAGGTGCGACAGCTGCTGGAGTCACTGCAAGCATGATTGGTCGGGGTGTAGGCACGGACTAACCAGCTTCAGGAACAGAACTTGGGGTGGGACTTTGGGAGCTTCGGCCCTTCGCCTTCACGCTGGAGCACGCAGTCCACCTAAGGAAAAATAGAAAAAAGCCTTTTGGAGTCGAGTTGACAGACAGCAGAGCGGGTCCCAATTTGCCATCACCTGCCCAGAGGATCAGGGTCCTGACAAGACTTGAAGGTTGCGGTGCCTACCCGACCCTTCACAGAGGATAAGCTCATAGCATGATGGAGATCCTGACGGTGAGGTAGGATGAGGGGTAGGGACAGGCTCAATTGGCTCTCTGTAAGAGACTCCAGAAGGAGGGAGAATAAAATATCTGGGGAAACTGAAATAATCTAGGCCTCCCCAAAAAAACACTATACTCTTGCACAGTACACCATGAATAAATTGTAACTCCTTTAAGTACCTGGATCACATTTAGTGGAGTAACCAGCCTTAAAAAGTGTATGCATCAAAATGCAATGCTATAGGCTGGGGGTCTGTGGGCTGCCTAGGCCACCAGAAAATATTTGTTTTTTGGTGCATTCTGGTGCATTTTGGGGGGGTCATTGTGCCACTGAGACTTGGGTCCTTTTCATTCTTTAACTGCCATTGCAGGTGGAATGAAGTTTCAGAAATGGTTTTCATTTTCTTACAGCATAAACTCATGCTTCAGTGATTCTCAGACACTCATTTGTGTTTTGTCCTCCCCCCCCCGCCATCTGTGTGCCAAGCACATCTCATTGTCTGCTTGTGATTTTCATGTGCTGGTATATCTATAAATAAAACAAGCATTTGTCAATGCTGAATGTTTGCTTGCTGGCATTGGCAGTGGTAGTGTAGAAGTTACAGAGCTGCGTAATAGGAATGGCAGTGAAGTATTGAACTGAAGTAACCCACCACCACCCTGCAGACAGTGACAGGCATTGGGGTGTGCGTTTGGGTATCAGGCATAACGCCATGCCATTTCCACACCACCCTGCAGACACTGACAAGTGTCACGGTGTTCCTTGGGGTCTTTGGCCCTTATCGCACCCATTTCATTAGGAAATACAGTGAGATGGAGTGCGATATAGGAGAATGGGGTGAACTTTGGGGCGAAGAGTCCAAGACATACCTCAATGCCTCTCACTGACTGCAGGGTGTGGAATGGTATGAGCATCACAGGCAAGAATCCCAAGTCACACCCTGATGCCTGTCATTCTCTACAGGGTTGGCGTTATGGTTGGAAACCCTAATACATGAGCATTCATTGGTATTTTCCTCCAAATTTTCAACATGTTGTTTGTGACCCCACCTCATGAACAGGGGGAATATCAGTTTGTTAGCCGAAAGCTGCTTATGCACAGTGACTACGGCATTTAGCACCACAGGTGCAAAAACATTCCGAACAGGATGTAAAAAATGACAGCTGTACTGTTCATGGGGAGGTGTAAAAAATGGCAATGTTGCAAATCTGTAGTAAAAATATAAAAAAAAAAATGGTGAAGTCACGAGCGTACATAGAAACTGTGCAACGCACACCCGTAATATAATTAGGTTGGGGATTTTTTACAGCAGATTGTCAGCTCAGGCATTTTGGTGCCTCCGATCATGAACAATGTCACTGTGATTTACTTTATCTGTGCCGAACAATGATTTCCCACAGCGACCACGCATCTCTGCGCTGAGTGTGAAAATACACTTCAGCCATGTTGTGAAAAATGACAGCTGTACTGTTTATAAGGAAGTGTGGAAAAATGCCACTGGTGAAAATCTGGACTGAAAATATTACAAAGTCATGAACTTACGAGGGTGAGTGGAAACTGCGCAATACTCACTTGTAAGTCATTTTATAGACTTTTGTCACCAAATTTTCAACATAGCCATTTTAAGACCTCTGCTCATGAACAGTGTAACTGTGATTTTCTTAATCTGTCCTAAACATCGCTTTTGCACACCAACATCACCATTGTGCACTACATGTGCGAAAACACATTTTGGGCGACATATGAGAAATTGCAGCTGTACTGTTCATAAGGAAGTGTAATAAAATGGCAATGTTGAAAATCTGGAGTGAAAATATTAAATTCATAAACTTATGAGCATGCATAGGAACTGCGCAACACACGCTCGTAAAAGTCATTTTTAGGAATTTTTTCACCAAATTTTCAACATACCCATTTTAAGACCTCTGCTCATGAACAGTTTCACTGTGATTTTCTTAATGTGTCCCATACATTGATTTTGCACATCGACTGCGCCATTGTGCGCTACATGGGCGGAAACACATTTTGGGTGAGATGTGAAAAATGACAGCTGTACTACTCATAGAAGGTGTGGTAAAATGGCAATGTTGGAAATCTGGAATGAAAATATTGAAAATTTGCGAACTTCATGTGCGTAGGAACTGCAAGCATGCTCTCATAAAACAGTCATTTTTGAATTTTGCACGTTTTCAACATGGAGTTTTGGGACCCTTCTCATGAATGATGTCACTGTCATGGCATTATTCGGGCCGAAGGGTGATTTCACACAGTGACTGAAATCACCCTTCAGGCCTGAATAACACCATGAGGTGACATCGTTCAGAAGAGTCCAAACCCCATGTTGAAAATTTGAGCAAAATTACAAAAATCCTGAGATATACAATAAAGTTGAAAACCCTATCTAGCCCATTATACAGCTTACCGGCATTTCCTCAGTTCGCGAGTCGGCTTTGAAGAGTGTGAGACGTGTTCCGGTCCACGAAGATCGTCGCGCCGAGCTCCGGAGGTAATATGGGGTGGGGGTGGGGGAGACAGGGTGCGCAGTGGGTGGGTGTGGGTTGTGGGAGGGGCCAGGAGACTACATTGGGACCATTTTTCTTTACAGGTTTTTCTATGACTACGCGGGACATTTGCCATGCTGGGTGGGCTCCCAGCATGGCACAAGGACAGTTGAGGCGTTCAGCGGGGATTGGGCACCCCCGTCGGCCAAAGCATCACTTGCCACGCTGGGGTGGGCTCCCAGCGTGGCACCTTGTACGGGGGGGAGTGAAGCCGACAGGGGATTGGGCACCCCCGTCGGCTATACCATAGAGTTGCCACGCTGGGGTGGGCAACCAGCATGGCATTTGGGAGGCTTTGGGGGGGAGCGCAGCACAGCCGATGGGGATTGGGCACCCCCGTCGGCTATAGAGTGTGTGCGTGGGGTGGGCAGCACGCTGTGTGTGTGTGTGTGTGTGTGTGTGTGTGTGTGTGTGTGTGTGTGTGTGGAGCTGCGCATGAGCAGGCGATATCGCTGCTCACTGAAGCGTAGCTCCCCCTTTCAACTGTATGCCACTGCATTTTGGAGCTTGTCATAGGCAGCTCCAGCATGCATTGGCTTACAGGGCCACGCCTGCCAACACACTCAGCTGAATTGGAGGAGGAGGTGACACACCTCCGAAATCTCGGATGATGGCACTGTTTCTTGCACATGCGTGCAAGCAAACATAACATCTCTTTTTAGTAGGGGGGCTATACCGTCCTCTGACACTGTGCTGGAAAATCTGCTTTTAGTTGGGAGCTGCACTGTTTTGCTATATATACGGGAAAATCTGTTTTTGGTTGGGGGGGCTGCACTGTCCTCTGGTACTGTGCTGCTTTATGTACTGGAAAATCTGCTTTTAGTTGAGGGGGCTGCACTGTCCTGCTATATATACTGGAAAATCTGCTTTTAGTTTGGGGGGGGCTGCACTATCCTGCTATATATACTGGAAAATCTGCTTTTAGTTGAGGGGCGGCACTGTCCTGCTATAGATACTGGAAAATCTGCTTTTAGTTGGGTCGCTGCACTGGAAAATCTGCTTTTAGTTAGGGGGCTGCACTGTCCTGCTATATGTACTGGAAAATCTGCTTTTATTTGGGGGGGCTGCACTGTCTTGCTTCATGTACTGGAAAATCTGATTTTAGTTGGGGTGCTGTACTGGAAAATCTGCTTTTAGTTGGGGGCTGCACTGTCCTGCTATATGTACTGGAAAATCTGCTTTTAGTTGGTGGTGGGTTGCACTGTCCTGCTATATGTACTGGAAAATCTGCTTTTAGTTGAGGGCTGCACTGTCCTGCTATGTGTACTGGAAAATTTGCTTAATCAAGCCAACTTGGTGCTGCCAGTGCCTGTGTGCTTTTATTTGTCAGCATAGGAGTGCTGATAGTTTTTTTTCTTCTAACTTTCCAGCTGCGCTCCACAGAAAATGCACATTAGTGATGGTGCTTTAAGACTAAAGTAATTTATTTTACCCTGCTTATTCTCTGAGTAGTCCTTGCTTAATCATTTAGTACTGCAAACCACGTTTCACATTGTTCTTTATTTCTGCCTGCAAGTTTTACATCCTTCCTTCTCCTTTCACTAGCATCTCTAACCACCCTGCCCCCACCGACCTTCCAGTCAGGGAACCCCCGCCGTCCCTGCCCCCTCGACTAACCCCTCAGCCATACTATGTTGCCTCCTCACACACGCCTGCCCAAGACTTGGTTCACAACCATTATGGGTATGTTAGTGCCACTATCCTACCTCCTTCATTTCATCCGGGGCTCTCGGTTTTACACACCACAACCCACCGACACCCCTCTATTTCCCATACTACCCACAACCCTACTTGCTGCACAAACTATCCCAGGACAAAAATACAGCATCTCTTTGCCCTACTCCTGCTCCTGTCAGGGGACATAGAGGCTAACCCAGGCTCCAACATAGCATATACACACACCCCTTTCTGTCTCCCCAAAGGCCTACGTATACTGCACCTTAACACTTGCAGCCTGTTATCTAAAATCTTGCCACTACAACCAATTGCCCTAACTCAGCACCCCAACATGCTGGTCATCTCTGAAACCTGGTTAAAACCACATCATACCGATGCTGAAGTCTCCATACCGGGTATACAATCATCAGGCATGACAGGCGAGGCAAAAAGAGAGGTGGCGGCACGGCAATGTACATCTCCAACAGTCGTCCGTTCACTGTAGTGGATATCCCCTCTCTCTCCCAGCCAACATCGACTTGTTACTCATTAAACTATCACTCCCACATACCACCCCTGTTTACGTGGCAGGCTCATACTGCCCCCCCGCACACCCACTGATGACATCCTCTCCCATCTAATCACTTTACAGTCCCTAGCTGTAGGTGGCAAGCTACATGCCACCGGTGATTATGACTCCAACTGGTTAGGTACCAATAAAGCCCACCTGAAGACCAAAATAAAGGCCCTGAACCTCACTCAACTCATAGCAGAGCCCACCATACTCAATCACAAGACACAAAGCCACTCTTTACTGGACTGGGCTCTCACCTCGCACCCACACAGGATTCTAAGCGCAGGCCTGCTTCCTGATTCCTTAAGTGATCATCACATGATTTACCTGATCAGGAAGGTACATAGCCCCACTGCCCCCCAAGAGACGCTGCGCACCAGGTCCTATAACTCCCTCGACATAGCATCTCTCCTGGTGGACCTGGGACGTGTAAACTGGTCCTGCATCACGAGGCATCCTCCATTGACAAAGCCTTTGATGCGTTAAAACCAGCTTCCTAAAAGTATGGGACAAACACACTCCCTGTGAACAAAAGAACAGAGGGCACATCTCCCTTGGATCACGGCAGACATAATCAAAATGCCACTCCAAGGACCATGCCTAGAAAGCTTACTGTCTCCTCACTACCTACAGATCCTTCAAAATGCATGCACAAACATCATCTGCCAATCTAAAAAGAGTTATTTCTATCAGCCTTTAGTAAAACTTTAACCACCGAGGACTTCTGAAATCACTCAAATCCTGCTCCCCCACTCAACCCCCACCCCTGACACTATTAGCTCAGGGCACCCTCATCTCTGACACCATCTGCATAGCTGAAGCCTTTAACACCCATTTCTCCAGCTGTGCAGACAACCTCCAATCCTTCCTCCAGTACCGCACCCCCGGCCCCCTCCACTGCTCCTCCTTCGCCCCCCAGTCCTGCCATTCTCATTCCATCCAGTATCCTCAGCAGAAGTCCTCCACTCCTAAGGGCCCTGAACCCTAGCAAGAAGCCAAATGCCCTATGTCTCTGGATGCCAAGATGCTATTCCTGTCAGCCCCTGCCATAGCCACCCCTCTCGCTGCCCTCTTCAACCTCTCTTTCTCGCTGGGCAAGTTACCAACGGCATGGAAAATGGCCACTCTCATACCCCTGCCAAAAGATGGTGACCCTCCTCCCCAGGCAATTATAGACCCATCTCCCTACTCCCAATCCTGGCCAAACTACAGAAGCGACTTGTCCTGTCCCAACTGACTCCATACTTTGATGCCTCCTCCTTCTTCACACCCTTCCAATCCGGCTTCCAGAAATCCCACTCAACCATCACCTCCCTAAGAGTCACTGATGACATTCTCACCGGTATCGATAAAGGACACATCACCTTGGCCATCTTTATTGACCTAGCAAAGGCCTTTGATGCCATCTCTTATTCACTACTCCTCTCCAAATTTACTGACGCAGGGCTCTCAAACCCAGCCATTGAGTGGTTCCATGATTACCTAGTGGGCAGGAAACAAGCAGTCAGACTTGCTTTGCACACCTCAAACCCCTACCAGTCACATCTGGTGTCCCCAAGGATCAGTCCTAGAGACCAATACTATTCTCCATTTTTCTAAATGACCTCCTTCTGCATGCTCCCATTCTTCCATCCAAAGTATCACGGACGACAGTCTTGTATGCCTCAGGTCCCTCAACATGCAGAGTGGCATCCCTCCTACAGGAGGATTTCTCTGCCATCCAGAACTGGTTTAGGTCAAACCAGTTATTTCTAAACCCTAAAAAAAGTGTCGCTAATGTTTGGCTCCCAACAAAGACTCTCCTGCCCAAACCCCTGCCCCCCTTTCAAAACCCTGGATGGGTCACCCCTGGACCAATGCACTAGCTACAGATATCTAGGCATCTGGCTAGACCAGCACCTAGATTTTACCTCTCACGTTGACTCCCTACATAAGAGGCTGCTCCCCAAACTGGGCACACTATACGAAACAATAACTGCCTCCCCACACAAATGAGGCACGCCATTGTCCAAAAAATGATACTTCCCATACTCGACTATGGCGACATAATATACACTATTGCACCCGCGTCTGCCCTGGCCAGCCTAGACACCCTGTTCCACTTCTTCTGTCATTTCATCCTCTACTGCCCACAATCCACACACCACTGCACCTTATACAGCTCCCTAACCCTGCCGTCCCTCCATGATCGAAGATTAATTAACTGCACTAGGTTCACTGACAAATACTGGTCCCTCTCCCTCCCTCCCTCCCTAGCTTCTACCCTCTCCCAACAACCTCCACCTGCGTACTCCCTTAGAAGCATGGACCCTAGACTACTCCATGTCCCATTTATGCACACAACCAAAGGCCAGGCAGCTTAACTACAGAATCCCACAGATTTGGAACTACCTACCTGTCCCCATAAGATGCGCACAAAATCCCTATCATCGCAACCTACTACTCAGGGCACATTTCTCCTTCAGCTGCTCCTGTTAATCTAACAGTTTACTACAATAATGTTGTGGTCTAGTCATATTTGTAATTGTAAATCTATTCCTGTTTGTAAACTTCCTGCCATATGTTTGCCAGGAGTAAGTTTTTCTGTATTCTAATACTGTATATGAACAAAACTCTTATGTATTGGGTCTTGGCCTCCAGGTTGCATCTGGAATTGAGCATGTTGCTTAGTATGCCTTCCTGCTAAATCTTGTAAATAAATAGATATATACTGGAAAACCTGCTTTTAGTTGGGGGGGCTGCATTGTCCTGCTGTATGTACTGGAAAATCAGCTTTTAGTTGGGGGGGCTGCACTGTCCTGCTGTATGTACTGGAAAATCTACTTTTAGTTGGGGGCTGCACTGTCCTGCTATATGTACTGGAAAATCTGCTTTTAGTTGGGGGCTGCACTGTCCTGCTATATGTACTGGAAAATCTGCTTTTAGTTGGGGGCTGCACTGTCCTGCTATATGTACTGGAAAATCTGCTTTTTAGTTGGGGCTGCACTGTCCTCTGGTATTGTGCTGCTATATATACTGGAAAATCTGCTTTTAGTTGGGGGCTGCATTGTCCTGCTATGTACTGGAAAACGTGCTTTTGTTGGGGAGCTGCACTGTCCTCTGGTACTGTGCTGCTATATACTGAAAAATCTGCTTTTAGTTGGGGGCTGCACTGTCCTCTGGTATTGTGCTATATATACTGGAAAATCTGCGTTTAGTTGGGGGCTGCATTGTCCTGCTATATGTACTGGAAAACATGCTTTATGTTGGGGAGCTGCACTGTCCTCTGGTACTGTGCTGCTATATATACTGAAAATCTGCTTTTAGTTGGGGCTGCACTGGAAAATCTGCTTTTAGTTGGGGGGGGCTGCACTGTCCTCTGGTATTGTGCTGCTATATGTACTGGAAAATCTGCTTTTAGTTGGGGGGGGCTGCACTGTCTTGCTATATGTACTGGAAAACATGCTTTTAGTTGGGGAGCTGCACTGTCCTCTGGTACTGTGCTGCTATATATACTGAAAAATCTGCTTTTAGTTGGGGCGCTGCACTGTCTTCTGGTACTGTGCTGCTATATGTACTGGAAAATCCACTTTTAGTTTGGCAGTTGCAGTGGAAAAGCTGCTTTTAGTAGGAGGGCTGCACTGTCCTCTGGTATTGTGCTGTTATACAGTATGTAGCTATGTCACATTGCTCTGTAGAAACATAGAAACATAGACTTTGATGGCAGATAAGGACCGCTAGGCCCATCTAATCTGCCCATTTCCCTATCTACAGGATAGGCCACAGATCCTAGTTAACCAACAGCCTATATCTTCCTGCCCCCACAAGAATTGCCTTATGTCTGTCCCATGCATTCTTGAATTCTCCCACAGTTTTAGACCCCACAACTTCCTCAGGAAGGCTGTTCCATGCATCCACTACCTCTCTGTGAAATAATACTTCTCACATTGCCCTGAACTGCCCTCCTTCTATCTTTAAATTGTGTCCTCTTGTTCTTGCAAGTCTCTTTTTCTGAAAGATGCTACCCTCTTGGACTTTGTTGATTCCCTTGAGGTACTTGAAAGTTTCTATCATGTCCCCCTCCCTTCTTTCCTCAAGGGTATACATATTAAGCTCCTTTAGTCTCTCCTCATACGGCTTCTCTTGCAGAACCTGCACCATTTTAGTTGCCCTCCTCTGGACTGCCTCTATCCTGTCTATGTCCTTGCGGAGATGGGGTCTCCAGAACTGGACACAGTATTCAGATGGGGTCTCACCAACTGTCTGTACAGAGGGATAACAACTTCCTGTTTTCTGCTGCTGTTGCCTCTCCCTATACATCCCAGTATACCCCCGGCCCTCCCTACTGCCTTCTCACATTGCTTGCTAACCTTAAGGTCATCTGATATGATTACCCCCAGGTCCCTTTCCTGTTTTGTTGTTGTTACTACCTCCCCACCCATTGTGTGTTCTTCCCCTGGGTTCTTGTTTCCCAGGTGCATTATTTTGCACTTTTGCATTGAATCCTAGCTGCCATATGTCTGACCATTCCTCCAACCTTGCCAAGTCCCTTTTCATCCTTTCCACGCCTCCTTGTGTATCAACCCTGTTGCAGATCTTTGTCATCTGCAAAAAGGCATACCTTTCTTCAAGTCCCTCTGCAATGTCACTGATGAAGACATTAAAAGGACTGGACTCAATCTGAACCCTGCGGTACCCACTAGTAACCGCCCTTTCTTCAGAATGGACTCCATTTACAATTACCTTCTGTGTCCTGTTGTCCAGCCAATGTTTTACCCAGGCTACCACCCTGGGACCACTCCCAGGCTGGTTAATTTGACTATCAATCTTTTGTGTGAGACTGTGTCAAATGCCTTGCTAAAGTCTAGGTAGGCCATGTCCACAGTCCCTCCCTGGTCTACTACTTTGGTCACCCAGTCAAAAATCTATTAGATTCTTCTGACATGACCTTCCCGCTGTGAACCCATGCTGCCTTGGATCCTGTGCTCCACTGACCTCTAGGTACTCAACTATTCTTTCCTTCAGAAGTGACGCCATCACTTTCCCTGCCACAGAGGTCAGACTGACAGGTCTGTAGTTTCCTGCCTCTGTCTTGGTCCCACTTTTGTGAAGAAGAATCACATCAACCTTCCTCCAGTCCTCGGGTACCACACCATCCTCCCATGATTTATTAAAAAGAGTAGCCAGTGGTTTCACTAGTTCCTTCCTTAATTCTTTTAGAATTCTGGGGTGAATTCCATCAGGACCCATTGCTTTGTCCACCTTCAGTTTTAGGAGTTCTTGCAGAACCCTTTCTTCTGTGAAAGGACTGGGATAGACCCCCCCCATCAAGAGTGCTTCTGTTAATTGGATTAGGCACTTCCCCTCCTCTTTTGTGAATACTGAGCAGAAATATTCGTTCAGTATTCCTGCTTTTTCACTGTCCCCCTCTGTCCACCCACCGTTCATTCTATTCAGCCTCACTATCCCTCCCTTTGTCTTTCTACGCTCGCTGATGTACCTATAAAGGTTTTATCCCCTTCTTAACTGAGTTGGCTATCTTTTCCTCAGTTTGGGCCTTTGCTATTCTGACTTCCCTCCCTGCTTCTTTCTGCCTTAACTGGTACAGCTCTCTGTCCTGCTTCTTCTGTGTTTCCTTATACTTCCGGAATGCTATCTTTTTCTTCCTGACTTTCACAGCAACCTCTCTTGAGAACCATAGTGGCTTTTTCTTTCATTTTGATTTGTTTATTTGCTTCACACAAAGGCTTGTTGCCTCTGTGATGGCAGTTTTGATAATTCCCCATTGTTGCTCCACACCTCCTTCTAGCCTGTTTGCTAGTGCTTTTCTGAGGCACTCTCTCATCTTGCCAAAGTCAGCCCTCCTAAAGTCCAGTACTCTCACTTTTGTATGGCTTGACTCTGTAGCTGAGTTTAACGTGAACCACACTGTTTGATGGTCACTTGTCCCCAGATGACAACCTACTTCTAGATCTGAGATCCTCTCACTGCCCCCGTTTGAGAGCACGAGGTCTAAGATTGCTCCCTCACGAGTGGGTTCCGAAACTAGCTGTCTAATGCCTGCCACCTGTAGGGCGTCAAGAATGGCCCTGCTCTTGGATGTGGCTGCAGCAAATGTGCTCCAGTTAACATCTGGCATATTCAGGTCTCCCATCAACAGTATCTCCCCTTTCTCTGCCATTCTAAGAATGCCTTCCATCATATCCTTGTCCATTCCTTCCCCCTGACATGGGGGTCTGTACACAACCCCTGTGCGGATTGTGGTGCCCTTTCCAGTCTCCAAGGTGACCCACATTGCCTCCTCTCCTCCCTGTTTACTCTTTTGTTCAGTTGCTTTTATCCCTTCCTTTACATAGAGAGCTACTCCTCCCCCTCTTCTCCCCTGTCTCTTTCCTGTAAGTTATGTACCCTGGTATGTTAACATCCCAGTCATGGTTCTCTGTGTACCATGTTTCTGTGACTGCTACGATATCCAGGCATCCAGGTAGTGCTTGGATTGAGTACTGTCAATGTTTTGCATCATTACAGCAGCTGGTACTGTCATGTTTCATCTTATATTTTACATTTATAGTTTCCTTGCATTAATTGTTAATTAAAATTGAATAAAGAAGTTTGAAAAGTAAACACTGGTTTACTGTCATCCTTTTATTTTATGTTTACATAGCTTAGAAAACACAGTGACCTGCTGTTGACATTGCCTTCTGCATTGCTTTTAACACAGTGACAGACTGCTGCATCTCCGTTTATTTTTTTCCCAAGTGCACCTGTCTTTTTATAGTTTTACTGCCCCATAAACATAAAATAAATACCCATATTTGGTATTAATAGAAAGCTTAGGATCTCCACAATGCAGCACAGCACATTTTATGTTTCCCACCATTGTCCACTACATAAGGGCTGAAAAATTTAAGTGCCGTTTTATTGTGAAAGTCTACCAAAGTGAGCAAGAACAATGTTTTTTTAAACAGTTGATGTTCTTTTGTTGTGATTTACCAAGTTAGTTAAAAAAATTTATCTGAACCAGTTTTTTTTTTTTTTAAACTGAGGTATTTGAAACTGTATGTTCAGTTTCCGTGGGGCTGTGTGCTTGAGCTTACTGTACTGTTGATTGACAGCCTAGAGTTTAGTCGAGCAAGAAAAGGAAAGCATTTTCTAACCCCAGTAATGCTCAGACCATTCATAACTTTGTGCAGTCATCCTGATGGGTTGGACTGCCCGGAGAGATGGAACACATGCAAATGATGGAATTCTTTGCATGTGAGCATCTTTCAAATACTGCCCCTACCAACTATAGTGTTCTAAGCCCATCAGATTTTTCTCTCCACCTGAAAGTCTGGTCGCTCGGAGTCTCTGTCGCCCTCTTTTGCATGAAGAATAAAGAAAAAAGTTTAAAAACCATAAGTATTTTTAGTTTCTTTTACTGCCTCTACTAATTGTTAGTTTACATTAGTTATTGTTTAAATTGTTGTTTTCTCAGTTTCTCAGGTTCGGTATAACCGTCAGGGATCAGAGTTAGTTGTAGCTTTGTTTCGGTTCTCTAACTAAAGAACCTATTTGTTTTCATTTAATTTTGGTCCTAAAAGTTTTTTTACTTATAACCGGTTTTCTTCGGTTACAGAACTGCTGAACCAGTTCATATTTAGTCTCCATTTCTCAGTTCCATCGGTTCTGGAACCGACCGCAAAAAAAAAGCCTTTTAAGCTGTTTAAATAACCGCATTAGCTTTTGGTAATTAATAGTTGAGGTTTTTCATTTTATATTTCACCATGACTGAGAAATCTAAAAAGAAAACCAGGGAGCCTGGTTTTAAAAACTGTTTGAAGCATGGAGATGTGTTTGCCAAGGCAGACAATCGCACCTTATGTGTAGCTTGTCTGGGTTTTAAACATTTGGACCAGGAATGTGAGATATGTAAAACATTCCCAGAAAAAAACTGTTGAAAAGCACCTTGAAAGGCTTAATAAAAAGTTTCCAAGGGGTCCCTCAAGCTCTGACCAGCTGACACCCCAGTCTGTTGTGATTGAATTAACGAGTGCTTATACCCCTGCCCCTGATATGGGCAAAAAAGGGCCAAAAAGAGGGAAAGAACCAGCTGACTCTCCTGTTCCCTTAAAGAAATTAAAGAAGCTCAAACATACAGAACCCTCTCCTGCTTAACCAGGGACTTCTGTGCAGCAGCCTGTAATGCCTTCGGGGTCAAGACATAGCCCAGGCATTTAAAATTATCCAGGCTCTGCAAAGCATCATCCCTCAGCCTCCTGCCCCTTCCCAGGGCCCCCAGGTTGCTGCTACTGTGTTGCCCCTTGCTACGGAGCAACAATATTTAGAAGGGGGACGATGAGCCTTATAAGGACAATGAACCTATCCCCCCCAGAGGTTTCATCTGAGCAGGAATTTGGCTCTCCTCCCAGAGTGTCTGAGGATTTTTCCTCCCATTTTTCTTTTGTAAGGAAAATGGCAGATGCTCTGGACATCAACACAACAGAACAAGTAGAGGATGAGGAGGAGATTGAGTACCTCAATATGATGGGTTTAACACCCACAAAGGCCCTCCTCCTCCCAGAATATAAATTCTTAAAGAAGGATGCTATGAAGCTCCTTCAGACCCCAAACTCTATTCCTTCTATTGACAAGCGAATAGATAAAAAAATATCAGCTGGATAGGGAGGGAGCTGAATTCCTTTTCTCCCACCCTGATCATCAAGGGGTAATACAGCAAGCTGCCTGTGACAAGGCTAAAGTCCCTCTGTCCTCACACCCTCCGGACAAGGACTCCAGAAAATTGGATAAGTATGGTCAAAAAAGGGCTATTTGTCAACCTCATTGGCCACGAGACAGGCCCTTTTCAAGCTTATGCTGTTTAGTATCGGAAATTCCTGTGGCAGTCAGTACTAGCAATGTCCATGAAGGCCACCCCACCTTTGTCAGATGACCTGACAGAAACTGCTAGGTTTGGGCTAGAGTCGGACAAGTACCAGTTCCAAATGGCTGCTGATCTAAATGACACTGCAGCCAGATGGATGGCTAAAACAGTGGCTCAGAGGAGGTTTGCTTGGCTTAGGGCTACAAACCTCACTCAGGATACCCAGTCAAAGGCCCTGGATTTCCCATTAGAAGGAAATGTGCTGTTTGGGGAGTCCACAGTGGCCTATATGAAAAAAGTGGATGAATATAAGGCAACTTATAGAAGTAACTCTGCTAGAGACAGAGCTTCTTCATCCACTAGGCCCTATGGAAGGGGGGCTAAGGGTCGTTCCTTTTTATCAAGACCTTTTTCCAGCCAGTAGCCATGCCCCAATACTAGCAGTACCCCCCCACAGGGCTACTCAAGGGGTAGGGGTAGAAGGGGCTCTAGGTGAGGGGTACAGCCACAACCTCAGCCACAGCCTAAGCAGAACCCCTGAGATGCAAGCCACCTCCTCCCTACCTGTTGGAGGCAGACTGTCCCATTTCCTCCCCCTCTGGTCAACCATCACCACAGACAAGTGGGTATTGGAGGTAGTGGGCAAAGGTCTGTCTCTGCAGTTCAAACTTCTTCCTCTAAAAAAACCCAGGGTTTCCACCTCCCCAACCCTAGCACAAATCTCATTGCTAGAGGCAGAGGTTCAGAAGCTGCTTCAGCTCAAAGCAGTGGAATTAGTCCCTGCAAGCCTGCGAGGAAAGGTTTTTACTCCAGATACTTCCTAACAACAAAGAAAAATGGGGAATGGCGGCCAGTTTTGGATCTCTGAGCTTTAAACAAGCACCTGAAAAAGCCAAAGTTCAAAATGGTCACTTTGGCTCAGATTCTGCCAACAGTCCAAAAAGGTGACTGGCTGGCATCTCTGGACTCACAGGACACTTATTTCCACATCCCCATAAAGGAATCTTACAGAAAATATCTCAGATTCAGACTCCATCAGGTCATTATCAGTTTGCAACCCTACCCTTTGGCCTTTCCTCAGCATCAAGGGTGTTTACAAAATGCCTAGCAGCTGTGGTGGCATTTCTTCGAAGACAGGGAGTGACTGTCTTCCCATACCTGGACGACTGGCTGATAGTGGGCAAATCACCAGAGCAGGTCACAACCTCTCTAAGGCTCACACAGGATCTTTTGGAGTCTCTGGCTTTCATAGTAAACCAGAAACAAATCTGTCTTCACCCCTACACAGACTTTACAGTTCATAGGGGCAGAGATCAGCACCCTGCAGGCCAGGGCCTTTTTACCACTAGACAAGGTGCAAATCTTCAGGCCATAGCAAACTCCTTCAAATTGCATGGTCAAAAAACAGCCAGGGAATTCCGGCAACTCTTGGGTCATATGGCTGCACCCACAGGCACAGTGCAGGGTTCCAGGTTTCACATGAGACACATCCAGTTTCACCTCGGGACTCATTGGAGTCAAAGAAAAGACCCCTTTTCAAAACTAATTCCAGTGACAAGGTCACTCTTACAAGCCCTCTTATGGTGGGGAAAAAATAATCCAACCTAAGGCAGGGAGTCCCCTTCCAGAAGGAGGACCCTTCACTGGTCCTTACAACAGATGCATCCCTTCTGGGCTGGGGTGCCCATCTAGATGAGC
Source organism: Neoceratodus forsteri (assembly GCA_016271365.2). Taxonomy (NCBI): domain Eukaryota; kingdom Metazoa; phylum Chordata; order Ceratodontiformes; family Ceratodontidae; genus Neoceratodus; species Neoceratodus forsteri. The sequence goes on along the minus strand of JADMNL010000032.1, from coordinate 67,645 downwards.
ACACAACTCAGGGTACCAGGTCAGGGGCAGAGTCCCTCCAGCATATAAATTTGCTGGAACTCAGAGCAGTGCAACTAGCACTGAAAGTTCTCTACACTGGTAATAGGCAAAGTGGTACAAGTCAGAACAGACAATACCACTACTATGTATTACATGAACAAGCAGGGTGGCACCAGATCAGGTCCCCTATGCACAGAAGCCATGAGAATTTGGGCTCTGGCATATTCTCTAAAGGTGTCCCTGCAAGCCATCCATCTGCCAGAAAAGGACAATATCTTGGCAGACACACTGAGTCTGATCAATCAGTCCCATCATGAATGGACACTGAACAGGCAGGTGGTACAGGTAATTTTCAGCAGGTGGGGCGTTCCAGAGATAGACTTGTTTGCATCCCACCAGAACCACCAGTTGCCTCAATATTGTTGGAGGCCACAAGCCCAAGGCACAATCCCTCTGGATGCCCTGGTACTGCATTGGTCGGGCAAGTTTCTCTATGCTTTTCCCCCTTTTCCTCTGGTCTTCAGGGTGCTGCTGAAACTCAGATCCCTCTCAGCTTCTCTGATATTGATGGCTCCAGATTGGCCCAGGCAGCCATGGTACTCTCTTCAGCTCTCCATGGCAGTGAGCAGGCCAATAAGCTTGCTTCTCAGGCACAATCTTCTAACTTCCAATCAGGGAACATTGCTGTTCCCAAATCTCAGGTCTCTTCACCTCAAGACATGGCTCTTGAAGAGTTAGAGTATGCAGGCTTGAACCTTTCTAAAGCTGTATTAAACATTTTGAAAGGTTATAGGAAGCCTTCCACTAAGAACTTATTCTGCTAAGTGGAAAAGATTCTCTTTCTGGTGCTCTAGTAGAAACTTCACCCCAAATAATGCAGGGGTCTGCAACCCAGTTCCTTAAGAGTTCACCTGGCAGCAGTATCTGCATACCTGTCCACTAGAACAAAGGAGTCTATAGCTTCAGACCCCATTTTCAAAAGATTTTTCAAAGGCTTAATGCACTTGCACCCTCCTCACAGGACACCAGTACTCTCTTGGGATCTTAATGTATGTTTAGCAAGATTGATGCGGGCTCCTTTTGAGCCCATGGCTACAGCCCATTTAAAGTGTTACCTGGAAAACAGTTTTCCTGGTAGCAATTACTTCAGCAAGAAGAATCAGTGAGCGTCAGGCTCTCTGTGTTGACCAGGACTACATTTTCTTCCACAGGGATAAAGTAGTCCTCAGAACAAACAGACAATTACTTCCCAAGGTGGTTTCAGATTTCCATCTGAACCAATCAATCACTCTGCCTGTCTTCTTCACAGACCATGCAAGCTCTGGTGAAAGAAGGCTTCACAGTCTGGATGTGAAAAGAGCTCTCAGCTACCTCGTGACAGCTACTAAAGGCCATAGGCAAGACAAAAAAAAAACTTTTCCTTACATATGGGGATGTTGGAATGGGCAAACCAGCCTCAAAAAGATCAATTTCTCGGATTGTCCAGTATATTCAATTCTGCTACACTAAAGCAGGTAAAGAGTCCCCAGCTGGGCTGAGGGCTCATTAAACAAGAGGAAAAGCTGCCACTATTGCAGCTGCTAGGGAGGTGCCATTATTGGACATTTGTAAAGCAGCTACTTGGAAATCAGTACACACCTTTACAAAGCATTATAATTTAGACATTTGTCCAGAAGTGACGCTAAGTTTGGCACAGCAGTCCTGCAAAGTCGGTTTCCAAAATAAGTTCTGTGCCCACCACCAGGAGGTACTGCTTGGTAGTCTGCACAAAGTTTTATGAATGGTCTGAGCATTACTGGGGTTAGAAGAGAAAATTACTTACCATAGTAATCTTCTTTCTTCCAGTGATGCTCAGACATTCATAACTCCCTCCCATCCTCCCCATCCAGAACTCCAGCCTCTTCATTCTGCATGCTAGTGCCACATAGCCAAATCCTTCTGGATACATTTCTCTATGCTAGACAGATTTTAACAGTTTTCTGTCTCTCTAAATAGTTCTTCTCACTGTATGGTGAACACCATATCTATCTATCTATCTATCTATCTATCTATCTATCTATCTATCTATGTCGAGAGAGAGATCTACAATGTATGTTTTGGGATAAATAGAAGTATAAAACGTGATATCTGAGCTAGGCAGTGAAGATAACATTGATATCTCCATGTTCCTATACGTCATGGTGATATCTTCACACTCCTATACGTCATTCTGAAATCACCCTGCGATGTAGAACTTTCACTTTCCTTGCTTTCTTGTTCTCTGCATGAGTGCTGTCAACAGCTATAAATAATGTCTGCTAGTAATTTACAATAAAGCACCCTTTGTGCACAAATGTAACAAAATATATATATTTTTTTTAAACGGTATTTTTATCTTAACTTTCCTTAGTTTTATCTACAAGAACATTTCAGTTTGATCCTGCCATACTGCAGCACCATACACTTTCACTTTCATCCTCTTAGGTGATGTAGTCGACCACTGTCAGTAACTGTAAATTACCTGATAGTTTAAATTGGAAACATAGAAACATAGAATTTGATGGCAGATAAGGACCGCTTGGCCCACCTAGTCTGCCCATTTTCCTACCTAACAGCTTACTTCCTCCTACCCCCCACTAGGACTGCTTTATGCCTGTCCCATGCATTCTTGAAGTCCCCCACTGTTCTTGACTCCACGACCTCCTCAGGGAGGCTGTTCCATGCATCCACAACCCTCTCAGTGAAAAAATACTTCCTCACATTACCTCTGAGACGTCCCCCTTCTATCTTCAAATTGTGCCCCCTTGTTCTTGCACATCTCTTTTTCTGGAAGATGCTACCCTCTTGGACTTTGTTGATTCCCTTGAGGTACTTGAAAGTTTCTATCATGTCCCTTCTCTCCCTTCTTTCCTCAGGGTATACATAATGCTCCTTTAGTCTTTCTTGATATGTCTTCTGGTGCAGACCCTGCACCATTTGAGTTGCCCTCCTCTGGACAGCCTCCACTCTGTCTATGTCTTTACGGAGATGGGGTCTCCAGAACTGCACACAGTACTCCAGATGGGGTCTCACCAACTGTCTGTACAGAGGATAACAACTTCCTGTTGATGCCTCTTCCTATGCATCCCAGTATCCCCCAGCCTTCCTTACTGCCTTCTCACATTGCTTGCCCACCTTTAGGTCATCTGATATAATTACCCCCAGGTCCCTTTCTATTTTTACTGTTAGTATCTCACCCCCCATTGTGTATGCTTCCCCTGGGTTTTTGTTTCCCATATGCATCACCTTGCACTTCTTAGCATTGAATCTGAGCTGCCATACATTTGACCATTCCTCCAACCTTGCCAAGTCCCTTCTCATCCTTTCCACTCCATCTTGTGTATCAACCCTGTTGCAGATCTTTGTGTCATCTGCAAAGAGACATACTTTTTCTTCCAGTTCCTCTGCAATGTCACTTATAAAGGCATTAAAGGACAGGTCCCAGTACTGAACCCTGCGGTACCCCACTTAGTAACCCTCCTTTCTTCACTCGTACTCCATTTACTACTACCCTTTGCGTCCTGTTGTCCAATAATTTTTATCCAGGCTACCACCTGGGAACCCACTCCAAGGCTGGCTATCTTGTGAATTAATCTTTTGTGTGGGACTGTATCAAATGCCTTGCTAAAATCTAGGTAGGCCATGTCCACAGCCCCTCCCTGGTCTACTACTTTGGTCCCAGTCAAAGAAATCTATTAGATTCATCTGACACGACCTTCCCATCATGAATCCATGCTGCCTTGGGTCCTGTGCCCCATTGGCCTCTAGGTACTCAATAATTCTTTCCTTCAGAGTGATTCCATCATTTCCCTACTACTGAGGTCAAACTAACTGGTCTGTAGTTTCCTGCCTCTGTCCTGCTCCCACTTTTGTGAGAGGAATCACATCTGCCCTCCTCCAGTCCTCAGGTACCACCCCATCCTCCCATGATTTGTTAAAGACAGTAGTCAGCGGTGTCACTAGTTCTACCCTTAGTTCTTTTTAGAATTCTTGGGTGAATCCTATCAGGCCCCATTGCTTTGTCCACCTTCAATTTTATTAGTTCTTTCAGAACCCTTTCATCTGTAAATGGACTGGTATCGACCCCTGTCTTCAGAGTGTTTCTCTTGTTTGGTTTAGGTAACTTCCCTTCCTCTTCCTTTGTGAATACTGAGCAGAAATATTCGTTCAGCATCCCAGCTTTTTCACTGTCACCCTCTACCCACATTCCCTCCCCTTTATTAAGCTTCAGTTTCCCTCCTTTGGTCTTTCTTCACTCCCTAATGTACCTATAAAGGTCTTATCCCTTCTTAACAGAATTGGCTATCCTTTCCTTGGTTTGGGCCTTTGTTATTCTGACTGCCTTCCGGCCTCTTTCTTCTTTACTGAAGTTCTCTGTCCTGCTCCTTCTGTGTTTCCTTATATTTCCTGAATGCTGTCCTTTTCTCCTTAACCTTCCCTGCCACCTCTTTTGAGAACCATAGCGGTTTTTTCCTTTGCTGTGTTTTACTGATTTGCTTTACACAAAGGCTTGTTGCCTCTGTGATGGCTGTTTTGATCACTCCCCATTGTTCCTCCACCCCTCCTTCTTGCCTGTTTGCTAGTGCTTTTCTGAAGCACTCTCTCATTTTCCCAAAATCAGCCCTCCGAAAGTCCAGTACTCTTGCTTTTGTATGGCTTGACTGTATGGCTGTGTTTATCATGAACCACACTGTTTGGTGGTCGCTTGTTCTCAGATTGCTACCCACTTCTAAATCTGAGATTCTTTCTCCATCCCCATTTGAGAGTACCAGGTCTAAGATTGCTCCCTCCCGAGTGGGTTCCAATACTAGCTGTCTGAGGCATGCCCCCTGTAGGACATCAAGAATGACCCTGCTCTTGGATGTGCCTGCAGCAAAGGTGCTCCAGTTAACATCTGGCATATTCAGGTCCCCATCAACAGTATCTCCTTTTTCTGCCATTCTAGAGAAAGCCTTCTATCATTTCCTTGTCCATTCCCTCCCCTGAGGATGGGGTCTGTATACAACCCCATGCGGATTGTGGTGCCATTTCCTGTCTCCAGGGTGACCCAATGTGCCTCATCTGCTCCCTGTTTACTCTTTAGTTCTGTTGCTTTGATCCTTCCTTTACATGAGAGCTACTCCTCCTCCTCTTACCCTCCCTGTCCCTCCTGTAGATTGTGTATCCTGGTATGTTGACATCCCAGTCATGGTTCTTTGTGTACCATGTCTCTGTGACTGCCACAATATCCAGGCAACCCTCTTCCATCAAGGCCACTAGTTCAGGGAACTTGTTACACAGACTACGGGCGTTGGTACTCATCATCTTCCACTTTTTGATAGCCTTACTCCTTTTAGCCCCATTTCTGTCCTTACTGCCTTTGCCTTTTTTTACATTTAAATCTGTTCTGCTCCCTAATAACTTCTGTACCTTGGTGTTTACCTCACTAATCACCATGTTTTGTTTGAGGAAGCTCGGATTTCCCTGCTCCTTTTCAGTGCCCCCCCTTGGCTAGTTTAAATGCTTGCAAATGAAGCATTTAAACCTCTCACCTAGGATCCTGGTTCCCCCCCGGACAGATGCAGACCATCGCACCAGTATAGGTCTGCATCCCTCCAGGTGGCTCCCCAGTCCCCAGTGAAGCCAAAACCCTGAGCTCCACACCAGTTTTTCAACCACTCATTGAATTCCCTGGTGAGAAGTGCCCTAGCATCTCCCTTGCCATAGACAGGTAGCACCTCCGAGAAGGTTACCGTATGTGCTACTTGTCTAAGGCCCCTTCCCAACTCTTCAAACTCTTCAAACAAATTATGGCTTTCTCTGTTCAAATAACTTGTGTAGGCTGATTTCCTGCCTTCTATAGTGACAAGAAACACAGCGCACAGCTAGAGAGTCAGCAAATTAAAAATAAAAAGTAGCACCGAACATAAACAATAATGGAATGCTCTCCGATGTCAGAAACAGATGAGCTGCTCCGCGGCTACTATGCAAAACCTGAGGGGCTGTAAATGTGAATGGGGCAAACAGAAAGAGAGCATTAGGGCTAGGAGAGCACACACACAGCCCAGCAGCCACCAGCAGATGCCTAAAGGAGCACTGAAATGAAAAGCAGGCTCACGCCTAAATGACCATTGCCATAGCAACACACCCTCATGGTTCCTTTCTCAAGCTGCGGACTCACACGCTGTGGACTCACGCTTCCTCTCATCTCACTTTGCTACAGTCGCAAACTCTTCTGTGGAAAGCTAGGTAAACTTATGGTAAAATATAAAGATGTCCTACTTTTCCAACAGAGGCAGCCGTATTTTACGTTTCTAACTGCACAACATGTACACCAATTGATAGAGCTCAGCCACGCTACATGAGAGGATGAAAATAAATGGCAGGATCAACCACATAAGGTCTTTTACCCAAAACTAACAAAAGTTAGCATAAAAAACACAGTTTTGTTGTTTTTTGCACTATGAATTCCTTATTTTAGATTTAGCAGCACTTCATTTACTGCTATAGAAAGCGCTGGGTCCCACCACATTAAAGCAAAGCAACTGAAAGTGCTTGCTTGTAAGACAGTATGACAGAACCAATGAGTGTTTCCAAATGCTGCATGTTGTGTTAGTGGGGTATGTGCAGTTGTACAGTTCTGCTTGGGGAGTGGCATGAGTAAGTCACCTGCGTGGCTGGGGGGGTGAATCTCTGTATGGGGGATTGTGTTAGCATGGAGGGAGTTGAAGGCTGATCCCAAAACATACATTGTATAAACAGAATATGACATGGCCCGACTGAAGATATCATATTTATCTTCACTCGAGGCCAATGACATCAAGATATCTCATTCGTTGCTTCACCACTCGTGAGATATCATTGGCCTCTCGTGAAGATAAATATAATATCTTCAGTCGGGCCATGTCATTCATATATATAGTGAGAGTTGAATTAATTTGTTTATTAGGCTAATCATAAAATATGTTTTATTAGTTGTCTGATTTTTCCATGTTGCCTGACTTCCAGGCTTCTTACAAATCTGAAGGGCTTAGAACACTACAGTTGGCATGGGCAGTATTTGAAAGATGCTCATGTGCAAAGAATTCCATCATTTGCATGTGTTCCATCTCTCCGGGCAGTCCAACCCATCAGGATGACCGCACAAAGTTATGAATGTCTGAGCATCACTGGGAAGAAAGATTACTATGGTAAGTAATTTTTTATTCTAGATGAAGTATTCAAAACTCATGGAAACTTGGGTTGGGTGAATAATGACAAATATGGCAGTGGTTATTTTAAATTGCAGCTAATGGTGCCAATTGTATTTATTTGATTCTAGGATTACAAGTACCTTTGAGCTGAGGCTCTTTTATAAAGGTTCCATGTCAATTCTGGAACAGTACAACAGAATACAACAGAAGATGAGTTTTAGGCATGCTATATAGATTAACACTCAGTTACATGTAAATAAATGGATACATTTTGGATAGAACATGCAGAGCAGCAGAGAGAATACAATAGGGTTACAAGAATGGGTAAGACACTGGTAGTAACATGCCAGGAGCAATTGTCACAACACCTAGAGAAGTGCATGTGGTGGGGCTGGGGATGAGGGTGGGAGGAGGGAGGATAAGGGGAAAAAGTGTGTTGTGAAGACCTTGGACAGGAACTGTGGTGTAGTATACACCATACCAATCCATACACCATTCTGGGGGAACATAGTTCCCTTATGGATGCACCCACAGAGGAGACTAAGGAGGTTGCAGACAACTGTCACAAGGGAGGCCCTCAGGAAGGAGGCAGAGGACACCACAGGGAAAGGAAGCAGCTCCTGGTGGGGGACTCAATTATTAGGGGGATAGAACTGGGGGAGCAGGGAAAACTGAAGTAAGGTGCCTGCCTGATGCCATGGCTTGGAGGGACAGGAAGTGCATCCTTAGGATCACGAGAGCAGTTGCACAGGTGTCTGAGCTGGACGTCATTGTCCACCTAGGGGCAAATGACTTGGCTCATCATGAGATTAGAGCAGTGCAGAAGGACTTTGTAGAGTTGGGGAGTGGCCTAAGACAAGTAGTACACACAGTATCCTTCTCAGAGGTGCTGCCTGTCAGTGGCATAGGTGAGGTAAGGGTACTTTGCACCATGCAGGTTAATGAACGGTTGAAAAAATGGTGTGGAGCACAGGGGGTTTGGCTTCATTGGGGACTTGGGTTCCACCTGGAGGGACACCAGCCTATACTGGCAGGATGGTCTGCATCTGTCCAGCAAGGGAACGAGTCTTTTTTGGGCAATTGGTTTACATGCTTCATTGTCAAGCTTTTAAACTAGTCAAGGGGGGAGGCACTGATAAGCAGCAGGAAAATCCCAGCCTCCCCCTACAAAACGGGGTACTAAATGAGAAAAAAGACCAAGGTAGAAAGGTCGGTGGAGGATGCTGCTACAGAAGGTAGTCATCAAAAAATGGAGAGCAATGAGTACCAATGTCTGTAGTCTGGGTAACAAGCTTCCTGAATTAGTGGCCTTGATGGAGGAGGAACATCTGGATATTGTGGCAGTCACAGAAACATGGTGCACACAGAACCATGACTGGGACGTAAACATACCAGGATAAACTATCTACAGGAGGGACAGGGATGGTAAAAGAGGAGGAGGAGGAGTAGCTCTCTACATAAGGGAAGGAATCAAAACAACAGAACAAAAGGGTAAATGAGGAGGAGAAGAAGCACTGTGGGTCAATTTGGAGACAGGCAATGGCACCACAATCTGCACAGGGGTTGTATACAGACCTCCCCCTCTCAAGGGGAGGAAATGGACAAGGACATGATAGAAAGTATACTTAGAATGGCAGAAAAAGGGGAGATATTGCTGATGGGTGATCTGAATATGCCAGATGTTAACTGGAGTGCAGTTGCAGCAGCCACTTCTAAGAGCGGGGTTATTCTAGATACCCTACAGGGGGCATGTCTTAGACAACTAGTATTGGAACCCACTCAAGAGGGAGCAATCTTAGACCTGGTTCTCTCAAATGGAGACTGAGAGGATCACAGATGTAGAAGTGGGTAGCCATCTGGGAACTAGCGACAATCTAACAGTATGGCTCACAATAAACACAGCAATAGAGTTAAGCCATACAAAGGCAAAAGTACTGGACTTCAGGAGGGCTGACTTTGCCAAATTGGGTGAGTGCCTGAGGAATGCACTAGCAAATGGGCAGGATGGAGGGTGTAAGAACAATGGGGAATAATAAAACTGCCATCACAGAGGTAACAAGCCTTTGTGTGAAGCAAATAAACAAAACAAAATGATGTAAGAAACCACTATGGGTCTCAAAGGAGGTGGCAGTGAAGGTTCAAGAGAAAAAGAAAGTATAATGAATCACAGAAGGAGCAGGACAGAGAATTGCATCAGTTAAAGCAAAAGGAAGCTGGGAAGGCAGTCAGAACAGCAAAGGCCCGAACCGAGGAAAAGATAGCCAACTCAGTTAAGAAGGGGATAACACTTTTTTAGGTACATCAGGGAGTGAAGGAAGACCAAGGGAGAAATAGTGAGGCTTAATAAAAGAGAGGGGGCAGAGAGTGATGGTGAAAAGGCAGAAATACTAAACAAATATTTTTGCTCCGTATTTACAAATGAAGAGGGGGAGGTAACTAAAACAAACAATGGAAACACTCTGGATACAGAAGTTGATAGCAGCCCATTTACAGAAGAAAGGGTTCTGAAAGAACTCTTAAAACTGAAGGTGGACAAAGCAATGGGGCCTGATGGGATTCATCCCAGAATTCTAAAACTAAGGGTAGAACTAGTGACACCACTGACGACCCTCTTTAACAAATCATGGGAGGATGCGGTGGTACCCGAGGACTGGAGGAGGGCAGATGTTATTCCCCTTCACAAAAGTGGGAGCAGGGCAGTAGCAGGAAACTACAGACCTGTTAGTTTAATCTCAGTGATAGGGAAAAAGATGGAATCACTTCTGAAGGAAAGAATTGTCAAGTATCTAGAGGCAAGAGGGGCACAGGACCCAAGGCAGCATGGATTCACAGTGGGAAGTTCATGCCAGATGAATCTAATAGATTTTTTGACTGGGTGACCAAAGTAGTAGATCAGGGAGGGGCTGTGGACGTGTGCTACCTAGACTTTAGCAAGGCATTTGACACAGTCCCACACAAAAGATGTTACAAGTTAGCCAGCCTGGGAGTGGGTCCCAAGATGATAGCCTGGGTAAAGAATTGGCTGGAGAATAGGACACAGAGGGTAATAGTAAATGGAGTCCACTCTGAAGAAAGGGGGGTTACTAGTGGGGTGCCGCAGGGTTCAGTATTGGGACGGTCCTCTTCAATGTCTTTATAAGTGACATTGCAGAGGGACTGAAAGGAAAAGTATGTCTCTTTGCAGATGACACAAAGATCTGCAACAGAGTTGATGCACAAGGTGGGGTGGAAAGGATGAGAAGGGACTTGGCAAGGTAAGAAGAATGGTCAAATGTATGGCAGCTTAGATTCAATGCTAAGAAGTGCAAGGTAATGTACCTGGGAAACAAAAACCCAGGGGAAGAGTACACAATGGGGGGTGAAATTCTAAAAACAACAAAAATGGAAAGGGATCTGGGGTGGTCATATCGGATGACTTAAAGGTGGGCAAGCAATGTGAGAGGGCAGTAAGGAGGGCTGGGGGATACTGGGATACATAGGGAAAGGCATCACCAGTATAAAAGTGGAAGTTGTTATCCCTCTGTACAGACAGCTGGTGAGACCCCATCTGGAGTACTGCATGCAGTTCTGGAGACCCAGTCTCCACAAGGGCATAGACAAGAAGCTGTCCAGGAGGGCAACTAAAATGGTGCAGGGTCTGCACTGGAAGACACATGAAGAGTGACTAAAGGAGCTTAATATGTATAGCCTCAAGGAAGGGAGGTGGGGGACATGATAGAAATGTTCAAGTACCTCAAGGAATCAACAAAGTCCAAGAGGGTAGCATCTTTCAAAAGAGGTGTGCAAGAACAAGGGGGCACAATTTGAAGATGGGGGGGCAGCACAGAGGTAATGTAAGGAAGTATTTTTTCACAGAGAAGGTTGTGGATGCATGGAACAGCCTTCCAGAGGAGGTTGTAGAGTCAAAAACAGTGGTTGAATTCAAGCATGCATGGGACAGTCATAAGGCAATTCTAGGGGGTGGGGGTAGAAAGAAGTAGGCTGCTGGTTAACTAGGATCTGCAGCTTATCCATTGGGTAGGGCAATGGGCAGACTGGATGGGCCAAGTGGTCCTTATCTGCCATCAAATTCTATGTTTCTATGTTAGTATGGAGGGCTGGTTAGGTGAGGCAGTCACAAGTGCTGATGGCAGACAGATTGAGTCAGATCCTTATTTTGAATAGGCCTAGCTTGGGAATAGAGGCAATCTCAAAGTTGAGACTATTCAACCAGCTAGAGGCCGTGTAGGCAAATGACCATAGTTCCAGAGGTTCTGCATTGTGGGACCATCAGTAGTTGTGTGTAAGAGCCTCTAGTATGGCAGGAGTTACTACTTCGACAGAGGAGGGCTTTGACCCCTTGTGTGGCAAGGCCCATGGTTGGTTCTTTTTGCCATAATGCAGGTTTGATATTTTAGGTGTTTGGAGAGTTGTAACCAGTCAGTTTGGGCATAGAGGTCACACATGTGGGTAAGTCTATAAGATCCAGTGATAAGTCTACAGGCTTTGTTGAGTGATGTAGAAATGCATCAGAGGGCTGTTGAAGTGGCCAAGCCATATATGATGAGGCCATAGTCGATAATGGAGACAACCAAGCTTTGAACAATGACACTTAAGGCTGATGGGGTTAAGCATGACCTGTGCCTATAGAGGAGACCTAGTCGCATATTGGCAGCCTTGGCGACGTTGTCGATATGGGCCCCATAGGACAGGTTACTGTCAAGAGTGATCCCCAGATTCTTAAAGGAGTGCACCTATTTGAGGGTCATTCCTAGGTGATTTGTGATGGTCAGAGGAAGCAGCCTGTGCATGCTGTGGGAGTTGCTAAAAAGCATGGACTTTTTTTTATAATTGAGAATGAGTCTCTGTTTGCTGAACCAGTTCTCAACATAGGTAAAACCAAGCTGGAGATTATTTTGCAAAGATTGTGGGTCCTTATAGGAGATGTGAATTATGGCATCATCAGCATAGAATGTAATTTGTTCTGGGCAAGATTGAGGGAGTCTATTCAGAAAAAGACTGAATAGAAGTGGGCCCAATATGGAACCCTGGGGGACTCCAGAGTGGATTGGCCTAGTATTGGAAAGAACACCAGCAATTTTTACCCTTTGAGATCTAATTTCCAGGTAGCTTTTAAACCAGTCCATGGAGTCTGGGGAGAACCCAGTAGTTAAGAACTGTTCCATTAGCAGTCAGTGATGGATGGTATCAAAGGCCTTAGATCAATGAAGACCAACCCAGCTAGGTGACCATTGTCCAGGGAACTGTGTGAGATCGGAAGAGCACACGTCCGGTAAATTCCAAGAGTGCAGAAGAGGTACTGTGTCCTTTTCTGAAGCTATGTTGTGCATAGAGGGTACTGTGTTTGTCAAGGTAGTCAGTGAGTTGGTCAGCAACAAGGTGTTGGAGAGCCTTGGAGAGGGGAGGCAATATGGAGATTGGGCAGTAGTTTCCATGATTGGTCTTGTCTCAATTTTTATGAACCAGAGTGACTGTAGTGGACTTCCATTTGTCAGGGAACTTGCTGAGGCTAAGGGAGAGGTTGAAAATCTTGGTTAACAGTTGGATCACTTCATCAAGGGTGAAGGACAGCAGTTTTTTGTCCAGTGAGTCCCCACTATTTCTTGATTTGGCAGTTGCTTTACTGATGTATTTGTGTCTCGTGCACCTTGACTGCTTTAAAGTAGAAAGGAGGGTGGGTAAAGGAGGGGGAGTGCTTGTAGGGTGTGCAGAGGGGACAACATCATTGTAGAAGTCGGGGAGAGGACAGAACTGAGGTCTGTAAAAGCAGTATTTTTTATTTATTTGATTTAGTTTTTTTGACCGGGTAAGTGCACTAGACAAATTCTGCCTATTTTCAGGCATGACCCGGGGGAAGGGGATACAGATGAATGCCAACTGACCTTGAACCAGATTAAGCTGTTGGTGGTAATTTTTAGTGAATGAAGGAAATTTGGCCAGGACACCGGGGGAATTCCCCGACTCTTTTCGATAAGTGTCGTGGGATCTTTAACATACACCTGGACTACCACCAATCAAGGCAGATGGGACCTCTGTTTAACATCTCATCCCAAAAGACGGCACCTCAGAAGTGCAGCACCCCTCTCATGCTGCACTACAGTGTCAGTATTGGGATATTAACCCAAGTCCAGATGTGGGAACTGAACCCACAGCCCTCTGATCTCCTCGGCCTCAGAGGCGGTGTGCTACCTACTGAGCCACTGAAAGTGTTAGCGATAGTCGTGAGGTCCAGAGTAATAGTCCCATCCATGTCTAGTATAGTTGGTGAGGGTTTTGGCTGCTTTCCAGTTACATCTTTGATATTATTCCAGAACACTCTTCCGTTGCCCCATGAATTGGCGAGAGCTTCCCTGTAGTAGGTGCTTTTGTGTAGTCTGATAGCTTTAGTGCAGTCATTCTGCTCATGTTTATAGTTGTGAATATCTGTTTGTGAGCCATAGGCTTGGGCCAGAAACTATAGGTGGTCCCTAGATTTTAGCTGCGTTTTTAAGTGTGCGTGAGCCAAGGATTTCAAAGTGCTTTGACTTCACACTTTTTGAGGGGGGCATAAGAGTCACAGGCTGCACTGAAGTTGGAAATGAAGGATCCAGGGCTGAATTGACTTCCGTCGCATTGTAGAGAGGCCAGTCCTGCTACCTGAGGTAGGATTTGAGGAGATTCAGCTATCCACAGGGGATGATTCTGCTGGTGATGACTGATGGTGAAGGTTTGCAGAATTTGTTGGTCCATTCACAGATTTATTTATTTTATTTGTCAAGTCTAGGATTACAAGTACCTTTGAGCCAAGGCTCTTTTACAAAGGTTCCACATCAGAGAAATACAAATTATAGGGAACATCAAGATAGACATACAACAATGTGGACATTGCATACAACTTACAGATTAATACAATTCAAGGGTAACATTGTAAACAAAGCAGCCAGTGACATTTGTCAGAGAAAACAGACAAGGGATAAGTGCCAGAGTCACAGGGAGATGAAAAAGGGGGGGTGACTAAGGCATGGGCAGGAGGGGGGAGAAGGAATTAAGGTAGGGATGGGGTGGGGGAGAAGGAATTAAGATAGGGTGGAGAGAGGGTATAAGTGCAGTATTGGGTATACCAAGATGTGAAGGGTGTATCTGCTGAGGAAGGGTGGGAACCACTAGAACAGGCAGGGAAGTGGAGAAACGAGGTTAAGTGGGGCAATCACAGGAGCTGTTGGTAGTGAGATGTGAGATGACATGAGAATGATCACTAAGTGAATCTGGGAGGATGGAGATGTTGGAGATATGGGCAGGGTGGCTGGTTAGAACCCAATCCAGAAGGGTGCTAGCACCAGTTCTGTAGTGGAGTCTGGTAGGGGAGGTGACCAGTTGTGTAAGGTTTACAGAAGAGATGGCATCTTTGAGGCCCCCAGGATCCAAGGCAAGCCAGTGTATGTTAAAGTTGCCAAGCATGATAACTCAGAACCAGGGGGCAGCATTCAGGCAAAGTCCAGGATGGCATTGAGGCCTTTCACTTGCTCCTTAGGAGGGATGTACACTGCTGCAAATGTGAGGGCTTTGCCGAATTGCTTTGCTGTGAATTTAATGTAGCATCCATGCTCCCCTCCATCTGTATCCATCAGTCCCAGATGATCAAATAGGATTGGATATTACAGAACACCCATAAAGTTTATTCATCCTGCCTGAGTTCCAGTGTGTTTTAAATATTTTTTTGTAGTATAGCCGAGCCCCACTCCATCGTGCGGTACCCATCAATCCAAGTCTCACTCGATGATTCCCACAACAGACTCTGAAAAACCTGTTTGTTTATGCTGCCTAAGTTCCAATTAGTTTAATAATTGTCAGCTGAGCCTCCACTTCCAGTACCCAGCCATCTGTCTCTGATTCGGGCACAAACCTTAACAGAGCAAAAGTGTGGTGTTTTTTTTTTTTTTCTGCCCTGTGTTCCACACGTTGACTACCCTCACTGGCCCTCACAACTCCTGCTTGCTAGTTTTATCTCAGCATGTACTAATCATTAGCTCCAGCTCGGCTAAACAAGCTCCACAGACCCATGATACCACACCATGATGCCGAGTCTGCTTCAAGTACTAGTAGCAGTTCAGTCAAACCCCATGTTTAGCCATGGTCTATTCCAACTGCCTTGTTTGTTCAGTCCCCCTCTCCCACTGCCACTCACCATTGTCGGACAGAAGAATTCAGTTCACTCATTCTCCGAATGTGTGTTGTACTCTGTTTATGTGATTACCCCTTCCCCTTTGTTGCCCGAGTTGTAGTGTCCATAGAAAAGATATACAACAAGCGACAAGAAAGCAACATCATTGTTATGAGTAAGTTGTGAACGTGGAGGTTGTGATGACACATGACACACAGGCAGTTAAGAGTGATGTGGGAGCAATTGAAAATGGCAGTGTGAACACTGACTCCGGCCAGGAGTGGAGTGTGTGTGTGTGCCCGTGTGTGTGTGTGTGTCTTGCTTGGGGATGTGTTGGTATGGAAACCCCAGAACCAAACAGTAGATTCAAAATGTGAATTCTTTGGGACCCTGAGAGGTTGTGTGCTTATGAAATATGAGGGTGGACAGTGATCAAGGCCAGTGGTGGGCACAGACAGAGCCCAATGGACACAGTGAGGTAACTGTAATGGATTGGGGAACTGCTACACTTGTGACTATGGCCTGTAATTGGGTGTGGGAGCTTCAACTGGACCACTGTGACTGGCAGAGTTCTGTGCACCTGTCTGTACTACTGCATGGTCCTTTTGATTATTGCTGGGTGTGGGTGTGGGTGTGTGTGTGCGTGTGCACGTGTGTGTGTGTGCACGTGTGTGTGTGTGTGTGTGTGTGTCTTGGGAGTTGCACATGAAATGCCCTTAGGCTGGGGAGGGAGGGAGGTCACACCTGCACTCTGGCAGGGAGGGTGAGCAGCTCTCACATGTGGACGCTGGAGCTGTAGAGTGCTGAACTCAGGTGGGGTCAGGTGACACTTGCACTCTGGCAGGGGAAGGATAGCAGGTGACACTTGAACTAACTCCGGGTGGAAACATAGACTTTGACAGCAGATAAGGACCACTTGGCCCACCTAGTCTACCAATTTCCCTACCCACAGGATAAATTGCAGATCCTAGTTAACCAACGCCAATTTTTTTCCTTCCCTCCACAAGAATTGCTTTGCCTGTCCCATGCATTCTTGAATTCTCCCATAGTGTTAGACCCCACAACCTCTTCAGGAAGGCTGTTCCATGCACCCACCACCCTCTCTGTGGAAAAAGTCCTCACATTGCCCCTGAGCCATGCAGAGGACTGCACTGTGGCCTCGAGGGGGGGCCCAGATCACACCTGCAATCTGTCAGGGAAGGTGTGCAGCTCACATCAGTTTTTAGTAGTAAAAGTCTTTATTTTTATACAGGAAATTTGATGAATTTACACATCAATAGGACAAAGTCATATTTACAAGATGGTCCTGTACAAGGTAGTTTCAAAGTAATTATCCTAAGACATTACATATAAATACAAATTAGTTTTACATCTTACACATTTTACATTATTACAACTACTCAATGATACAAACAGTTGGATGGTTGGGGACGGAGGCTGCAAAGTGCTACACCTGGGGTGTGGGGGCCGGATTGGGAGGGTGTGCAACTCACAATTGGACTCTGGCTGGGTGGGTGGGCAGCTCACAGTAGGCCAGTGAGGGGGTCTGCAATGCACATTCAATGTGTGGCACTGTAACCCACGTCACAAGGCATGTTGCTGCGATAGGCCGGCCACTTAGAGTTGCTTTAGCCAGAAAAATGCTGGCTTCTGTCCTTCATCCCGAGAGGGTAGCATTCCTGAGAAGCAGTCATAACCATTTACATACATTAATTCATTTAATTTACTGAAGAGAAGGGAAAATCTAGCCCCTCCCCAAAAAATCAGGGTAATTAGCAAGGTAAACACCAAAATAGAGCAGTCGATAGGGAGAAGGGCAGGGGTAAATGGAGAAAACGACAAAGGCAGTAGGGACAGGGATGGGGTAAAAAGAAATAGCCATAAAAAAATGGAGGGTAATGAGTACCAATGGCCATAGTCTAGGTAAAAAGCTCCCTGAAATGGTGGCCTTGATGGAAGAGGGATGCCTGGAAATTGTGGCAATCACAGAAACATGGTACACAGAGAACCATGACTGGGATGTCAACATACTGGGGTACACAATCTACATGAGGGACAGGGAGGGAAGAGGAGGAGTAGCTCTCTATGTAAGGGAAGGGATAAAAGCAACAGAACTAAAAGGTAAACAGGGAGGAGAGGAGGCACTGTGGGTCACCCTGAAGACTGGAAATGGCTCCACAATCCGCACAGGGGTTGTATACAGACCCCTGTCACAGGGAGAGGAAATGGACAAGGAAATGATAGAAAGCACCCTTGGGATGGCAGAGAAAGGGGAGATATTGCTGATGGGGGACATGAATATATCAGATGTTGACTGGAGCACCTTTGCTGCAGCCACATCCAAGAGCAGGGCCATTCTCAATGCCCTACAGGGGACATGCCTCTGACACCTAGTTTTAGAACCCACTTGGGAGAGGGAGAGCAGTCTTAGACCTGGTACACTCAAATGGGGATGATGAGAGGATCTCTGATCTTGAAGTGGGCAGCCATCTGGGAACAAGTGACCACCAAACAGTGTGGTTCATGATAAACTTAGCCGTAGAGTCAAGCCACACAAGTGAAGGTACTGGACTTCAGGAGGGCTGATTTTGTCAAAATGGGAGAGTGCCTCAGAAAAGCACTAGCAGACAAGCAAGAAGGTGGGGTGGAGCAGCAATGAGGAAACATCAAAACCGCCATCACAGAGGCAACATGTCTTTGTGAAGCAAATAAACAAATCAAATGAAGAAAGAACCACTCATGGTTCTCAAAAGATGGCGGGGAAGGTAGGGGAAAAGATAGCATTCAGGAAGTATAAGGAAATACAGAAGGAGCAGGACAGAACTATACTAGTTAAAGCAGAAGGAAGCGGGTAAGGCAGTCAGAATAGCAAAGGCCCAAACCAAGGAAAAGATAGCCAACTCTGTTAAGAAGGGGGATAAAACCTTTTATAGGTACATTAGGGAGCAAAGAAAGACTAAGGCAGGGATACTGAGGCTGAACAAAGGAAGGTGGTTGGGCAGAGCGATGGTGAAAAAGCAGGGATAATGGAAAAGCAGGGGGAAATACCTAATCCAGTCAAGAGAAGTACTCTGGATAGGGGGGTTGATATTAGTCCTTTCACAGAAGAAAGGGTTCTGAAAGATCTCTTAAACTGAAGGTGATAAGGCAATGGAGCCTGATGATTCGCCAGAATTTTAAAAGAACTAAGGAAGAACTAGTAACACCACGGACCTCCTTTTAATTAATCATGGGAGGATGGGGTACCTGAGGACTGGAGGAGGAGGATGTGACTCCCTTCACAAACGTGGGAGCAAGACAGAGGCAGGAAACTACAGACCTATCAGTTTGACCTCAGTGGTAGGGAAAATGATGGAATCTTCGGAAGCAAAGAATTGTTAGTGCCTAGAGGCCATTGGGGCAGGGGACCCAAGGCAGCATGGATTCACAGCAGGAAGCACAGTGTCAGACAAATCTAATTTATTTCTTTGACTGGTGACCCAAGCAGTAGACCAGGAAGGGGCCGTGGACATGGCCTACCTAGACTTTAGCAAGGCATTTGACATAGTCCAGCACAAAAGATTAATAAACAAATTAGCCAGTCTGGGAGTGGATCCTAGGGTGGTAGCGTGGGTAAAACACTGGTTGGACAACAGGACACAGAGGGAAATAGTAAATGGAATCCACAGTGAAGAAAGGAGGGTTACTAGTGGGGTACCACAGGGTTCAGTAATGTCTTTATAAGTGAGATTGCAGAGGGACTGGAAGGGAAAGTATGTCTCTTTGCAGATGACACAAAGATCTGCAACAGGGTTGATACACAGGTGGGGTGGAAAGGATGAAAAGGACTTGGCAAGGTTGGAGGAATGGTCAAATGTATGGCAGCTTAGATTCAATGCAAGAAGTGCAAAGTAATGCACCTGGGGAAACAAAAACCCGGGGGAAGAGTACACAATGGGGGATGAGATACTGACAACAACAATGGAAAGGGACATGGGGGTATGTATGTATATCCCCCATTCCTTCAACATGGAACCTTTGTAAACTAGCAGTTCCTGCTCAAAGGTATTTGTAATCCTAGATTTCAATAAAATAAAAAATAAAAAGGTTCTCTGGTTTATAGTATTTGAAAGGAGATATGAATTCTGATGTTCTTTTGAAACAATACCTTGTTTTGTCTTTATAATGTATGGATGGTTGTCTAGTAGTAATTGATTTGTGGAGGTGGTGTGTGTGTCTTGTGTTGGTTTCTGTCAGTGAGTGGGGCATTGGTGGTTGGTGGGTGGGGATGTGGGTATGGGTGTATGGGTGTGGGTGAGGAGGGAATGCACTTTTGTGGAAGTGGTGTGTGAGATCCTCTACTAATCTGGCTTTAGGTTGGTGGTGGGATGGCCTGACAGACTGGTATGCATGCTTGAGAAAATTTCCTTTGGCAGCAGGTGATGGTGGGCAGAGGGGCAGGATGCACCAAAACAATTTTTTGCCAGGTGCCAGTCTGTCGGTCCATGCCATGCTGCTTGGGTTTTATTACTGATGGTTGGGGTGGGACGGGCCTGGCAAACTGGTAGGTGTGTAGAAGAAATTTTTATAGACTAAGGTGATGAGTGTGAGAAGGGCAGCAGGGCACAGAACAATGTTTTTCTACTCCGGTTGCCAGTCCACCTGGTCTGCCACGCTGTTTGGGTTTGTCGTGATGGTTGGAGGTTGACGGGCTGCAGACATGCTGAAGAAAAAATTGTTCTGGTCCTAGGCGGTGGTTGGAAGAGGGGTGGTGTATGCAGCAAGCACAGAACAGGTTTTTCCAACATGGTTGCCAGTCTGTCAGGTCTGTCCATGATGCTCATGTGTGTCAGTGGTGGGACAGGTATGGCAGACTGGTAGACATGTAGAAAAAAATTGTTATGGACTAGGGTGATGGTGTACAGAGAAGCAGGCAAGCACAGAACAATATTTTTCTACATGGATGCCAGTCTGCCTGGTCCGTGCCATGCTGCTTGGGTCTGTCGCTGATCGTTGGTAGTGGGACTGGCCTGGCTTGAAACCGGGCAGTAGCATTCCAAGTGACCTCCAAATTTGGTGTTGAGGTGTAAAGAGTTTTTTTCTTAAACTTTTTTAGTCACCTAAAATTAACATGAAAATAGTTCCTCCATCTTGTGCCATTTAACTACATTATTTTTTCATGGTGTATAGTGTTTAAATGCAGATATGAACTGATGTTCTTGATGTTTAAATAAATCATAAGTTTGAAACAATGTCCTGTCTTTTTTTGTGTGTGTGTGTGTGTGTGTGTGTGTGTGTGTATGTGTGTGTGTGTGTGTGCAGTATCCATAAGGCAATTATATTTTTTAACAATTCTGTTCATCACTGTCCCTACCTGAACTCTCTCCGGAGGGGTCTCTCAGTCTGCCTTTATCCTGCCCACCTGAAGCTTTCCCTCTTTTGCCCAACTCTCCTAACCATTACCCAGCACCCAGAATCACCCGTCTCTGAGTCCCCTGCAGTGGGACAGCCAGATTAGTCATCCTGGTGCTCTATCTAGAATCTAGATAGGCAATCGGGCATGGAGAGTGGAGGAGACTAGATGAGGAGCCCGATATTTACCATGGTTGGCTGACCCCTCAGGACCCTTCTTTGCATGTCAGGAGATAGAGGGTATTTTTACTTGTTCTCCCTCCCATGAAGCCCGGACATGCAGGATGGCCAGCGTTTGCCGAGCTCTTCCCCCCAACACTGCAGTGTCATAGGATGCAGACCATCCCTGACAAATGCCAGAGTTTGCTCAAGAGACATGGAACTCCCCTCACTCCTGGAGGAGGGAGAGCCGCCCATCGAACAGTTGATCCCTCCCTACCCCTGCCAAGCCCCGATGGCCCATGTTAATTTCCAAACCTGGGTTGCTGACATGGAGAGGTGAGGTGACTACTGCCTTAACCCTTGGCACCACCGGGCCAGTTCATACATAAGTCAGTTATAGAAGGGGTATAATGAAGCAGACTGGTTAACTAGAATCTTCATCATCTTATCAAATAATCATCTCAGAAGGGTGTGGGGTTGATGGCATGGGTGTTGGGTTGTCTATGGATGGTTGATGTTGGTGGGTTTTGTGTGTGTGTGTGTGTGTGTGTGTGTGTGTGTGTGTGTGTGTGTGCATTGGGGAGGCGAAGTGGAAAATGGACAAGGGAGCTGAGCAGGCAAGGGAAGATGGAAATATTGGGAAGGAGGAGGAAGAACACAAGGAGGCTGCAGTGAATGGGGAAAAGGGGCATGACAAGCAAGGATGTTTGAAACAGCAGACAGGACAAAGGGGGACCAGGGAATGGGGGCACGGTAACAGGAAGAGGAGCATATGACTAGCCAGAATGTGAGAAGTGAGGAGTCAACTGGGGGAGGGGCTGAAAGGAATGATGATGAGGAGGAGGGGTATGGAAGGAGGGGAAACCTGGGTGGTGAAAGTTGAGGTGAGGGGGTAGTTGGAGCACCTTTGTTGGGTGACTAAGTGATCAGGGCTATCAAATGGAATAGGGAAGGGAAGCCTGCCTGTTAAAACCAAATGCATCCTAGCCTGACTGTGCACAGTCAAGCATGAGGGATGGGTTGATGGATTGAGGGTCAACCTGGGAAGATAAAGGTCAGGGAGTCTGGGGATGGACTCCATTTAAATTCGGAATAGAGATCCTGCTGTAAATTGTGGGGTTCCTAAGTGAAAGGTGGTGTTTAAACTTGTGAAGGGGTACTGGGGAAGGGGCTGTTGTGGGGGTCCAACAAAAGGACTGTCAACACACCCCCAGAGTTGGAGGAATACGGAATAGGACAACAGGTAGGCTGCGGGGTGATAGATTGCAGTCCATAGGGAACACGGTGGAGGGTAATGGGAGGTAGGCAAGGGGTGGAGAGGTGGTCTGCTAATCCAGGAGCTTGGGGAATAAGATGCCTGAGCTCCAGGCAATGCTAGCTGAGGAGGGCAGTGGATGTGGGCAACGGTCACTAGACCCGAAGCCACCCTGGGACTTGACTGGGATCTGAACTGGGAGGATACACTCTGTTCAAGAAGGACAGGAGGAGGGAAGGGAGGTATAGAACTCATAGAGATGGCATTGGTATAAGGGCAGAGAGGAACAGTGTGGGTGATCTTGATCACCTGATAATGAAGTGGGCAGGACTCAGGGAGCAAGCCAAGGTATTGAAGGAGTACGCTTCATCACTGTTTGTGAGGGATAATGGGGAGTTGCATCATGCAGGAGTGGAGACTATGATGGCATGCAATGGTGGAAGGGAGGGACCTTTAATGATCGGAGACCAGATGTGCCTGGGGAGGGGTGTGGGGAAGTTGAACAGGAGCAAGGTTGGAGGAAATCAGAGTAAGGGAAGCTTGACCTAGGACAGAGAGAGAAAGTACCAGGGCTGGGATGAACTGCAGGTGGTCCCAAGGTACTGAAATTGGCTTTCAGAACATATCAGGGGTTAGTCTCATCCCAAGGAGGGGCATAGTGGGGTACTTTAGGGATTCAGTCCTAAGATTCGGGGACCCCTCCGGTTCAACGCCTATGTCTCTGACATTAGGGAGGGCATCAGGAGGAGTGAAATGAGCCTGTTTGTGGATGACTCAACGCTGGGAGTGATTGTTGATGAGGGTGGCCCTGCAGGGGGACTTAGATGGTCTGAAGTGGCCAAGGAAGTGGGGCCTGAGGTTCAGTGCAGGAAAACGCATAGTCCTGCACCTGGGTAGCACACAAGCTGTGCTGGTCACTTGTGTTGGCAGGATGACCGATTATGAGTTGGTGAGTGGTGCCAGTGTAAGCAAGCTAGTGCAACAGTACATCATGGAATCGGACACAACCCATGCACACCACCAATCAGACATCATGGCATCACCAGTCACAGGTATCATCAGGAAACTGGTGCTGGTGGACTGTCACAGCAGGAAAGGATGCCTGATCTGTGAAGTGCATGAGTAGTAACACTAGTGAGTGTACTATGATGTGTGAATAAATGCACTGTCACCATTCACGCACAACACCTTGTGGTGTGCATTACTTACAGGTTGTGTGCGTAACTTGTGATGTTAGGGCATCCGATTAGCAGTGTGCATCCCCCCACCCCACCCAGTTACTAATCAATGGCCTGAATGTGAATATGTAGGTGCTGCTAGCCAGGCACAAATACAAAAACTGAAGTTACCTTAATGTTGTGCCCCCCAACCCACGATCTCCCTATCCTTTGAACATAGAGTGTGCATTTTCCAAGTAGCATACACTTTCACTCGAAACAAAGGAGCGGACTCATGATTTTAAGAGAAACAATACTTTTTGTGCAGCAGACCCTAGGGTGGAAAAAGGTTAGTAAATGGCAGAGGGATGTAGTTATGTTGGTTACATGTAAACATAGAATGTGACTGCAGAATGATTGATTGGCCACCCCAGTCTACCAGTTTTCCCCCACCTATCCTGTCATTACAGACCTTTCTTCAGCTCTAGCAGTTCATTCTGCTTCCCATCTAAGAAGCAATATTATCTTGTGCCTATACCATGCATGCTTAAAGCCTATCACACTGCTTTCTTTCACTCCCACCAGTTCCACTGGAAGACTGTGTTCTAGGCAGTCTCTCCTATATTTCCCTCTACCAGTTCATTGCAGGTCCCTGCTCTCTTCATTGTCTCCTTTGAAAATACTCCCTTCCTGAATGGTTATGCAGTACTCCACATGTCCATGCTTCATGTATGTGGATAATGGTACCTCAATCAATTTCAGTAGCATTATTCCGGGGGCTCACCTCAAATATTACAATTCCAGCTGTTCACTAGGAATGAAAATACAAAGGCGTGGCCGGGGAATGTTTTATGACTGAAGGTGAGTATAATCATGCATGTATATATTGATTATTCCTCTCTAGTAATTATTAAAGCAGTTTGTTATTGCATTAAATGCTAATGTACTCTTTCTTTTAATAGCAATTTTCTATTACTGGAAATAACTACTGTTTTTCCTGTTCATATTGAGCATCCATTTGAACATCGGACATACTGTGGACTGCAGCTTCAGTTAATTGTGAGTTAATTGTCAGAAGTATTTTAATTGTGCTTATGTTATGGTATTGCTGGGCTTGTAAACACACAATAATGCCATCCAGGATGGTCCATATTGGGTAGTACAGGGGCGTAATGAGGTCCAAGTACCACCTAACCTGGAGTGTATTATTGTGCATAGAAAATCATGGTGTGGCCTTGTATCGTGTGTTGGGGGATGGGACACCCCCGTTCTCCTATGGAGAATGGGGGGCCCAGTAAAAGTCACTAACCTTAAATTTCAAATTTAGTTACTCCCTGGATTCCCCCTCCCCCACATGGTGGGACCACTGAGGGGAGGGCAGACTCCATGGAGAACAAGTCCAAATAGCCTGGGGAATGACAGTTGAAGTTCAGACTGCAGCCAAGGCTTCATTGAAGCCAGCCTGACTGTCCTTTTCTGTTTTCACACTCCTTCACCCCCCTCTCCCCACTGCTGGGTCGCTCACACTGCAGGGTCTTGTAGCTTCCTTTTGCTAACCTAGTCCCATGCTACCTCCAGCGGGTCCTCCCTGGCACCTTCCCTCTCGGAGGAGAGGGACCCATCTGGAGACAGAGAAAGCCTAGGTAAGGAGCAAAAAAAAAAAATTAGTTACTCTAGTGATTGTTAATTTGTTTTCACGTTAATTTGTTTTTTGCCTTAGTTAATTTCATTATACATACATGATATTTTTTTCTCTCACAGGGAGATTGAGCAGCTGTGAACAATACACACTGTCCATTACCATTTGATTTGAGGTAAGATTCATCTGGTTTCTACCCACCGAAGGTAAAACTTCTTTGTTCTGTTCATATATTGTTGCAACTTTACTGTTCTGGATTTAACTATAAGTAAATCTAGCAAGGCATTATAAATGTGGATACTGCTGAGACTGCATGTGAAAAGGATACATTTGTGTATAGTGGCAGATGGAGTTTGATAACTCATTAAAAGTAGTTTTAAATGGGTGGCCCAGTGGTACTGTGGGCTGAGGTGCTGGACACCTTATCTCGCACCACAGAAGTGACCCGTGTTTGGGAACAAGCATGGGCTGCTGGTGATTGGCAGGGCTGGGGAAGGATCAGTCATCTGAGGACTGCTCTCTGGGAGAGGGATACCAGTCGGCACTGGCTGGCCCCTATTGGAGGATAGGGTACACTGCACCAACACTGTTGTGAGGTGGAGATGGGGCAGATGCCTGAAGGAGTGTGTGCAGATGCATACGTGCACCCTCTGCTGGAGTTACTGCATATCCCTCTCTATAGGGTAGAAAAGCAATAAAAAAACAAATGTACAGTCCTCGCCACAGATGATCGTTCCTTCTGGCACCGCTGAGAGGACACCACCCCAAACTGGATACGGATTGGTGGGTTGAGGGCCTCCCCACCCCATGCCTTGAGGTGTAAATTATGGCTGTAGGAGAACCCAATCAGTGCTGTGGGGGATGTCAGAAGGTAAGGCAAGAGCTCCTGGCAAAAACACCAATAAAATAAAAAGGTACTTTTAAAGAGGTATTTCATCATACTTGTAGCTGTAGTTTAAGCAGTCCTGAGAAATAGATGACCAAGTCTGTGCATCATAAATCTATTATTCATTCTTTGCACCATTGTGATGTGCCTGACACTGAAGACTCGTCATCTCCATCTCGCATTATTTGCAGCTATAAGTATGCCCAATACTGCATTTAAACAAACTTTAATGGACTTTCAAACTTTGTCTGCCACTGTACAGGAATGTGATCATTTCATTTGAACAGTGTCAGTGGTGTAGCAGGTAACACACTTGCCTCTGAGGCCGGAGATCGGAAGGCTGTGAGTTCCATCCTCACACCAGGCACTTGTTTAATATCCTAACCCTGACACTGCAGTGTAACATGAGGGCAGTGCTGCACTCCTGAGGTGCCATCTTTCAGATGAGACGTTAAACTGAGGTGCCATCTGTCTGTTCTGGTGGTAGTTCAGGTGGATGTTAAAGATCCCATGGCACTTCTCAAAGAGTAAGTGAATTTCCCTGGGCCCTAGCCAAATTTACCCCCAATCACTAAAATACCATCACCAGCTTAATCTGATTCAAAGTCAGTTGGCATTCATTTGTATCCCTCTCCCCCTAACCCTAACCCTAATCTAGGCAGAATTTGTCTAGTGTACTTACCCGGTCAACTTAAATGAAATCAGATGAATAACAGACAGTAGGGTAGGTTGTCATTTCCAGGGCA
Source organism: Neoceratodus forsteri (assembly GCA_016271365.2). NCBI lineage: Eukaryota > Metazoa > Chordata > Ceratodontiformes > Ceratodontidae > Neoceratodus > Neoceratodus forsteri. The sequence continues at coordinate 41,079 of JADMNL010000032.1, read as the reverse complement.
TGCATTGCTGCAATCCGACAGGATTCTGTATTCATTATTGTACCATGTGGGATAGAAACATAGAATTTGATGGCAGATGAGGACCACTTGGCCCACCTAGTCTCCCCATTTTCCTATCTAACAGATAAGCTGCAGATCCTAGTTAACCAACAGCTTACTTCCTCCTACCCCCCACTAGGACTGCCTTATGCCTGTCCCATGCATTCTTGAATTCCCCCACTGTTCTTGACTCCACGACCTCCTCAGGGAGGCTGGTCCATGGATCCACAACCCTCTCTGTGAAAAAATACTTCCTTACATTACCTCTGAGCTCTCCCCTCTATCTTCAAATTGTGCCCCCTTGATCTTCCTGGACATAAGTCTCCACCACTCATTCACACTAATGGGATCTGCACCGGAAGCACTAGGACCCAGTGGGAGCAAACTTTTTGCTGGAGGGCCGGTGCCAGAGATGGAGCTGCGTGCCTTAGCTCATGTGGTAATGACTATCTTGGCATCGACTCTCCAACCACCTCCGTTCCTTTTCTCCCGCCAGCGAGTGCGCTTCAGTGACGACGTCGCTCGCCCTCCGGGAGTCAAACTTCAAACTAGCAGCATAGTTTTCAGTTTTGTTATTTTGTAGTAATATCTCGAATAAGTATCACTTAAGTTTATTCTTATTTACAAAGAAGTCTCAGCCTACTTTGACGGAGTCGACCATGAGTGGGTCAGGTGACGATAGGGAGACTTTGTATGAAAGCTGTTCAGTCAGTCAGGCTGGGTCCGGTCCGCTGCCTTTTCCGGAGGAGGGGTCTGACAATGGTCAGTCCAATGCCCGAGGGGGTGGGTGGTCACCTCGAAAGCATAAAAATAAACTGTCGCATTCACGGCACCATTTGGCCTCGAGCTCTTCTTCAGCCCACAGGTCAGAAAAGAGAAGGCATCACTCGAGGTCGCTCTCTGATATGTCTGCGCATAGACGGTCAGTTATTGGGGCTAGTTGCTGGTCTCCTCCTTCGGAGTCACCTGCTTCTGTTTCTGGTAGCCAATGTCTTCGACATCGGAGCCCTACCCTGCCCTCTGGTAGTTCTTCAGATGAGCAGTTTCATCAGTGGGCCACTCTTAGGGATCAATGGGCTTGGAGGTTGATCCAGCTGCCTGGCCTGGTCACTCAGGGGCCTTCAGGCTTCTTGGGAGACCAGGTAGGGTGGTTGAGCCTCCCTGGTCATGCGGCACCATCTTCGGTGCTGTCGACTCCACACTTAGGTGTTTCCCCTCTCATATGGCTGTGGCGCAGGGGGCCACACCGATGCCTCTATCTCCTGCTCTTCTTCCTCCCTTCTCCTCAAATCCTGTCTTTCAGAGTCTTGGGGGGTTTTCAGTGTCCTCAGCATCGATGGCATGCTCGGCGCCGTCTTCGGCGCCAATGCATCTGGCGCCGTCCTCGGCGCCGTGCGCATCATCGGCTCTGCATGGCATTGCGGTGCTGTTCGGCCTCTTTGTGCCATCTTCGGTGCTGTTCTCGGTGCCGTGCATTTCTGCAGCGCTGAGGGTTCTTAGGGCGTCATCCATCTTTCAGGACTCCTCCTTTAACCCTTTTCCTTCCTCATTTCCCTCTGATTTTCACTCCTTTCCTGTCCATGCAGTCCCTCCTGGACTGTCAGGAGATGACATTGAGCCTGACCCAGACCTTAGGCTGGGTGATGAAATGGAAGAAACAGGATCTATTCCTGCTGCAGAGCCTGTGGTCGAGGACCTGTCTTTTAAGTCTCTGCTGAAAACTTGATTTTCCTCTTTCTCTCCAAACTACAGACATCGATCCTGGGAAATTGCTAAGACTCCAATACCTCCATGTTCCAGAGATCTCTAGGGAATTGACTCCTCTGGTACAGCCCTCCTTTGAGACGCTTTCTCAAATGGTATGGAATAATCCTGCTCTCATTCCTTCGGTGGCTAAATCCATAGATAGGAAATACTCAGCCCCCAAGGATCGACCCATTTTGGCGTCCCAAGCCTTTGCAGATCCTATTGTAGTTTTGGCAGAGAATGATAAGGTCGTCCTTCCCCAGGCTACTACAGCTCGACCTATTAACAAATAATCTCGTGAGATAGACACTTTAGGTAAGAGAATCTTTGCTGCTTCCACCCCGGGTATGTGTATTGCCAGCTACCAAGGCTATTTCTCTCAATATGAGTATATCCTTTGGCACTCACTCAAACAGATGGTTGAAGCTCTACTGGAATTGGACAAAGTCAGAGCTACTTCAAACCATTACCAGGGGTATCGAATCTAACAACCAGCAGGTTAAAGCAGCTATGGATGCTTTCGATACTGCTTCCCGAGCGGTGGAGGCTGGTATTTGTACCCACCGTCATTCCTGGTTGCGCACTTCAGGTTTCACGAATGGCTCACAGCAGCAGGTAATGGCGTTGCCTTTTGATGGTGTGTATCTCTTTGGCCCTCAAGTAGAACAGGCTGCAGAAGCTACACAAAAGACTAGGTCAGCCATTAAGTTGGCTCGACCTCCTCCTGTCCCCTCTCGAGGGGGTGTTAATAAATGCCAGTTCCATAACCGTCAGTCCTTTTGAGGCAAAGGCAGAGTAAGTTTTCATAAAACTCAAGCTCCCCAGCCTCAAAAGAAAACGTAACAGAAGGCGCAAGGACCCAAGGCACCCAGCGCCGCCTTCTGAGTTGTTGGCCCAAGTCCCACCTCCGCTGCCCGAGGTGGACTTTTCCTCAGCGGTGGGAGGTTGTCTGATGCACTTCTACAATCAATGGAAGTCCATAACCTCAGACAGATGGGTCCTCCGGATAATCCGCGAGGGGTATTCACTCAATCTTGTGGAGGCGCCTCCAGATCATTCCTCCCAAACAACAGCCCAAGCTGTCAACCCTTCAGTCAGACCTTCTCGTCGCCGAGATTCAGGGCCTTCTGAACAACAGGGCAGTAGAAGTAGTGCTGCTGCATCAACAGAACACAGGGTTCTACTCCCATTACTTTCTGGTTCCAAAGAAAACCGGGGGCATGCGCTCCATTTTGGACCTCAGAAAACTAAACAAATTTCTGCCCAAGGAGAAATTCAAAATGATTTCACTAGGAACCTTGTTACCTTTGCTTCATCAACATGACTGGCTAGCCTCCCTAGACATGCAGGATGCTTACCAGCACATTTCTAGTCACCCAAAGCATCACAAATTCCTAAGGTTTGTGGCTCTGGGACAGCATTATCAGTTCAGAGTCCTGCCCTTTGGGCTATCCTTGGAGCCATGAGTTTTTACAAAGTGTTGTGCAGTTCTTGCAGCGCATCTCAGAAAGATCGGAATACAGGTGTTCCCTTATCTGGATGATTGGCTTCTGGCAAGTCCTTCCAAGCAGGGAACTCTGGACGCCATAGACACGTCTTCACGCTTTCTCACATCCATGGGAGTCCTGCTAAACCTCAAAAAAATCACAGTTGCAGCCCTCCCAGAGGCTCCTTTTTATAAGAACTCTTCTGGACACATCTTGTGTTGAAGGCTTTTCTTCCAGAGGACAGGAGGAACGATATCCTTCAGATGGCCTGTCACATCGGGGAGAGCAACTCTGTTCCAGCTCTCTCGATGCAAAGGATGCTAGGTCTCATGGCATCCTCGGTGTTCACTGTACCCCTAGCAAGCCTTCACATGAGAACTTCTCAGTGGATGCTCAGTACTCAGTGGTCCCCAACCACTCACCTGCAGTCCTTTCTCATCAAGGTGACAGAACCTCTAAAGAGGTCACTCACCTGGTGGTCGAAAGAGAACAATCTCCTAGAATGGTATCCCTTTGCTCCTCTGGATCATCAGATTTCCATTACCACAGATGCGTCCCTGAGGGGGTGGGGAGCTCACTGTCAGGCTCTCCACACTCATGGTACATGGACTCGGGTCAAGTCCCAGCTTCACATAAATATCTTAGAAATTAGAGCCGTCCTTTATGCGGTCCAGGCGTTGAAGGACATTCTCTGTCACAAGAACATTCTCCTTCAAATGGACAACAAAGCAGTGATGTATTACATCAACAAACAGGGCAGTGCTCACTCTTGCCCCTTATGCAGAGAAGCGATGAGAGTGTGAGAATGGTGCTTGCAGCACAAATCTCTAATTCAAGTGGTCTACCTGCCAGGAGTGCAGAATGAACTGGCAGATCACCTCAGCAGAACAGAGACAGATCCTCACGAATGGTCTCTCGACTCAGCCATAGTTCAGTCAATATTCACAGGGTGGGGAACTCCAGACCTGGACCTTTTGCATCCCCACTCAACAGAAAACTGCCTCTCTTCTGCTCCAGAAATCCAGGGCTTGGCATTTTCTGTCAGGATGCGTTCAGGCTGCAGTGGACAAAACGCTTTCTATACGCCTTCCGCCTCTTCCTCTAATTCAGAGGGTACTTCTTAAGTTCGAATCCCAGGGGGACAAAATGATCCTCATTGCTCCCTTCTGGCCTCGACAGATGTGGTTTCCACTACTCAACAATATGTCGGCAGCTCCGACGAAACCACTCCACCTTCAGACGAACCTCTTGACTCAAGGGCCTGTTGTTCATCCCAACCTGAGGTCTCCACCTTCACGCTTGACTCCTGAAAAGGTAGAAGTGAACAGGTTCAGTGTCTCTCGTAGGGTTTCAGATATTCTTCTGGCTGTGTGGAAGCCAGCCACTAGGAAAACTTACACAGCCAAATGGAAGCGTTTTTTGCTCTGGTGTGCAAAATCCTCTTTAAATCCTTTTTCCTGCCCACCAGATAAAATTTTGGAGTACCTCTTAGACCTCTCAAATTCAGGTCTGCAGTATTCTACAGTCAAAGTTCACCTTTGTGCCATTTCAGCTTATCATGAGCCGGTACTTTCCTTGTCACTGGCTCAGTTACCTGTGGTTAAGAGATTTCTTAAGGGAATTCTGCATACCAGACCTCCTACAAGACATCCAGTTGCAGCCTGGGACATTAATCTTGTGCTAGACATGCTCACTCAGAAACCTTTCGAACCTCTGGCTACCTGTGAGCTAAAATTTCTCACCTGGAAAACTGCCTTCCTGGTGGTCATTACCTCAGCCCGCAGGGTCTCTGAGATACATGCCTTGGTCACATACCCTCCGTACACTGTGTTCCATAAAGACAAAGTAGTACTTAGAACCCATCCTAAATTTCTTGAGATTGTTTTGGAATTCCATCTAAACCAACCTTTGGTCCTTCCCTCTTACTTTGCGGACTTCCAAAATGAAGGAGAACGTTCTCTACATTCCTTGGACGTTAAGAGAGCTTTGCATTTCTACCTAGATAGAACAAAAGACTTTTGTAAAGCTCAACAACTGTTTGTTTCCTTCAGCGAGACCCGGCTGGGTCAACCTGTCGCTATCAGATGTATCTCAGCATGGCTAGTGGCATGCCTTCGCCACTGTTATTCCATGGTGCAGGTTAAACTAGAAGGCAGAGTTTACGCTCCTTCTACTAGGGTGGTCACAGCATCTCTGGCGGAAATCCGCAATGTGCCCATTGCAGATATTTGCAACGTGGCTACCTGGAGCTCAGTGCATACTTTCGTTAAACACTATGCCCTGGATGTCCATACCAGACGACATCTTTCCTTTGGCAGAACCATTCTTAATGGACTTCTGTCCTAAAACTGTGAGCTCTTGGTCTCTCCTGCCGCCCTCTTGGGGGATTATTAGCTCGGTACTCTCCCATTAGTGTGAATGAGTGGTGAAGACTTATGTCCAGGAAGATATTAAAATTATGTACCTACCGTAATTCTTGATCTTCTTGGATGAGTCTCCACCACTCATTCACTCGCCCACCCTCCATCCCCCGAGCTCACCTCTGTTGTTGGTCTTCACTCCCTCAAATCTTTAGGCTGTGAAGACTTCTTTGTTGACCCTTCTTATACGGGTCGTCCGGACTATCTTATGTCCAGTTTTTGGTTAGGCTATCCTTCTAGATTAGTTACGCTGCACCTCCTCGGGGAAAAAAGGTACTGAGGCGGTTGGAGGGTCTACGCCGAGATAGTCATTACCGCACGAGCTGAGGCTAGCGGTGCCACTCCTCACGGCTCCATCTCTCTGGTGCCGGCCCTCCAGAAAAAAGTTTGCTCCCGCTGGGTCCTAATGCCTCTGGCTCAGATCCCATTAGTGTGAATGAGTGATGGAGACTCATCCAAGAAGATCAAGAATTATGGTAGGTACATAATTTTCATTTCTTTTTCTGAAAGATGCTACCCTCTTGGACTTTGTTGATTCCCTTGAGGTACCTGAAGGTTTCTATCATCATGTCCCCTCTCTCCCTTCTTTCCTCAAGAGTATACATATTAAGCTCCTTTAGTCTTTCTTCGTATGTCTTCTGGTGCAGACCCTGCACCATTTTGGTTGCCCTCCTCTGGACAGCCTCCACTCTGTCTATGTCTTTGCGGAGATGGGGTCTCCAGAACTGCACACAGTACTCCAGATGGGGTCTCACCAACTGTCTGTGCAGAGGGATAACAACTTCCTGTTTTCTATTATTGATGCCTCTTCCTATGCATCCCAGTATCCCCCCAGCCTTCCTTACTGCCTTCTCACATTGCTTACCCACCTTTAGGCCATCTGATATAATTACCCCAGGTCCCTTTCCATTTTTACTGTTGTCAGTATCTCACCCCCCATCATGAATGCTTTCCCTGGGTTTTTGTTTCCCATGTGCATTACCTTGCACTTCTTTGCATTGAATCTGAGCTGCCATACATTTGACCATTCCTCCAACCTTGCCAAGTCCCTTCTCATCCTTTCCACTCCATCTTGTGTATCAACCCTGTTGCAGATCTTTGTGTCATCTGCAAAGAGGCATACTTTTCCTTCCAGTTCCTCTGCAATGTCACTTATAAAGACATTTAAAAGGACTGGTCCCAGTACCGAACCCTGCGGTACCCCGTTAGTAACCCTCCTTTCTTCACTGTGTACTCTATTTACTACTACCCTTTACGTCCTGTTGTCTAGCCAATTTTTTATACAGGCTACCACCTTGGGACCCACTCCAAGGCTGGCTAACTTGTGTATTAATCTTTTGTGTGGGACTGTATCAAATGCCTTGCTAAAATCTAGGTAGGCCATGTCCACAGCCCCTCCCTGGTCTACTACTTTGGTCACCCAGTCAAAGAAATCTATTAGATTCATCTGACACAACCTTCCCATCATGAATCCATGCTGCCTTGGGTCCTGTGCCCCACTGGCCTCTAGGTACTCAACAATTCTTTCCTTCAGAAGTGATTCCATCATTTTCCCTACCACTGAGGTCAAACTAACTGGTCTGTAGTTTTCTGCCTCTGTCCTGCTCCCACTTTTGTGAAGAGGAATCACATCTGCCCTCCTCCAGTCCTCGGGTACCACCCCATCCTCCCATGATTTGTTAGAGAGTAGTCAGCGGTGTCACTAGTTCTACCCTTAGTTCTTTTAGAATTCTTGGGTGAATCCCATCAGGCCCCATTGCTTTGTCCACCTTCAATTTTATTAGTTCTTTCAGAACCCTTTCTTCTATAAATAGACTGGTATTGACCCCCGTCTTCAGAGTGTTTCTCTTGTTTGGTTTAGGTACCTCCCCCTCTTCCTTTGTGAATACTGAGCAGAAATATTCGTTCAGTATCCCTGCTTTTTCACTGTCACCCTCTACCCACATTCCCTCCCCTTTATTAATCCTCAGTATCCCTCCTTTGGTCTTTCTTCACTCCCTAATGTACCTATAAAATGTCTTATCCCCTTCTTAACAGAATTGGCTATCCTTTCCTCGATTTGGACCTTTGCTATTCTGACTGCTTTCCCAGCCTCTTTCTGCTTTAACTGATAAAGTTCTCTGTCCTGCTCCTTCTGTGTTTCCTTATATTTCCTGAATGCTATCCTTTTCTCCTTAACCTTCCCTGCCACCTCTTTTGAGAACCATAGCGTTTTTTCTTTTGTTGTGTTTTATTGATTTGCTTTACACAAAGGCTTGTTGCCTCTGTGATGGCTGTTTTGATTACTCTCCATTGTTCCTCCACCCCCTCCTTCTTGCCTGTTTGCTAGTGCTTTTCTGAGGCACTCTCTCATTTTCCCAAAGTCAGCCCTCCTAAAGTCCAATACTCTTGCTTTTGTATGGCTTGATTGTATGGCTGTATTTATCGTGAACCACACTGTTCGGTGATCGCTTGTTTCCAGATGGCTACCCACTTCTAAATCTGAGATTCTTTCTCCATCTCCATTTGAGTACTAGGTCTAAGATTGCTCCCTCCCGAGTGGGTTTCAATACTAGCTGTCTGAGGCATGCCCCCTGTAGGGCATCAAGAATGACCCTGCTCTTGGATGTGCCTGCAGCAAAGGTGCTCCAGTTAACATCTGGCATATTCAGGTCCCCCATCAACAATATCTCTCCTTTTTCTGCCATTATAAGAAAATCTATCATTTCCTTGTCCATTCCCTCCTCCTGAGATGGGGGTCTATATACAACCCCCATGTGAATTGTGGTGCCATTTCCTGTCTCCAGGGTGACCCAGAGTGCCTCATCTGCTCCCTGTTTACTCTTTAATTCTGTTGCTTTGATCCCTTCCTTTACATAGAGAGCTATTCCTCCTCCTCCTCCTCTTTACCCTCCTGTAGATTGTGTATCCTGGTATGTTGATATCCCAGTCATGGTTCTGTGTACCATGTTTCTGTGACTGCCACAATATCCAGGCAACCGTCTTCCATCAAGGCCACTAGTTCAGGGAGCTTGTTACACAGACTATGGGCATTGGTACTCATCACCCTCCACTTTTTTTGATGGCCTTACCCCTTTTAGGCCCATTCCTGTCCTTACTGCCTTTGCTTTTTTTTACAATTACCTCTGTTCTGCTCCCTAATAACTTCTCTACCTTGGTGTTTACCTCACTAATCACATGTTTTGTGGGGGGAGGCTGGGATTTTCCTGCTCCTTTTCAGTGCCTACCCCCTTGGCTAGTTTAAATGCTTGCCAATGAAGCATTTGAACCTCTCACCTAGGATCCTGGTCCCCCCAGACAGATGCAGACCATCACACCAGTATAGGTCTGCATCCCTCCAGGTGGCTCCCCGGTCCCCAGTGAAGCCAAATCCCTGAGCTCCACAACAGTTTTTCAACCACTCATTGAATTCCCTGATGAGGAGTGCCCTAGCATCTCCCTTGCCATAGACAGGCAGCACTTCCGAGAAGGTTACGTGTCGCTACTTGTCTAAGGCCCTCCCCAACTCTACAAACTCCTCTTGCACTGCTCTAATCCCATTCCTAGCCAGGTCATTTGTCCCTAGGTGGACAATGACATCCAGCTCCTCCCTCGTGCAGCTCCTCCCACAGATCCTGAGGATTCGCTTCCTGTCCTCCAAGCCGTGGTGCCAGGAAGGCACTACCTCCCTCTCCTTCCTCCCCATTTCTACCCCCTAATGTTGAGTCCCCCACCAGGAGTTGTTTCCTTCCCTGTGGGGTCCCATGCACCCTCCTGTGGGTCTCCTTTGTGAAGTTCCCAGCATCCTCCTTGGTCTCCACTGCAGGTGCCTCCATAGAGGAACCACTATCCACCAGAAGAGTGAATGAATTGTGGAGGAACAGCTGGAGGATGCAACTCTGTTCCACCCCCTCCTCCTCCTGAGCCCACCCTGGTCCAGCCTCTCCTCTTTTTGGCAACCTCTTAGGTAGTGGCATTGGCCCTGGTGGTCCCTGGGTGGGGAGGAGGTTCTCAAATCCTAGCCAGGTCAGCCTGGAGATGGGCAACCTCCTCTCTCAGACCAGAGAGGTGCCTGCAAATAGGGCAGCATCACAGCCTCCAGAATGTCTCCTGGAACACTGCCACCCCACAGCCATTGCACTGCACCACTCCTATCATGTCTTTTTTTGTGTCCCCTCTACTGTTTCTCTGTATGCTTACTCTCTCCTCACAACTCTCACCCTTCCTGTTCTGGGACAGCAACTTCCTATCTTCAGTAGCCTCCTTCTTCCTTGCTCAATGTCAGACCACCAGCAGCTAGTGGGGGAGAGTGAGCTACTTTGAATTGGATATTAATTTGGATATTGAAAGGCAGACACTGCAGCAAAGCAGTGTCACCAGGGAATTTTCATTAAAGAGCCAGTGGATGGTGTTCTCCCAGAACAAATAAACCTTACCTCAGTGATAGTTCAGTGTCTTGCAATTTATGGCATCATTGATTATTATTCTAAACAACCTGAGGTCCTGATTTGTCTATTGATGTATTTGAGTTCTCAATATTGCAACTTTAAAGTTTAACCAAAAGCATGTTACGGTAATGCTCTCATCTCTGGAGATCACCCCGTGTTGATCTTTCACTTGCAATTACATAATAAACATGTCAGCAAGGGTGCATGGCTTCAAATCCGGTATTAGGAAAGTCTGGGTAGCATGCTCCTCAGATTGTAACATCTGTTTTATTACAAAACAACGCTATTGTGAGTATGCATTTCCATGCACAACATCATCCAGCTGTACACTATGGCCCGGATGTACCCCCTTGTTACCCAGGGTTACTAGAATCCCAGTAAGACCTAGTGGTAGGCAGGGAAGGCAGCTTGTGAAACTCCAGTTAAATGGGTTTCACACTGTCTCACTCTGTTCTCAGTCACAGCTGAGATCTGAGAGATGACATCACCATAGAACTGTCGCAGCTGCATAAGCCACATTGGAATCTGCAGCTCAGGGAGTGAGTTAGAACTTTGGGAGTTTTCAAAGTCAGTCTTCTGTTTGTCTTAAAGCAAGAAGGAAGTCTGCTGTTTTGTTTACAAGTAGAAGGAAGTGTGTTCCTGTTTACCTTTTGAAAGTGGTGGAGACCGCTGTCCAGGTCTCAGTGCCCCCTCCCTCCGGTGATGGGGGTGAAAAGAAAAGTCCTCTGTGGATTCCAGGGGCAATCCCCTATTTCCACTATAGAAGAAAGCTGCCTGTTTACAGTTTCTGTTCTTGTATAACAGTGAAAGAAGTGGTACTTTGCCTGTGGGGCACCTGCAATGAAAGGGTGAGTGTTTTGCTCCATTTGAAGGGCAAACAAATTGTTTCATCAGTCTGGAAATATAAAGAAAGTTGGGATGTGGACTGCTATTTTGGGAGGACTATTTTACTAGGACAAACAAATGGAGCAGTCAAAAAGGTCTAAAGTTTTAATGGATTTCAAGTAATGCTGTAGAGGGGGTGCTTCAGGTCATCCACCGTTTAATCTACATTTTCAAAGTTTAAGTTTCTGTTTGTCCAGAGAAATGGCCGGTTATGGGCTGTGGGAGCTGGAGGTGGGAACACCCCATCTTTAGTAACCAGGTCCACCTCTACAGATTTCTTCTGTGATTTGCTACTTGCCTCATGCGCCTGGCCAGTGATGAGGTAGGTACCCAGACGAGGGTCGCAACTTGAAAATCTCTCTAGGAGTCACAGACTCTAAGTGGTGTGGGGAGCCACAGTTTGGGAAATATACTCCTTGTTTGATGGGAGTCTCTCCAAGTAAAGTTTGGGTTCATTCTTCAAATGGACCGTCAGTCAAGTGGCCGGCATGGAAGCCAGGCCAGTCAGGCTGTGTATCAAAGCGCATGCAAGTCGGGCTGAGTGCCTGGTGGGTCAGAGCCAGACCATAGTAGAAATGTGTTCATTCTTCAAATGGACCACCTTGTAGTCTCTATCTGCATATACAGTGAACGTAGCCTTGGGGACCATCAGTGCTTTGTCATGTTTCAGCTAGTTTTGAATAAAGCCACACTGAAAATCCCAATCTGGTTCTGGACATTAGTTATTGCTTCCTGTAGTTGGATTTACTTGGATGCCCTGTACAGAGTAGCCAAACCTAGGTCCCTTGTGCCAGGTAACCTCATCCTCCCAGACGGTCCCACCAGGTGTGCTGACGCCAACAGCATGCCACCTGTCATTTAGTAAAAGGCAGGGGTGAGGGTTATATACTCTTTAATAGACAATGCATATAATGCCCTGTCATGGGTTACTGCACTTACAGAATGGGTAATTCACATTTCAGGTCTTAAAAACTGTCATTATTTGTTTCATCTGCATCCATTCATGTTGCAGCATGTAAGTCATTACAATCTACTCATTGTCACTTCCTTCTGGTGTGGGTTCTGTCTCTCTATGCCACATTTTATTTTATCTGCTTCAAACAACATGAAGTCTTGCTGTATTCTGACAATTGCAGTTAGGTTCTGCCTTTCAACTGCCCGGAGAACAAGGGTTAACTTTTCTATGCATGGCATAGAATGTTAATCTCAAACTGGTTGAAGTCCTGTGCCTGTTATTAATTGCAACCATCAGATTCTTTCTCCACCTTACTGTACAGTCACTCAGCAGATTTCTCCTGCTGCTTGGTTCAAAGTCTGAAGTGTCTCTTCGGTCAGTTTTCTTCTGAAATTGTTGTTTCAGCTAGTCGGTTCAAATCTGTCTGTGGTACCGTGAGTACTACATAGGTTTTGTTCTGTTTTCTGTGTGGAACTTGTAAACTTGTGAATCGGTTCTGCTGAACCAGTCATTTTGAGGTAAACTTTATACTTTACTTTAGTGTGTTGTTACCGGTTCGGATCGGTTCTAAAAAAAAAAAAAAAAAAAAAAAAAAGGTTTTAGTACGTCTTTATCCAAGACCCGTGACACGGTCAGGAACCAATAGGGTAGTCTTGCCTGGTGGATTGCTGAAAAAAGGGTAAGTTTGGTTAGGTTTGCCATGTCTGAGAAACCCAAGAAAAAAAACAGGCCCACTGGGTTTCAACACTGCAGTGTGTGTGGGGAGGTCTTTGCTAAGGCTGATCCCCACACCATCTGTGTTTGTCTGGGGTTTGACCACCTCGATTCAGACTGCCAAATTTGCAAAAATGTTCCCAAATCTACCCTGGAAAAGAGATTAGGTAGACTGAGGGAAAGGGAGGCTGAGAAGTCTGCTGACCCGGATGGCCAGCCCGGTTCGGTTCTGACCAAACCAGAAGGAGTGCCCTCTGACCAGGGCGATACTACTTCAGGCAAAAGGAGAGCCGATTCTGAGGAATCTGTTCTGACAAAGAGAAAAAGAAAAGGCAAGTCGACCGGTTCAGATCCAGATTCTCATACTCAGACTGCTGATGAAATAATCCAGCGATTAGGATTATGGAATCTCTTTGCTCAGTTCGACTGAACCAGCACCATTTGGCAGGGCTCGGTTCAGTCAGTTCCCCAGTTCCGGATTATACCCTGGAAGAATTTTATGAACCAGGTTTGAGGAGGAGGAGAGTCTGAGGATGATTATGGAGATGGTGAAAGTCTGGATGTACCTATTGACAGACATCTCCCAGACAGACCTTCAGGTGTTTCTCCTCCTAGGCTTTGAGTCCTTTCACTACATGTTTTACAGAAGGTGGCTGATACCCTCCAGCTTCCTGTGGAGAGGCAGGTAGAGGATCAGGAAGAGCCTGACTATGTAGAGATGATGGACATCCCAGAGTCCAGGAGACTGTCTATTCCCCTCCACAAATCTTTTGGGAAACAGACACAGAATTCTTAAGTCTCCCAATTCTATACCTCCCTCTGGACAGAAGAATGGACAAGAGGTATACTCTTTCAGGCTAGATATGGGTTCCTTTTTCAGCAATGCAGCCATGTTGGGGTTGCACAGGCTGCTGCCTGTGATATGAAACATTCCTTAGTATCACACCCCCAGACATGGACTCCAGGAAGATTGATCGCAGCAAAGAAGCAGTACATGGCATCATCTTTGGGACTCAAGCAGGCTAATGATATGACCTATGCAGCCAGGTACCAGATGTCCAGGTGGGACACTGTACTGGCACTGGCTAACAGACTCTACCCAGCTTGCCAAGGGCTGGAGCAGGTGGCTGCAGATGGGTGAGGCCTCAAGAGTTCAGTTTCATGCTGTAGACTCAATGATGTATCATCAAAGTCATGGCTACATCTTGGCTCTTCAGAGAATGGCTTGGCTCAGATGTACTAGCCTCTACAGGATACCCAGGCTAAGGCCATGGATTTTCCTGTAGTGGGTAATTCTCTGTTTGGGGGCAGACAGAGAATTACCTGAAGAAAATGGATGAATACAGGACCACCTACAGGAGTGCTTAGCCAAGGAAGGCAAGCAACTCCTCAAAGGCAACAGTCCAGGGCAGGGGCAGGCCTTTCCAAAGGCCTTTTACCAACACAGGTCTCTTCTTCTTCTTTTTGCAGAGGGGTTCTTTAGAGGAGAGGCAGAAGGGGATGAGCAGGCCTGCATCACCCTTGGCCTAAAGCCCTGCCAAGCAGACACCCTGATGGGTCTGCCGGGTCAATTCTCCTATACCAGTAGGGCAGGCTGGCTTACTTTGTCAGGACTGGATGTCTCTTACATCAGAGAAGTGGGTCCTGGAAGTAGTAGCCGTGGTCTGAATTCTCAGTTTCAAAAATTTCCCAAGCTGAGCCAGATCTTTCACCTACAAATCTCAGACCCTTGCCCTAGAGGCAGACGTTTCTTCTCTCTAGCTCTCAGAGTTATAGAGAGGTTCCTACCTACACTGGGGCAAGATTGTACTCAGGTGCTTCTAACCCCTAAAAGACAGGACAGTGAAGTGGCGGACCCATCCTGGACCTAAAATATCTGAACAAACATCTTTTAAAGCCAAAGTTCAAAATGATAACTGTGGGAATTATCCTCCCCTCTCTCAGGCCAGGAGACTGGCTAGCCTCCCTGGACCTCAAAGATGCCTAGTTTCACATTCCCATCCGGTGCTCCCACAGAAAGTACCTCAGGTTCAAGTTGCCCTCAGGCCACTATCAGTTCAGAGCAATGCCCTTCGGCCTAACATCAGCTCCAAGGGTCTTTACAAAGTGCCTGGCAGTAGTTGTTGCCTTCCAAGAAGACAAGATTTCCATTTCCCATACTTGGATGACTGGCCTATAGTAGGTGTCTCCAGACCAAGTCAAGTCACACCTGCAAGTGACCCAGCAAGTGCCCACTTCTTTGGATTCTTCTCAACCTACCAAAGTCAGTTCTCGAACAAGTGCAGCTCCTCACCTTCATAGGGGCAGAGCTGGATACAGTCAAGCAAGAGCATTCCTTCCCTGGAAAGGCAAGGACCCTCATGGAACTAGCCTCTTCATTTCAGCCTTCAGTGTCTCAACCAGCAAGGCATTTCAGCTTCAGCTACTGGGCCACATGGCAGCTTCTACAGCAGTGGTCAGGTGCAAGATTCAAATAAGGACATTCAGTTCCATTTAAGAGCTGTTTGGTCCCCAAGAAAGGATTCCCTTGCAAACTAATTCCAGTGACTCAGACCCTGATCCAAGCCCAGCAATGGTGGCAGGATCAGGACAATCTGAGACAAGGGTTCCATTTGTCCTCAGTCTCATTCACTGGTCCTCCACACACAGATGCTTCCCTGCTGGGCTGGGAGCCCATGTGGAGAACTTACCACCAGGGACTGTGGTCGCCTCAGGAATCTCTGCTTCCATCAATCTCTTGGAACTCAGGCAGTGTTTCTGGCAGCAAGACTTTCCAAATCTGTACAGAACAAGGTGGTTCAGGTCAGAACAGACCACCACCACCATGTGTGGTACATCAATAAACAGGGCACTCTTTCTAAGGCCTTGTGCAGAGCGATGAAGTTGTGGTCCCTGACCTATTCCACAAACCTCTCTGATAGCAGTTCACCTCCCAGGAAAGGACAATGTCTAGCAGATGCACTGAGCAGAATATCCCAGGCCATCACAGATGGGCCGTAGATCCTCTGGTGTTGAAGTTTTTCTGAGATGGGGCACTCCAGAGATGGATCTTTTGCAGCCCCAGACAATCACCAACTTCCTCTTTTGTTGCAGACCCCCAGTCTTGGGCTCAGTCCCCCTGGATGCTCTGTTCCTGAACTGGGAAGGGAAATTTCTGTATACTTTCCCCACTTCCCTCTCCTGTTCAAAGTGCTGGTCAAGATAAGGTCAGAACCATGCAAAGGTTTTCAGATTGCTCCAAACTGGACCAGGCAGCCATGGTATCCATTATTACTGTCTCTGGCAGTCCATCTTCCCCTGTCTCTTCCCAGGAATTACAGCCTGTTAACATCCTGTCAGGGAGGATTTGGTACCCGACTCTTCTGTCTCTCAGTCTCAAGGCTTGGCTCTTGAAGAGTTAGAGTTTGCAGATCTGCATCTTTCCCAAGGGTTCTGGACATTCTTAAGAACTTCTTGAAAGCCTTCCACCAGAAAAGCATACAACTCCAAATGGAAAAATTCAGCATTTGGTGTTCTGAAAATATTTTCCAGACTCTGCTGGTGCCTATGAGTTCTGGATATATGGTCCATCTTAATGGCTAGGTCTCAGACCAGCTACTCAAGGTACACTTGACAGCTGTTTCTGCTTTCCTGTCTGTGACAGAAGTCTTCCTCTCTGTCATACCATCTTGTATTCTGTAAGTTTTCAGGGATTGCTTCACACAATCTGCCCTTAGGGATCCTGCTCCTGCTTGGGTTCTTAATGTTTGCATTGCTTAGCTTATACAACCCTTTTGAGCCTTTGTCCTCAGCAGAGCTTAAGTACTTGACTTGGAAAACTGTTTCTGGTAGCCATTACGTCTGCCAGACGTATCAGTGAATTGCAAGCCTTGTCAGTGGAATCTGATTTCATTTCTTTTCACAGAGATAAAGTGGTCCTTAGAACTAATAGAAAGTTCTTGCCTAAAGTGGTTTCAGATTTCCACCTCAATCAGTCTATCTCTCCTGTTTTCTTCTCTGATCATTCTTCCTCAGGAGAGGAGGCTACAGTTTGGATGTTAAGAGCCTTAGCACTACATAAAGTGTACCAGGTCCATATTTGAATCCCTCAGTTGTTCCTCAGTTATGGAGAAGTTGGGAAGGACAAACCTGCCACTAAGATCTATCGCCAGGGTGATTGTTTCTTGTATTCAATTCTGCTCTGAAAAACTGGGTAAAATTCCACCTCAGGCCTGAGGGCTCATTCCACTAAGGTACAGCTGCTTCCTGGCTGCTGCCAGGGATATCCCTCTCTTAGAATTTGTCAAGCACCACACCTGGAAAACAGTCAATTCTTTTCCAAGCATTACTCTCTGGATATCCAGGCTGGGGTGATGCTCGGTTTTAGCACAACAGTACTTCAGTGCCTGTTTTAAATGCTTCTGTCCCTCCTCCATGGAGGTACTGCCGTATGTCTGCAACTGTCAGAATACAGCAAGACTTCATGTTTGAGAAAATTACTCACCTTAGTAATTATGTTTCTTCTAGTGAGTCTTGCTGTAATCCTACCACCCTCCTCTCAGAACCTAGATTTTTGGGATGTGGGTGGGCAGGGCAGCATTGGCACCCTAAGGTGCCCCTTTACACCCTCTTTTCTTTGGGTGGAATGTTGTTTCATTTGATGGGTTTTTTGGTTTTGGGTTTTCTGACTTGAGTCTCCCTTTGAGAACCAAAAACATTATTTCTAGGGACATGGATATGTTCATCCACACTTTCTGGCAGGTATCCTTGCCGCTTTAAGCCTTGCCAGAAGGTCTTCAAGCTGCCTCCTCCCACCCACCCGGGTGGTAAAACTCTCAGCTCCGCCCCATGACGCCAGATCTTCCTTACCGCTTGGAGATCAGGTTCCCTCCTTAGCGCTCTGCATTTTAGACTGGATCCCTAACTCTTGGTTCGTCGAAAGTGGTTTTGAAGTTTCTAAACTTCAGTCTTCATCAATGTCGGGCGGATCCGCACTCCACGTGCGTCTACCACTAGGCCAGAATCATGACCAGGAGCCTCCGGGTTGTGCGCTCTTTCTCGGCCAATGTTCTGGGCATCGCTGCCCGATTGACTGGGCACCTGAGGCCGGTGGTAAAATCAAAAGAGCTCATTGGGCGTGTCCACAGCGACTGGCTCTGCTGAGCAGCTCGACAGATGATCGCCCTCGAGGGAGGCCCGACCGCATCTTCCTCCTCTCGGCTGCAGCTTATTCTGCTCTCTGACCTCTGTATGGCTTCATTCAGAGCTTTGTCAGTCCCTTTCCACGAAGGAGAGGGCCATCAGGACATTCTTCGGCTTGAAGGTCTAAGTAAGTCCCACCATCGATGTGGGGAAGCGGAGGGTCCCTTCCCGGACAGCCGACCATCTACCCGGTCAGGTGCGGCTGAGGCGCTGGCCCATAATGACCCCATCAGGCCAGCCTGCTGAGACTCCATCGGTGATTTTCTTGATCAGTTAGATGGGCAATAGACTGGAAGTGGAAGCCGACAACCCTCCTTCCAGTCCCCAGTGGATACGAGGATCTGCCTGTGCCTTCTGGACTGCAGTCGGTTAAAGTGCCTGAGCTGAGGGAAGCGGGTGTCCCAGCCCTTATACCCCCTCGGTCCCCAAGGGGCCCAGTCTCAGACCTCTTCGGTCAGCCATTCCATCAGCGTGGTCTGATCTCGATACGAGGTAAGTGGCGACGTTCCTCCTTGTCCTTTTCCTCAGACAGGGGAGGCTACAGGCGCCGTCACCAAGCTACAAGGAGCTTATGTAGCAGCAGTTGTATTGTCCAGACATAAAGACCCGGTCCAGACCTGGCCATCAAGTGGCTGTTGCCTGAATGACCAAAGCAACCTCACTCCAGTCAGTTACCCTCCAGGGCGGTTGTAAGCAAAACCAGCTACTCCACGTTGTGGTGAACCTCAGCCTCCACACCGGTTAGGCACTGACCAAGGATTCTCGGTGGTCTGGCCTGTACAAGTTGTTGGTCACCCTCACTCCTGACCATCTCGGCCAGGTGGAGGGTGGCTCCAAACAGGCAGCTCCCCCCCAGACTCTTTAGAATCGTGGCGACTCCTCCTATTCTCAGGCAGGTCGATCTGGAGTCCTCTGGGGCCAGTCAGTGGGTGATAGCCATCATCCTTCTTAGGTCTGCTTTGTCATCTTGGGTCACTGGGATGCAGCTCAAGCCCGTGTCCATGGGCCATGTCCCTGATGGAGATACTGGACAAGGGATTCCCAGGCCTTTCAGTGGCTGAGCCAGTATCGGCCAACCCTTGGAGCTTCAACGTGGCCTGCCTTCCTGCACCCTAGGCCAGGATGGCCAGGAAGTTCACAGTCCCTACCGGCTCTTTGCCCAGTTCACGGAGCACCCCTCTACCGGTTGGTCACTGACAACATTTTCCGGTGTTCGGTATTATAGGGATGGTTAAGCGAAGAGTCCAAAAAGCTGGACTGCCAGGTGCAAGGTGTACCTCGTCTACCTCGGCCTCGACAGGCCAGCGCCGTGCTATGGCACCCTTCTCTCCGCCCTCTTGAAACCCTGGATGAGTTGTTCCTCATCACCTGACCTACAGGCACGGTCCATCGGTCGGGGGCCAGGGTAGGTGGTGGGTAAACAGCAACAGACTGCTCTGAACATGGTGATTCTGCCAGGTCAGTAGCGGCTGCAGTGGCCATGCCCCATGAGGCATGGCTGAGATATCCATACAGCAGATACAGCACAAGTTGGTGGATGTCCCCACTTGGGACTGACCTCTCGACCTGGTGTGGAAGGACACCTCCAGCAGATAAAGTCAGTACCACCATGGACTCTGTCACCTCTGCCCAGAGGACAAGGCCACCGTCAACCCAGAAGTCCTTTCATCCTTCAGTCCCTGCATCTCGACTGGCCAGCAGCACCAGCAACAGGGCCAGCAGGCTCGCCTTAGCATCCCAAACCCAAGCAGTGACTGCTCCAACAAGGCTTGAGGAGGCCAGAGTCCCTCAACAGTTCTTCCTCAAGCCTGCCAGGATGGGTTGAGGTACCCCAGCCTCATCCTCCCTGGGTTCCCCAAGTGGCTCTCGCACTTCACCCTGCCCATCCCATGGACCACTGGGTGCCAGAGGTAGGAAAGCCTGCCTCTGGAGTTCAGCAGGCCCCACCCTTTGAGCATACCTCCAGAGCCGGGCCCTGCAGCCTCACTGTCAGACCGCCAGGCTGATATGCCCTGCTTCTCAAAAAGAGGTGCTCAGGAAGGTGGCGGATCCTCCTCCAGACCAGGGTTTGTGTCCAGGTGCTTCCTGGTCAAAAACAGACAGGCTGGCACCCATTCGCCTGCATGATGAACAAGTTCCTAAGGTCTCAAATGGATAGTCCTCTGCTCAGATAATCCCATCCTTGGGATGGGCATGTGGTTCTGTTCCTGGACCTCCAGGATCCGTTCTTTGTCCCAATCATCCTATCAGTTCCTCCACTTCAGGTGGAGGATCCCTCAGTTCTGGGCCATGCGTTGGCCTCTCCCTCCCAGGTCTTCACCAAATGCATACAGTGGTGACAGCATTCCCTCTTGTGACACCAAAGGGTTCAGTGCCTACCTGGATGACTAGCTGATTAGCCCCTTCCAAAGCGGGCCCAGCAGTCAGAATCTGGCCTCAAGGTTGCTCTCAGTTAGCCTCCTCATCAATGAGGAAGTTGGAACTCAAAGCAGGTGATACTATTCATTGGGGCAAACTCGACTCTCTGACAGACCCGGCTCCGGTGGACGGGCTTATTCTCCTCCTTTGCCCAATCATTTCTGATTGAGCAATTACTCTCAGGACTTCCTCGCCTCTGGGCCTCATGGCAGCCTGCAGCGCGGTCCATTGGCCCTTAGTACATGTGCCTTCAATGGGGACTGGCCAACAATGGTCACCCTGCAATCCATTGACCACCCATGACAGTGTCCCAAGAGTGGAACACTCTCCAATGGTGGATCATTCTGGCACATCTACGGAGCATCCTATTCATCCGCCAGCCGACGGTCTCTCTATCGACCGATGCATCTCGGATGGATTGGTGCCCATCTGGAGACACGAGCACATGGCCTCTGGTGCCCTCAGGAGTCCCAATGCCACATCAACCTGCTGGAGCTCTAAGCGGTCAGTCTAGTTCTCACTGCGTTCACTCCGTTTCTACAGGGTCAAGTGGTTCAGTTCCAGATGGACAACACCACGACCATGTACTGTCTGAACCGCCAGGGCAGGACGTGCTCCATGCTGTTATGCAAGGAAGCTCTCTGCATATGGTCCCTCATGCACAGGCTGGAGGTGGATCTCCTAGCCATTCACATGGCAGTAGCCTCCAACACCCTGGCCGATGCCCTAAGCCGGATAGGGGCTGTCTCTCGAGTGGTCTCTCCTGCCGGAGGTAGTACAAGACCTGTTCTCCCACTGGGACATGCCTCAGGTGGACCTGTTTGCCTCCAAGGAGAATGCGAAGCTGAGTCTGTTCCATGCCTGCCCCCCTCAGCAGGGCTCACTGCAGGGGGATGCCTTCTCAAGGCCATGGACTCCAGGCCTCTTCTACGCCTTTCCCCCTTTTCCCTTGATCCACAAGGTGCTTCTCAAGGTGAGAAGGGACAAGGTGCAGGTGATTCTGGTAGCCCCAGACTGGCCCCACCAGTTCTGGTATCCAGATCTCCTCAGCCTCAGCTCCAAGCTCCCGAGGCGGCTTCCAGCCTGCCCGGACCTGATCTCAGTCAACCAGGGGAAGATATTCCATCCGGATCTTCAATCCCTGCACCTGACGGCCTGTTTCCTGAGCGGCTAGAGTTCCAGGCCTTGGGTCTTTCCGGCGAGGTCCTCAACATCGTTAAGGCATCCCGTAAGGAGTCGACCAGAAAATACTACGCCTTCAAATGGAAGAGATTCTCCATTTGGTGTCAGGGGAAGGGCTTGGACCCTTCTGACTGTCTCTTGGCAAGCATTCTGGACTACCTGTGGTCCCTTTCTCAGCAAGGGCTTCGGTCGACAACCCTTAAGGTGCACCTGGCAGCCATCTCTGCTTACCGGGCATGGGCGGGAAGCAGTCGGTGGTGCAGGAGAAGGTGGTCAGGCACTTTTTCAAAGGCCTTGATCACATTTCCCCTCCGGTACGAGAACCTCCACCTCCGTGGGATCTACTGCTGGTATTGGCCAAGCTCATGGGCAAGCTATTTGAACCAATGCACAGGTGCGATATTTCACACCTGTCATGGAAGACCACCTTCTTGGTGGCTATCACGTCAGCCAGAAGGATGGGAGAGCTCCAGGCACTTTCCATCGACTCTCCTTATCTGGTCTTCCACAGGGACAAGGTTGTCCTGTGCCCCCACCTGAAATTCCTTCTGAAGGTGGTGTCTGAGTTTCACTTTAACCAGGTGTTGACTCTGCTGGTGTTCTACCCCAATCACACCTCGGAGGCTGAGTATAGGCTCCATACTTTGGACCCTAGACGAGCGCTCGCTTATTATAAGGAGCAGACAGCTGAAGTTCATGGAGAGGGTCACCAGCTGTTTGTCACCTATGCTGAAGTCGCACCTGGCAGACCTGCAGCCAAGCAGTCGATAGGCAGGTGGGTCACCTCCTGCATAGAGCTCTGCTATAGGTTGGTGGGCATGGAGCCTCCCAGAGGGATAAGAGCTCATTCTACCCGCCATACCACTGCATCAGTAGCTGCTTCCAGGGATGTCCCTATCCAGGATATCTGCCGGGCTGCTACCTGGAAGTCGGCACATACCTTTATTACCCACTACCACGTTGACCTTGAGTCATGCCAGGATGCTGGTTTTGGGGCCTCGGTTCTCCAGTCTCTCTCTCCCAAGTAAGTATCAGGGGTATGCGCCTTGCCTCCCTCCTCCCGGAGAACTGCTAGGAGTCTGCCAGAAACTGTGGATGAACAACATATCCATGTCCCTAGAAATACAGGTTACTCACCTGTAACAGGAGTTCTAGGAATGGTATATGTTGTTCATCCACACGACTCACCCCACCTCCCGGCTTCAGCACACAACCTGAGCTTCCAGTGGGCCAGATCTGGCATCATGGGGCAGAGCCGAGAGTTTTACCACCCGGGTGGGTGGGAGGAGCCAGCTTGAAGACCTTCCGGCAAGACTTAAAGCAGCAAGGATACCTGCCAGAAAGTGTGGATGAACAACATATACCATTCCTAGAACTCCTGTTACAGGTGAGTAACCTGTATATTTCTGCCAGTTGGCTAGTTAAAAATTTTACAGTTCCACACAGAACACCTAGTGAGTTTTTGCTCGTAAAGATCTGACTGTTGCAGTTCGAATAACAGGCAGAGGCTTCAACCAAGCTCGAGATGAACATTCTAACCCCAGTAATGCTCAGACTATTCATAACTTTGTGCAGTCAGCCTGGTGGGTTGGACTGCCCGGGAGAGATGGAACACATGCAAATGATGGAATTCTTTGCACGTGAGCATCTTTCAAATACTGCCTATTCCAACTGTAGTGTTCTAAGCCCTTCAGATTTTTCTCTCCGCCTGAAAGTCTGGTTGCTCTGAGTTTCTGTCACCCTCTTTCGCGTGAAGAAAAAATCAAAAACCATAAGTATATTTAGTTTCTTTTACTGCCTCTATTAATT
The DNA here is from genome assembly GCA_016271365.2 of Neoceratodus forsteri. Classification (NCBI taxonomy): domain Eukaryota; kingdom Metazoa; phylum Chordata; order Ceratodontiformes; family Ceratodontidae; genus Neoceratodus; species Neoceratodus forsteri. The sequence goes on along the minus strand of JADMNL010000032.1, from coordinate 17,816 downwards.
GTTAGTTTACATTTAGTTTATTATTGTTTAAATTGTTTTTTTCTCGGTTCTCGCGGTTTGGCATAACCGTGAGGGATCCGAGTTAGTTAACTTTATTTCGGTTCTCTAACTAAAGAACCTGTTCACTATCGCTAAATTTTGGACCTTTAAAACTTTGCTTGTAACCGCTTTTTATCGGTTATAGAACCGCTGAACTGGTTCATATTTCATCTCCTCTCTCGGTTCTATCAGTTCCCTATCGGTTCTGGAACCGACCGCAAAAAAAAAAGGAAAACCCTTTTTAAACTGTTTAAATAACCGCAGTAGCATTGGCATTTAGCGGTTGAGGTTTTTCTCTTATCTTTCACCAAGACTGAGAAACCTAAGAGAAACTGGGGAGCCTGGTTTTAAAAACTGTTTAAAGTGTGGAGATGTGTTTGACAAGGCAGACAAGCACACTTTATGTGTAGCTTGTCTGGGTTTTGAACATTTGGACCAGGAATGTGAGATGTAAAACATTCCCAGAAAAAAATGTTGAAAAACACCTTGAAAGGCTTAATAAGTTTCCTAGGGGTCCCTCAGGCTCTGACCAGCTGACATCCCAGTCTGTTGTGGTTGAATTAACAAGTGCTTCTACCCCTGCCCCTGATACGGGTGAAAAAGGGGCAAAAAGAGGAAAAGAACTGGCTGACTCTCCGGTTCCCTTAAAGAAATTAAAGAAGCTCAAACATGCAGAACTCTCTCCTGCTAAACCAGGGACTTCTGCGCAGCAGCCTGTAATGCCTTCAGCTCAGGACATAGCTCAGGCATTTAAAATTATTCAGGCTCTGCAGAGCATCATTCCTCAACCTCCTGCCCCTCCTCAGGGTCCCCAGGTTGCTGCTACTGTGTTGCCCCTGCTCTGGAGCAACACTATTTTGAAGAGGATGAGGAGCCTTATGAGGAGGACGAACCTATCCCCCCAGAGGTGTTCCCTGAGCAGGAATTTGGCTCGCCTCCCAGAGTGTCTGAGGATTTTTCCTCCCATTTTTCTTTCGTAAGGAAAATGGCAGATGCTCTGGATATTGCCACAACAGAACAAGTGGAAGATAGAAACATAGAAACATAGAATTTGACTGCAGATAAGGACCACTTGGCCCACCCAGTCTGCCCATTTCCCTTCCTAATGGATAAGCTGCAGATCCTAGTTAACCAGCAGCCTACTTCTTCCTACCCCCAACCCCTAGAATTGCCTTATGACTGTCCCATGCATGCTTGAATTTCACTGCTGTTTTTGACTCCACAACCTCCTCCAGAAGGCTGTTCCATGCAACCACAACCCTCTCTGTGAAAAAATACTTCCTTAAATTACCTCTGAGCCACCCCATCTTCAAATTGTTCCCCTTGTTCTTGCACACCTCTTTTTTTTTTTAAGATGCTACCCTCTTGGACTTTGATTCCCTTGAGGTACTTGAAAGTTTCTATCATGTCCCACATCTCCCTCCTTTCCTCGAGGCTATACATATTAAGCTCCTTAAGTCTCTCTTCATATGTCTTCAGGTGCAGACCCTGCACCATTTAGTGCCCTCCTCTGGACAGCTTCCATCCTGTCTGTGTCTTTGTGGAGATTGGGTCTCCAGAACTGCACACAGTACTCAGATGGGATCTCACCAGCTGTCTGTACAGAGGGATAACTTCCTGTTTTCCTGGTGATGCCTCTCAGTATGCATCCCAGTATCCCCCAGCCCTCCTTGCGCCTCTCACATTGCTTGCCCACCTTTAGGTCATCTGATATGACTACCCCAGGTCCCTTTCCATTTTGTTGTTAGTATCTCACCCCCATTGTGTACTCGTCCCCTGGGTTTTTGTTTCCCAGGTGCATTACTTGCACTTCTTAGCATTGAATCTAAGCTGCCATACATTTGACCATTCCTCTAACCTTGTCAAGTCCCTTCTCATCCTTTCCACCCCACCTTGTGCATCAACTCTGTTGCAGATCTTTGTGTCATCTGCAAAGAGACATACTTTTCCTTCCAGTCCCTCTGCAATGTCTCTTATAAAGACATTGAAGAGGACTGGTCCTAATACTGAACCTGCAGTACCCCACTAGTAACCCCCCTTTCTTCAGAGTGGACTCCATTTACTATTACTCTCTGTGTCCCATTCTCCAACCAATTCTTTACCAGGCTGTCATATGGGACCCACTCCCAGGCTGGCTAACTTGTATATTAATCTTTTGTGTGGGACTGTGTCAAATGCCTTGCTAAAGTCTAGGTAGGCCATGTCCACAGCCCTCCCTGATCTACTACTTGGTCACCCAGTCAAAGAAATCTATCAGATTTGTCTGGCATGACCTTCCGCTGTGAATCCATGCTGACTTGGGTCCTGTGCCCTCTGGCCTCTAGATATTCAACAATTCTTTCCTTCAAGTGATTCCATCATTTTCCCTATCACTGAGGTTAAACTAACAGGTCTGTAGTTTCCTGCTTCTGCCTTGCTCCCACTTTTGTGAAAGGAATCACATCTACCTCCTCCAGTCCTCAGGTACCACCCATCCTCCCATGATTTGTTAAAAGGGTAGACAGTGGTGTCACTAGTTCTACCCTTAGTTCTTTTAGAATTCTGGGATGAATCCCATCAGGCCCCATTGCTTTGTCCACCTTCAGTTTGAAGAGTTCTTTCAGAACCCTTTCTTCTGTAAATGGGCTGGTATCAACTTCTGTATCCAGAGTGTTTCTACTGTTTGTTTAGGTACCTCCCCTCTTCCTTTGTAAATACTGAGCAAAATATTTGTTTGGTATCTCTGCCTTTTCCAGTCACCCTCTGCCACCCTTCCTCCCTTTATTAAGCCTCACTATCCCTCCTTGGTCTTCCTTCCTCCCTGATGTACCTATAAAGGTTTTATGCCCTTCTTAACTGAGTTGGCTATGTTTTCCTCGGTTTGGGCCTTTGCTGTTCTGACTGTCTTCCCAGCTTCCTTTTGCTTTAACTGATACAGTTCTCTGTCCTGCTCCTTCTGTGATTCCTTCTACTTCCTGAATGCTTTTTTTCTCTTGAACCTTCATTGCCACTTCCTTTGAGAACCATAGTGGTTTCTTACATTGTTTCGTTTATTTGCTTCACACAAAGGCTTGTTACCTCTGTGATGGCAGTTTTTATTATTCCCATTGTTCTTCCACCCCTCCTTCCTGCCCATTTGCTAGTGCATTCCTTAGGCACTCACCCATTTTGGCAAAGTCAGCCCTCCTAAAGTCCAGTACTTTTGTCTTTGTATGGCTTGACTCTATTGCTGTGTTTATTGTGAACCATACTGTTCGATGGTCGCTAGTTCCCAGATGGCTACCCACTTCTACATCTGTGATCCTCTCTTCATCTCCATTTGAGAGAACCAAGTCTAAGATTGCTCCCTCTTGAGTGGGCTCCAGTACTAGTTGTCTAAGGCATGCCCCCTGTAGGGCATCAAGAATAACCCCTACTCTTTGAAGTGGCTGCTGCAACTGCACTCCAGTTATCGGTCATATTCAGATCACCCATCAGCAATATCTCCCCTTTTTCTGCCATTCTTAGTATACTTTCTATCATTTCCTTGTCCATTTCCTCCCCCTGAGAAGGGGGTCTGTATACAACCCCTGTGCGGATTGTGGTGCCATTGCCGGTCTCCAACTTTACCCACAGTGCTTCTTCTCTTCCCTGTTTACCCTTTTGTTCTGTTGCTTTGATTCCTTCCCTTATGTAAAGAGCTACTCCTCCTCCTCTTCTACCCTTCCTGTCCCTTCTGTAGATAGTGTATCCTGGTATGTTTACATCCCAGTCATGGTTTTGTGTGTACCATGTTTCTGTGACTGCCATGATATCCAGATGTTCCTCCTCCATCAAGGCCACTTATTCAAGAAGCTTGTTACTCAGACTACGGGCATTGGTACTCATTGCTCTCCATTTTTTTATGGCTTTACCTTCTGTTGCAGCATCCCCCCACTGACCTTTCAACCTCAGTCTTTTTCTCATTTAGTACCCTGTTTTGTAGGGAGAGTCTGGGATTTTCCTGCTGCTTATCAGTGCCTTCCCCCTTGACTAGTTTAAAAGCTTGCCAATGAAGCATTTAAACCAATTGCTCAAAAGACTTGTTCCCTTCCTAGACAGAGGAGGAGATTGAGTACCACAGTATGATGGGTTTAACACCCACAAAGGCCCTCCTCCTCCTCCCAGTATATAAATTCTTCAAGAAAGATGCTATGAAGCTCCTGCAGACCCCAAATTCTAGTCCTCCAATTGACAAGCGAATAGATAAAAATACCAGCTGGATAGGGAGGGAGCTGACTTCCTTTTCTCCCATCCTGATCATCAAGGGGTAATACAGCAAGCTGTCTGTGATAAAGCTAAAGTCCCTCTGTCCTCACACCCACCGGACAAGGACTCCAGAAAATTGTACAGTATGGCCAAAAAGGGCTATTTGTCAGCCTCATTGACCATGAGACAGGCTACTTTTCAAGCTTATGCTGCCCAGTATCAGAAATCCTGTGGCAGTCGGTACTGGCAATGTCCATGAAGGCCACCTCACCCTTGTCAGATGACCTGGCAGAAACTGCCAGGTTTGTGCTAGAGGTGGCCAAGTACCAGTTCCAAATGGCTGCTGATCTAAATGACACTGCAGCCAGATGGATGGCTAATACAGTAGCTCAGAGGTTTGCTTGTCTTAGGGTCACAAACCTCACTCAGGATACCCAGTCATAGGCCCTGGATTTCCCATTAGAAGGAAATGCACTTTTTGGGGAGTCCACAGTGGCCTATATGAAAAAGGTGGATGAATATAAGGCCACTTATAGAAGTAACTCTACTAGAGACAGAGCTTCTTCATCCACCAGGCCCTATGGAGGGGGGGCTAGGGGTCATTCCTTCTTATCAAGACCCTTTTTCCAGCCAGTACCCATGCCCCAATACCAGCAGTACCCCCCACAGGGCTACTCAAGGAGTAGGGGTAGAAGGGGCTCTAGGTGAGGGCTCAGCCACAACTTCAACCCCAGCTTAAACAGAACCCCTGAGATGCAGACCACCTCCTCCCTACCTGTTGGAGGCAGACTGTCCCATTTCCTCCCCCTCTGGTCAACCATCACCACAGACAAGTGGGTGTTGGAGGTAGTGGGCAAAAGTCTGTCTCTGCAGTTCAAATTTCTTCCTCAAAAAAACCCCCAGGATTTCCATCTCCCCACCCCTAGCATAAATCTTGTTGCTAGAGGCAGAGTTTCAGAAGCTGCTTCAGCTCAAGGCAGTGGAACTAATCCCTGCAACCCTGAGAGGAAGAGGTTTTTACTCCAGATACTTCCTAACAACAAAGAAAAATGGGGAGTGGTTGCCAATTTTGGATCTCAGAGCTTTAAACATGCACCTGAAAAAGCCAAAGTTCAAAATGGTCACTTTGGCTCGGATTCTGCCAACAATCCAAAAAGGGGACTGTCTGGCATCTCTGGACTTACAGGACGCTTATTTCCACATCCCCATAAAAGAATCTTACAGGAAATATCTCGGATGCAGACTCCCATCAGGTCATTATCAGTTTGCAACCCTGCCCTTCGGCCTTTCCTCTGCACCAATGGTGTTTACAAAATGCCTAGCAGCTGTGGTGGCATTTCTTCGAAGACAGGGAGTGACCATCTTCCCATACCTGGACGACTGGCTGGTGGTGGGCAAATCACCAGAACAGGTCACAATCTCTCTAAAGCTCACGCAGGATCTTGTTGAGTCCCTGGGTTTCATAGTAAACCAGAAAAAATCTGTCTTCACCCCTACACAGACTGCAAACTCCTTCAAGTTGGACGGCCAAAAAACAGCCAGGCAATTCCTGCAGCTCTTGGGTCATATGGCTGCATCCACAGGTACAGTGCAGGGTTCCAGGTTCCACATGAGACATCCAGTTTCACCTCAGGAATTATTAGTCAGAAAAAAAGATCCCTTTTCAAAACTCATTCCAGTGACAAGGCCTCTGTTACAAGCCCTCTTGTGGTGGAAAAAGGAATCCAACCTAATGCAGGGAGTCCCTTCCAGGAGGAGGATCCTTCACTAGTCCTCACAACAGATGCATCCCTTCTGGGCTGGGGTTCCCATCTAGGGGAGCACACAACTCAGGGTACCTGGTCAGAGGCAGAGTCCCTCCAGCATATAAATTTGCTGGAACTCAGAGCGGTGCGGCTGGCACTGAAAGTTTTCTCTACACTGGTAATGGGCAAGGTGGTACAGGTCAGAACAGACAATACCACCACATGTGTACTTAAACAAACAAGGTGGCACCAGATCGGGTCCCCTATGCACAGAAGCCATGAAAATTTGGACTCTGGCATATTTCCTAAATGTGTCCCTGCAAGCTATCCATCTGCCAGGAAAGGACAATATCTTGGCAGACACACGAGTCGGATCAATCAGTCCCATCACGAATGGACACTGAAGAAGCAGGTGGTGCAGGTAATTTTCAGCAGAGTGGGGCATTCCAGAGATAGACTTGTTCGTATCCCACCAGAACCACCAGTTGCCTCAGTGTTTTTGCAGACCACTAGCCCAAGGCACAATCCCTCTAGACACCCTGGTACTGGATTGGTCAAGCAAGTTTCTCTATGCCTTTCCCCCTTTTCCTCTAGTTTTCAGGGTACTGCTGAAGCTCAGATCCCTCTCAGCTTCTCTGATATTGATAGCTCCAGATTGGCCCAGGCAGCCATGGTACTCTCTTCTGCTCTCCATGTCAGTGAGCAAGCCAATAAGCTTACCTCTCAGACACAATCTTCTAACCTCCAATCAGGGAACATTGCTGTTCCCAAATCTCAAGTCCCTCCATCTCAAGGCGTGGCTCTTGAGAAGTTAAAGTATGCAGGCTTGAACCTTTCTGAAGCTGTATTAAACATCTTGAAAGGTTATAGGAAGCCTTCCACTAAGAAAACTTATTCTGCTAAGTGGAAAAGATTCTCTTTCTGGTGCTCTGGTAGAAACTTCACCCCAAATGATGCAGTGGTCTCAGTGGTGTTGGATTATCTGACTCACTTACATTCACAAGGTCTGCAACCCAGTTCTTTAAGAGTTCACCTTGCAGCAGTATCTGCATACCTTTCTGCTAGGACAAAGGTGTCTGTAGCATCGGATCCCATTTTCAAAATATTTTTTAAAGGCCTGATGCATTTGCACCCTCCTCACAGGGCACCTGTGCCTGCTTGGGATCTTAATGTATGTATAGCCAGATTGATGCGGGCTCCTTTTGAGCCCATGGCTACAGCCCATTTAAAGTATGTTACCTGGAAAAGTTTTCCTGGTAGCAATTACCTCAGCAAGAAGAATCAGTGAGCTTCCTGCTCTTAGTGTTGAGCAGGACTACATTTCCTTCCACAGGGATAAGGTAGTCCTCAGAAGAGACAATTCCTTCCCAAAGTTGTTTCAATCACGCTGTCTGTCTTCTTCACAGACCATTCAGGCTCTGGTGAAGGAAGGTTTCATAGTCTGGATGTGAAAAGAGCTCTCAGCTACTACATGACAGCTACTATAGGCCATAGGCAAGACAAGAAACAACTTTTCCTTACATATGGGGATGTTGGAATGGGCAAACCAGCCTCAAAGATCCATTTCTCAGTGGATTGTCCAGTGTATTCAATTCTGCTACACTAAAGCTGGTAGAGAGTCCCCAGCTGGGCTGAGGGCTCATTCAACAAGAGGAACAGCTGCCACTATTGCAGCTGCTAGGGAGGTGCCATTATTGGACATTTGTAAAGCAGCTACTTGGAAATCAGTACACACCTTTACAAAGCATTATAATTTGGATATTTTGTCCAGAAGTGATGCCAAGTTTGGCACAGCAGTCCTGCAAAGTCTGTTTCCAAAATAAGTTCTGTGCCCACCACCAGGGGGTACTACTTGGTAGTTTGCACAAAGTTATGAATAGTCTAAGCATTACTGGGGTTAGAAGAAAAAAATTACTTACCATAGTAATCTTCTTTCTTCCCAGTGATGCTCAGACATTCATAACTCCCTCCCATCCTCCGCTTCCAGAACTTCAGCCTCTGCATTCTGCATGCTAGTGCCACATAACCATACCCTTCTGGGTACACTTCTCTATGCTAGACAGATTTTAACAGAGTTTTCTGTCTCTCTTAATAGTTTTTCTCACTGTATGGTGAACACCATTATTATATATAGATATAGTCCCTCCCTTGGAGGTTTTTTGAAGTAAGTTGTTTTATTAGGCAAATCCTAAAAAATGTGTTAATTAATAAGTTGTCAGATTTTTTTCATGCTGCCTGACTTACAGGCTTCTTACAAATCTGAAGGGCTTAGAACACTACAGTTGGTAGAGGCACTATTTGAAAGATGCTCACGTGCAAAGAATTCCATCATTTGCATGTGTTCCATCTCTCCGGGCAGTCCAACCCACCAGGCTGACTGCACAAAGTTATGAATGTCTGAGCATCACTGGGGGAAAAAATATTACTATGGTAAGTAATTTTTTCAGGCAGTTGAAAGGCAGGACCTAACTGCAATTGTCAGAATACAGCAAGACTCCACTAGAAGAAACATAATTACTAAGGTGAGTAATTTTTTCATCCATTCATGTCGCTGCCTGTTCTCACTCAGTACACACATCCATCTGATGGGGATTCTCTCTCATTGTTGCCTTGACTATTTGTTTCATCCACATTCCTTCATGCTGCAGCATTTCCCCACTCAGTGGCCAGTCTTGTGCAACTCATTCTGGTGTAGATTTTCTTTCTCTCCTGTCTCATTGCCACATCTTTATTTTTGTCTGCATGGAGATTGAGCAGATGTGTAGAAAACAGTTACCATTTGGATTGAGGTAAGAGATTCACCTGGATTATACCCATCAAGGGTATCACTTCTGTTGGTCATATATTATTGCAAATTTACTGGTTAAGTTTTGCTGTTGTCTAGTGGTGTCTTGGTTGTTTGTTTTTGTCCACATCCATTTTTGTTGCAGCATGTCAGTGCTCACTAAGCCCTTCTTTCTTGCTTTCTTCCAGTCTGGAATCTCTCTTTGTCATTGCTGTGTTTGTGTTATCCGCATCCATTCATGTTGCTCCATGTTGTAACTTGGTACCTGATCTTGAGCATGTCATTTGGTTAGATTCTCTCTATCTCGTCATCTTGATTATTTTCTTTCAGCGGCATTCATTCATGTTTCAGCATTTCCCCACTCAGTAGCCAGTCTTGGCAATTCATTCTGGTGTGAATTTTCTCTTTCTTTCTCTCGTCTCACTGCCATGTCTATTTATTTTCATCTGCATGGAAACTGAAACCATGTGTATAATACACTGGCCGTTATTTGCCACATTCCACCAGTCAATTTTCATGATCCCCTATTTAGTTGCGATGTGATCTTCTGTCTTTTCGAGATTGCTCTGCTCCTCAAGTCCAGGGAATTGCAGTTTTGATGAACTCTGCACCACCCTCCATCATCACCCCTCCGGTGACCTCAGCATCTCTCCAGTTACATTCCTAGGTGCTGTATGTGAGCTCCAGTTGAGTGTCTCATACACTTGTGGGTACCCTCTCCCCACCCCTCCTCACACTGCTACCGGTGGTTGTGTGGTGCAGTATCAGAGGCTAAGGGCAGTCAACGGGATGCCGGTGATCCGGGTTTTATACATTGGGCTTGGGCTGAGTAGAATTGGATGACTTTCTTCGCTCCCCAATGTACCTATAAAAGGTTTCATCCCCCTTCTTATCTGAGATGGCTATCTTTTCTCTGTTATATTGCATGTAATAGCCACTAGGTGTGTTCTGCTTCCTGAAGTACCCAGAAGCGGGGTTCTGGTTCCTATAATAAGTTTGTTTTTGTTACACAGATATGCAGTCTACTATGAAGAACATTTGGATCTGCAGACACTCCTTTGAACATTGGGCCGAGCATCAGGAGTGGGCACGATCCAGTGGACCAGTCCTGATCTTTGTCCTGCACATGTACATTGGATCAGACACAGGGGCATGCATTGGGGTCAACTGGTAGCATTGTGTGAGGAGTGCCAGAAGGAGGCTGATCCAGACATCGTCATGATCCACTTGTGAGGAAATGACTTGGGAGTGGATACTTTAGTGACACTTGCATGCAAGATGAAGGCAGAAACCATCAAAATCAAGCACAGAATGATGAGGACAACCATCATCTGGACCGGCATAATCCAGTGAATGCAGTGGCATGGTGTCAAATTTGTAGGCGCTGGACAAGATGAGGAGGAAGATCAACATAGGGATGTCGACATTTATGAGAAGATTGCCCGGCAATGTGGTCAAGCACAACAGCAGGATTTGCTACCAAGAACTGTATAGGCATGATGGAGTTCACCTGACTGATTGGGAATGTGACATGTTCATAAATGACCTGAAGATGGCTATAGCTCCTTTCCTATAGAGGTATGCCAATTATATCAATACAAATAAGTTTTGTGCCCTGCTGATGGTCATAATTTAAAATCTGGCTTTGTAAACATACAGGATTGCAGAAGAATCGAATCAAGGTGGATGAGAAAAGCAGCACAGAGCACTGTATAGTATGCACAGAATGATTAGTAAGTATACTATATCATCATGCAGTGCTATTGCTTCTGGTGATGGAGTAAAAGGAAAATGGAGCCTATATGGTGAGCAATACTATTTTTTATGTGCAGTGTATTAAAATAATGCATTCTAATTGTCATTTGGGTAGATATCAACATTTTCTTGTGTCTGGCAGGATGAACATCAAGAGGATGAAAATATCGTCAGTGATTTTGATTCATATCGTGAGTTAGGGCCCGGTGTGTGTGTAAGAGTAGGACAACATCTGATCCTGTATTCTATACCCGGTTATTACCGGTGATCAATCATATTACTCCACCATCTATAGTTATCAAGATTTCCTTCCGTCCTGTAGGATGGTCAGGAGGATAGAAATGTCATCCATTGATTTTAATTCATGTCGTGAGTTAGGGCCCTGTGCGTGCATGCGTGTGTGTGTGTGCGGCATCTGATCTTTTATCCTACACAAGGTTATTACTGGTGATCATGAAACTACGCCACCATCCAGCACTGGATATCAAGATTTCCTTCCTTCCAGCAAGATTTACATTAAGGGCCAGATATTCAAAAGGGTTGCGCCATGCGCAATAGGGTTGCACCTGCACAAGTCCAAACTTGCTCCATTCTGTGATATTCAGCAGGAGGCAGTTGCGCCACAGAAAACATGCTGAGCAACAGCGCAATGCAAATGAATGCATGCTGAACTGGAGGGGGAGGGACCATGCATAAACTGCACAGCCCAATATTCAGCGGGCTGTGCAGAGTTGTGCAGGCGCAACCCCCAACCTGTGCCTGCAGGACTTTGAGCCAAAAAAAAAGGCTTAAGTCGAGGGCCACCCACAGGTGAGCTGCTGTATTGCAGGGCACAACACAGCAGCTGCCACCTGTGGCTGGCCCCCAACCCAGTCCCTGTGCCCCCCTGCAGCCCGATCATGGGCATAGTGTACTCCCCCCACCAGCCCGATCACGGGCAGCAATGTGGCTCCCCCTTCCTCCTGTACATATCCCTGGTGGTCCAGTGGACCGATATGCCCGATCACGGGCGGTATGTGTAATAAATCCCACCCCTCCGTACATATCCCTGGTGGTCCAGTGGACCGAAATGCCCGATTGCGGGTGGTATGTAATAAACACCCCCAGACAAAGCCCTGGTGGCTGAGTGTCCCCCACCCCACCCACCCATGAAGCCCCACCACCCGCTCCCCAGCAGCCAGGCGGGCAGCAGCATCCACCCGCCTGGCGCCACCGACTGACTGTCGGTAGGGCTGCATGCCCATAATTGCAGAGCAAGAGCCAATGGGTGTGCAGCCATACCGTACGATGACAGTCCAGATTTGTGAATGAACATCATTCACAAGTCTGAACTGTCATGTCTGATATGGGCTACGCCGATAGCTCTTGCTCTGCACCAATGGGCATGCAGCCAGCAGTCGATCAGTTGATGAGCAGTGGGGCGGCAGGTGGAGTGGGATGCTGCCGCCCGCCAGCTGCGTGGGGGCAGGGTTGTCAGGGCTTCATGGGTGGGTGGGATGAGGACACTAGCCACCAGGACTATGTTCGAGGTGTTTATTACACATACCGCCGTGATTGGGCATTTCGGTCCACTGGACCACCGAGGCTGTGTTAAGGGAGGAGAGAAGCCACATTGCTGCCGCGATCGGGCTGGGTGGGGTACACTTTTGCCTCGCGATCGGGCTGCAGAAGTGTCGGTCCCCGATGGCTGCTGCCTGGCAGGGTGCCAGGCGCAAGTCCTCGGATCAGTGCACCTACATGCTAATGGCATGCAAATGGTGACATAATCACATGCAAATGGCTCCCCGCACCTTGCATGAATTATAGCCCCATTTGCATGTCACCTTTTGAATATTGTGATTTTGCACATGGCGCAATGGTACTTGTGCCACTGCAAGTTGAATGCTCCACTCTGTCAACTTGCGGTGGCACAAGTTCCACTCGCCATGCACAGTAACTGTGGCTGGGGGTGATATTCAAAGGTTGCTCAATAGTGCAACTCCTCTGAATATCACCAGATACTACTACTGCGCAACTATTTCTTACGCAGCTCAAGAGGCTTGCACCTATGAATGGCGCAGTTTGAATATCTAGCCCTAGGAGGACAAATATATTGCCAGTGATTATAAAAAGGGTCTGAGAAATGGAGCTTTCTGATTTGCTGCAAACATTCTAACAGCCTTAAGTTAATCTTTTATTGATATACATGTAGAGCTTAGCCATATGCTGAACAAGGTTTAACACCAGTTTAAAAATATGTTTTATTATAATAGCAATAAGGCACTCTCAAGGATTATGTTAGTGGTCAGTTAATCACCCTCTAGGGGCATGTGGCACTCAGCTACACTTCATGCCACAGTACATCCCCAGTAGGTGATTAATAGACCATTAACATAACCCTTGGTCATGCCTTATTGCTTAATTATAATCTGTGTCTTGAGTTAGGGCCTGGTGTGTGCAGGATAGTGTCCAAACTCAGGACATGAATCAAAATCACTGGCATTTTTATCCTCCTGATGTTTCAGCCAGCGGATGACAGAAATCTTGATCCTAACCTAGATGGCAGTACGAATTTCGATCGATCACCGAATAACCATGTAGGATACAAGGGGACACTGTCCTACACTGGAACCTAACTCACGAACAAATCAAAATCACTGATATTTTCATCCTCCTGATGTTCATCCTGCTGAAAGGAAGAAATCTTGATCTCTAATCCTTGATAGTAGTGTTATTTCACAATCTGTCACTGGTAATAACCATGTGTAGGATAAAGATAGGGCCTTGTGTGCAGGCATCAATCTTTAATCCTATATCACGATTATATTGCATGTAATAACAATTAACATTTTGTTACACAGATATAAGTACTATGAAGAACATTTGGATCTGCGGACCTCCTTTGTACCAGGTGGGCATGATCAGTGGACAATCCTGACCTTTGTCCTGCATGTGCATTGGATCGAACACAGGGACATGTATTGGGTCAACTGGTCACACTGGTGTGTGAGGTGCCAGAAGGAGACTGATTCAGACATCCATGATCCACTTTGAAAATTACTTGAGGTGGATACTTCAGTGACCTTATCTGCAAGATGAAGGCAGAAATGGAAATCAAGCATCGTATGATGAGGACAGCCATTATCTGGACACACATCATCCAGTGAATGCATTGGCTTGGTATAGAAATTTGAGATTGATGGACATGGCGAGAGGAAGGTCAACATGGAGGTGTCACGCCTTGAGAAGATTGCCCCGCAGTGCGTTCAGGCACAACATCAGGACTCTACTGGGAACTGTATCGGTGTGATGGAGTCCATGACTGAGATGTGACATTCATAAATGACCTGAAGATGGCTAAAAGCTCCTTTCTATAGAAGTATGCCAGTTATATCAATACAAAATAGTTTTAGTGCCTACATTGATGGTCATAATTTAAATCTGGCTGTAAACATACAGGATTGCAGAAGAATCAAATCAGGTGGATGAGAATAGCAGCTCACAGAGTGGTATACGACAGGTGAATGATTGAAGTGATATATTATGTCATCATGCAGTACTATTGCTTCAGTGATGGGTGAATGAAAATAATAGCCTATAGGGTGAGTAATATTACTTTTATTTATTTTATGTACAGTGTAATAAAATAATACTAATTTTCATTTAGGTAGCATTTAACATTTCCTTATGTCCATAGAGATGAACATCAGGAAGATAAAAATATTGTCCATGATTTGTGATTCATGTTGCGAGTTGGGGCCACGTGTATGTAGGACAGTGTCAATCTTTAATCCTACACAGGATTATTACAGGTGATCGATCGTGAAATTACACGCTGTCAGAGTTGGATATCAGCTTTCCTTCCTTCCAGCAGGATGAACATCGCAGGATAAAAAATATAGTCAGTGATTTTGATTCATGTCATGACTTAGGGCCTGGAATGTACAGGGCCAGTGTCTGAACTCATGGGACAAATCAAAATTACTACTAATACTAATTATCTGAGATGTTCATCCTGCGGATGAACGAAATCTCTGCCTAGATGGAGCATAATCGTTGATCACAGTAATAACCACGTGAGTATAAAGATAGACCCCGGTGTGAGCAGGGCGATGTCCGTATTATCCTACACAGTTAGCCAGGTGATGAATCATGACTTGTACACAGTCTCAGTTGGATATCAAGATTTTCTTCGGAGGATGAACATCATGATACTAAAAATATCGTGTTTTGATTCGTGTCATGGTGAGAGCTTGGGTATATAGAATGACATCAATCTCGCATCCTAAACACAATAGCGATGATTGATCGCGAAATACGTCACCATCTACAGTTGAATACAAATTTTCTTCCTTCCGGCAGGATGAACATCAGAACTACAAATGTCAGTGATTTGATTTCTCTTGTAGTTAGGCTCGGTGTGTAGGAGTAGGATGGCATCTGTTGTATCCTACACACAGGTATTACCGATAGTTGATCGTGAAATTAAGCCACCATCTGATTGATATCAGAGTTCCTTTCATCCGCCAGGATGAACATCAAAATAAAATTTGCCAATAATTTTGCTTTATGTAATGAGTTAGGGCAGTGTGTATGGACATCTGATCTTGTAATACACGGTGCTTACGATGACCGATCGTGAAATTATACTGCCATCTGATTAGATATCAAGATTTCCTTCCTTCCAGCAGGAAGCATCAAGAGGATGAAATATTAGCCGATGATTTTGATTCGTGTCATGATTAGGTCCAGTGTGTAGGGTAGAATGACATCGATCTTGTACCCTAAACGTTACTAGTGGTGAACATTTGTGAAATGACACCGTCCCAGATTTGATATCAAATTTCCTTCTTTTCAACAGTATAACATCGGATAAAATATAATCACCATTATGATCCATGTCTGAATTTAGGACAGGTGTGTGTAGGACGGTGTCAATCTTGTATCCTGCCACAGTTACTACTGTTGATCGATCATTAAATTATCCCACCTTCTAGGGTTAGATATCAAGATTTCCTTCCATCAGCAGATGAACATCCGAGGATAAAACATCAGTGATTTTGATTCATGTCATGAGTTGGGGTCGGTGTGTGAAGGACGTGAACACGAAGCTCGACAATCAAAGTAGTAACCACCTGATGTTCATCACCGCGAATGAAAATCTATCTCAACCGCGGAATAACATAATTTCCGATGATCCGATAATAACCTGTAGGATACAAATCGAACAATCTACACACCGACTCTAACTCTGACACAATCATAATCACGATAATATTTTATCCTCTGAAGTTCATCCTGCGGGGAAATCGATCTAACAGTAGGCGATGGTGTAATTCTGTCGATCATAATATATCAGTATAGTATAAAAGATAGGGACGACAATGTGCATAGGCCGACATCAGTCTTTAGCCTGCACATAGTTATTACACTGATCATCATGAAATTATACCATCTACAGTTTGATATCAGATTTCCTTCCAGCAGGATGAACATCATGAGGATAAAAATTGTCAGTGATTTATTTCATATAGTGAGTTAAGGCCAGTGTGTATAGGACATCTGATCTTGTATACCACACAGTTCTTCCAATCGACGTAAATTATGCTGCCATCTACGTTAGATTCAGTTTCATTCCTTCGGCTGGTCATCAGGAGGATACAAATCAGTGATTTGATTGTCTCAGGAATTGCGCATAGTGTGTGTGGGTAGACAGCATCAATCTTGTATCACACCACAGTTACTGATGATTGATCGTGAAATTCTACCACCATCTATGATTAGATATCAGGGTTTCTTCCATACAGCAGGATGAACATCAAGAGGATAAAATATTGTCTGTGATTTTGATTAATGTCTGAATTAGGTCCCGGTGTGTAGGGTAGGACATCTCATCTTGTGTCTAAACACAGTTATTAGTGGTGATCAATTGAAATTATGCTGCTGTCCCAGATTAGATATCAAGATTTCCTTCCTGTGATATGAACATCAAAGGATAATATCATCTGATTATGATCCGTGTCTTGATTTGGGCTAGGTGTGTGCAGAAGGGCAATGCGATCTTGTATCCTACACACGGTTACTACTATTGATCGATCATTAAATTATATCACCTTCTGGGTTAGATATCAAATTTCCTTCCATCCAGCGGGATGAACATCACGAGGACAAAACATCATCAGATTTGATTCATATCACGAGTTGGGTCGGTGCGTGTGAAGGCGGCGTCGAACTCGGACAAATCAAAATCACTGATATTATTATCCCCGGTTCATCCTGCTGATAAATCTTATCTAACCCTTAACATAATTTCGATCGATGCGCAATAACCGTGTAGGATCAGATCGAACATATCTCACGGAACAAATCGCCAGCATCACTGATGATAATATTATCCTCCAAGTTCATCTTGCGGGACAGAAATCGCGATCTTCTTGATGAGCGGTGGTGGAATTTCACAAACGTCACAGTAACAACTATTGTATAAAAGATAGGGACTGGTGTGTGCATAGGACGGCATCGATGTTTATCCTGCCACGGTTATTACGATCTATCATGAAATTACCACCATCTACAGGTAGATATCAAGATTGCATTCCTTCGGCAGGATGAACATCATGAGGATAAAAATCCAGTGATTTTGTTTCGTGTCGTGATTAGGGCCGATGTGTATAGGGCAGCATCTGATCTTGTATACACAGTTCTTACCGGTGATCGAGAAACTAAACTGCCATCTGATTAGATATCGGGTTTCTTCTGTCAAGCAGGATGAACATCAAGAGGATAAAAATATTGTCTGATTTTGATTCACGTCATGATTAGGTCCGTGTGTGTAGAGTAGGACATCTCATCTTATCCTAAACAGTTATTAATTGATCAATTATGAAATTATGCTGTCCAGATTTAGATACAAAATTCCTTTTTAGCAGTGAACATTGGAAAGATAAAATCTCTGATTATGATCCATGTAATTTGGGCCCGGTGTGTATAGACGGTGTCCGATCTTCTATCTAACGGTTCTTACCAGTGATTATCGTGAAATTATGCCGCCATCTAAGTTAGATATCAATTTCCTTCGGATGAACATCAAAAAGAAATCATCATGATTACAGTTGTCTCATGAGTTAGGGCGATGTTGCAGTAGTTGGATGGCATCGATCTGGTATCCTACACAGTCTTTAGTGATCAGCTGTACAGTCGCTGCCGTCAGGTTTAGATATCAATTTCTTTCATTTCAGCGGATGAACGTGGGGGATAACAGTATCAGTGATTTTGATTCATATTGCGAGTTTGGATGCGTCCTTCAC